>BTHU01000004.1:111237229-112437229 GCA_036184795.1 Tokudaia tokunoshimensis
TGTTTTATCTTTGTGATACCCAAGGAATTACTCTAAAGTCATCCTTTATTTTGTAAATTAATAACCAGATTATTTGATCTTGGAATAGTAGGAAACTCCTTAATGTTGTTTAATTACAAATTGTCTATTGAAGGTTTCTATTCAATTGTGATAGTGTCATCTGTTCTCCCAGAGGCTTGGGTGAAATGGAGGGCGGGGGGCAGTGAAGGGGATTATACTAACACAAAGGAGTGTCAGAAAACGCTGTCGTTATCTCTACACCCAGACTCCTGAGGGCAGTGATGATGTCACCACAGCCATCTGAAGGCTCAGATGGATGGTATGAAGAGTTATCCACATCTAGAACTGGAAACCCAAGGTTAGCAGAGTAGTGAAGAATTGCCCTGAGCCCTTACCTTACTACATGATCTTCAGCAGGGCTTCTCATTGGCCTAACTCAAGGGATCTGATTAAGAAGGGAAAGAGATAATGTGCTTAATTCAGAGGCATAGGCCTCCAGGGTACTGAATAGTAACTAAGAAGGCTGCGAATGAGCAGGAACCAAAGGAAAGAGGCAACACATCCAGCAACCTTAAACCTTAGATTTGAGGATGAACAATGTCTCCACTCCTGCAAGATCCAACCTCCAAAATACAATCTGGTTTATTCAATAAAGATTCATGGCTACTCCAGTAGGTTATACAGTATATGAAAAAAATCAAAATATAAAAGTAAACTTCAATCAGAGATAAATGATTGATATATGTAAAAACACGTCTGGTTAAATATGCTGTGGGGCATATCTCCGCCATTCTTGTATGCTGTGGTGATACTCTCTCCTAGTGAAACTTACAGTGGTGCACACTTTAGTTAAGCAAGAAAGTTTATGTCCTTGGTATCTTGGAGAGGCCGATATTGAACTTATTGGATTTGTACACCTTGCTGGCAAGTAAGATAGTATATTTTGTGTTTTCTTGTCCCCAGAAACTTAAAAATTCCTTGTTAGTCCATATTCTTGAAGCCATATCTTTCTATTGAATTGGAATAACAGAAGCATGCCTTCTTGGACTGTGTTAGCTCACCTTTCTACAGGAAAGCCTTTATTAAACTACAGTGTAATACTCTGGGTTTAACTAAGGGTCGAGCGAGAAATGACCATGTGAAGCAAGCTTCTGCTTATTCTGCAAAACTTTTATGAATGGCATCTATTATTTCTGTGGTCTTCCTTATATAAGCAGTCACATAAACTCCACTTATAAGAGTTTCGTTAACAATGAGACTTCCAGTTGTGCAACCCTGTTTGCTGTAATTGCTGAAATAAGTAGATTAAATCAGATTTGTAGAACACTGCTGCCCTTACATGGATTCTGAATTCATTCTAATGTTTATTTATAATGACCTGTTTGGAAAAGCATGCCACCTCAAATTCTCCTTAAAAGAGCAATATAAATTCAGAATAGAAATGCAAATGATTATTCATTGTAAGAAACCTAATTAAATCAAACTGCAATAATTATTTGAAAATCCCACATGTCTATATACGCCTTCATGTGTACGGTCATAATATATGTGTGTGTGTGTGTGTGTGTGTATCATTGTGAATCTATGTGTATATGTGTATTTATGTATTGTACAGCATGTCACAATCATATAAGGATTAAACGACTGAATAAATCATTCACAAAATGACTTTCAGAAAAATCATGCTGTGCCAAATAAGACAACTAAACTTCAGTCATTAGTTAATTAATTTCACAAAATTTTGTAGAAGAGGTTCTATGAATTCAGCGAACTCAAATCCATCAGGTAATACTGCTGTTCTCAAGAAGATTTCAGATCAGTGAGGCCAGATGTGATGGGTGGAGAAGTAAATACTCTAGTTGCTAAGAAACCGTGGTTATAACAAACAGAAGGTGCACGTAGAATGAAAGGGCAGAAGCTAATTTATCTATTTCCTCCCCAGATAACCAATAACCGAAGTAACATTTACAAAGTGCTGAGAAAACAAATGTGACTCAAGAATTTTATAATCCCAACTTCCCTCTCAAATGCAAACACAAAATCGCTGTACCGAGTTTCATATTGCTGTGATAAAATGCCGAAGACAAGTAGTTTTTAAAAGGAAAAGGTTAATTTTTTTAGAGGCAGCAGTCCAAGGTCACTTGACCTCATTCCTAGGGGCCTGTGACAAAGTAGAACATGGTGTCAGAGAGTGCTTAGCAGAACAGACCTAGAAAGCACAGAGAGGAAGAACCTAAGGCCTAGTCCAGATGGAACACTTCTCGCTAGTCTTTTTCCTCCAATTTGTCCCCTGCTCCTAAACTTTCTAGCACCTTCCAATAGCATCAATGATCAGAAGGGAAAACTTCAGTCTGAGTTTTGGGGGAACATTTCAGATTCAAGCCATAACAAAATCAGCCCTATGCTTATATCTGTGCTTGTGCCTGTGAATTGTTCTCAGAAAAGGAATTCTTAAGGATAAGATCCAGTCAACTTAGGGCTATTAAAATCAAAATAAAAACAAACTGGGTTGTGGTCATGACAGATCTATTCCCAAGACTTCCCAGTTAGAGGTAAGAGAATCCTAAGCATGAGACAAAAGTATCCAGCAACAACTTAGAAGATTTAAATGTGATTGTTTGTAGTGAATATTGAAGGTATTCTAACTGAGATTAGTGGCTAATATTACTAGTACAAAAGAACATGATAATATGAAATAAATAAATATAATTCAAATGCTGGAGATGAAAATATACTGATGTATTTATTTTCAAAGGCAAACAAAAACAGGCTATGTTGACTATATCTGAGAAATGTGATTCGGTTTTTTTGTTTTGTTTTGTTTTGTTTTGTTTTTTTAAGATTTCAGTGATGTTTGGGACAATTCTCTCAAATGCTATAGGAAAATGTTAATTTTTCCCTGATCTCCGAAACCTCCTTCCTATTAAACAATTGCTTCCTAAACTGGAAGAGTGTCACAAATGACTCTATCTTGTGTTCAAAGCCCTCAGTGGATTACAAAATGCCCTCGTGTTATTGCTGAATCCCTAATCATATGACATCTTGGTGGCATGCGCTTATTCCTGCAAAGGAAGATAACAACGTCTTCTTCCTCAGCCCTCTTTGTCCCCACAGTTTGGATCCAGGCTGGATGCCTCAGTGGGAGTTCTGTGCATTCTGAGTTTAGTTCTTCTGAACTAACAAAATGGAGGGCAGGGAGAATGGGAGATTATCAGGTTCCTCTCTCGCTCTCCTTTTCTGACACAGAAATTATCCCATCTTGATATTCCATTTGGTTTGTGTTGGAACACCAATTAATATGTTTTTCTTATATTTTATCACTTAGATTCAATAGCCTATGTGATGCCAGGCTTACAGACCATGATTTTGTGCTGCCTTAGTTAAATGGTTAACTTATAGAGGAGACACCTGCCTTACCTGTTTGTTGTCCTTTGATAGAAAAGAAGCTAGTCACAGCGTTTAATCCCTCTACCCTGGTACAGTTAGAAACAAGATCACAATACATTAAATAACTAACCTCAAATCATTTTTTTTCTAAAAATCTAATTGATAATATATTGGATTGTTGTTAAATGTAGAACTACCATTGAGTAAGGGAACAGAAGAGAAAGAAGGGCTAGAAACTGAAGGTAGACTGAAGCAGAAAGAATCAGCTTTATAAGGTACCACAGCAAAAGGACTCAGGAGAGGATGGAGAGAGACAAAGTTGGATGAAGGCAGAGTGGGATGAGGAGCATTAGTCTACCAACATGCAATGCAGAAGAGTTTGAGGACCTGCAGTACTACAGGGCAGAAGATTCTATCTGTGGGCACACTGTTGACGCATGGTAGAGCCCCATTCAGATGCCCTTCAGTGAGGTTGGATCCCATTCTCCAGTTAATATGACTATCACATACCAGTTGCTTCCAGTTGCCTCCCTACACACCGAGGGACAAGTTCACAGTCAATGACAGGCAAAAGGGACGCACTTCATGCTCCATAGTTCTCAAGCAAAATCAGCTGAGGTTTTCCCAAGACCGCATCCTTGCCATCTTACTTCAGCCCCTCTCTGGACCCCTTTCTCACCATATCACATATGAGTTCTTGTCTCCAGCCCTGTGTCAAGCCAAACCCTTACATGCTACAGTTTGTTAGTCTGGGTCAAGTGTTCTTTCCTTCCCTTGTTTTTCAAATATTTATTAATCTCTTGTTTGCCAGCCATTGATTCTAAGTAACCAAATATGAGGAGGCCAGGCTTAAGGTTACCAAGTTTCAAAACAACCATGAATCATGTCTCATCTGGTTGATCAGACTCACTGTTCAGCAAAACTATGACTAAAGATGAAAGCCTACATTTTCTGCAAGCAGGATCTGAAAGTGAATAGTATATTCACAAAGTTGTTCTAATGTCCCATTGTTATAAACATGTACTAAGTACATCCTCTAACTCCATTTTAAAAAAAGATAATAATCTATAACTCTCAGGGTAATATGTAAGTGTATACATACAATATATGTGTATATGTACACACACACACAGACACATGCTCCTGAATGCAGAAACAATATTTAAGGAAATAAAAGCAAACTAGGTTGTTTAACTGGCAATGTTATTGGGTTGCTGATTTTTTATGTTCCCTAAGACAATGCATTTATTTATACTATACCTAAACAGGAAAACTAATAATATTATTATTTACATAAATTATTATGTCAAAGAAAAGGTGGTGTAGGAACATTTGTTTGTTTTGAAATGCCATTGTAATAATGAAGAGTTATTAAGTTAGCCGCAAAATAGCTTTACCACAAAGGTTCTCAGCAGAACAAGAGCAGAGGCAAGGAGAGTGAACCTGTGACTGAATCCTCAAAAAAAAAAAAGCTGTAAAATCACGACAGAAAAAAAGCCAGCAATAGAATAGGCCAGGAGGTGGCGCTGTTGTTGTGTGCAATACACAGAGGGGAAAGGAAAAAAATAAGGACGAAGAAAAAAAAAAAAGCAAGGGCCTGTGGGAAAAACAAACACCGACAGAACAACAGTGGAAAATAACCCTAACTTGTACAGTCTCCAAGGCTCACAGAGTCGTTTCTTACTCTCTCCTGTCTGAGCTGCATCACATTTCTCTGGATTGAATGAAGAGCTGAGCCTTTGTGTTTTAACACAAAGCTGTGGCCAGTGGGCTGTTTCATATGCAGGCTGCAAGCTTCAACAGAGCTCTGGCATTTCTCATCTAATGTGAACAGACACTTTCCCCACAAGTCAAAAGGTCTTTGAGTATGGAAAGTAGCATAAAACTCCTTAGAATGTTTTTAAGTTCTACAACTTTGGGAGGAAATTATTATTCCACAATTATCTTTTGCTTGGTCAAAACATATATATATTTCCTAAAGTAATATGGTTTTGCAACATTATCAGCTATGTGAAGAGAAAGGGGCTCATCTAGCTATCTGAAAACAGCCATCTTTTCAGGAGCATGGAGGTTGTTGAAACCTCCTTTCTATGTGATAGGATTTATTGTCTAGTATCTATTTTATAAAATCAGTTTTTAAGGTTCAGAAAGAAGTCCTGGTGTACAAAGCAAGGAAGTCACTTTGCGATCAGAAATTCAACCCAAATAACTAAATGGTGAACACATTACCCCAGCGGATATGCATTGTACTAGTAATTGGTGGTTACAAGTTGTTGATCACTCCAGTGGTCTCACAAGAAGATATTGACCTGAAATAGCTAATTCCTGAAACATCTTCAGTTGCTGCTACCTTCAAGGAATCAGAGTCAAAGAAAAATAAGTTGCATAACACACTGAAAAAGAAGGAGCAACAGGGAGGTGAGAGAGAGAGAGAGAGGGAGAGGGAGAGGGAGAGGGAGAGGGAGAGAGAGAGAGAGAGAGAGAGAGAGAGAGAGAGAGAGAGAGAGAGAGAGAGAGAGAGAGAGAGAGAGAGGCATCCCTGTAACGATAGCTTACATTATTTAAGCATCCAAGTCTCTTTTACCAGACTTTGTATCCGTTGATTCGTTTTATCTTCGCAATGACCACATGAGGCAGATGCTATCACTGCTCCTTTATTCCAACAGAAGACAATGACATTGAGAAACAATAAACAGCTCCCAAGGACGAGCAACTAATAAGCTACCAGGAATTTAAATGCAGATGGGCAGAAAGATGCACACATTCATGACATACTCGGAATTTAAATACGGACTGACTGAAGGACACACACTTCATCACATGGCTTTCAAAGATGACAGGTGAACATTAAAATGCAGCGTTTAAGCTATGAAAGGTGTGACAGAATTCCAAACAAAGTCTTCATGCTTTACCAAAGATATGAAGTTCTCCTTTGAACCACATTCAGTCTCACTTTAGGTAATTGCTGACTTGCCAAAATTGTATTACCCTTTAATATAGAGTGCTGTCTCAACTGTGCCAGACTAGACAGTTCACTTTAGTTTCTTCTCTGTACTTGGCCACAATTCTCTTGGGAATTTCATGCCCAATCATTACTGTGAGCTCCACTACAAATTCAGACAGTCGGTTCTTCCAATTATCTTCCAACAATATGAACTCCTACCAGAGAACTCCATACTGCTAGTTTACTGGTGGGCTGAAAGGGGCAGGGAGGGGATGCTGACATTAAAATTTCAGACCTATTCATCCTGACAAGAAGATAAAAAAAGCTTACCAGGTGAGTCCTACTGTAGGCATCCAACATTACTAAAAGAATTTTCTTAACATCCAATATCTTACCAAGGACTTATGAAGATGATAAGCCAAGAATCTTAAAGCTTGCAACATTTTGCTCTTGATAAATGACTTTTCTTCTATTCTTTTATCTCCTATTCTTTTTTTCTTCTATTCTTATTAAAACCATTTTTCTGCTTCTAAGAAGGATGCTAATTGCGTTGTTCACCTTGGGCTGAATTATACTGTGGGTGAAGAGATAGCCATTTCCAAATCTGAATAGCTTACAATATCAGAGCTTCCTTTCTCCTTCATTGTTTGTAACACTCATAGATCAACTGTGGGTCTCTCATCTGGGATCCATCCAGGCTCAAGGACTGTTCTATCTGGGACTCGTGGGTCAAGGGCTGTGGGCAAAGCATTGTGGTAAAACCACAAAGTACAAAACGTAGATCTCACACTCAAGACTGCTTGCTGATAATTCTAAGCATGTTTGATTGGCCAGAGCAAGCCATGGAACCAAGCCTCATGTCAACTGACAAGAAAAACTTGATCCTTTTATAAGCTTGGAGGTTCACCTAATTAATATCCAGAAAATGTTATACTCATCATATTTAAGTGTATTATATGAGGCTAGGAAGGCTTCCAACTCAGTAATTTAATAGTGCAAAAATACAAGCAAATAGAACATCACCTAATTTTTTTTTTTTGGAGAAAAAAGTGTCAATGCAAATGAAGTGCACCTTGACCTCCCCCAGGAGTAGTACTTTAGGGAAAAGTCTGTTCAGGGTATATTCCTGACTTGAAATGTGAAATCACTCTACCACCAGGCTCACAGCATGTATTAGGGAACGCAGCTTACTTTGAAACGGAAAAATTCAAGTCTTGTTCTAACTAACTCACTGCACTGCAGGTTTTTTCAGGTATGTTTCCCGGACTTTAAAGATTGATGGAGGTTCCGGGAAGCCTCTGAATGTCCAGGTACACATAAATCAAGGCATGGCATCATTTAATTCTGAAAAGTTCTGAAAAGTGGGTGGAAGCAGACAGATTTATAGTGAGCCTTGTGGAATTTAATCTGGAAATTGAGGGATATCAAATGTATGATTTGGCTGCAATAACCAACTGCAGCCATTTTAAATGGACTGAAATCTTGATTGCTACTAGTTTAATCTGTTTCTAAATAAGGGGATCTGTATCCTGAGGGGATGATTAAAATGAAGGTTTGAAATGTTATTTTTTTGAAAGTCAAAATGAGATCTAATTTACATATAGGAAAAGGAGCTCACCCATCTGTGGAATCTCAGACATCAAATCTCTTTATGTGTTAGAGTTTTGTTGTCTAGCATAGCTAGTACTAAATCTAAAATGGTTATGCAAGTATATGTTAGAATAAGAATCACGGTTCTAGAGACTTATAAGAAGAGTTTCCTTGATTCTTTCTCAGCCACAAACCAGTTTGTGACAGAAATCATCTTAGTTGTCACAAAGAGAGGTACAGAAGGCAACAGTTCCCATGTGTACCTTGACTTCCAGGTTAGCTAGACACAGACTCTTATTTTTTTCCTTTTTTTTTATTTTCTAAGTTTTTTTATTTACATTCAAAATCATTTCCCCTTTCCCATTTCCTCCCTCCCCAAAAGTCCCATAAGCCCCCTTCCCTCCCTCTTTTCCCTATTCAACCCCCTCTTGCTTCTCTGTCTTGGCATTCTCCTATATCCAGTCTTTCCAGGAACAGGGGTCTCTCCTTCCATCTTCTTGGAAATCTATTGATATGCGAATTGTGTCTAAGGTATTCCGAGATTCTGGGTTAATATCTCCTTATCAGTGACTGCATACCATGTGTGTTCTTTTATGATTGGGTTACTTCACTAAGGTTGATATTTTCAAGTTCTGACCATTTGCCTAGGAAATTCATGAATTCATTGTTTTTAATTGCAGAGTAGTATTCCATTGTGTAGATATACCACATCTTCTGAATCCATTCCTCCGTTGAGGGACATCTGGGTTCTTTCCAGCTTCTGGCTATTATAAATAAGGCTGCTATGAACATAGTGGAGCATGTGTTCTTATTGCATGCACATAAAGCCTCTGGATATATGCCCAGGAGTGGTGTAGCAGGATCCTCCGGGAGTGTCATGCCCAGTTTTCTGAGGAACTGCCAGACTGTTTTCCAGAGTAGTTTTACCAGCTTGCAATCCCACCAGCAGTGGAGGAGTGTTCCTCTTTCTCCACATCCTTGCCAACAACTATTGTCTCCTGTGTTTTTGATCTTAGCCATTCTGACTGGTGTGAGATGGAATCTCAGGGTTGTTTTGATTTGCATTTCCCTAATGACTAAGGATGATGAACATCTCTTTAGGTGCTTCTCAGCCATTAGATATACTTCAGGTGAGAACTCTTTGTTTAGCTCTGTACCCCATTTTTAATAGGGTTACTTGGCTCTCTCAAGTCTAACTTATTGAGTTCTTTGTATATATTGGATATTAGCCCTCTGTCAGATGTAGGGTTGGTAAAGATCATTTCCCAGTTAGTTGGTTGCCACTTTGCCTTTTTGACAGTGTCTTTTGCCTTGCAAAAACTTTGTAATTCAATGAGGTCCCATTTGTCTATTCTTGATCTTAGAGCATAAGCTATTGGAGTTCTGTTCAGGAGATTCTCCCCTGTGCCCATATGTTCAAGGTTCTTCCCTAGTTTCCTTTCTATTAGTTTCAGTGTGTCTGGTTTTATGTGGAGGTCCTGGATCCACTTGGAATTGAGCTTAGTGCAAGGAGATAAGAATGGGTCAATTTGCATTCTTCTGCATGTTGACCTCCAGTTGAACCAGCACCATTTGTTGAAAAGGCTATCTTTTTTCCACTGAATGGTTTTAGCTCCTTTGTCAAAGATCAAGTGACCATAGGAGTGTGGATTCAATTCTGGGTCTTCAATTCTGTTTCATTGATCTACATGCCTGTCACTGTACCAATACCATGCAGTTTTTAACACTATTGCTTTGTAGTACAGCTTGAGGTCTGAGATATTGATTCCCCCAGAAGTTCTTTTACTCTTGAGAATAGTTTTAACTATCCTGGGTTTTCTGTTATTCCAGATGAATTTTTGAATTTCTCTTTCTAACTCTATGAAGAATTGAGTTGGGATTTTGATGGGGATTGCACTGAATCTGTATATTGCTTTTGGCAAGATGGTCGTTTTTACTATATTAATCCTGCCAATCCATGAGCATGGTACAGCTGATAAACAACTTCAGCAAAGTGGCCGGATATAAAATCAACTCATGCAAGTCAGTAGCCTTCCTATACTCAAAGGATAAGCAGGCTGAGAAAGAAGTAAGAGAAATGATACCCTTCACGATAGCCACAAACAATTTAAAGTATCTTGGTGTGACTCTAACCAAACAAGTGAAAGATATGTATGACAAGAACTTCAAGTCTCTAAAGAAAGAAACTGAAGAAGACCTCAGAAGATGGAAAAATCAGACACAGACTTTTAAAACTCATGGGCGACACATATGAGATTTGCCTTAATTTTTGCTGAGCCCACCTCTCCCTGTGCTTTCCTCCCATCTTTGCTTGACCTTGGTATTTCCTAAAGTTATTAAGTCTCCCTTTTTCCTCTCTCTTCCCTACAAAGTTTATCCTTTTGTGTGTTTATGTGTCAAAGCACACACGTGGATCTGAAGTTCATATCACATATCCTCCTGGATAAATCGCTGCTTTTATTTACTGAGGCAGGGTCTCTCAGTGATACCAAACCTCGCCAACTAGGCTAGCCTAGCCAGCCAGATTGCCCTGGATTCTAGTCCTCATGAATGCTAAAATTATAAGCAGTTGCCATGCCTGGCCAGATTTTGTGAGTCTGGGGATGTCAATTCTGACTCTCATGCTTTCATGACAAGCATGGCGTCCATTAAGCCATCTCTTCCACCTGAAAGGTCTATTAAAAATAAAAACTTCTCGGCAGGTACTTTAATGATAGGGGGAATGTAACCAGGAACTGCAGGTCATGATATGCAACTGTTAATAGAAAACAATGTTTTGACCAAAGGTATATTGAGACAGTGAGAAATTCAAGGTAACTGTGTGTGTGTGTGTGTGTGTGTGTGTGTGTGTGTGTGTGTAAGGAAATGTGATATAGCTTCTTTGTAGAATCACACAGGAGAAAAAAATAAAAATGTGATTAAAAACAATTGATTCATAGTGAAGTTACATGTCTTGCCAATCTCTCTGAAAAATGCAGATGTAGGGTTTTTATTAACTGAAAATATTTTTTCATACAATATATTCTGATCACAGTTTTCCCTCAGAAAAAGGAATAAAGAAAGAGCCATTTAACAAATTTTCTTGTTGTTGCTGTTGGTTTTTTGATATATGGTTTCTCTGTGTAACAAAGCCCTGAGCTGTCCTTGAACTCACAAAGATGCACCTGTCTCTGTCCCCTGAGTGCTGGGATTAAAGGTGTGTGCCACCACCCCTGGCCCTTCTTTTACAAATAATAATAATAATAATAATGTGTATGTGTGTACATTTGTGTGTATCTACATGTATGTGCACGCAGATGCCTGGGGACATGAAATGAGGGTCCAGATCTGCTGGTGCTGCAGTTACAGGTGGCTGTGACCTACCCAATGTGAGTGCTGGGATACAGCAAATTCTTAAGAGAATCAGAGAAAAATCTTTCCTCAACTTGACCTCCAAGATGTATTTTTCCATTAGGAAGGACACACTGAACCAAATATTTTTACAGTTAATGAAACAGTAATTTAATTTTCCATAACTAGTGTGCTTGAAGAATGTTAAGCATGTATTTGATTTTATTAAATGCTCTGTGAGGATTTAGTTTTATTTCATTTTCTTTTTTAATTGCAATGAGAAAATCTGAATTCTACCCCTGCCCTTACTTCTCCCTCAGCCTTCCAAAACCAAGGAGCGGAGTTTACAAGAAAGCCACATTTAATGTATGTCTGTCATTTTCCCCCCTTTCTTTCAGTTCTGGGGATTGAACCCTGGCCCCCGCATATGATACACAAGCACTTTTCCCTCTATGTTTTATCCTCTTCCCTCAGTTCTGAAGTTTGTTTTGAAGTTTCTTTACTTGAGGTGAGCTGCTTTGGTAAAGAAATAATGGCCAAGTTTATCTCTTTGCTACAACGGGGCATATGTATTCTACTTAAGCAGAAAGGCAACTGTGCTATTGATCATAACACCACCATCTACCAGGTAGTTTTCAGTTATTAGTCTAATATGCAAAAACTACCAAAGGAATCTGAAGCATGTTTTAAGCTTAGAAATGTATTTTAGACTAATACAATACGCTTATAATTCACAATTTGATTTTTCATCAATAATATACATGTCTTCAATTACCTTTCCTTTTCATCTTCATATGTCAATTTACATTTTAAAATACATATTTATATTATGTATATGAGTGCTCTATCTGCATGTACACCTGCATACCAGAAGAGAGCATCAGATCACTTCATAGATGGTAGTGAGCCAGCATGTAGTTGCTGGGAATTGAACTCAGGGCGTCTGGAAGAGCACCCAGTACTCTTAAACATTTAGCCATCTCTTCACCTTGTCAATTTACAATTTATGTAAATTACCTTTGCTTTGTTCTGTGTTTTGTCTCCTGAATTCCTACACAGTGCACTCTTTAAGGCCATATAGAATCTTCATTTGTGCATAGCACATTTTATTCATATTTCATTAAAATGTAGGGACAATAGATGGTGTTGGAAACATGTATTGTATTGTATGCTAAAAACTTACAGCTAACACATTTTGGTTTTAATCCTTCTGCAAATGATATAGAAAATTCTAGAACAGTCTGACCTAGTAAAAACACAATGTAGATGATGTATAAGATTTGGAGAAGGTATGTCTTTGAAGGGAAGTGAAGTTGATTTAAACTACATATTAAAACCATGCACCTACTGTTATCATTTCTAGTGTCATCAAAAGCAATTATAAAAATTTCATAGTATTTTTTGTTTAAACTACATTTTACAATTAGAGGGTAAAGACTGCCTAGGGAAATCTCTGTACTCAGTGGGTTCAGAGACTAGTGCTACTATATACCTAACCATCTGACCTAGATGAAAGGCTTACCAATAGAGCTTGATATCTGGCAATTTAAAACAGGCTGCTGGTTCCCTGCCCTGGGAATGAAAATTGCAACACTTTCTCTTGCGCATTCTGTCTTATAAGTATTCTAATTGTATACTTCCATTTCTCTTATTAACCATCTCCATTGTTTTTAAGTACAAACCTAGTGTTTATTTCTTACTAGAGAGTATCCCTTGAATTACAACCATGTAAATTATAGAAATTAATATTATTTAACTCTCTCAACCTATCCAGCTATATTTCCAAAGTTGGCTGCATCACTACATTTACATTGTTTAGTTTATAACCTAAATATTCTGTTATATTACAGATTATAGATTAAGATGCCTTGTGTTGTTTTTAAGTCTCTTATACAACAAGACTTATACAACCCAGTAACAGAGCAGATAAATGGCTTAGTGTGCAAGGGTGCTTTCCTCCCAGGCTGATGACCTTAATTCCATCCCAAGGACCCACATGACAAAAGGAGAGAACCAACTCCCACGAGTTGTTGTCTGACCTCTATATGTGCATCATGGTGTGCAGAAATCCCCCTGGACACGTGCACATATAAATAAATTAGTGAATGAATGAATGAATCTAGATCAGCATTTCAGATAGTCAGAGATTGGAAAAGTGTACTGGAAAACCAGGTTGTGTAATGGAAGCATTCAGAAGCAGGCACACATACTCTTAGTCTCTGATACTTGAAGAAAGATTCTCCATATTAAGGACAAATGAATTCTCATTTCCCTTGTGCTATCATTTTTGCTGAATTGCACTTCAGTTCATTTTGCTTCATTTGAGAACCACGCTTATTAAACAATGTTACGCTTCCCTCGGTGTTTCGTTTGCCTTGTTAAGGCAGACAGCCATTGTATTTTTATGGTATTATGTTTTCAAATCATTCAAACAAGTACATGAGCATGGCGTCCTTCTTACCTCCTGTCTGGAGTAGCCCTCTAACTTGCTTTCTAATTTGAATTTATTGCCTCTGATATCTGTACTGAACCGTGATTGCACAATTTTAATTGTATGATCTATTGGCCAAGGCTAACTTTTCTTGTATTGCAAGGAAGTGAAGATATTTTATTCTTAAGTAATTTAAGGGAAAGCAGCACATGTAAGAGAACTAAAACTTTCTGAATCTTTGAATGTATAAAAATGTGTTTATTTTCCTTTCACATTGGATCAGTACATTTTTGTTTTCTAAGAAATATAGAATTCTATAAAGAACTCTTGAAAATGCATGTTAGCACAGCTCCATTGCTCAGAATTCTACAAACTAAGTGAATAACACAGGGAATAAGATGAACCCTATGTTTCCTCCCATTAATAAGACCAGTGATGAAGCAATGGTCTGGACTTTTGTACTAGTTGGGAAATCAAAAGTTTCATCACATTACATTTCCCTTGGTAGATACTGGGAGAAATCACAAATTCCATTAGTATATTTTGAAATGTCTTTTTCCTGATCATATTTTTCAAAGACTTAATTGCCTGGTGAGTGCTTTGGGAATTTTAAAACACATCCTGTGATCAAGAGGAAATGCAGACATGTTGGTCGAGCTGATTGTTTTCTTTGTGGATCTCATGCTTGCCTCAGTCATTGTTGGTACCTTGTACATGGTCTACTTGATAATAGCCACCGGTACTTTTATCTTTGCTATTTTTTACATTTTCAAAGGAGAAATGGGAAAAGGCTATGACCTCAGCAAGGACAGAGGCTGGGTGCTGGAGTCTAGCAATGCTGCAGAGAAACCACAGGCTGGCAATGGAAAGAGAGTCAGTTCTCAGATGCTTGCCGGACGCCTCTCAGCCTTCCGGCCCACGAGGAAAGAGTCCCCCTTCTGAAGAGTTGAAGTACAGTGGAAGAGCCACGTTGGACGTCCAGAATGCCGTCAACAAGTAAATTTTATTTGTTAAGGTGAGGTTGTCAGATGTTTAGCTAATTTCTCCTTCATATGAGTAAAGTAAGTAACATGCATGTTTGGGAAGAGAGGAAAAACACTTTGTTGTTTTAAAAGTTCTGACTTCCATTTCTCAAAAAAACAGCAGTGTCAGCCCCTGTGTGTCTTGCAGTAATGGATTTTAGCTGTGAGCCTCATTTACGGAGGAAAACAAGTGTTACTCACCATCTATATCAAGTGCTGACCAAACAGAGAGGGAAACAAAAGAAATTTCCACCTTCTCTAGCAATTTGGATAAAATGTTTGGCAGAAGGGAAAGTATAAGGAAACTGCTACTTTGACCAGGTTGGGATGTCCGCCCTTGATTCCAAGCGGCAAAGAAAACCAATGCACTCAAGTGGATGGTATGTTTTCAGAATGGCCTTTACGGCATGTGAGTGTGAAGTGAGCCCTGTTTCTAGCTTTAGTGACTGGAAACAGTAGACTCTGTAAAGAAGACATGTCAGTGTGGTGGAATGACACTTCAAGAGCTGACATGATGCTGACTGAGAATTCTATTTTCCTTGCTTTATTTCACAGCTTTGGTTCAATGAAAGTAGGCAGGTTAATTTCGTCTCCTGTTCTGTCTGATAAATGTCTACCCTAAGTGCCTTGGGTGTGAGTTTTGTGGGTAAGTTGTTTTTTATGTACATACATAAAATTTTGGTTGTAAGAGACTGATTATTTGAGTCCATTTATCAGTCATACTATAACTTCATAATACCAACTCTTACAGCTCTCATATCTCAACCTATTCATATCTTTTGAACTTTCTCATATCCTAACTTTTCCAGACATTTCTTTCCAACAAACTGAAAATCTCTGTATAACACTTAGGTGAACACTTCACATTTAAAAATAGTAAAATCATAGTCTATAAGAAAAACTAACAATTTCATTCTACAGTCAGTAAATGTCTAAAAATCACAGAAATCAATAAATTCTATCTTGTGTGATATATCACTATCAAGTGTGATATAACGCTTATCTACTCCCCAGTCTAGTCCAATGTCATCTCCACAGAATAAAGCTGGTAAAGTTTGGTTGACTGAGTACAGAATCTGGCAATGAATTTTAAAATTATCCTCATTGCATAGTTTCTACCTTTATACACAGATATAGAAGGGGCTGATTTAACTGCAGGGAATAGGTTACACTGCTGAACCATGCCTTAAAGTGTTAGCCCTATGTGCTGACTGCTTGCATGCACTTTATAACCTAGAAATAGTTTCTCAAACTTAACTGTCATGAAAATATTCAAGAGGGTTGCAGTCAGTACTCCTCATTGGAGCTCCACAAATTAATACCATGACGTATCTAAAAGAACCAGGGAAGTGAGGGATTGCTCACAGCCTTGATTCTGAGAGTAAAGACGAGGAAATCCCAAATAAGAGGGCTTATCTGATGTTAAGGACTCTAGAAAAGAAGGAGGAGGGGGCTACGGAGGTAGGAAGATGACCGCAGAAAGGACAAGAACAGGAGGCCACATGTGAACTCTGAGAGGTAAAATTGAAAGGAGCAAGGAAATAGTCAAATTGGATTGGAGGAATTTCTGGGCACCTCAAAAGAGTCAACTGTCATTTTGGTAACATTCAGGTCTAATGGCTACAGCTGCAACCCAGTAAAGGCTCCTTGTGTGATCTTTGCCTGTGTTCCTGAGGAAAAGGATAAAATTGATGAAAATAACATGATAAGAAATGACATCAAAATTGGTCCTTACTTTGACTCTGTTGAGGCTGATTCTCAAGTCCTCCACCTTCCTATTTTATATCCCTCTTCAGATCCACAGAAAACCAACACCTATCTTTGGGTCTACAACATTCCAGATCCTTCTGAAACCAGAGAACTAACTGCCCTTTGGCCTCCATATGGATTTTGAAAGCATAAATACTAAATTCAGTTAGGTGAGGATTCATTTCTAAGATCTTTTATGTACCAGTGATTCATCCAGGGGCTCTCTAGAGCCTTCCATCCTTTTGACTTAAAGGGACATAGACAGTTGTCTAGTATGTTTCTCATCCAGCAAAGAAATATCTTCTGCAGAAGTCCTAAGAAGGAACTGCCCAGTTTCTCCAGAGACATTTGGATGAGAATCTGTTTCTCACAAGGCAACCTATTCTCTAGAAGTTCTTTGTAATATCCAGTGGAAATCTGAGTTCCAACACTCTTGTGTCTTAGCCCCATTTCTGTTCTGTTAAGCAATCCAAAAAAAAAAATTACTGCACCAGAATCCCAGATTCTGAGAAGAAAATAGCATTTCTCCTTATGGATTTTCCTCTTAGTGCTTTAAGCAGTGAACAGGCTGCCTTTTCATGTACAAATAGGACTGGTTAAGATTATAATGCTTGGGTTATGGTGTATTACATTTTTTTTAGTGTATAATTAATTTAACAGAGGTTCTTGATGTGTCCTTTCTGACTTCTTGTACATACTGCTTAATCAAGAATTTTGAAAAGCCTTCCCTCAAAGCTTCCACAAGCCCAGTTTTCCCTGTGAAGAACATTTTGTTAGCACATCTAACACTATCTTAAAGCAACTCTAGTGCCCTGACCCACTTGCACTTCACATGGAAAACCTAATTCAACCCGAATGACTTCCACAGATGTCCAACAATTTTACAGTGAATGCCATAAATTGAAAGAGCTGGAGAATCTGGTCATCCTGGAAAACTGCCAATCAGTCTTACCAATATAATATTTTGTGGACACACAGCAACAGTACAGCAGTGAGCTATCCTTTATGTATAGAATGAAACCCCTTTCTTCAAAGATAGCTGCAAGTGGAGAAAACTGAGAGTTCTGTCCAGCCTGAATCAGTACGATCAGTTAAGGTGGAACTGTGGTAGGAAGGAATATAGTTCCTATGGCAGGACCCTTGTGTGTCCTCATTACTTTGGGGAAGTCAGTGCAGAAACCTAAAGATTCTGTGACTGGGAGAGAGAGAGAGAGAGAGAGAGAGAGAGAGAGAGAGAGAGAGAGAGAGAGAGAGAGAGAGAGAGAGAGAGAGAGAGAATGAATTCTGGAAGATAAAGAGGGAATCTCCAGTCCTGAAGTGCATACCTACACATCTTTCTTTTTGGTTATGCCTCTGGTGACCATTCTAACAATATATAAGCCTTTGTATTTGACAGTCTCATTAAGAGTTTGACATTACTTTCTGGCAGCCTGTGTTGACTTGGTGTCTCCCTGGGTCTTCATTGCTCAATCTTTGAAGGAAGGCATATGAAACCAATCCCTCACATGGCTTTTTAAGGTCTAAATGCTGCACATTTCAACAAGCAAAATGAGCTTTAAAATACAGAGTCTAGTCGTCCCACGTTGAAGTTTACAGAGTCTCTTTGCATCTTGACATATGCTTTGCTAAAACCTCTGAGATGTATGAGACATGGGAACCCCCAGAGATTTGGTGGTTGTTTCTAGGAGCATTTATACAATTCAAGAATAGACTCTTCAGATACATTTATAGAAGTAACCTGGTACCCATCTTCACAGTTCCCTTGCATCACTCACTCATTTTAGATGTGACACAGCCTCACAGGTACTCATTGCCTCATTTGTTCAGAAAGGTGGTCCAAACTAAAGCCATAAGCTTCTATTCTGCACACAAGCAAGGCATCGCATGCACTCACTGTTGGTCACTGGCATTGCTTTTCTCAAGGATCCAAATTCGCTTGCCCTAATCAAATCAGGAACATGAACCTGGACTGCTAACTCCCTGGGAGGCTGAAGTTGGAAGACATGCAACTTCAAGGCCTATTTGAGAAGAGTGAATTCAAGATTAGAATGGGAAATGCAGTGAGACTCTTCCCTAAATGGAAAGCAGAGTGCACAGGTCAGAGGTCAAGAATGCCTGGTATGTGAAGGAACTTAGTTTGATGCAGAGCACTGTACACAGTATTGTGTACACACTACTTAGGCACTTTCTGGCCTAACAGTTTGTTACTTTGGATATATACCAAGAAGATCTTTGAGACTCACTAAACTAAGCAGTATAGGCTAAACAAAGACTTCTTGTGCTCTGGCTTCAAAGCTCTCCTACTGTGTTTCCACAGGAAAGGCCCCATGACCCCATGGGGGTGAGATGCTTAGGAGAAGTCAGTCAACTAACTAAGCAAACAAGATGCACTTTTTTTCCCCCTTCAAAAATTATAGGGTGAGTTTCAATAAACTTCCAATTTGACAGTTCTACTTTTCTCTGTTTTTAATACCTTGTGTTCTGAATGACAAAATTAATTCAGGCTGTCCATTGCAAATCATCTTTTATGTCTTACAAGATGGATTTTGTTAAAAGCAAATGAATGGCTTTGGCAATGATTTCTTGGATAGGATACTAAAAGCATAGACTAAAGATGTAAAAATACATAAAGTATTTTTACCTTAAATTAAAAACTTTTGTGCATCAAAAGACATAATTAAGAGTGAGAAGGCAGCTCACATAATGAGGAAGAATATCTTTCAGTTGTCTATCTGACAATGGTTGGTCTCCAAAATGCATAAACCCTTAATAACAAAAACCCAACTGAATAATGTGACAAAGGTTTTAATAAACACTTCCCCCAAAAGAATGCACAAATAGTCAATGTATACATGAAAAGGTGTTCCATATTATTAGCCATTATAGAAATGCAAATCCAAACCATAATGAGGTATTGTCCCATAACAATAAGAAACACTACATTTTAAAATGATAAAAATAAGAGATGTTAATAAGTACTTGGAAAGAATGGAACACATGTACTGTGGTGGGAACATAGACTGATGTGGCCAGTGTGATCCCTCAAAATATCAAAAATATAATTATCATGTGATCCAGCAGCTTCAACTCTGATGGCACACTTACAATATAATTTTAATGCAAGGTTTTAAAGAATTTTCTCATTCATGTTCATAACTCACAATAGCCAATGAGTAACAGTAATTCATGTGTATATAGACAGCTGAATGTACAGATAAAATATAGTGTATACATTCAGTGGATTACTGTTCTACGTTACAAACAAACCCTATGCATACTAAAAAATGAACCAAGTTTGATAACATTAATGAAATCTCACTAAAGAAAATAAACTCCAATCATAACAAGACAAATTATTTTATGTGATCCCACTTACAGGAAGCCTCTAGAGTTGTCAGATCCATAGAAAGAAAGTGGAATGTTAGTTGCATGGGACTTGGCAGAGGTACACGTCTCTAGTTTTGCATGCCACAAAGAGGTCTGGAGAGTAATTGTAACATGATAGTGTCAATATGGTTAAGGTCACTTGGTGGCACTCAAGCATGGAACTTTATGTCCTCCAACTTAACATAATTAAAAATAATAACCAAAGGAAGTAGATGAACTACAATCCAGTCATGATTTTATTTTGTTTCTGAAATAACATATAGGATATTAATTTTTGTATGACTATAAAAACTAGGCATTAGGGAAAGATGTTCATGCTGGAGAAAAAATTATTTAGCTTTATAAAATTTGAATATAGCATTATGTCCAATCATGTTATAGTCAGTGCCAAGAACTTTTAAGAAACAATTATTCTGTCTGGGGTAAAAACCTGCTATGCCAGATGTGGAAAACATCCCCAAGTGGTTGTAATGTGTAGGCAGGTTTTTTACACTGTGGTAATAAAGCTTATTTGACACTGGTAAGCATAAGGTATCTCCATTGACTGTTGGCTTTTGATGACAAAGAATTCACTACTAATAAGTCCCATGATGAAAATCCTGTAAATGCATACTAAAGGGTCTTCAGTGGGCTGAAAACAATTCATGACACAATGCAATACACGACTGTTAAATTTGCTTTTAGCTGTCCAAGTCAGCACTTCACTTGCTAAGTCAATGCAATTGATTCTTAAGGAAGCATTCAATTACTTTAAAAAAAACAAAACAAAACAAAACACAATCATGGCATGAGGCTTTTACCTGAAAACACCTGTTAAAAGATGCTAGAATGAAGACTACTGCAACAAAAATTGCCACAGAATATTCTCCTCGAAACAGGTGATAACTTGTGTTATCTTGAATGTGTGTGTGTGTGTGTGTGTGTGTGTGTAAGTTATTATGTATACACTCACTATTAATACTAATTGTCAATTGAGTGGACTTGAAAATTACATGAGATTGATCAACCACATAGCAGAGTGTGTTTCTGAGGGCCTTTTCAGAGATCACCCTGACCTCCCGTATGGTTTAATGCATTGATGTATTCAAGATTCAAATCCCTAATTAGAGGAAATTGGTCAAGAAGAAGCATCTTTGGGTGTGATACTTCCTGTCCCACCCTGCTATGCACCATGGTGTACGTTTCTCTGCCATGGCCCCACTACCATAAGAAACCCTCTGAAACAGTAAGCAGAAGAAAGCTTTTCTTCCTTAAGCTGTTTTTGTTGGTGATTTGGTTCAGTAATGATAAAACTAAGATATAATCATACTCATCAAGATTTGAATTCATATTTCTGTTTTAGCATGAATCCATTGAGGTAAATTTCTGAATTTAACTTTGTCACATAACCACATAAATTCTCCAAGTGTCCATATGCATGTTCATATTCTTATCTCTGAACTGAAATCAAGGTTCTCCCCTTCTGTGAGAGCTATGCAAGGTGTCTTAGTTAGGATTTACTGCTGTGAACAGACACCACGACCAATGTAAGTTTTATAAGAGACAACATTTAATTGGGGCTGGCTTACAGGTTTAGAGGTCCAGTCTATTGTCATCAAGGCAGAAGCATGGCAATATCAAGGCAGGCATGGTGTAGGAGGAGCTCAGGGTTCTACATCTTTATGCAAAGGAAGCCAGGAACAGAATGGGCATCCTCAGGCAGCTAGGAGGAAGATCTCCAAGCCCACCCCACAGTGATACACTTTCTCTAACAAGGCCACACCTTTTAATAGTGCCACTCCCTGGGACGAGAATATGCAAACCATCACACAAGAATAATTTAAAAATCTTTTCCCCCTTGTCTTAATCAGGGTTTCTATTCCTGCACAAACATCATGACCAAGAAGCAAGTTGTGTAGGAAAGAGTTTATTCAGCTTAGACTTCCACATTGCGGTTCATCACCAAAGGAAGTCAGAACTGGAACTCACTCAAGAAGGTCAGGAAGCAGGAACTGATGCAGAGGCCATGGAGAGATATTCCTTACTGGCTTGCTTCCCCTGACTTGCTTAGCTTACTTTCTTATGGAACCCAAGACTATCAGCCCAGAGATGGTACCATCCACAAGGGACCCTCCCCACTTGATCACTACTTGAGAAAATGCCCCACAGTTGGATCTCATGGAGGCACTTCCCCATTGAAGCTCCTTTCTCTGTGATAATTCCAGCTTGTGTCAAGTTGACACACAAAACCAGCCAGTACACCTCTGTCATTTACATTAATGCCAGCATAGTCTTGGCAAACATAGTATAGGAATTCGTCTGCATTCTCCTTAAGTACTGGTATCTTAGCTTTTGACAACCAGGGATTCCATTATGGGTTGCTACAATTCTGCTTATTTAAACTCTAAGATACAAGTTGGATCAGTATCCAGAGCACTAGTGTGTCATCCTACTTGGAGTAGTTTGGGCATAGCCTTGCCATACCTAAATGCACAATGAAAAGAACTGAGGGCTGTGGTAGCCTTTTTTTTTTATTGAATATTTTTTATTGAATATTTTCTTTATTTACATTTCAAATGTTATCACCTTTCCCAGTTTCCCCTCAGGAAACTCCCTATCCTACCCCCCACCCCTGCTTCTATGAGGGTGCTCTCCTACCCACCCACCCTCTCCTGACTCCCTGTCCTGGCATTCCCCTACACTGGGGCATTGAGACTTCTCTGGAACGAGGGCCTCTTCTCCCATTGATGTCCAACAAGGCCATCCTCTGCTACATATGTGGATGGAGCCATGGGTTCCTCTTTGGTTGGTGGTTTAGTCCCTAGGAGCTCTGGGGGAGCAGGGGGTTCTGATTGGTTGATATTGTTATTCTTCCTATGGGGTTGCAAACCTCCTCAACTCCTTCAGTCCTTTCTCTAACTCCTCCATTGGTGACCCTGTGCTCAGTCCAATGGTTGGCTGTGAGCATCTGCCTCTGTATTTGTCATGCTCTTGCAGAGCCTCTCAGGAGACAGTTATATTAGGCTCACTCCTGTGTGTGTAGCCTTTTAAAGTACAAGTACATTCCCACATTGCTTTACATTCCCCTGGGCAAAGTAAGTCTCAACATAGTGAAAGATCCTTTGGGTAAAGAAACACCCTTCAACTATAAGAGTCAAAATGAAGGCACAATTTGCTGAATAATGATTTTGTATAACTATGATAAATAGGAGAATCCAACTTTATAATCAGTAGATTATATCTAAGAGGCTACTCATTATTATTAACTTGCTTTCATTCATGAGAAATAAACATAATACAATTACACTTAACATTGCTAGGCTGAATTTTAGTACAGAATTTGAAATCTACTTACTCAAGGCTTTGAGATTATTCCTTAATTCCAATGAATGAAATTGGTCTGGTTGTTAGGCAGGAATTAAAAGAAGAAGAAGAACAACAATAACAACAACAGCAACAACAAAAACAATGCTTCGAAGCTGGATCTCCCCATTTGCAGTATTTTCAAGGACAGAGATCGTTTCATTGTGTACCCTGTCAGTCCTTTCCTCTGCCTACATCACCTAGCAACCCGTCAGAAAGTGAGGGTCTCAGTGATAGAAAAAGGATTTAGGTCAGGAAATATCCTGGGTCTATCACTGCTTAGTTCTGAACTTAGGCAATTTCTGGAAACTCACAAGTGAAAAATATATTAGTGAAACTTGCCAGTGTGGACTAGGAGGTTGTTGTATTGATTAAATGAAATAACATAAAAACCACAAAGCATTAATCAGAAAATATGCAAATTGACATAAATTTGTTAGACTATAGTTACCAATTTTTTATTTCTCTACTACTATTTTTATTTGCTTATTTTAATTTGTTTTTAATAATCAGTTACCATTAGAGTATAATTACTCCATTATGGATAAGTGGCAAGTAATAGTTCTAAATTAAAGAACTGTCCTTTGAGACTAATAAATGAGATAGATTATAATAAATATGACAATTATCCGAATTCAGTTTCAATAATTTGAGCTATCATGGTTTTCACAACTTTAATATTTTTTATAATATCAGCTAATAGATATTAACCACAAAAAGACAATAAAAGAAATCACATAATAAAGTATCTCAATTAATAATAGCTTTAAAAGTAAGAATTGGTTAAATAGTCCAGTTTATGTCTAAATTGTTTGCTAAATGAGAAATAGAATTACTAACGTATGATCTGGAAATGGTGTAGCCTAAGCTTTGATATCTAAGGGTTTCCCTGCAGAACATCTTTATAAACGACTGAGATTTCTCATACTTGTTCGTTCTGATGAGTCCATAAAGAACAAATCACAGATTTCTGTGCAAATGAGATTCATGTCTCTGAAGCAGGCCTGGTGAATTTAAACACACACACTGGAAAACACTGTTTTCCCCTAGAGGACACAAGCTTTGTTGCTTGACTTATTTAACTGGGAAATGTTTGCTGTCTGGTGGGGAAAATAACATAGAGGGTGGAATTATGGAACACCTATTGTGTTTAGACACTCACAAGTCACAGGCATATAAATTGATCATAAAAAGAAAATGAACAATTACAGAAAATGGACATGACTACAATAAAACTTATCAGCAGCTGTATAAATTAAATATTTCTTAAGGTACACTAGAATAACATAAAAAACAAATGTAAATAAATGTACAATTTCCCAAAATGGATTTATTCTGAAAATATAGACTTGCAGAGTCTATTAATTTCTATGCAAGCATTTGCAGTAGTCCCAGTGTGCAGAAATCATCAATGTTTTGGTGTGAAAGTCCTATGTCAGTCACAGAACAAAGCACCATAAAAGTCCCCAAAGGAAGAGCTGCAGACTTCAGATTATCTCTTTGTTTTTGAGATAAAGATAATGTTTATTATCATCATTATTATTATCATGATTAATTATATTTTTCTTTTTAAAACAGTTTTTAAATTCACATATATTTTGGTCACATTTTTCCCTGACTCACTCCAGAGTCTCTTCCTCTCCCTACCCACCAACTTCTGTATTAGTCATGGTTCTCTAGAGTCACAGAACGTATGGGTAGTCCCTATATAGTTAGGGAACTTGTGGATGACTTACAGCTTGTAGTTCAACTCCCCAACAATAGTCAGCAGTACTTGTGAATGGAAGTCCAAGGATGTAGCAGTTGCTCAGTCCCACAAGGCAGCTGTGGATGAAAGTCCGAGGATCTAGCAGTTGCTCCGTCCCACGAGGTAGGCCAGGAAAAGCCAGAGAGTCCTTAAGTTCTTTCTCTAGAAAGAATCAAAAACCCTTCTTGGGCAACCTGCTGGTCTATGAAAAGAGATAGATAGATAGATAGATAGATAGATAGATAGATAGATAGATAGATAGATAGATAAAAAGACTTCTAATGATATTCTTTTATACTCACGGTCAAGCTCTGTGTTCAGCCATCCTCCTGCAGCAGATGGGAACAAATTGAAGGCTAACAGCCAGATGTGACAGAGAGTGAGAGTCCTTGGAACACTCAATCTTAGGCATCTTGCCACCCAAATTATGAGGTAAATAAATTTCTTTTGAAATATTCAGCTTCAGATATTTTGTTATAGCAAAAGAAAATGGACGCACACATTTTAAGTTGACACAAATGGTGTAAAATAATGAAAGGGACAGCTATAAATAGAGTATAGAAGATGAAGATGTTGGGCTAGATGGGGTGGTGCAAAGATGGTAGAAAAGGACTTAGTGACTGAGTAAAGTTGATTGAGAATTAGAGATGGTTCAATTGAAAGGGAGAGACATCTGGCAAGAGGTCAGGATAAGGCTAGAGCCAGAAGGGAAAGCAGCATATGACTCAGCACAGTTCTGTTGCCTGGAAGTACAGACACCACTGAGCATACATGTGTGTCTATGTGGTGACAAATCAATCATTTTCAGGTACCCTAGGCTGACAACACTCAGAATTTCTGTTAGTTCTAAAAGTATACCACACACACACACACACACACACACACACACACACACACACACACACACAGGCAGGGAAGGGGTGAACCTAGATGTGAGAAGAATTAGTTTTGTTTAGGAGCCCCCAAATGCTTATCCAAATCTACACCCAAGGGGTTTGCCCTAAAAATAAGCACACAAGCAACACTAAATAGACTCAATAGGCTGTGTTTGTATATTTCTTTGCGTATAACAACATGTATATGTGTAACAACAATAATTAAAGAATAAGAATTTGAAGAGGAGAGGGTAGGGACATGGGAAGGATTTAGAGGACAAGAAGGAAAGGAAATGATGTAACTACATCTTAATTAAGATTTAGAAATTGGTCATTTGCAACAGGGAACCAGGCAGCTCCACAGCCTTCTGTGCTTAGCCCACTAGGAAAGAATGATCTCCCAGCAGCGATATCACTTCTGATGCAGAAGTGAGATCTCCAAATTTTCTCGGGAGGGATACAGCTAGGAGAGCACAGGGCATACAATCAGTGGAGCAGCTGGGACAGGAGTCTTCCCTTCCGGCCGCCATTTGCAGCATGGAACCAGACAGCTCCACAGCCTTCTGTGCACAGACCCTGCCAGAAGAGAGCTGGTCTCCCAGGAGTACAAACAAGGTTTACAGGCCCATATGAGAGGCAAGCTCCAACCAGAGACAAGAAGACCAACTAACACCAGAGATAACCAGATGGCGAAAGGCAAGTGCAAGAACCCTACCAACAGAAATCAAGGCTACTTGGCAACATCAGAGCCCAGTTCTCCCACCACAGCAAATCACGGATACCTCAACACACTGGAAAAGCAAGAGTTGGATTTAAAGTCTCATCTCACGATGCTGTTAGAGGACATCAAGAAGGACATAAATAACTCCCTTAAAGAAATACAGGAGAACATGGGTCAAATGGTAAAATCCCTTAAAGAGGAAACACAAAAATTCCTGAAAGAAATACAGGGGAGCATGGGTGAACAGGTAGAGGTCCTTAAAGAGGAAACACAAAAATCCCTGAAAGAATTACAGGAGAACACAAACAAAAGAGTGAAGGAACTGAACAAAACCATCCAGGATCTAAAAATGGAAGTAGAAACAATAAAGAAATCACAAGGTGAGACATCTCTGGAGATAGAAAATCTTGGAAAGAATTCAGAAGTCATAGATGCAAGCATCAACAGCAGAATACAAGAGATAGAAAAAAGAATCTCAGTGACTGAAGATACCATAGAAAACATTTACTCAACAGTTAAAGAAAATGCAAAATGCAAAAAGCTCCTAAGCCAAAACATCCAGGAAATCTAGGAAACAATGAGAAGACCAAACCTAAGGATTACAGGTATAGAAGAGAGTGAAGATTTCCAACTTAAAGGGCCAGTAAATATCCTCAACAAAATTATAGAAGAAAACTTCCCTAACCTAAAGAAAGAGCTGTCCATGAACATACAAGAAGCCTACAGAACTCCAAACAGACTGGACCAGACCAGGAAGTCCTCCCGGCACATAATCAAAACACCAAATGCACTAAACAAAGAAAGAATATTAAAAGCAGTAAGAGAAAAAGGTCAAGTAACCTATAAAGGCAGGCCTATCAGAATTACACCAAACTTCTCACCTGAGATGATGAAAGCCAGAAGATCCTGGGCAGATCTCATACAGAACCTAAGAGAACACAAATGCCAGCCCAAACTACTATACCCAGCAAAACTTTCAATTACCATAGATGGAGAAAACAAGATATTCCATGTAAAACCAAATTTACACAATATCTTTCCACAAATCCAGCCCTACAAAGGATAATAGATAGAAAACACCAACATGAGGAGGGAAACTACAGCCTAGAAAAAGGAAGAAAGTAATCATTTTCCAACAAACCAAAAAGAAAGTAACTACACAAACATAAAAAGAACACCAAAAATAACAGGAAGCAACAATCACTATTCCTTAATATCTTAAAACATCAATTCCCCAACAAAAAAACATAGTCTAACAGAGATGTTTTTCATGTGGATATTTGATTTTATCAGAAAATGTTTGTGACTCCTCTTTCAATTTAGTAATGCTTTTTCTGTCTACCATTTTGTTGGTATAATTGTCCATGATAATCTTCAATTTTAACGTTTTTCTGCAATTTTATCAGAAGTATTTTCCATGTGGATCTTCAGTTTTATCAGACAATGTCTATAATTTTACTTTCAATCAACTTAGGAACATTTTTATACCTTCCATTTTATCTGTATAATTTTCCATGTAATAGTCAGTTTTAATATGTTTTTCTATATATTTCTTGAATTTTTTCAGGAATATTTTCCTTGCAGATCTTCAATTTTATCACAAAGTGTTTATAATTCCACTTTCAAAATACTTAGGAATATCTTTATGCCTACCATTTTATCTGTATAATTTTCCATGAAATACTCAATCTTTTTTCTTTTTTTTTTTTTTTGGTTTTTCGAGACAAGGTTTCTCTGTGTAGCCCTGGCTGTCCTGGAACTCACTTTTGTAGACCAGGCTGGCCTCGAACTCAGAAATCCTCCTGCCTCTGCCTCCCAAGTGCTGGGATTAAAGGCGTGTGCCACCACCACCCGGTGAAATACTCAATCTTAACGCATTTTTATATATTTCTTCAATTTTATCAGAGATATTTTCCATATAAAACTTTAATTTTATCAGAAAATGTTTATAATTTCACCTTCAAACAACTTAGAAATATTTTTATGCCTATCATTTTATCTGTATAATTTTCCATGATAATCTTCAATTTTAATGTTTTTCCATATATTTTTTCAATTTTATCAGAAATTTTTTCCATTTAAATCTTCAATTTTATCAGAAAATATTTATAACTCTACTTTCAATCAACTTAGGAATATTTTAATTCCTACTAATTTATCTGTATAAATGTCTTCAATTTTATCAGAGATAATTTCCATGTAAATCTTCAATTTTATCAGAAAATGTTTTTACTTCTACTTTCAATCAATTTAGGAATATTTTTATGCCTACCATCTTATCTGTATAATTTTTCATGAAATAGTCAGTTTTAACATGTTTTTCTATATATTTCTTGAGTTTTATCAGAAATGTTTTCCTTGTAGATTTTCAATTTTATCAGAAAATGTTTATAATTCCACTTTCAATCAACTTAGGAATATTTTTATGCCTATGAACATTTATCTGTATAATTTTTCCATGAAATAGTCAATCTTAACATGTTTTTCTATATATTTCTTCAATTTTATCAGAGATATTTTCCATGTATATTTACACAATGGAATACTATTCAGCAATTAAAAACAATGAATTCATGAAATTCTTAGGCAAATGGGGAGAGAGGGAAGAGGGCTTATGGGACTTTCAGGGAAGGGGGAACCGGGAAAGGGGAAATCATTTGGAATGTAAATAAAGAATATACCAAATAAAAATAATAATAATAAAAAAGAAAATAATTTAAAAAATTTATTACATGTTGGAGAATCTTCTGGGTATATGGCAAGGAGTGATATAGCTGTGTCCTCTGGTAGTACAACGTCCAATTTTCTGAGAAGCGGCCAAACTGCTTTCCAGAGTGGTTTTGCCAGCTTGCAATCCCACCAGCAGTGGAGGAGTATTCCTCTTTCTCCACATCCTCGCCAACAACTGCTGTCTCTTATGTTTTTGATCTTAGCCATTCTGACTGGTGTGAGGTGGAATCTCAGGGTTGTTTTGATTTGCATTTTCCTAATGACTAAGGATGTTGAACATTTCTTTAGATGCTTCTTAGTCATTCAGTGTTCCTCAGTATTCATAGCAGCCTTATTTATAATAGCCAGAAGCTGGAAAGAACCCAAATGTCTCTCAACAGAGGAATGGATACAGAAAATGTGATATGTTTACGCAACGGAATACTACTCAGCTATTAAAAACAATGAATTCATGAAACTCTTAGGAAAATGGATGGAACTAGAAAATATCCTGAGTGAGGTAACCTAATCACCAAAGAACACACATGATATGCACTCAGTGATAAGTGGATATTAGCCCAGAAGCTTGGAATACCCAAGATACAATTCACAGACCAAATGAAGTTCAAGCAGAGAATGGCCTTGTTGATCAGCAAAGGGAGGAGAGGCCCTTGGTCCTGAGAAGGCTGGATGCCCTAGTATAGGGGAATGCCAGGACAGGATAGAGGGAGTGGGTGGGTTGGTGAGTAGGGGGAGAGGGGATTGGATAGGGTGTTTTTGGAGGGGAAACCAGGAAATGGAATAACATTTGAAATATAAATAAAGAAAATATCTAATAAAAAAAGTAAAAAAAAATTAAGGTTCTTACCTATATTTGAGGAAATACTCAAATCATGGCTATTTAACATAACTGGAGATGAGAAATATTTGTCTGACTGTTCACAAGTTTGGAAACGCTTGGTATCCAGCAGGGCAGTTTTTGTTCCCTCTGCAAGGACAAATTAGAAATGGTAGGCTACTCATTCAGAGAGAATCCAGAAAATTCAAATACAGTTTGTATTTTTTTTCTATTTGGGAATATATTATAAATGAGCCAAATAGAGACCACGTGGTCTATCAGTACTGTACACTGGAGAACAAAAGATGGTTGACATATTCTTTCCAGCAAGCACACATCCTTTTCTGCCTTTGCCATTGCTATGCATGATTTATTCAGCCCTCCTTTCTTGGCTTAGTAAACTCCAGACCAAGACATAAATTCAGCCTTGTGTACCTTCTTCTTAGGTGACTTTCTGGAGTAACAGTCTACCAATGGCAAAATTAACCCCCAACAGTGAATAATATTGTTTTCATTTCACAGCCCTGGGCCAGTTTTGTGTTGCAATTGTTTAATGCCCTTGCCCTCCCCCTTCCACAAACACCATATGTTGGTCAGGAATACGTTCACTGTTTAGGATTCTGCAGCAACTGCTATATCATTAAATTAACTTTTTTAAAAGAATTTTTTTTAAAGAAAGTCATTTAAAGTTAAATACATGAATATTTTTACACATAGTATGAACATATAATCAAGCCAATTCTTAGTTTAACATTGGGTTGCAGTAAAGACCATTACAACTCCTAGACTTGTTAGACACCCTCTGAGTTTTAACTGATGATAAATTATCAATGATCAATGTGATATGTTAATGATGGGAGTAATGTTCTATGATGGGTTAATTAGAACTTGCCATGAGAACAGATAGGAGGGAGTCCATCTGAAACGCCATGTCACTCATCAACCTCTTCTTACATATCACTTAGGTGTACATGAGCTTGCTTCTATTCCAATAGGTAGTGAGAGAAACAGAATCATTTCATGTTGGAAAAGAGTGAGTCATCCTATTGTCTCTATCTGCCATGGCGACTAACGCCACTTTCCTGTACTAGATGACCAACAGAAATTAGGAATTCCTCACTATTACTCATGTCAAATATCACTTTACATATTTTTTACGTGATACAACATGTCTTCTTTTTCTTTCTGAATAAAGCAAATGACCTTTCCACGTCAAAACTGCACCGTGTTGTGTACACCTGTCTTTGCAGCCGGTAGTTCTGTCCCAGTGCACCCACTATGATGGAGACACATCAGGCACAAATACGTGTGATATTTTTAATAGCAAATGTGTCATCTCTTCCTTACCACAATGCCTTGATTGCCCTGCTCTGTGACCCCGTGGAATTTATAGTTTATCTGTGAAAGAAAACCTCCCATGGTCTTCTAGAGAATTAATTGCTCTCAGCTTCTCTGGCAGAAATGGCTTCTCACTTAATTTCAGTTTTAGATTTGTTTATTGCCTTGAAAAAGAGAGGTAAAATGATCTCACTATAACAAATACAGAACCAAATAGTGGACATTTCCTTATCATGAGCATGGTATGCTGAGATCACAGTTCAGCTCAAGAGGGCTGCAACCTTCCAGTTGGAGTTTTGCAGTGATGAACACAGGAGGTTTGAGGTTATGGGAATGGGCTTAGGTCTCATGGTTCCCATGATTCTCACACTAGGATTTCTGCTGTGATCTTTCTCCAAGTTTATATGCACAAATGCAGTAGGGAGCTCAGAGGAAGCGTAATGATTCCACATCTGTGCCTGAAAATGAGCAGGGAAGATGTACCAAAGGTTTAACCCACCTTAGCCATTCCTTCACTTTTTATTAAACTACCAAGAGACTTAAAGGGAGAAAGGCCCTAGACCTCCTCAAGTTTTCTTTAAATTTCTTTTTTTATTGTATATTTTCTTTATACTCTGATTTCCTCGAAAAATTAAGGAATTGACTATGTCATTTGAATCATGACCCCTGCTCAACATTCTTGTTCCCTATTCAAATATCATATTTTGTAATGTTTCCCAGAAATCAAAGACCCCATAGTAGGGGAAATCCAATCTATAAAACAAACATGTCTTCCACAACAGTGTCACAAAGGACTTCCAACATACTGTTTATTTACTCATACTGTATCTCACAAGTCAAGAAAAACACGGTACTATATCTGTCAGCAGAAGTACCATCCATTTGAAATGTGAATACAAAGTAGGATTCTATCACTTCCTTATTGTCAGCATGGTGACAATTGAGAGCCCATACATGCCTCTCCCTTACAAAGTCAGACCCTCTGTCCCCTTTACAAGCCTACTACTCATAAAGCGACAGTCCTGTTTATCTTTGTACCATTCTCTTTTAGAGAAGAGACGGAAACTCTGGGAAGACTTCTAAAAATTTCAGTGGTGAGAAATGTTCTTAAGTCAATCCGACCACATCTCTTTATGCCTTTATGATTTGAAACTAATGAAATAATGTAAAACTAAAAAACAGACTTACAAATGAGCTAAGTCTGTTGGGAACAGAGCGAACACCCTCAAATAAATAAATAAATAAAATAACAGCCAAATATGGGGTCAGAATCTTAATATCCCAACAAACTGGTAGCTCTGACAAGGGGTATCAGGAACTCGAGGACAACATTAACAACCAAAGTGGCTACAGTAAAGCAGAGACCCAAGTAATAGAGCCTGATACTCGTGTTGTTGTTGTTGTTGTTGATGATGATGTTGTTGTTTCTAAGAAATCATGAGGAATTTGCTGTGTTTGAAGCTGCTGAGCATCCTCTTTGGAGGAGTGGCTGTTACAGGAATAACCACATTTGCAGCACTTGGAGCATAAAGTCCAGTTAGAGATGGCATGGTTTAGAGCATTATTATTTTCATGGTTATATTTTTCTAGGTCATTCAAACTGCCATCCACACATGAATAACAATAATATTCTCATTTAAAAACAAATGAACAAACAAATAAAACCGAGAAATACCCACAAGTTATGGGTTAGGGGAGATTCCTAATACTCCAAAGTTTCACATTTTAGGACATCACAGCCTCAGGAAAAATAGATGCCATTACTCTGAAAACTCAGCCTTGGAGAGAATAAATGTTTTATTTAATGACACTGTACCACACTTGACGAAATGTCTTTAGAGCTTAACATACCTAGAACTATCAAACTCTTCTCAAGACACTGAAAACTGTCTCTTCAAAACATCTGAGCGAGCAAAACTCAAGCACTGTCATTATTGTAAAAAATAAAATAAAAATAAATGGCCATCTCCTTTGCTGGTCTCAGCATGGTCCCAGGAGACCACCCTTCACTACTCAACTGATGAAGAGCAGTGTAGAATTTGTGCTTCTGCCCAGACGTGATTTCCCTTGCCTCCCTAGCATGTTGGAAATATCCTACTTGTCTCCTTTATCGCATTATCTTTTGCTGGAGTAGACTCTTTGTAAAACTCCTGCTTTCTCTTTGCACTGCTCTTAAGTGCAATCAGTTGCATTTTAGCAACCCAGTGTTTTTTAACAAGCCTTGTCACATGCTGTGGCATGCAGAAACATTTCCCAGAATCATTAAGTCCTCACAAAATTTATAGCAACAGCTGTAAGCACCACAGAATCCAAAGAAAAATGAACATGAATGAAGAAGTGACAACTGTTTGGAACTGGAAAGGGTCATTAGGGTTCCAGAATATACGGTGAGAATATCAAAATTTAGATATACAAGTATTTGCTCCTATGAATGGTTTAGCAGAAGAATATTATTTCCTTTTTTAACTTAGAAACATTTGGTAACTTTAAGCCCAAGTTGTTGGTACTATAATCTGATCTGGGAATGATAGGAAAAGTGACTGGAAATGGAGTAGAGATGTATGGTCAAGGGTTGCAAAGGTTCCCTCAAGTTGAGCTTGTGTGTGCCTACAGAAAGACTCCTTTGCACAGTTACTTCCTAGGGTGCTGAAATGGAAGATTGGGCAGAACAAAATAAATAGTGTGTTACACAATCCAACTACAGAACTCCAGTGCAGTTCATATCTCCTAGGGCCGCTCTGAGCAGTGACATAGAATACACCTCTAAAGTGTCAGCCATGGAACTGGAACCATGCCAGCTACACCAACCATGGCTTGCCAGTCGTGAGCATGTGCTGCTCTTGCAAAGGACCCAGGTCCAACTCCCAGCACCCACTTGACTGCTCACAATCCTCTATAATTTCTGTTCTATGGCATCTGACACCCTCTTCTGGCCTCCACAGGACCCACAAGTGCATTTGGTACATATCCACGCTTGCCAGTGAAATATTAATATACATGAAATAAATGACTATTTAAAAAGATTTTTTAAAGTGTCAATGAGGACAGAGGAGAACAGTTAACAGGCCATCTGTATTCTTGTTCCAAGAGTCTCCTAGCCAGGGTTTTTGCAATGCACAGTGAGAACTGGACACATGGCTGAGGAAAGAAAGACAGCTCATGGGTTAAAGTCATTTACTGTTCTTTCAGAGGACCAAGATTCAGGTACTAGCATCCACATGATGAAGCGAAACTGCTTGTAGATTCAGTTGTAGGGGATATGACACTCCCTTCTGGCCCCTCCAGGCACTGACTGCATGTGCATGGTACACTTGTGGACAAACGTTAACACACACATATGCATGAATAAAAATGAACAATTTTTAAAAAAAGAATGCCTAAGTGGTTTATAGAAGACAACACACTGAAATCCCAGGAAAAAAAATTAGATGTCTGCACTGAGATAAAGTGCCATCTATCAGTGACCCAAAGTTGGTTGTTGTAAAATGGTGTCCTAGAAAAGGTAAAACTGGGGCCCAAGAAGTATATACACTAGTGCTTCAAAGCACATGAAACTGATGCAGATCCATTTGTGCTGAGAATCACTAGCTCAGATTGGGGCACGAGTCAAGGAAGGGCTCCTCTAGACCAACCAAAGAGCAATCATGGCTGTAAGGTTCTGATGAAACTACTTAGAAACATGAAGAGTCAAGAGTGTAAGGTACTGTAGCTGCCTTGGACCACACTACACCTTTCTATGTGTCAATCACAGACCATCATGTACGGGGGGTGTGTCAAGCATCTTTCTATATGTGTGTCTGATATTCAGCTGCAGCTTGTTTTAACCTGGGAGATCTGACAAAGCAACACCATCTGTCAGCCACTTTATTTACACACAAGTGAAAGTTACTTTATTACCTTAGGTGCTCTGGTTTTATGTGCTTGAGGGAAAGCCACCAGTTCCTTAGTTCACCACCTGTCTTAGTTTAGGTTCTTTAAAGTTCAGTCATGAGATAAGACATGGGTACAATTATGTTTTTAGTGCAGCCCATGGAAAGATTTGTGGCAAAGCAGTATGGAGTGAGGCAGCCATAAGACATATGATTGTAAAAGTACTATTTATTTTTGTGGTGCTGCAGGTTGAACTCGGTATGAGCTTTACTACTGAGCCATACCCTTAGCAAAGGCACCCAATAAAAGGAGTGGACAAGCAGTTTGCTGCTGTCTCAATGTTTCTCTGAGTGTGTCCCATCAAGTCACGGAGAAGCTGGACTGTTTACTGACTCTAGTAATTCACTGGTGGAAGGCTGGTATTGGCACCATTAATGGCACGCTTGGCTGGTATTGGCAGCATTAAAGCCCTTTGCATTTGTAGGTGGCCATGCAGGTGGCAGAATGACCTCCTCTCTATGGAAAAAACCTCCAGGTGGAGTCACAACTGAAAATAAATGAGCAAGCATGGGAGTCCGTTCAGCTGCCGTGAATCCAGAAACTGGTTAAGAAGATAGTTGGGCATCAGTGCATTTTCTGTCCACTCCGAGATAGCCTGTCACAGGGTGAATCTCTTTGAACAGTGAAAACAGCAAAGCTTCTACCTGAAAAGTTTGTTCCTAAAGACAAAGTAACTATGAAACTGAGATTTTTATTTTAAATAAACTTTGTAGACCCAAACTTCCCACTGACATTCTGTTGTCTTACTGAAAGACCCCTTACTGCTATTGGAGAGTAAACCTGGAAAGAAACCAACATGCTCATTGCTCTGGCAATCAAAGTATGTAAAATAACAACTGTTTGGCTTGGTTCCCATAATGAACACATGGAAATAGTTCAATTTTTTTCTTATTATTTTTTTGCACTAATCATTGCTCTGGACAATTACCAATTTGGAAACACTCAAAGATGAATTCTTTCTGATGAACAAAATAGATGCCAAAGACTGAAAATGTGAATTTGGCCAAGGATAAAGCCTGGGAAGACATAGAAAGACTGCAAGGGAGACATCTTCCACAGCATTACAGATTAAACAAGACCACACTTAGTCATTTCTGTCAATAGAATTGTAGGATCATACTTCTGCGCCTTACAGTTGATTGAGTACGGGTCCCATCCCTTTTCTAAGGTAACTTGGTTTGAACAGTTACCATGACATAATTTGCATGTGGGGTTAGATTGTTGATGAAGACATTCATGGGGTGGATGCTGCCATGACTCCAAATCCTGGAATGAACCAGAACAGCCTTTAATGAAGAAGTAAGGAGATATCTTCTTCTCCACATTGCTGAAAGTTACTTCATCATTGTTCCAGTTGAAAATGAACTTTAAGTGTGCCCTTATGTATAGAAATGAGTATACAATGAGACTCTATAAATATGATTGCAATTTTCTTAAAGTGAGCAATGCTAAAAACCACAAGGAGTAGAATGAAACAGTACGGCTGTTCCAAAATAAAATAGATACAGACATAGAAAGAGAGTAATTTGAGGATGTTAAAATTTTAATAACATTGAGAAAACTTACATATAATTTTTTGTGTGTTTTATATGTATGAGTATACACACATTTGTAAATCCACTTCTAAATGCACTGGCAAAGTTTCAGTTAAAAACAAAATATTCATTATGCTACTCTTATTTTTATTTTTATATATAAAGTATTTAGTATTTCTACGTATTTGTTATCTTGAGGACAAAGATTGAGAAGGATTAAGATAATGATAAGACATCTTTCTTTACAAAATTACTTCATGTGTTCTTATAATTTTGAAGTTTATACCTAATCATTACTTGTATAAAATAAAAGAGAATAAACTTGATAAAAAATTGTTTCCAAAAGGAAAAGTTTATAAGTAAAATGCACTATATTTGGTCAGAATGTATTTATTAAGATAATATTTTCCCATAATTACTATAATGATTTAAAATCCCATTATTCAAAATGTCCAAAGGCATCACTCGGCAGCTGTTGCAATGCATACCCTGAGGCCCCACCTAAGACCAGCGAAACTGTATAGTCAGTTAACATGATCCCCAAGTGAACCTTGGGCTTGTTACAGAAACATTCCTATAAAACCAAAAGGATTTTATGTTTCAATTGCAGAAAAATAAACCATTTTAAGAGGAAAATGTTTCAGTTAAATTTTTTCTTAGTATTTGGGGAAAAATACTTAAATGTTTTCCAAATATAAAAGATAATGTGTGGAAATAAGCTTTTCAGAAAATTAACTTTTAAAATGTGAAACAGAAATCCAAAAATTTTCAGTAAGTAAAGAAATAAAAAGAAATGTCATTTACCTATTTTAAGAAAGTTAAAACAATCTTTGTAAATCATGGTATTTTCCTTCTACATTCCCACTTGCTATGTGGAGAGTCAGCCAAGTCCAGATGTCTTGAGTCCTTATTCCCAGGGAACTCAATCAAGAACAACATGGAGAAGAAGCCACATATGGCATGAGCTGACACTCTGCAGAAGGTGTAACTTCCTGCTTCCAATAACTCAAGTCCAATTCCATCTCCCTTACAAGCTCTCAGAACAATCTCACCGGATCTTCTAATAACATCCCTCAATGGAAACTCCCTGGATCAGGTGTGACTCTGTTTCTAACAATTCCTTACTGCAAGAGCATGCTTGGCCTGTGGTTCTCCTAATACCATCATTAACATAAGGACGTGCTCCTGTTGTCCTGGCAACCAGAAGCAACACACTACTACTCCTGTTGCCTGAGATCCTGTTTTAGTTTCTATTGTGCTTTTAGATCCTCAAATGTTGTGGTCAAATGAATACAATGCTTTTACAATTAGTCTCCCTCTGTCTCTGTTGTCTCTTTTTAACTAATTTTATGTTTATGAATACATTTATTGTATATTGTACCGTGTAATATAAGGATATTTTCATACAGATGTGCATTTCTTGTTGATTTTATCCTCCCTACTTCTCTCTCCACCATTAGTCCTCTGTTTACTTGACATCTTGCTTCTGCAATCATGATTATATATATATATATATATGTGTGTGTGTGTGTTTGTGTGTGTGTGTGTGTATACTAGTGTATGTGTGTGTTTGTGTGTATGTATGTATGTATGAAAGAAAACATAGTTTCTGAGATTGACTTAATTTTTTACTCAAAACAGCCAGCTTGGTAACTTGCTCACCCTTTGATGTGTCTTTCCAAGATATTCTATTCACAAGACAATTTCATTTTGGAACTTTCCTCACCTGTCTTTCCTTCTTTTGTTCCCAGTTAAGTTAAACCTGATACTCTCTATTATCATTGCTACTTATGGTAAACTACATGGAAGTAAACTACATGCCCAATTCTGTATTTTTTATTAATTTTTTACACTCCATATTTTATTCCCCCCACTCCCATCCACCCTTCAACTGTTCCATATCCCATACCTCCTCCCTACCCCCTGTCTTCACGTGGATGTCCCCACTCCCCACCCCACCTGACCTCTAAACTCCCTGGGGCCTTCCATCTCTTGAGGGTTAGGTGCATCATCTCTGAATGAACACAGACTCGGCAGTCCTCTTCTGTATGTGTGCTGGGGACCTCATATCTGCTGGTGTGTGCTGCCTGTTTGGTGGTCCAGTGTTTGAGAGATTTTGGGGGTCTGGTTTAATTGAGACTGCTAGTCCTCCTACAGGATTGCCCTTCTCCTCAGTTTCTTTCAGCCTTCTCTAATTCAACCACAGGGGTCAGCAGCTTCTGTCCATCAGTTGGGTGCAAATATCTGCATCTGACTCTTTCAGCTGCTTATTAGGTCTTTCAGACTGCAGTCATGCTAGGTCCCTTTTTGTGAGTACTTCATAGCCTCAATAATAGTGTCAGGCCTTGGAACCTTCCCTTGAGCTGTATTCCACTTTGGGTCCTCTTTTCCTCAGGCTCCTCTCCATTTCCAGTCCTGTAATTCTTTCAGACAGGAACAATTATGGGTCAGAGTTGTATCTGTGGGATGGCCCCTCTCTCCCTCATTTGATGCCCTGTCTTCCTTCCTATAAGTTCCCTCTCCCTACTGTCAGGCATTTTGTCTGAGGTCCCTCCCTTTGAGTCCTGACTCTCACCTCCCAGGTCTCTGAAAGCAATCATAAGTGGGGAGGAAGGGAAGGACCTGGGAGGGAAAGTGGATAGGAAGGGGTGAAGGGGAGGGGGAGGGAGTGAAAGGGAGAGGGGACCTGACCTGATATTGGGTGAAAGAAAAGGACAGAAGCCCTGAGGGTCAGCAGAAAGAACAGAAACTGGCAATCTCAGGAGATAGCAGGTTGGGGAGACCCAATCCTGTATCTTAAAATCTTGTTTTGCTTTGCTTTCAGTCTTGGTTGCATGCTGCAATCCTCTTGATTATTCGAACAAATACTAACATTTGGGTTCCACTTCCAGAGAGTCAATGTAATTGGCTTGTTAGGCAACCTGGGCAGGGCAATTTAAAAACTTTATTGAGTGGTTTTAATGTAGACCAATTTGGAAAGCACATTAGGCCAAGTTTGTCAAGTGGACTTGTTCATTTTATTTTTCTAAACATTTAACAAAGGAAAATTATGAATGAACCTTTCCCTTAAAGGTTCTCCGTCGATCTGTTCAGCCCTTCTTCCTTTTGTTCCATTTTCCTTCTGTTATTATCCTCCACTGCTCTGGGCAAGTGTAACAGAGATGCTGAAACTCTCTAGGCTATGCTGGAAGTGGGAGAAAGACTGACTGCATGTTGTCTCCAGCTGTGTCTCAAATATATCTTCTTGTGAGAGAATCTTTTCTACTTTCAAGTTCCTAGGTATATTCTAGCCTGTGGGGTTAGTTACTATAGCCTCTTTCTATCCAGCACAGGGATGAATAGTTTTCTGCCATAGCAAAACACTGAAGTGTCCCACCATTCCATATAGCAAGCATATCAATTAATCCACCACTTCTGTATCTAGTGAACTAGTAACTAGTTCTGTAACTAGTAAAATTTCATATAAATGGAATATAATGAAAGGAAACTGAGGCAATGGCTCAGACAATAAAATGTTTCTCACTCCAAACAGGTGGACTCAAATTTAGAATACCAGAACATGTACTAATACAAAGGCAGGTATGGTGGAGAAAATCTGAAATTCCAGCTTGAGGTTGAGTGAGCTATAAGGATCTCAAAACTCATTGGCCTGCCAGCTAGCAAGTCTAGCAGAATCAATAAGCCTCAAGTTTAGTAAAAGACCATTTCCAAAGAAAAGCCATTACATTTAATTAAAATTTAGAAAGTAGAGAATGGTTGGTCAAGGAAAGACACATGATACCAGCCTCTGGCCTCCACCTATACACAGCTGTCCATGTGCACTAACAGACACATGTGCACACCCATATTAACAAGTACATGAAACACACACAAGCAATACAACATACTCACAAACACCCAAAAGACTTAGGGTTGTTTTGTGGCAGTGACGTCTTACTTACTTGTATATTGCTGTGATAAGCACCATGCCCAAGTCAATTTATAAGAGTTTATTTGGGACTTACAGTTTCAGAGGGTGAGTCCATGACCATTATGGTGGGGAGAATGGCAGCAGAAGGGTAGGCATGGCACCAGAGCCGAAGCTGAGAGTTCACACCTTGATGCACAGCCATGAGGCAGAGAAACCTAAGATGGAATCATGTGAGCTTTTGAAACCACAAAACCTATGCCCCCAGTGGTATGCCTCTCCCAACAAAGCCATACTTCCTGATTATTCCCAAACAGTTCCACCAACTGGAACCCAAATATTCAAATATATGAGCCTAACAAAGACATATGGTATATGGTTTCCTCAATGCAAATTTCTAAGGTTCCTTCCTCTTCTGTAACTATGTTTGACCTTCAAGAACAATAGTTCTAACATGCAGCATCCATTTTCTTAGATGGAGCAAAGGCTGTGCCTCATTTTGAGATATGTGTATCAGTCATTCACTCAAGATCTGCTGTTTGGAGTAACCCCTTTCACACTGAAGGTAGATAACTGCAGATGGGTGCTGTGTTCTGAATTGGACCGTGGAACAATTTCTACAAATCTTTGCTGCCCTAAGTGTAGTCTGTGGATCAAAGACTCGACATCACCAGGGAGTTTTGAGAAATACAGAATTCCGGGATTTTCTCCAGATTTTATTTTTAAAAAATTGAGATGTCTCATTCTATAAAATTCATCATTTCAAAGCATGTGATTTCAATGGGGGTTTTTTTGTCTTGGCAACATAAGAGAATGTCACCACTAATTCCAGAATATTGTCAGAGTTCCAAAAAAAAAAAAATCATGAATCTGTAGAGTCATTTCACACTTCCCCGTCTCCTAGGCAACTGTTAATCTATTGTCTATTCTGGATATGCCATATAAATGCATATGAATTTCATGTTACAGAAATGCTAAACACACTCATATAATGGAATTTACTCATGCAATGGAATGTCATTGGTACTTTATATTTTACAACTAGATAATATCTCTTATTACTTTACCACATTTTCTTTTTTATTTCTAGCTGCTGGGTATTTGGATTGTATTGACATAATTACCTGTTATAAAAATGACGCTGTTATGTACATTCAAGTAGAAGATTTTGTGCATATATTTAAAATTTATTGTGTACATTCCTAGCAATGAAACTGCTTGGTATTATTTTGACCCTATGCTTGAGATTTGTGATAGTATTCTGAGTGGCTGTACCACTGTCAGTTACTCTCAGCAGTACATAGGTTATGTTTTCTATGCATCCTCTTCAACACAAGGCACAAGCTTTTTAGCATCACCACTGTAGCTTTCTTACTTTCTTTTCGATTGTTGTGATAAAACACCATGACCAGGGCAACTTATAAGATAAAACATTTAATTGGAATTACAGTCTTAGATGGTTAAAATCCATGACAGCAAAACAAAGGCATAGTGACAGGAACAGTGGAAAGCTTACATCTTGGTCCCTAAAAAGGAGAGAGAAAGCACACAGAGAGAACACTGGGATGGCCCAGGGAGTTCTGAAACCTCAGAGCAAGGTCCCATTGCCATACCTCCAAGTAGGCCATGCCTTCTCATTCTTCTCTAAACGGGTCCACCAACTGGAACCAAGTATTTGAATATTTTAGTCTAAGAGGTCTATTCTCATTCAAATCATCAGATAAGCTGATGGGAAATGTGACATCATTATAATCTGAACTGGTGTTTTCCAAGCAACTAATGATTTGATCCAGTTTCCAGATTTATTGCTCATTTTTATATGTTCTTTGCAGACATATAAATGACTATTTTTATTTAGTTGTCTTGCATTGTTGTGTTATAAGTCACTGTATATTCCAAATACTATAATCTTACCAGATATATGATTGAAAATATTTTTCACATTCTGTAGGTTGACTTTTTACTTTTCTGAAGGCACCATGAGTAGCACAGAAGTTTTCATTTTCACAATATTCAGTTTGTCCATTTTCCCCTTGGTTGTTTACATACCAAGTGTCATGCCTAAGAAACCATACCTAATTGAAAGGTCATGAAAGTTTATTTCTATGTCCTTTGTCCTTTGCTAAAAGTATTTTTTAAACTTTTCATATAACATATGAAACTGTCATGGTTTTCTTTTCCCAAAACCTCTCATCCCCTCTGCCTTCCTTCCCACCTACTTCATGTTTGTTCATTCACTCTCTCTGACTGTCTCTCTGTCTCTGTCTCTCTGTCTCTCTGTCTCTGTCTCTCTGTCTCTCTGTGTGTCTCTGTCTCTGTCTCTCTGTGTGTCTCTGTCTCTGTCTCTCTGTGTGTCTCTGTCTCTCTCTCTCTCTCTCTCTCTCTCTGTGTGTGTGTGTGTTTGTGTGTGTGTGTGTGTGTGTGTGTGTGTGTGTGTGTGTCTGGCCCTCACTTTCTCCAAAGAAAGAAAGAAATAACAAAAATTGAAAATCAGAACAAGTAAAACCAAAGTTTTATAACTTTATCTTAATACAGAATTCTAAATACATAATACTGTGAGTTACTTTTTAAATGATGTGATGTAGATTCTAAGTTCATCCTTTTTGCATCCTTTTATGAAAGCATCTTTTTTTTTTGTTTGTTTGTTTTGTTTTTTCAAGACAGGGTTCCCCTGTGTAGCCCTGGCTGTCCTGGAACTCACTCTGTAGTTAGACCAGGCTTGAACTCAGAAATCCACCTGCCTCTGCGTCTGCCTCCCAAGTGCTGGGATTAAAGGTGTGCACCACCACTGCCCGGCTGGAAAGCATCATTTCTTAAACAGGCCAATTTGCCCCTCTACATTGTCCTGACAACAGTGTCACAAATCTAAGTGTCTAGGTTTATTTTTGAACTGTCAATTTTATTCCATTGATTGATTTATCTATTTTTTATGCCATGCTGCTTTCTTTACTATAACTTTGTAGTAAGGTTTAAAATCAGAGGCATTGGTTCCCCAACTGTGTTCTCTTTCAAATTTGGTTTGTTTTTAAATTTATTTTTAACTAATAAAAACAAATATGTACATATTAATATGGTGGTATATGAATTTCCCATACATGCACACCTTGTGTAAAGTTTATACCAATCAAATTAAACCTATCTCCTCCACCATTTATCACATTTTGTAGTGAAAACTTTCAAGATACTAGCCTTCTGAATGCATGGTGAAGCCCTCATCTACCACCATGGCACCCTGGATGGGCCTAGTCTCAGGAGCTGAATTGTACAGCACATGGGTGTTATGTATAGCCAGCATAGAGCAACAGTGCTCTTCCCTAGCATCCAATGCCACTGCCATCCCAGATGACAAAATGGCAGGAAGTCATTCTTTCTATGAATGAAGTTTGTTCCATTTTATATATGCACCACAGTTCTATTACCCCCAAAAGTACAGAATACCCAGGATACAGTCCACAGAACTCTAAAAGGTAAACAAAATGAAGGGACTAAGTGAGGATGCCTCTATCAATCCTGCTTGGGAAGGAGAAGAAAACAATCACAGGAGGGGGAAGAAAGGGGTTCCTAGTCAGGAAAGGGGACAGGGAGGGGAAGAGGGGAACATGATCAGGTACTGGGTAGGGGAAAAGGACTGAAGCCCTGAGGGTCAGCAGAAAAAACGGGAAATAGGCAACCTCAGGAGGTAGGAGGTGGGGTACGCTCCAGAATGTACCACAGACCTGGCAGGTGAGAGAATCTCAGGACTCAAAGGGGGGGACCTTAGATGAAATGCCCTACAGTGGAGAGAGAGAACTTGTAGAGCCCACCTCCAGGAGAAAGACAGGGCATCAAGTGAGGGATGGGGTTGCCATCCCACAGTTAAAAACTTTGACCCAGCATTGTTCCTGTCTGAAAGAACTGCAGAGACAAAAATGGAGAAGAGCCTGAGGAAAAGGAGGTCCAGTGACAGGCCCAAAGTGAGATTCAGCTCAACAGGAGGCCCAAAGTGAGCCCCTACTACTGAGGATACAGACTGCTCACAAAAAGGGACCTATCATGGCTGCCCTCTAAAAGACCCAATAAGCAGCTGAAAGAGTCAGATGCAGATATTTGTGCCCAACTCATGGACAAAAGCTGGTGGCCCCTGTGGTTGAATTAAGGAAAAGCTGTAAGAAGCTGAGGAGGGTGGCCCTGTAGGAGGACCAGCAGTCTCAATTAACCTGGATCCCCGGGATCTCTCAGACACTGAGCCACCAACCAGGCAGCATACACCAGCTGATATGAGGCCACCAATACATCGACAGCAGAGGACTGCCAGGTCTGGGTTCAGTTAGAGATGATGCACTTAACCCTCAAGAGACTGGAGGCCCCAGGAAGTGGGGAGGTCTGCAGGATTGGGGAGTGGGTGGGAGGAGGTACGGGATGTGGAACAGTCAGAGGGTGGACCAGGAGGGGAATAAAATCAGGAGTGTAAGAAGAAAATTAAATAAAATTTAAAAATATACTTTTAAATGGTAGTGTGTGTGTGTGTGCGTGTATGTGTGTGTGTGTGTGTGTGTATGAGAGAGAGAGAGAGAGAGAGAGAGAGAGAGAGAGAGAGAGAGAGAGAGAAGAAGAAGAAGAAGAAGAAGAAGAAGAAGAAGAAGAAGAAGAGGAGGAGGAAAAGAAGTGATGATGGAAGAGGAGTGGGATGACCTTGCAGTACAGTCCTTGTGTGCATGTCAGAGGAAAACTTTCAGGAGCTGATTCTCTCCTTCTGTTGTGAGTTCAAGGGATCAAACTCAGACCATAAGGCTTGCAAGGTACATGCTTTTACTGCTCTTCTCTTTCACTGGCTTGAATGTACATTTCCTTTGTCCATTGACTTTGCAGGCATGAGGTCATTTCCATTTCTCAACTATTAAAACTAATGCTCCAATAAAGACAGCAGTGCAGCCATCTCACATGTTTTTTTCACTTTTTAGGATATAAATCCAGAAATGGGACAGTTGGAGGATATGGTATCTCTCTTCCATTTTCTACATATTCCCAGCAGTCTTGCTATGTTTAGTCTTGTTTTTTCTTTCTTTCTTTTTTTTTTTAAAATTGGATATTTTCTTTATTTACATTTCAAGTGTTTTCCTCTTTCCAGGTCTCCCCTTCAGAAACCCCCATACTCTCCCCCCCTACTCCTGCTTCTATGTGGGTGCTTCCCCACCCACTCACCTACCCATTCCCCTCTTCCTGCCCTGGCATTCCCCTACACTGGGGCATCGAACATCCTTAGGACCAAGGGCCTCTCCTCCCACTGATGTCTAACAAGGTTCACAGACCATATTGAAGTCCAAAAAGAAGGAAGACCAAAGTGTGGATGCTTCAGTGCTTCTTAGAAGGGGAAACAAAATACTCACAGGAGGAAATATGGAGACAAAGTGTGGAGCAGCGACTGAAGGAAAGGCAATCCAGAGACTGCCCACCTGGGGATCCATCCCATGTATAGTTACTGAACCTAGACACTATTGTAGATGCTGGAAAGTGCTTGCTGACTGGAAACTGATATGGCTGTCTCCTGAGAGGCTCTGCCAGAGCCTGACAAATACAAAGGCAGGTGTTTAGTCTTTTTAATAACACCCAGGGTATCTCTTCCCAGTCCCTTTGTATATCCACAACATTATAGTACTGGCTTATTAATATCTGTTAAAAAAGACATCTGGGATTTTGGTAAGCAATATGTTTAATCTGGAGATCACTGCGTCAAGAAAATTAAGGCTTTCAGTCTATAAGCATGGACTTTTATTTTACCATTGATCTAGTCTTTGATTTTCATTGACAATGATTTAGAATGTCCATTTAAAGTCTTATGCTTCTTTTGTTAAGTTTTTTCTCTTTTATGGTATAAAATGGAATTATATTAATTTTTAATCAGTGGCCTGGCATTTTAAAACTCTTCATATTCAGCAAGACCATTATTTTTATACATGATGACAGTTTAAGAAATACTGCTGTATTGAGAAACTCAATACAGTGGCATTCTAATACAAAGTTCCCTTATCCTGATGCATAAAGCTGTTAGCTTTCCATTAATGACTTGAGGCAGCATTCTAACAGAAAACAGTATCCAAAACTAAGCCACTTAAAGGTTTTGAGTAATGGGGAACAACTGTAATACAATAAGAGTGCTCTAATTTACAAGCAGCAGAAATTTACTATTAAATAGTCATTTAATTTACGATGCTGTGATGCTAACTTTTCCCAAACTTAAATGAATAAGTCAGCCATTTAGAATAATCATATTGATGATTTTTGACACTCCATTTTTAAATGTATTTTCAATTGTAGCATCAAAAATCACAGTACTTAGACCCCATAATGAATTTGTTTCTTAAACCCCTTTTTTTGTGTTCTATTTCCAGTATGAGGTCAATAATCCCCATGATGTTGAACAAAATATTTAGTGTTTCTAACTTAATAAGTCTACTGAGCAATGATAGAACTGAAGAGATTTATTTAATGTCTTCTTTTTTTGACTCTATCTTAGATAACTCTTAAGTTTCTACCATAGGCATTCAATTTTATGAACTATGTATTATTGTGTCAAGTAGAATTTATACGAACTCTGATACTAAAAGAAAGCTGTGAGGTCTATTGTGTCTGTATATAACTATGGATACACCAAATTCAATGCAGCATTTATGTAAAGTAATAACATACTCCTTCTATTGTAGTTTTAGGAAACAGTAGTTGATGAGAAAATTAAATGCAGAATGCCATGAAATCCATTGAAAACAAATTTATCTGTGAAGTTCCTCAAATTTAATGATTCTGTTTTATTAACACACACCCCTCTCCTGATCTCATTCCTGATTTCTAAAAATCTGTATACAAGCGCCATGTTAGCCCAGAAGGTGGGTGATGTGATGCTGTCCAAAGCAGAAGCAAACCTTTTAGTTTTTAAACTACTGACAAACAGTAAGCCTTTTAGTATTCATCATCTTGTGAGTTCTGGAACAAAGCTGTGCCAGCACCAGTGCTTATAACCCAGCAGAGTGGATTTATACCCAGGTGAAGGAAAATTCAAAATAATCACAGCCACGCCATAAAGAGTGGAGAAACGTGTGACCTACAGGAGGCAAGGAGAGCATGAGTATCATTTCTGAAGCAGTGCTTTCTACAAAGAAAGCATGGGGATTTTATGCCAGGACTGTGTGTATTCTGGGGGTCAGCGAATCTGAAAGCATGCTCAGTTTAGGAATATATTCATGAGTCTTCTCAGTTCAGGGTCATCATTTCAAAAGAAAAGATAGTAAAAGCAAAATAGTAAAGTTGGGTGAGCTTCACTCAAAGTCACTGAGCACATAAAGTGGTGGACAGAAATTTCTTTGCATATGATCAGATCCCACCACAGTTTTGGCTGAACTTAAAGGAAAGTATACTTTGAGTGCAATATCACAAAAGTCCACCCCTGAAAGTGCTTGTGCTGCTTAGCCACTCATACTGTGAAGACAAAAGAAGAAAGAAGCAGACAGATCCAGAATTGCACAAATACGGGCGTACTGGGAGTAAGACCACTCAATCCCCATGACTGGATCAGAAGCAAGGGTCTTATACAGTGACGGGTTCCAAAAACGATTTCATTTAAGATGGTATCATTGTTTATCTCATAGCACTAAAGACATCAAGCACATTCCTACAGCTGATGACACCAAGGTCACTGTCTGAAGCCCACTATACAGCCTCATGGTTTTGTTGCTCATGGTGTTTTGAAAATAAACAGGAAAAATTGGCAAAGTAAAATGTTTCCCTTCCTTTGCTCAAGCACATCCCATTTAAAGGACAGGCAATTCTTTCCAACCATCTCAATCTCCAAACTCTTCTCATTCCACATAACTGTCCTAACATACCAGCTGCTCAACAAGATCCAGCAACAGCACCTTCTGGATCCCTGACCCAACAGTGGGGCATAAACACTACAGAATATTTGACTTGCTTGTACTCTTATGGGACCTAATTTTTCAATTCTTATCAATGCCTTAGTAATTTGTACCATCACCATTATGTGCTTCCTTGACTTTGTATCTTCTTTAGGTCTACCTCATCAGAAACTAAGAGGAAATTGAGCAAAGATTCAGAAGCTCTATTGGACTCATCCTATGGATAATAAAATTTCAAAACTAATTTTCAATTTTGTTTATATTACTAGTTCTACAAAGTAACTGATTTCATCTTGCCATCTCATACATGTATGTAACATATGTGATCATCTTCAGGTTTTTATTATCATATCCTCTTCTTCATTCCCAGTGTTCCCTTCCCCCACCTCTAACCTTCCACCTTCATGAATTATCACTATTTAACTGTAAAAAACACCTAATGGCTCCCAGGAATTTGTAATTCCAGCAGTTTGAAGGCTGAAGCAGGAAGATGAAGAATTCAAAACTAGCCATGGCTACAAAACAAAACCCGGACTCAAAACATGTTCAGAGTTTATTACAATATAAATTACTTTATGGTTTTCCTAAAGTATGTGATAAACATTTTTTTTAAAAAAATGTGATAGAATGAAAAGGTTTTTAAAAACAGCAATAGTTTTCTTTTCAAAAACTTCTCTAAAATGTCTTAATTGGTTTGAACATGAGTTACTTTAAAAGTTAGCAAAGAAAAAACTTGTCAGTGCAACAATCATTTTGTTGTTTGTTTTTTATGTCATGGAAACAGTGTCATAGATGCTACTGGTGAAGCTGGACATGGTCACGGAGAAAGTGACAGAGTATGCAAAACCCTCAGATTATCCCAGGAATTATTTTCTATCACAATCTCAGTTATTTACTAATTTAGGAGCATTTGAGATAGCTTTACTTGTGAGAAAAGAAATAAAAACAAACAAATCAACAACTTCATACTCCATGAGTATACCTACATGCAGCCCTCTGACCCAAAGCATTGCTTTAAATAATATAAAATGATATAAAAATCAAATATTGTTATAGGATACAAATATAGGCAAATAAATCCTATTAGAATTAAACCAATTTATTTTGATCCCCCCAGGAATTCAAATGAAAGAAATTATTTTCTATAAGTTCAGTAAATTAACAATACTGATTTCACAGCTGAGCTTTGCCTGATCAAAACACTGTGGACTTACTGTAGAGACATGTAGGATAGTAAAAGAAAGTGGTAAAAGGATAGTTATCAATTAATATAGACCCTTCTTATTTCAAGTCAACTATAAACTAGGGATCATCACACTAAAAGGAAATAAGTTTTATGAAGTATGAAAATACAGTGCTTGAATTTTATTTATTTAAAAGTCTTCACTGAGCTGAGAAATTTCCTCAAAAAAATTTTAATTGCTTATTTGAATATTTAATACACTTTATTGCAACCAGAGAGAAGGACCAGCTTAAAATGCGTTGAGAATCAATACCTAATCAGCTTGAGATTGGGCAAATATTTAATTTGTTTCAGGAAGATATAATTTTTAAACAATCTTAATTTTATACATTTTATGTATTATGCTTATATTCTGAGATATGTTACCAATAAATAATTTAAAGTAGTACCAGTTCTTTTGCCTTTTTCCACAGGAATTCTAATAAGAGAAATTATTTTCTACAATTGTAGTTAGTTAACTGTTAATATTAATTTCACAGCCTAGCTTTTTCTAATCAAAACATTGTAGATTTACTGTACAGACATGCAGGGTCATAAAAGAAAGCTGGAAAAGATTAGGAATCAATTAATATACCTTTTATATTTCAGGTCAACTCTAATCTCTGCATGGATATAGAAATCATATTCATATTATACAGAGTACACACAATCAAGGACTTTTTTAAGTAAATGAATCAAATGAAGATGAATATTTGATACAATATCAAAAAAGGTAATTTTTTTTAATCATTAAGAGATTTATCTCAAAATGGTTTAAAAATATGAGAGTTTCATTTAATTCAGTTTCACTGAAGACGCAAGTTTTAGGAATTTTCTCTGCTTAGTTTGGGCTGGCTGACTTTTGTGCTGAAGTTTATCTTCCAAGGACCAGACTATGTTTGGACACTTCCTAGTGAGATGTGACCTAGATTATTCCAGCCAAATCATGGAACATTGTAACAGAGACCCAGACCTTAGCCATGTAACCAGACCTTAACACAACTGACTCCATGATGGAAGTACCATTCAAGCTGTAAAACTCACAGTGTAGACAACACCACCTGCCAAAATGAAAACAGAGACCTAATCCATATTGTTCTGGGAAAGTTTCAAAATGTACTAACTTTGTTTTTTGGCTTCTGTAGTTCCACTTCTAGCCAACTGTTCTTGCTAACTGAAATATGTCAAACTAGAGCATGGTTTTTGTGTTTAAACATTCACCCTGAAAAGGGTTCAGTGTTATATTGGGATCCTGAACACTCATTTCAGTCACTGGCTGGTTAATAAAGACTTTCTATTGGCTTTATGCCCCAGCCATCTACTCTGGTGAAAACCCCACAAGAACATGGTCATCTTTTCATTGATCTCCATTTTTTATAGCTCCCATTTTTCTTGGTGTTGAAAGAATTAAAAGTTTTCATATGCAATCTCTAGTCTATGCTAGGATTATTCTTTGTGTTATTAAAATATTAGGTATATGTAGTCGATTATGATGGTTGGTTTTAATGTCTGTTCACCATAAATTAGAATCACCTGAGTACGGAACACACCTGCAAAAATATCCTTATTGCTTTGATGATTATGTCAAGAGATGCAGCCCACTGTGGTCAGCACCTACTGATAGCAGTCCTGATAAAAGAGGCATGGCTGAAGAAACATTGTCTCAACTGTTACAACTTCCTTATTACAACTCTGTTAATTTACTCTGTTGCTGCTGCTGCTGCTGATGATGACGATGACGATGATGATGATGACAACAATGTCAATGATGATTTTTCTATAATATCAGTACAACCATTTCCAAGCTTTCATCCTGGACTAGGGACCAGCAGCTCTCCAGAACCTTCTGGATTTCGGCTGCCAACTTGAGACTGGTGGACTGAGAAACTACCAGTTGTTGAGACCCCCACTCCAAGAAAGAGACAATCATTGTGGGACTACTCCCACCGCTGAGACACTCAGCCTCAAGGACTGAATAACTACTGGGATTCTCAGCTCTCAGGTGTGATTGTGCAGTTGTTATTGTTAAATTCTTATTGACAGTCATTAAATTTGTATAACATTTTGACTTACGAAATTTTTGTATGTTAATCCCATTGGTTCTACTCCTCTAGAGAACCCTAACTAATAGATCAATGAAACCCAAGCATTATCAGTATTAGCATGTGTGCTGATTTGAAGGAAAATGTCTCCCCATAGGATCAAAGGGAGTATGAGTATGTGGGGTATTCACTTTGGTGTTCAGTCTTCCTTTCTGCTGCCTAGGGATCTGGAAGGAGAACTCTCAGCTTCTTCTCCAGCACCATTTCTACTTGCATGCCTCCATGCTTCCTGCCAAAACAATAATGGATTAAACTCCTGAAACTGTAGGGCAGGCTCAATTAAATGTTTTTCTTTCTATGGGTTGCCATTGTCATGGTGTCTCTTCGATGGTCAGTGATGACATCTCAGTGGAATACCTGAACCATAATGCCTCTCTTGATGAAGTCAACAGTTAGTTCTACTGAGGTACTGGGCAAGCAAGGAGAGCCAGATATTTAAATAATTTCAGAGGTGCAAACTTCAACTTGTGCTTTTTTAGATGTTATTCAACCTGGCTCACTCAGCACTTCTGATCTAAGCCTACAAACCACAGATCTGTTTATTCATATAAACTTTATGGGCTCCTGTTGTTCCACTGCTCCTTTTCTAGCCTGACTCACAGCTTCTACTCATTAGCTAAGCTCAGAGACTCCCTTTGGAAATCCAGAAATTTTTAGATTCCTATTTGCTTCTCTCTAAGAGGTTAAAAGAATAACTAGGAAGTGACCGGCCTTGCTCACTCATAGTGTCTGTTGGCTTAGATCCTGCATGGAGCTTCTTGTCTTTGGAAATCTCTACATGAGTTGCCATCTCCATGGTCTGGAACATATTACATAGAGATGGTAACTGCTTCTCATCTGGAGTTGCTCGTGCAGACCTCTGTTCTCTTGGTATAGCCTAATTGTACTTAGGAAGAGTTCAAGAGTCAAACTGCAACAATCTCGGCCATCTCCACTCTCCCCTCCCCAACCATACCCCCTATTTATAACCCCTGCATTTTGGAATGGGAGAGTGACAAATCAAGCAATTCATAACAAATCTTCATGGAGTCTCTCTGTGATCAGCTGGACTGTGGGATGATCTTGAGATTGTAAAAGCTGACATCGCCAGCATCACTTGAAACTGCATGCACAGATATCTTGTAGGAAACCGTGTGCTCTGCTCTATCCTGTTGACAGGCTTTGGCCTCCCAGGCCCTCAGAATCCAAATCTACATTTTTAACTAAGGTCCCCAAATAATTAATAAGTATTTTAATGTACCATTTTGCCTGTTTTTGAGCTGTCAGTGTTCACAGAAACTAATTAAAATAAAAATTTAAAGAAATGATTAAAATCAAATGTATTCTCAGCTAAAAACCCAAGTCTGTTTCTTGAAAGAGACTCCTGGTCTCTAGGCAAAATTAATAAAGTGCCAATCTAAATACACCTTGGTTATTTTCCAAAAACTTAAATAATGAAATAAAATGTTTTAAGTTTTAAGGAAGAGGCAATTTTTCATATATAAAATACAAAGGACATTTCATCAAATGTTCGATAGGAGTACAATGCCCATTCACTGAAAGGAAATGGGTGGTGTTTGAGGGTAGCAGGGAACATTTATGGTACTCAGAAAAAAAACTGAAACCAGAAATTTGAATCATAACTATGATACACATAAGGGTAAAATAAACATATTCACAGACTGCAAGAATTCAGAGAATCTAACTTTCAAGTATTTAGCTGAGGGAAATTTTGGAGACACAACTTTCGTCACAAGCAAATTATCCAGACAGAACTGTTAATGGCCGAAAATGAAAGGAAAAAGGTATAGTTGGGCATGATAACAGATGCTTGTAATCTCAGTTAAGATTCAAGACTTGTCAAGACATGGCTGTTGGTTAGAGGCTTCAGTTTCTCATTATCCTCAGATCAAATATTCCAAGGGTGAGAAGCTATGGTGACTTTCGGGACCTCATCTGTGATGTCCCACTGTTCTATCCACTACAATATATTAGAAACAAGAAACAAGATGTGTTGTGTGTGAAAGGGAAGGTACTTGAGCTGCATGTTTCTGAATGGAGAGTTAGAAGATAATATAAACAATTCAAATCACCTCAATTTTATCACTATTTTCACAGAAGCACAAATTCCTACCTTTCCTCGCATTGATATGGACAACCAGAAATGTTGCTGGAATAGCTAGACTTGAGTTCTAAAACCCAACACCATGACTCTACCCGAGAGCAGAAGATATGCTACTTACATAGCAGTGGTAAGCCAAAGCCAGGACTCAGAGGGTCAAGAAACAGCAGCACAGAAAGTAAAAGTCGCTAGCAATATAAGAAACGCAGGATTGAGCATTCTTATTTCAGAGGACTTATTATGAACTGAACCAATTTAAAAAAAAAATCACGCATTGAGGAAAATGGAATTATACAATAAAGTTGATTAAATGTACACATTTCATTTCCCACATAAGGTATTTTTATATGTTTTATGAATTATTTCTTAAAATCAGTAATTAGTCCTGCTATCTGATTATTTATTATGGTAGTTTGAATATGCTTGGTCCAGGGAGTGACACTATTAGGAGGTGGGGACTTGTTGGAGTATGTGCAGCCTTGTTAGAGGAAGTGTGTCAATGTGGGGTTGGGCTTTGAGACCCTCCTTCTAGCCATGTGGGAGACAGTTTTCTCCTGTTTGCCTTTGGAACAAGATGTAGAACTCTCAGCTCCTCCAGTGCCATGCCTGCCTGGATGCTGCCATGCTTCCTGCATTGATGATAATGGACTGAACCTCTGAACCTGTAAGCCAGTCCCAATTTAATGTGTTTTATAAGAGTTGCCTTAGTCATGGTATCTCTTTACAGCAATGAAAACCTTAACTAGAACACATATCAAAAGTAAATTATTTCAAAATGATCTACAGTTTAGTTAATTGAAAATTAAGCAACATACTTCATCTTGGCATCAAGGAGTGCACCACAAGTAGCATTACCATTCAGCATGAAGCAATTAAAAGAGTACTTAATACAAAGACCAGGAGACATGGATGAAATCCTGTTCAAGGAAAGACATATAACCTCTAGGACCCATGTTAATAAAATGTGTCAGAGATAAAACAGTTTCTGGCCCCCAAATTTGTTTTTTTTTTAATGAGTGTAAAATGAATGATTCTATTAAGAGATAATAAAGAAAGATAGCTGAATTCAATGAAATTAAAAATAATGAAATACATTATAGAAGAAATATAATAAAAGTTCCTTCTTTGTAAATATCTATAATAGAGCAGAACAGCCTTTGTGGTCCTGATTAGAGAGAAAAACTTCACCCATAATTAAGAAGATAGAAGACACAACTATACCACCTGAGAAGCTTCAAGAACTATGAAAGAAGCTTTATTAGTCATACGTCAGTCAATCTGAAAACTTGCACAAACTGTTATGAATTACTGGCAATGATCTTTTTCATGCATAAAAATCTCAAATAGATGCATGAACTGGACGTGGTGATTAAAAGCATATCGTTAGAAATGCAGACCAAATTACTCCCTAGTTAGTTATTCCGTCTGTCTTTAAGTCATGAGTAATTCCACTTGGTCTATTTCAGAATGCCAAAAAGAGAAAAGTCTTAGGAATAAATGAGACTATTCAGAAGAACCGAGCTCAAACTGTGAAAATGTGCTCAGCACGAACTTTGTAGATATTTATTCCCCATGAGATCTTAGAATAACTTTTCTCTAAGCCAGAGGAAGAGTAGGTACTTATCTGAATATAATTACCCACAAATTGTTCATGTTCTAAAGGAATCACTCTTCAACCCTCATTCAAGACACAACTCCGAACTACTGAGGTGTAAGAGTCAAGGTAAGCTGCTAATAGAACTGTTAAATAGTGCTTTATGTTGCCTACAGATTTATTCTTCACTTCAAAAGTTTTGAACATGTTTTTATTTATCATTTGAAAAGATACAAAGTATCTGTTGTTGTTATGTGGGGGTTTTTTATGCAACAGAGTTTTAAATCCCTGTTCCTTTTCCCATAATAAAATGGTACATCCTGTAACAAAGGAAACATTCAAGCAAGGGTGGGTTTCAGAAGAGATAAATGACTTTGTAAAGAATTGTGAGAAGACAGCAACAGTGAGAAATGTTGGCCAGCTTTACCTTGGTCCTATGTCAACATACTTAAATCCAAAATTTTAGAAACTTTAGAAATTTTATTTTATTAATTATGAATTACTCACTGGCATGACTTATGAGTTACCAATAAACTTCTAATTTGAATTAGATAACAGACTATGCATCAACTACTTAAAATTTGTCTTCCAGGCCAGAAAACAAAAATTTAAAGTTTCTGGTAGCGAATGCAGTTCATTCATGGAGATTTCATGACAAGTTTTATAAATACTTGTGAAATAATCCAATAGACTCACTTTTATTAATCAAATGTTTGGGGATATGTTGGGGATCAATTATAGCTGCTTATTTTCAATCAGGTTGGATAGTTTTAATTTGAGAATAAAATATTATTTAACATCAGATAAAGATGAAACAAGTTAAGTTAATGGACAACTTAGCCAGTGCTCTGATTTGTATTCACACTTTATGTTGGTAGAAGTTAAGTGTTCCATTCTGTCAGCTTCCGGTCAGTAGTTCCGATGTAATTACTATTCTGTTCCCTTCCATCTTTTAAATGTAATTCCTCCAAAATGTACCTGATTCACAACTTCCTGAATTTCAGAATCAAGCCAGGCTACCACTGATATCAGCTGTGTCACCAAGATATCTTGCTATTGTGTGCAGTCTACGACCCAGGAATTTCTCTGATAACACTAGCTTGAGAAATTCTTGAACTTATGTTTTCTAAATGTTATGCACAAACATGATCCTAGAAGCTTTGCTTTAATGCCAACTATTGAAAATACCTTGACTATCCACCAATAGTAGTGCCGACTTAAACAGAGCACAAGATAGGAATACAGTGGGATAGCATACAACTGTTAAAGCATCAAGTGTGTGTGTGTGTGTGTGTGTGTGTGTGTGTGTGTGTGTGTGTGATGTGTGATGGTGGTGGTGGTGATGGTGGTGGTATTGTTGTTGTTGACACATGGGTTCATTATGTTCAGACTAGCCTCGAACTTACTATAAGACCTAGACTCCTGCCTAAAGCTCTCAAGAGTGTAGGGACCATGGACATGAGTTGCCACAACCAACTAATTTCTCCATTTTAATAACATTTATAAACATGTGATTCTATCATAAATGCCCATTATTTAGGGACCCAATCACAGGAAGAAACACATTTATGGATGCTAGGGAACATTAAATACAAAATTCAGACAGGAGACAGAAAGAGAGGGTACAGTATCTGGAAGAAATACATGGGATTCAGTGGCAAAACCCAGTTTTTATCTTTCCTTTCTCTCTTTCACTACCTCTTTCTCGAGTTCCTTTTTCTCAGATATTTTTCCAGCTTTCATCAGTCACACGCACGTTATGGTCTTCACACTATCAAACAATCCACATATCCTTTAGTATTTTTGTGTGAAATAGTCCTTAAAATATTTGAAAACAACTCTGTGTTGATAAGTTGAGTGTCAGGAAGCTTTTAATAAGAAACTTTTCCACTTTATTTTTAACCATGAATGTTTGGGTTGGAGTTATGAGTAAACGGTTAAGAGTACCTGCTATTCTTGTAGAGGATCTGTGGGTTTGACTCCTAGCACCCATATGGCCACTCAAAGTCTTTTGTAATTCTTGTTCCAGGGGATGCTTTGCCCTCTTCTGACCATGAGCACTTCCTGCACATGGTAACTTAGATGCCTTCTGTAAAACCTTCATATAGGTTTTTCATTTATATAAACAAAATTTCAAAATTTGCCTCCAGAAAGATAGGGGGGATGGCTCTTAAATAAAATTATTTCCATATTTATTTTCACGTATTTAATAAATAATTTTAGGAATGAATACTCAAAAAAATCATTTTTGTTTGCACAATTTACCGCATTTTTCACTTTCACTTAATTTTACTCAGTAAACTATTGTGTATTTGATTATTACTATTTACCATTCGCAGCTTTACCTGTTTCTATTTATGTTTTGATTGAGGGCAGAAGGTGGCTAACAGAATGAAAGGTCTGAGTCCTATTGTTCCACTCCCTGCGCTCTGTTCAGGTGCATTCTGGTTGGAGCTAAGCCTCCACTGCTCCGCGATGGGCGGGGCCGACGCAAGCTCCGCCCAGATGAGCACTTGCGCGGTTGCCCTGGCAGCAGGCTGTGCGTGGGTGAGGCTCACAGTGGGCCCAGCCTGGCGGGCCGCACTTCACCCTTTATGGTCACCCTGCTGCACGCTGGCACACACACACACCCTTCGCTGCTGCCCGCGCGCGCAGGCTGGCCTGCTCTGCCAGAAGGGTGATTCACTGGGGCTTAAGGCCTTGGCCAGGACCAGTCCCAGGCGACAGAGATCAGAAGCAGGGAGGCCCTCACAAGATCAGGGACACAAGTGCTCAGAGAGATCTTGGCTCCTGAACCCCTCTAGGACTAAAAGGTAAAATTGTTGCCCTACCCTCTTCTGTGAAATGACATCTATACTTGCCCTTCTCATCTCTAGATTTTTTTTTTTTTAGGAAAACAAACACAAAAACTGAAGGCCTTGTAGAAAAGCCCACAAATGTTAAATGTTGCCTGTGGGTGGGATGAAAGGAAACGCTGAGTTGATGATTGTTTTTAGCCAGCCTGTCCTGAAGGACTTGTCTAAATATTTTGCAAGAATTCTCTTGTTTCTTTTGATTCAGCCCCACAAGGTGGAGAACTCTTGTGTATCCCCACTTCAGAGATGAAGTCACCGAATAGACTCTTACTGTCCCAAGTGTGCAGTCAGTGGGTGAAAATGATGTGGAGGAGGAGCCATCACAGTAGATTCCGCTCCGCTGCTCTCCTCTGTCAAGAGTAGCTTCATCCATTTCTCTAATAGACCACCCCCATCTTGTGGACCTTGTGGAGAATTTGAAGACATAAAAATGTGCCTGGAAAGTCACCTGAAGCACACAAGAGAAAGGAAGAACGGAAGGGTGGGGGTATAAGTGAAGAATATTCAGATTCCAAATAAAACACTCAAGACAAGATATTGTAATTATCTCCCACTGTCTTTCAGCTCCTGCTAAACAGATTGGGGGCACCTGAACCATGGTTAGACTTGATTAAGTCATGATGCCAGTTTTGTTATTGTTGTTGTTGGACGTACTTTTGTTTTAATAAATAGAATCAATGTGGAAGTGCCTGACTGTGAAGTCTCTGTCCTCACAAATAAAATGTTTTTGGTTCGTGTAAAGCGGTTAGAGGTATCTTGTGCTATTCCGTACAATGTGTGTATATGTGGAGCATGACACTGTGCCACACGTGAGCTGAGAAGGCATCTGAAATGACTGCCAGAGAGCCATACTGCAAAGGCAGCTGGGTGACACTTAGGCAGACCCAGGCTTGACTTAGAGCATGTTTATATGAAGGTATGAATGAACTATATTGTCTGGTTTCCTAGTCTACCACATGTTAGAGACAGACTAGAAGGGAAGAGACAGGCTACAGCAAGGAAGCAGGGCATTAATTCCTCACCTTTATAATGGCTGATATCTCAGCAGCAAAGGGGGAAGGAAAGGCCAGAAGACAGGACAGAGGGAAGGCCGGGCATTATGGACTCAATATCAGTGGTTGCTCTTCTTGACTCCATTTCAGCTGCCCTGTAACTACTTAAGACCTCATAACCCACCGCAGACCTGGATCAGACATCTCTCCTGACATCTCAAAAATTGGATATCGGCTTGTCTATCATTTCAGCATGCCAAAGGGCCATCTCCTCTGCCTGACCAATGTGGAGCCTACCATGAGCCGCACATTTCAGATACAGGTATCTAGTGGTTCAAACCAGAAACCTGCGAGGTTTCTTTCATGCTTCCTCTTCAGTTCGTTTAACCTTTAAGTATTGAGAAAAGTACTCATTAAAATGCCTTATATAATTCAAGTTCTAGGGGGTAGAGAAATAGCAGTATTATAAATCTTATCTGATGACTGTATTCTAATTGGAAAAATTACACAAAGCACAAATGAAATTCTCATTCTCTCTTTCTCTCTGTCTCTCTGTCTGTCTCTGTCTCTCTGTCTCTCTGTCTCTCTCTCTCTCTCTCTCTCTCTCTCTCTCTCTCTCTCTCTCTCTCTCTGAGAGACGGGGCTGTCCTGGAACCTTCTGTGTAGACTAGACTGTACATTTTGTATGCGCTCATTTCAGTATATAGACAAAATATGAAAAGGACTGAAAATACATAATAGATTCAAGTGCAGGATATGTATACTAGAATGTTTCTGCACTTTACTTTGAATTGGATAAAAAGCTGAGCTTAATTAGTACACAAAGGTATGGGTAAATATGAAGTCAAGCACGTACAGCCTTATTGGTAGCCCCTGGGTGACACTTTACATTTTAAAAAAATCACCCTAAAACTTTAGGGGTCAAAAGCATGTGTGATTCTATCTGATCTACATTTTGAAAGGATTTCTTTCTTGTGGCCTAAATATTGGAATAAATAGGGTTGTTGAAGTTGTGATGGACAATCTAGAAGCCTGGCAGTAATTTGTCCAAGGACTCTAGTGCATGGTGATGTCAAGATATACCCTATGAGCAGAGATCATGGGATTTGCTGATGTGTTTTGAGTGGGGGTTTCTATGAAGAAAAACAAAGAATGAAATGTAACTCAGCTTAGGTTTAACTTGAAAAAGTGGATGACTGCTGCTACCCTCATCAGGGGAATATCATCCATTCTGCCATGGTCATGTTACTTTTAAAAATTAATTTATTCCTTGGGAAATACAGGATATATTTTGTCTGTATCCACTCTCTATCTTCCCCCTTCAGTTACCCCTGGATATTCCCTAGCATGTCTCCCTCTGTGTCGTCTTTTTTATTTACCCTTTGTAGTGTTCCTTGTCCAGTAGGTGCAGCTGGTATATGCAGGAGAATAGGATCATCTACTGAAGCTCAGACAACCTATCCATGGTCACAACGTGAACAAGAAATGCTCCTTGTCTCCGATCATGGATAATTGTTTGTTTTCATTCTGAGGAGAGCTCATGGGAGCTATGAAAACCTGAGAGTGAAGAATCTGAAGCTTAAACTAAGGATAAAGGTCAGGGGATGGCACTAGTCTCAGAGTTTTCAAGGATAAAAAGAGTCCTGTGACCTATCAAGACATTCCAACAATGAGAAGCCAAGCATAAAAAGGAAAGCCAGCAAAGAATATTATGTGGTGTAAGAAGAAACAGGCAAACAGAGACACCCAATTTGCCTATGGTGATACTTAGAAGGAACAGGGGATCAATGATCCACTTCATGCCCTAGAACATCTTAGGTGAAGGCACTAGTTTGTGGTAGGGGAAAGAATGTGCATACTTGCTGATTTTGTAGCAAAATAGAATATATCTACTGCAGATGTTAACTGGAGAATGGAATATAGGGGCTATTGTGAAAGCAGTAAGACATACGGCTGTCTGGTGCCAGGTTAAGACATATAGGAGAAGGAGGGTAAATAGATTTCTCCTGCAACCTTCAATATAAGGTTGGGGGTGGGGTGAGACCCAGGGTACATATAGCTCATAACACTGATTATCTTCATCTTTTGAGTGTCTTCATCTTTTTCTTACAGCCCCAGCAACATGGTCCACTGCTTGGTAGCTTCAGAAGTGAGCCTTCCCAATAGTTCTGATAGAGAGAGCCTCCCCGATGCTGACTGTCCAGCCTAAGGGTATACAGATGAGTAATTCAGTGCACCTGAAGACAGGTGGTTCCCTGCAGTCAGCCTTGCCTTATGTACAGACAAAGTCCTGTTCTACGGGCAGAAAGAAAGCCCCATTCAAACTATTTAGAGTTGATTCCTCATATGCTAATGAGATAGGGTATTTTTGGCCAGGAAAAATACAAGCAAACTGAGTATATCTATAAGCAGGGTCTACTATTTATCCAAATGATTATCTTTCTATAAAATTATAAGTAAATCATATATTAGAGGACCCAATTTAGCCTTGACACTATGAAAATTTTAGTTGTCTCTCCTTGATGTAGCTGACTTAACCTCACTTAAGATGATGTAAGAGTCATCCTCCTGCAGGGATCCCTGCAAGAGTCACAATGGTAGCAAAATGATCTGGGTGAGGTAAAATGAAACTCAGGTCACCACAACTGAGCTGGTGCTGGATTAGAGCTTACATAGTCTGATACTAGGCCAGTTTATTTTAGACATATTTAAATCCAGCACAGTTTTGAAAACAAAAATTTCCTGGTAACAACCATTATCCCAATCCCATGTGCACAATACAGTTTAAGGTGTGACTACTTCAAAACTCTTTTGCAAAGTACATGTGACCCCTATCATGAAATGGGTTCTATAGTTTAAGGGCCTAGGCTCTATAAAGGTAGCTCTGACTGAGATAGCACAGACGTCAGCAGGCTATAAAGTATATGTGACATCTCCCCTAAGGATGGGTTCCAGTGACTGAGAAGAAACAAAACTAAAGGCTCTAGGGAGAGAAGAGTCTGGGATAAAAATTCTGGGGATTTGGGTGAAGTCTGGCTCTACCGATAGCAAAGATCACCAGACAATTAACATTCACTGCCAACCTTCTAGATGGAATGTGGGTATTTATTTCCTTGTTTGAGACAAACTTGCATGATTAAAATTCCTGGTTTCTCCTATGTGTATCTGTGAGCAGTCATGCCTTCTCCAGCCTCCCATCGTTGGGGCCTCACACAGCCCAGGTTTTCATGTTCTTAATGAACATGACTAAATGATGTATATGCTTCAATATAGGGGAAATACTGGCGTGGGCCACAGATGGGAACCCATATCCATATGTTGACAATTCAGTTGTAAATGCTAGGGCAACTCAGAGAGGTTAAGTGTGACAATAAGGGAACGGCCAAATAAACTAGGATTCGTTTCTCTGGGAATATTGGAAAATCTTAAATGTTATGTCATCAAAATGTTTTTAAGTTATATATAATATTTTTCTGGAAGCAGTTGCAGTAAATTATTATATATATAGACATATATATATATTATATATAGACATACCCACATACATATGTACATACACATGTACATATATGCCTTTTTGAGCTTTAAAATATTGTAACTTAATAAAAATAACAGTAACAATTAACCTTTTCTTGTTTTCCCTTTTTGCTCTATAGTTTTTGTCTTAGTCCAGAAAGCATTTTAAGGAAGTAAGCATCAAACATGGCTTTAGCAGACAAGAGACTTGAGAACTTACAGATCTACAGAGTTCTGCAGTGTGTTCGAAACAAAGACAAGAAGCAGATAGAGAAGCTGATCAGACTTGGGTACCCTGAGCTAATCAACTTCACCGAACCCATTGATGGACTGAGTGCTCTCCATTTAGCCTCAGTTTCCAATGACACTGACATGGTTAGCTTTCTCCTCGGACTTGGTGCTCATCCTGACGTGCAGGACCGCATGGGCTGTACTCCGTCCATGAGAGCTGCAGAGCTGGGCCACGAGTTGTCAATGGAAATTTTAGCCAAAGCCAAAGCTGATATGACAATAGTTGATAATGAAGGAAAAGGTAAAATTCCTGCACTCTGTCTCATTCTGAGAAGAGTATGCTCATTTTGTAGCTAGAAAGCAAGAAGTGAGTTTGTTTGTTCGATGATTTGTTTCCCAGCTTTTGAAGTAAATTAAGATCTTAAGTAAAAAGATTCAATTCCCATTGCTGCACCTAAATATATGGTTTCTTCATAGTCTAAAACAGTTTAGGAACATTATAGGGAAACAAGTTTTGAAAGCCCTCTCATACAAAAACAATTAGATTAATCTGTATTTGATGGGTTGTTTTTTTCCTTCCTTCTTCCTTCCTTCTTTCCTCCTCCTCCTCCTCCTTCTCCTCCTGCTTCTGTTTTTGCTGCTCCTTTCTTTAATTTTTGAGAATGAGTCTCAGTTTAGTCTTTCATCATCTTTTAAGAAGCTTCCAGATTCCAGATAATGCGATTATAGGTATGACCTCTGTCAGGCTTGCTAGATTCTTTCAAGTGAGGTCAGCTTTCAACTTTACACATGCAGACATTATTATAATCATTTATGGTAAAGTGTAAAATCTTGTTTAGGAGGAAACATTCCTTGCCTTTTTGATCACGGTTGTGTTAGACTTAGGACTTGAGGTGAATTTTGTCCTGTCTGATGACAAGGTTAGTATAGAAAGAACTGCATTTAAGAGCCTGAGAAAAGAAGGTAGATTTGCTAAAACTCCAGCTATTATAAGGTAAATTTTAATAAATTTGGAAATATAACTTGAAATATTACACATATGTGCCTTTTGAGAATTATTGCACATGTAATTCTAATGACAAGTCATCAATTCCAAAATCGTGGTCTGGGGATTTTTGCCTAGTTGAGGCCCAGGTCAGAGTTGAGGGAGCCTCATGAAAATTAACAAAAGAATTACAAACAGACTCAGTATAAAGTGGTAGATGGAATCAGTTGTCCCAGAGGATAGCCACAACTACAAAGTCACAGACACTAATATACACTGATGAAATAAATCCCATTGACATTGTTAATATTTTCTGTCAACTACCAACTTGATATTTGATATAGAGTGTGCACTCAAACCACATAATAAATAAAATTATGAAGAATTTAGAGGTCAAATATAGTTTAATAATTTAAATACTAGCAATGCAGCTTTCGAGCTTCATAAAATTGATGGGCATAGAGGCCCATGCCTGTAATCCCAGTACCTGAGACGGCAGAGGCAAAAGGATCGTATTGGTTTGAGGCCAGCCTGGTCTATACAGTGAGCTTCAGTTCATCCAGGGCTACACAGTAAGAACACCCCATCCTAAAGTTTCATAGAACTCCATGAGGTGTCATCCATGAACTATGGAATCACTGGATTCATTAACCAACCACTGAGTAAATCACATTGAGACAGCCTCCTTTGTTCCTGTTGGGAGAAAGTCAAAATCTTTTTAAATGTTTATCTGGCCATGAAGCAGTTTTTCCACATGGCATCAAACATTTTAAATTGTATAGAACCAACTTTGAAAAACACTGTAATGGAGTTTATTTTCTTAAATTGAATGTTTATTTTCTTAAATTGGAACCAAGATATAAGTCAAACAGAACATATCCAAAGGAGACATATAGCTTAAAAATAAAAAAAAAAAAGTAAAGCTTTTTTTAAAAAAATCAAAGAAAAATAAGAACAAGGTTAAGTAAATATTTGTATCAAATGCAGAAGCCATATGAGTAATACTTATGCCCAATCACATTACTATTAAACTAATAAAAGTCTGAGAAAGGTGAAAATATGGGAAAAACAATGTAAGTTGCATGGGGAGAAACAAAATATGAAGTAAACTAAATGCAATGTGTTTTTCACACATAGCCTTGAAAGTTGATTCATTAATACAAGACCCCTGTCTTCCCTTGGAGGGAGCTCAATTTGGCTTGCACAGCCTCAGCTGGGGGCCAGTTCATTGCTTATTCCTGTATACTCTCTGACATTGACATCCGTTTCCCTGACTGTCTTATTTCTACAAGACAAGAAACATGGAATATTTAAATGGGTTATTAAAAGGATCTGACACGATGTAGGCTTTGAGCTATGAGTTACAAAAGCCATCATTACAAGATATGCACTTCATAAGTACCTTGGGGCTTCTGTAGTAAACATAGTCTGGTATTTCTATTCAGAGTTTGATTTGGTGTGGTTCTATGTTATGTTGCTTTTGGTCAGCTCTAACTTCATTTTTAAATTAGATTCTTGGAATGATAATGCATTTACAGTCTTTCTCCTCTCCCACTCCTCTCCCCAAACCCTCCTATATGCTTTCCTGCTCCCCTTCATGTTCACAGCTCTTCTCTTACGCAGGTGTTTCTTCATGCATATATGTGTATGTATATACATGTGTATAGATATACCTAAATATAACCTTTTGGGTTCATATATTGTTACTTGTATGAGTGTTTTCAGGACTGACCATGTGGCATGGGACAACCAATCCATGTGCTCTTCCCTGGGGAGGACTTCCTCTCCTGCTCTCGGCTGTCTCCAATTGCCAGTAGTTTGTGTAAGGTTGAGGCCTTGTGGACTTTTCCCCATCCTTTTTGGCCTGTCCATCAGTGCCATCTGTGTTCAGGTCATATTTGGACAGTCATGGTGAGGCTTTATGGGTGTAACTGTTGATGTTACTGAGAGACATAATTTCACAGCAATTTCCCTGACCCTCTGACTCTTAGCAATTACTTCCCATATATATATATATATATATATATATATATATATATATATATATATATATATAATTCTATATATATAGAATCTTATCTATCTATACTATATCTATACTACATATATTCAAATATGAATATATATACTATATTCTATATATATACTATACTATATATATACTCTATATATATATTCTATATATATATATATATTCTATATATATATATTCTATATATATACTATACTATATATATACTATATCTATACTATATATATTCTATACTGATATATATAGAATTCTACTATATATATATATATATATATATATATATATAAAAGCTTTACATTTTTTTTTTATTTTTAAGCTATATGTCTCCTTTGGATATGTTCTGTTTGACTTATATCTTGGTTCCAATTTAAGAAAATAAACATTCAATTTAAGAAAATAAACTCCATTACAGTGTTTTTCAACCCTTTGATTTTCAACCCTTTGATTTTCTATTTTAACTATGTCTTTGACTGACTGTCCATCAGGATATTCATTCTTCCCTCCCTCCTCCCCTCCCTTCTCACCCCTCTCCCTCCACTCCATCCTTCTTAATTCTCCCGTAGTTTGGGGATAAACCCAGGTCCTTGAGTAGTTAGATAAGTTCTTTATCTTTAGTTCCATCTTTGTATTTCCAAATTCCTGAGTAAACCTATTTTAGGTGTGACTTCTTATGTGAAAGACATTTAGGGTTTTATTTTTTTATATAACTTCATTTCTAATAGTGGAAACGTATGTGTCTTAAGTGTCCATAAATTAGGCCTCAGAACTGTCATTTTATTTTATATTATGAAGTTATAACTTCACAGAAATTTCACAGTACTGTTTTGAAATATATCTAATATGTAAATAGATACAAAAGTATCTTTCTTTGTCTTCTATGTGTTATTTATTTTATATTTAAGTTTTTATTTTTTTCTAAAACTAGTAGTCTTTTAGTTTTCTCACAGGCTAACGTGATAGTCTTCTGTATCCTTCAGCCTGCTTATTATCAGCATCTTCAGCTGTATCCATTGATTCTACTGTGAAAAAATCATGTTGATACAAGAACGTCCCACCACTCCACTCTATTGCCAGTTCTGATCACTTAGCTCTCCAGTGATTCCTTTTGTCCTCTTAATTAATATTGTTGTTTACTTTATATCCTTCCAGTCTTTAAGTATCATGATTTCCAGCAGAAGATGGAAGATAACCTATGTTTATGTTATTTATTCTCCCCCTCTCCCTTCCAAATTTTTCTTAAATAATTTCTACATTATAATGATTATAATCTACCTACCCAGCAATTTATCTTTGGTTCTGCGATTGAAGAAATTGCAGAGATTTTCATGCAGTATTGACCTATTGTTAGACTCATATTTTATACGAAGTATTTTAGCTTGCTCATTTGGACTTCTCTAATTTCTTATATGCTTAGTCTGCCATGTGTGCATGTGCTTGTGTGTGTGTGTGTGTGTGCCTCTGTATGTGTGTGTGTGCCTGTGTGTGTGTGCATGTGCTTGTGTGTGTGTGTGCCTCTGTATGTGTGTGTGTGCCTGTGTGTGCCTGTGTTTGTGTTGATTTTGTATATGATCAGCAGCTTGACTTGGTATAAATTTTTCTGTTTTTTTTTCTGTGACATTATAAAGTCATAAAGTCACCTTTTAAAAGATCTTCTTGCTTGTAATATTACCATGGAAATTCTTGGGACTAACCTGACTTTTCACATTGGAAAGGAGTTGGGTTTTTGTGCTTAAGACACCTTCTCCACCTGGCTGTACCTCCTGTTGTTGTTCTTAAGCACGTTTTCCTCAAGTGCAGGGTTCCTTTTGATCTTCAGATTCAGTTTTGTTTTTTCATTCACAAAATAGTCATTGTAGCTCTTCGATGTTTCTGTTGTGTTTCGTCTTTTCTTATTAAACTCTGTGTGGAGTCATCTTTGTTTGGCTTTGAGTCAGCTTGTAGGATTTTGTAATTTCCTGCCTTTGACCACAGTTGGGGCAGGCACTGCTTCTAATTGAGTCTTTTATGTCTTCTCCTAGGTCCTGCAGGCCCAATCTGATCATTTCTTCTTGTCTGTCTTTTATTCTCTTCGGTTCTTTTTGGTGTTTGTCTTCCATTTTTATTTGTGAATGAATTATATTTAGTTTCTTTACTAATATAAAAAACAAGTCAGGCAATCATTTTATTAATACGTTTTTTTACCTGAATATTTTTTCCTGCCTTTTATGACCCATTTTCCTGTCTTTCTGGTAGTGTATTTTTCATAGATCACAGGTGTCTTTGGGGCTGTAGTTCATATTTGAATGAAGCCACATTGGGGCACAAACTCATTACAGTCAGTTTGGAGTTTGACTCTTATTTATCTACAATTTGCATAGCATCACTTTGTTAAGGTTGTAACAATATCTGGCATATAGTACATGCTTAGCACAGAGTGTGCTGATGTGTAGAGCATCCGCTATGTCCAGGTATGTACATAGTTAGCATTTTTCTCTTTGGGATGGAGCAAAGTGATTTAGCAAAATGGCAAAACAGTGTTGGTTTTTCTTCTTACCACTATGGAATAGGGAGCTTGCTCCCTATAAATGGGTTCAAATGAAACTCGGGATACCCAAGAAACTTTCAGGTACACACAGCCCTGAAGATTTGAAGAGTCACATGGGGTATGGATCATAAGTTACCAAATCCCAGGGCCAACAAGGACTCCATATCAGAGCTCCAATTCTCCCCTAGCACAAGTCCTATAAGATTTAGCCTTAGCTATTTTCTAACTCTGTCAAAGGCATGTCTAATGAGCTTTTAAATTCTCCATTTTTTTCTTGCCAGATTAAAATATATGTAGTTTTTTTCTCTTTGAGATGTTAATCTAATTTAATTACACTGTTTCTCCCTTCCCTTTTCTTTCCTCAAATCCTCCCATATACTATTCCCTACTCTCCTTCAAATTCATGACCTCTTTTTAATTAGTTATTAATATATGCATATATGTATTTTTATTTATCTGTATATTCCTAAATATAACCTCTTGTGTCTATATAATGTTACTTGTATGTATGTTTTCAGGGCTGGCCATTTATCACTGGACAAGGAATTCTCATGGCAGAACTATTTTTCTACAGGTGTTTTGTTTTACTGCATCTTGCCCACTAAGCGGCACTATCGATGTTCACTGATTGCCTTGGATCATGGTGCAGATGTCAACAACGTCACCTACGAAGGGAAGCCAGTGTTCCTCAAAGCTTGCGAGGAAGCACATGATATAAAGGATATGTGCATGACATTTTTGGAGAAAGGAGCCAATCCTAATGCTATCAACACAGTATGACTATCCCTGTGATTAATATTTCCTTATTCTACTATATTACACAGTCAAGTAGTTATTTTATTGTTGTTATTGTTGTTGTTTTGGACTTTCTCATGATAAAATTGGGGTCCATCATGGTAGCACATGACTAGTTCCAGTACTTGAGACTCAGAAGCAGGCAGATCTCTGGGACCAGCCTGGTCTACACATACTAGGTCTTCCACACAAGTAAGTCCCTGTCTCAGAATGAAACAAATAAGGAAAAAGGCATGCATGTTGGAGACAACGGGGAGACATGGTAAATCTGTCCTGGTTGCTCATAGGTTGTTCATCTCTATCCAAAGTGCTGAAGATGATACACTTTTATTCTCTTCACATCAGTACCATTCTGCACTTTATTTGCTAATTGTGTTTGGAAATCAGTCCTTGTTACCCATAGTGTCAAAACATCACTATAGCAAGTAGATATGGTATCACTGCCATCTAACAAAATACACCTCCATAGAAAGAAAATTCTGTTTCCACTCATCTATATATTGATCTATATTGATTCCCCTTTTCAGTTGGCTAATATAGGGTTCTCAATTTTTGTAATTATCATTTCTAGACATTCAGAAATAGATTTTCTTCTCATTAAAAAACAAATTCTGCCTAACTTCAGCCTGCTGCTCCTTCCCTCCCTCACCCTTTCGTTTTATACTCCACTTTCTCCATGGCCATGTGCTTTGTTTGCATAATATTCCAAGGGAAAGCAAAGCGACCTGGACTCTGGCTTTAAAATTCCATTTCACCCAGTCACTGTGTGGACTGAGTGTTTCCTCTTTTTAAAGAGAAATCAACAAAAATGCAGACCATTAAACATCACAGCATACAGCTAAAGTCCAGTGAATTCAGTCCATGTTTGTATTTGCATAAATATGTAACCAGTATTTGATCTGTCTTGTGTCCAGTCCACAGGGCGCACGGCTTTGATGGAGTCATCCAGAGAAGGGGTGCTGGAAATAGTTCGAGGTATATTGGAAAGAGGAGGTGAAGTGAATGCATTTGACAATGATAGACACCATGCTGCTCATTTCGCTGCCAAAGGAGGCTTTTTTGATGTAATAATTGCTCTTTGCTTTAAATTTGACTGTTAAAGCCTTTTTCTTTGTTTGTTTCTTTTTCATGCAGGTTAAACTAAGGCAGGTATTTTTCTAAGTTACCTATGTTGTTTTTATCTTCATCTTCCCAAATATAAAATTTTAACTCTGACCACATATCCTGGCTCTTTACCAGTTTTATATATTTACTAACTTTTCTATATATTTGCTAACTTATTAACTGAATGTTACCAGTATTTTTCTCTGTAGTTGACTGTGACAATTAAAATTCTTGTCACCTAGGACTATGCTATGTAATGCCTCTGATAGCTCCTGAAATCTTCAAGTCTCCTGTGATCTGCTCATGGGGAGGACAGGGCCTCCACATTTTTGTCTTCCTGTTGTGAACCTAATTATACTCCTTACAGTCTAAACATTCTGACACTTTAGCACATAGTTCACAGATACCATGGCACTGCAGGGACTATGCAAGAAGCAATGCAATCTTATGTTATAAAATTGTGCATCTCCCCTAAAGATGCTTTACTCAATTTTCTGTGCTTCAACCCACTACCTTTGTTTGTGTCATGGTGTCTTTCCTGTATGATCAAGATACATCTAACAGTAGAATCTGGAATGGGTAAAGAATTTGCTTCTCTGATTGTATTTGTCATGCTTTGATGCTTTCTGAAGTTACCTGCCACCAAGTGACAATGCCTGGCTGTTTCTGTCATCTTTATCAAGGCTGATTGTTGGAACCTTTGGCGATGATGAAAACCTCAGCAGTACATGACCTTTGAGTACTTTAAATATGGCCAAGAAGACTAAAGACTTGAACTTAAAAACTTCATTTCAGTTTGAATTTTCAACAGCCACAGGTGGCAATAGACAGAAGAGAGAGCACAGGTCTAGCTGTCAGTCTTTCAGTAAATGATCATTCCCATTTTTCTCTTTTTATTTTGTAGATTCTGAAGCTCCTCTTTGCCTACAGTGGAGACATGGGGTTGATTGGAATGGATGGGAACACACCACTTCACTTTGCTGCTATGGGTGGTTTTGCAGATTGCTGTAAATATATAGCTCAGCGAGGTAAAATTGTCTGGTAGCTTTTTGCTTAACATGTTTGTGCTCCACCCATGTCATGAATGATTAGAAAGCTCAGGTTTGTCACCAATCCACTCCCAATGTAGGATGAAAATTGAATTTTTTAATACAATTGCCCATTGAATTATGAATCTAGTAATAAGAGAAATTAAAACCTAAATCAAAAGGGATTTGATTTTCACGTGTTAACTATTAAAATGCTTATAATTGATTAATAGTCTTATTTTAAGAGCCCCCACATCAATCTCAAGGAAGATAGACATTGAAAATACTTTTATCTGAAATTTTAATTATTTTTAAATACATGTCAAATTTGAAAAAAGAAATATTTCTGAGTGATTTGTAGTTATAAGGGGAATACTGTATGAGAAATAAAATAAAATGAAAGATTTATGAAAAACTTAAAATGTAAACAAACATATAATGTGTAGATCTTCTCAAAGCTAAAGAACATAAGTTATCTATGCATAAGTGCCGACTAGAGCTTAGAAAATTCATTACAGTGAAATACTAACTAGATAAGTTGAACAACATAGAAGCCCTCCTTGTCAGTTGCCCTCTAATTGAGTGTGCATCCAAAGTCTAATTCCTATAGAGATGCATTCGTACTTTGTTGAATTTTATATTTTTTCTAGTTCATGAAAAATAAAAAAAAATCCATACAACTGTATTATAAACATTTTTTTCTGCCCTCCACAGATAAACTTTAGAGTCATTAAGATACACGATTGACAGGTCCATTTAACTAATAGTATAATTGACCTGGTTTTACTTTATAAGCTCAGAGTCCCCCAAATAATAAACTGTTTTAGCAAATAACCAAACTATCATATGCAATTTTTGCCCAGCAAACTGTCTAATTAGTCTTAATTTTAAATCTGTCACTCTCAACATTTTATTCTGACATTTCATTTTTAACAATTTAGATTTCTGAACATTAGTAATCTTTCAAGACTGAGTCAGTCATCATCCTTAACATGTTGAAGGATTTCTTGCTGGGACAAATGTCACCCTACACGAATCCCACTGATAATGTATCCTAGAATGAAATGCTGGGATTCAGTCCTGAGAGGCAAAGGCTGACACTTGGATTATGCACAAAGGCCTAACCTGGTGATACAACAACAGTCCATCTTCCTGGATGGTTCCTAAGATGGTTTCCTAAAACAAATGTCTGAACATCTTCTGAGATCTGTAGAGTAGAAGTATCAGACAAGATCAGAGGGGATACATCTTTTAACCACCAGAAGGTTTTCTTACTAGGAGGGCAAGCTAATGCGGGTTTAAAAATCTCTTAGCTTTCTGTTGGGTGGTGAATATGAAGGAACTGCCTTGAGAGATTGCGTGGGTTTAGAATCTCAGACAGAGCACAATAGTCACAGGAAGGCAGCGGCATACCTGTGGCATTACCATGCCATGGATTCCTCCTGGGACTGTCCCCCATCTCCTTCCAAGTAAATGACTGTTCTTGAAACCGTCCAGTATAGACTTGCAAAAGTCCTATTGTCACATACCATTCTGAGTTTTTTATTACTATCAAAATTATTAACCTTAGTATAAATCTTTGACAATTCCAATAAAGAATGAATTGAAAACCAGGGCTGATAATTTTTTCCTCTTTTCGTTTCCTTTTTGCAGGGAAGAGGGTTACTTATATTTCTAGGTGTCTTCTCTCTTGTCCCCAACACATAGAAGAAGGAGCATGGCTTGTACCCCCAGGTCTGACAAAGCTAGTGTCATTGGCATCTTTTTTTTTCTTCTAAGAAATAAAAACCCAGATGCCCACAGTGCTGCCTGTCTGCTTCTGTTGTGTCATGCTGGCAGACAGCTGCCCAGCCCTCATCTAGACTGAAAACCAGAAAGAATGTCCTAATAGATAGACTTCTTTATATATTGTAATTTTTTTATTATTTATTTTATTTTATTTTTTTAATTTACATTCCAAATCACTTCCCCTTTCCCGTTTCCTCCCTCCCCGAAAGTCCCATAAGCCCCCTTCCCTCCCTCTTTTCTCCATTCAACCCCCTCTCGTTTCTCTGTCCTGGCGTTCCCCTACATCCAGTCTTTCCAGGACCAGGGGTCTCTCCTACCATCTTTTTAGAAATCTATTGATATGCGGATTGTGTCTAGGGTATTCCGAGATTCTGGGTCAATATCCCCTTATCAGTGACTGCATACCATGTGTGTTCTTTTGTGATTGGGTTACCTCACTAAGGATGATATTTTCAAGATCTGACCATTTGCCTAGGAATTTCGTGAATTCATTGTTTTTAATTGCAGAGTAGTATTCCATTGTGTAGATATACCACATCTTCTGAATCCATTCCTCCGTTGAGGGACATCTGGGTTCTTTCCAGCTTCTGGCTATTATAAATAAGGCTGCTATGAACATAGTGGAACATGTGTCCTTATTGCATGCAGGTAAAGTCTCTGGGTATATGCCCAGGAGTGGTATAGCTGGATCCTCCGGGAGTGTCATGCCCAGTTTTCTGAGGAACCGCCAAACTGCTTTCCAGAGTGGTTGTATCAGTTTGCAATTCCACCAGCAGTGGAGGAGTGTTCCTCTTTCTCCACATCCGCGCCAACAACTGCTGTCTCCTGTGTTTTTGATCTTAGCCATCCTGACTGGTGTGAGATGGAATCTCAGGGTTGTTTTGATTTGCATTTCCCTAATGACTAAGGATGATGAACATCTCTTTAGGTGCTTCTCAGCCATTAGATATTCTTCAGGTGAGAACTCTTTGTGTAGCTCTGTACCCCATTGTTAATAGGGTTATTTGCCTCTCTGGAGTTTAACTTCTTGAGTTCTTTGTATATATTGGATATTAGCCCTCTGTCGGATGTAAGGTTGGTAAAGATCATTTCCCAGTTAGTTGGTTGCCGCTTTGTCTTTTTGACAGTGTCTTTTGCCTTGCAAAAACTTTGTAATTTAATGAGGTCCCATTTGTCTATTCTTGATCTTAGAGCATAAGCTATTGGAGTTCTGTTCAGGAAATTCTCCCCTGCACCCATATGTTCAAGGTTCTTCCCTAGTTTCCCTTCTGTTAGTTTCAGTGTGTCTGGTTTTATGTGGAGATCTTTGATCCACTTAGAATTGAGCTTAGTGCAAGGAGATAAGGATGGGTCAATTTGCATTCTTCTGCATGTTGACCTCCAGCTGAGCCAGCACCATTTGTTGAAAAGGCTATCTTTTTTCCACTGGATGGTTTTAGCTCCTTTGTCAAAGATCAAGTGACCATAGGAGTGTGGATTCATTTCTGGGTCTTCAATTCTGTTCCATTGATCTACATGTCTGTTACTGTACCAATACCATGCAGTTTTTAACACTATTGCTCTGTAGTACAGCTTGAGGTCCGGGATACTGATTCCCCCAGAGGTTCTTTTACTCTTGAGAATAGTTTTAGCTATTCTGGGTTTTCTGTTATTCCAGATGAATTTTTGAATTGCTCTTTCTAACTCTATGAAGAATTGAGTTGGGATTTTGATGGGGATTGCATTGAATCTGTGTATTACTTTTGGTAAGATGCTCATTTTTACTATATTAATCCTGCCAATCCATGAGCATGGCAGATTTTTCCATCTTCTGAGGTCTTCTTCAATTTCTTTCTTCAGAGACTTGAAGTTCTTGTCATACAGATCTTTCACTTGTTTGGTTAGAGTCACGCCAAGATACTTAATATGGTTTGTGGCTATCGTGAAGGGTATTATTTCTCTTACTTCTTTCTCAGCCTGCTTATCCTTTGAGTATAGGAAGGCTTCTGACTTGCTTGAGTTGATTTTATATCCGGCCACTTTGCTGAAGTCGTTTATCAGCTGTAGGAGTTCTCTGGTGGAGTTCTTTGGGTCGCTTACGTATACTATCATATCGTCTGCAAATAGTGATAGTTTGACTTCTTCCTTTCCAATTTGTATCCCTTTGACCTCTTTCTGTTGTCTAATTGCTCTAGCTAGAATTTCAAGTACTATATTGAAAAGATATGGAGAGAGAGGGCAGCCTTGTCTAGTCCCTGATTTTAGTGGGATTGCTTCAAGTTTCTCTCCATTTAGATTGATGCTGGCTACCGGTTTGCTGTAAATTGCTTTTACTATGTTTAGATGTGGGCCTTGAATTCCTGATCTTTCCAAGACCTTTAGCATGAAAGGATGCTGAATTTTGTCAAATGCTTTCTCAGCATCTAATGAGATGACCATGTGGTTTTTTTCTTTGAGATTGTTTATGTAGTGGATACATTGATGGATTTCCTTATATTGAACCATCCCTGCATCCCTGGGATGAAGCCTACTTGATCGTGGTGGATGATCATTTTGATGTGTTCTTGGATTCGGTTGGCAAGAATTTTATTGAGTATTTTTGCATCGATATTCATAAGAGAGATTGGCCTGAGATTCTATTTCTTTGTCGGATCTTTGTGTGCTTTTGGTATTAGTGTAATTGTGGCTTCATAGAACGAGTTGGGTAGTGTTCCTTATGTTTCTATTTTGTGGAACAGTTTGAAGAGTATTGGTGTTAGGTCTTCTTTGAAGGTCTGATAGAATTCTGCACTAAAACCATCTGGACCTGTGCTTTTTTTGGTTGGAAGACTTCCAATGACAACTTCTATTTCTTCAGGGGTTATAGGACGGTTTAGATGGTCTATTTGATCCTGATTTAATTTTGGTACTTGGTATCTGTCAAGGAAATTGTCCATTTCCTCAAGATTTTCTAGTTGTGTTGAATACAGGTTTTTGTAGTAGGATCTGATGATTTTTTGAATTTCCTCAGTTTCTGTTGTTATCTCTCCCTTTTCGTTTCTGATTTTATTAATTTGGATACTATCTCTGTGCTCTCTGGTTAGTCTGGCTAAGGGCTTATCTATCTTGTTGATTTTCTCAAAGAACCAACTCCTCGTTTTGTTGATTTTTTGTATGGTTTTATTTGTTTCTACTTGATTGATTTCAGCCCTGAGTTTGATGATTTCCTGCCTTCTACTCCTCTTTGGTGTATTTGCTTCTTTTTGTTCCAGGGCTTTCAGGTGTGCCATTAAGCTGCTAGTGTATGCTGTGTCCCGTTTCTTTTTGGCGGCACTCAGGGCTATGAATTTTCCTCTTAGCACTGCTTTCATTGTGTCCCATAAATTAGGGTATGTTGTGCCTTCATTTTCATTAACTTTCAAAAAGTCTTTGATTTCTTTCTTTATTTCCACCTTGACCAAGTTATCATTGAGTAGAGCATTGTTCAGCCTCCATGTGTATGTGGGTTTTCTTTTGTTTTTGTTGCCATTGAAGACCACCCTTATTCCATAGTGATCTGATAGGAGGCATGGGATTATTTCTATCTTCTTGTATCTGTTGAGGTCTGATTTGTGACCAATTATATGGTCAATTTTGGAGAAGGTACCAATCTTCTCCAAAGGAGAAGCTGAGGAGCTGAGAAGAAGGTGTATTCTTTAGCTCTAGGATGAAATGTTCTATATATATCAGTTAGTTCCATTTGGTCCAAGGCTTCAATTAGATTCACTGTGTCCCTGTTTAGTTTCTGCTTTCCTGAACGATCCATTTCAGAGAGCGGGGTGTTGAAGTCACCCACTATTATTGTGTGCAGTGCAATGTGTGCTTTGAGTTTTAGTAAAGTTTCTTTTACGAATGAGGGTGCCCTTGCATTTGGAGCATAGATATTCAGAATTGAGAGTTCTTGTTGGTGGATTTTTCCCTTGATCAGTATGTAGTGTCCTTCTGTGTCTTTTTTGATGACTTTAGGTTGAAAATCAATTTTATCTGATATTAGGATGGCTACTCCACCTCGTTTCCTGGGACCATTTGCTTGTAAAATTGTTTTCCAGCCTTTTACTCTGAGGTAGTGTTTGTCTTTGACACTGAGGTGCGTTTCCTGCATGCAGCAAAATGCTGGGTCCTGTTTCCGTATCCAGTCTGCTAGTCTATATCTTTTAATTGGGGAATTGAGACCATTGATATTAAGAGAGATTAAGGCATCGTGATTATTGCCATCTGCCATTCTTGACGCTATCTTTATGTTTGAGTGGTTATCTACTATTGGGTTTGATTCAAGAAGGTTATTATCTCATTTTTTCCAGGGTGTTGTTTCTCTCCCTGTATTGGAGGTTTCCACCTATTATCCGTTGCAGGGCTGGATTTGTGGAAAGATATTGTGAAAATTTGGTTTTATCATGGAATATCTTGGTCTCTCCATCTATGGTGATTGAGAGTTTTGCTGGGTATAGTAGTCTAGGCTGGCATTTGTGCTGTCTTAGTGTCTGCATGAGATCTGCCCAAGATCTTCTGGCTTTCATAGTCTCTGGTGAGAAGTCTGATGTGATTCGGATAGGTCTTCCTTTGTATGTTACTTGGCTCTTTTCTCTTACTGCTTTTAGTATTCTTTCTTTGTTTAGAACATTCGGTGTTTTGATTATTATATGACGGGAGGTATTTCTGTTCTGGTCCAGTCTGTTTGGAGTTCTGTAGGCTTCTTGTACGTTCATCGGCATCTCTCTCTTTAGGTTAGGGAAGTTTTCCTCCATAATTTTGTTGAAGATGTTTACTGGCCCTTTAAGTTGCAAATCTTCACTCTCATCTATACCTATAATCCTTAGGTTTGGTCTTCTCATTGTGTCCTGGATTTCCTGGATGTTTTGGGTTACACGTTTTTTGCATTTTGCATTTTCTTTGACTGTTGAGTCGATGCTTTCTATGGAGTCTTCAGCACCTGAGATTCTTTCTTCCATCTCTTGTATTCTATTGTTGATGTTTGCATCTATGACTCCTGATTTCTTCCCAAGGTTTTCTATCTCCAAAGTTGTCTCCCTTTGTGATTTCTTAGTTGTTTCTACTTCCTTTTTTAGTTCCTGGATGGATTTGCTGAGATCCTTCACTTGTTTGTTTGTATTTTCCTGTATTTCTTTAAGGTATTTTTGCATTGCCTCTTTCAGGATTTCTTCCTGATGACCCATGTTCTCCTGCATTTCTCTGAGTGATTTTTGTGTTTCCTCCTCATGGGAATCCATCTGTTGATCCATCGTCTCCTGCATTTCTTTAAGCAGTTCTCGTGTTTCCTTTGTAAGGGCATCTAACCGTTGATTCATTTCTTTAAGCAATTTTTGTGTTGCCTCCTTATGGGCATCTGTCTGTTGACCCATATTCTTCTGCATTTCTTTATGCCAATTTTGTGATTCCTTTGTGAGTGCATCTACCCGTTGATTCATCTCGTTAAGCGATTTTTGTGTTGTCTCCTTGTGCGCCTCCATCTTTTGATCCATGTTCTCCCGCATTTCTCTAAGCGATTTTTGTGTTTCCTTTGTAAGGGCTTCTAACCGTTGATTCATGGTCTCCTGTAACTCTTTATGAGATTTATTTGTGTCCTTCTTGTGATCCTCTAATAGCATCATGAGAAGTGATTTTAAATCCAGATCTTGTCTTTCGGGTGTGATGGGGTATCCAGGACTTGCTGCTGTTGAAGAATTGGGTTCGGATGGTCCCACATTACTTTGATTTCTGTTAGTAACATTCCTACGTTTGCCTTTTGCCATCTGGATACCTCTGATGTTAGTTGGTCCTGCTGCCACTGGCTGTTGGTTGGACCTCCTGTGAGCCTGCAAAGCTATTTCTGCCCCCCCTGGATTGCCAGGATTCCCCTGGCACCGATTTCTGGGGCCTGCCTGCTCCTGAGTGACTTTGGAGCCCTAATGTGCCTTGCCCCAAGTGATCGTATATTGGGGAGGCCTTGCACATCCAAAGGCTCAGCCTAGTGGATTCCTGGAGCAGAGGTCGCCAAAGGGAGGCTGGTAGGCTCCTGCCCTGTGCAGGGGTGAGTGATTTCTCCTGGGGGGGAGGGGGCGTCCCTCTGCCAGGCAGAAGTCCCACAGCAGAGCTGGCGCGCTGGTTACTGCAGATCAGCCCCGCACTTGGGAGCCGCATACACACAAGCCGCCCGAGACCCAAGCGATATTATGCCTGTCTGTCTCAGAACCTGGCTGTCCCAACTTCCCAGTCACTGGAGCAAAGATGGCGGAGTGCAATCTGCACACTCCCCGTGGCGCCGCTCACCTGCAGACACGATGGCCTGCAGATCTGGCACTCAGACGACCACAGCGCTGACCCGTTCTCGGGCACAGACGGAAGCCCCAACAGGCCGTGTCCCAAGTGATGTTATATTGGGGATAGGGAGCTTGGGGTACCTGTCTCTTCAGCGCAGTCTGCGGGAACAGAGGTCGCGGAAGCTATTGTATTTTTAATATCTCATGACACATTATAACTTTCTTGGTAGCAATAAACATTCCCTGATATAATTAGAAATGTGCAGACTTTTTAAACTTTTTAACTTTAAGTAAGGAGTTAAAATAATGAATTTAATATTTATCTTATAATTTATCTTGTATACAAACACAAGTCTGGAATGTTGAGCTTTCATTAAACAAATCAGTTTTTCACCTGCTAAGGTTCTTCCCATGATCTTAACAGGAAACAGCAAATTAGAATACATTATCTTCAACTAATAGAGAAAACATGAAATATTGTTTCAGCATGTAAAAGCATTATATTAAAAAAGAAATAAGCTTCCTGCTATAGTCTGAACTGATAGAGGCCTTTGCAAGCTGTTTGGATCCAGAAACTTCTTACTGAATTCTAGGGTACCCCCTCTTTTTCCCTGTTAGCACCATCTCCCCAGCAAACACCCCACTGATTTTATCTAAGTTGTTCATCTACAGGGATTCCTATGAGCAGATACACACTGTAAACTTGACTTTGAAGTCACCCAAATGAAGCTCTCAGGAAAATAAGTTGCTGAATGTTTTGGTAATTACAAATGGCCAAGTGTGTTCTTCATACATCAGTTTTTAAAAAGAAACTTGTGACTCCACGAAATGAAGAAAACAGTTGGGAGTGTTGTTTTGTGGGGTCAAGTAGATAACTGGCATATTCTTAACAGCGATGCTTCTTTTATAAGGTTGCGACCTGAAATGGAAAAATCTGGAACATAAAACACCCCGAATTGTGGCGAAAGAAGGAGGCTTCAAAGCTGCTAGCAAGGAAATACGTCGAGCAGAGAGGACTGCAGCTAAACTCGCTAAGCCAGGAGTAAAAAATCCTAACCCACTTTGGGCCCTCAGGCTGCATGACTGGTCCATAGAGCACGAGAATGTCCTTCGGGATGCCTTTAACTTCGTGGACAGGGGCGATGGTGTAGTCAGCAAAGATGACTTCATAGTGACCCTGGAGGAGAGGCAAGAGTATGCCACCTCGGAACAGTTACTTTCCATTGCTCAAATGCACGAAAAAAGCCGAGGAGGCGGAATCAACATTAATGAGTTCTTTAAGGGAACCAGATACTTAAGCAAGTCTTACGTCTTGGGATCTTTTGGGCCTAAGAAAAAGAAAAAGGGATTGGGCAAAAAACCAAGGAAAGGCAAGTTTGTTTTGCCTCTCCCCATCTGCACCATCCCAGAGAACGCCTTTCCGCGGCGGCCAGATGGGGGCCCGCCCTACTACATGGTTGAGACCTACCAGAATGTCACCGACAGCCACAGGTTCAACCGGGACCACCCGCCCGAGCACCCAATCCAGGATGATTCCGAGTGGTATATTGATGATCCGAGTAGGGTCTTCGCAAATATTAATTTTATCACCAAAGCAGGAGACCTGGCCTCTCTGAAAAAGGCCTTCGAAGCAGGAATACCTGTGGATATGAAGGACAATACTTACAAAACTCCTCTCATGACAGCCTGTGCCAGCGGCAACATTGATGTGGTCAAGTTTCTTATTGAAAAGGGGTATGCTTTCAGGTTTTCGTTTGGTGTTTCAGGTTTGGTGTCTGTTGGTCTCTTTGCAGTGGACAGCCCAAAGAATCTGAAAAGAGGATGCAGGCAAAGGGGGGCATGGGATCATGGGTGCACAGAGACAGTAGCTCACCGAGAGGATCACTGAGTGAAGACACACAGTTTTAATCTGGGTTGGGAGTGTCTTCTAGTTGCTATCTCTTGCTTCTTGAGCTAGGGATTGGGAAACTTGGCTTTGCCTTGGGGTTATACCTAGATGGTAAGTTGGTGTGGAGTAACGTTTTAATTTGCCTCTTTTATGGAGGACGAGGCAAATACAAGCAGGACTGTCACAGTGACAGAAAACATCCCTACCTCTTCATTTCCTAAAGTCCATCTCCAGAGAGGCAAGCTTCTTCATCTAGAAAGATCTTTAAAGCATGGTCTTTTCATTTATTTCTTAAAACTAAAACAACTGCTGGGTTTAATTGCTATTTCTGCCACAGTTGTGTGACTGAAAGCAAGTTTAGAACACTTCTATGACTTGATTTCCTCAAGTGTGCAATTGGCTCTAACAGGACCCAGCTCCAAATTCATTGATGATTAAACAACTTAAAATATGCAATGCTTTTATCAGCACAGTTATTGGAAATACTTGAGAAAAGACATTTGGTGCTGTTACAGTATTTTATGGCAAAGATACTCATTTGCATAATATACATATATATAACTGAAAAATAAATTTTGAGTAGTGAAGTTCTAATAAGGACTAAAATTTTATATATTACAGTACTTAGGTTTTAAAATAATGAACATTAAAATTTTCAGAACATGCAGAGAAAGTGGACACAAAGTAGAATAATGTACATTTTAACTTTTTGCCCAGCTTTTATCTTCATTGAAATTGATTTAGAATTTTATTGCTTTTTAACTTTTGCAAAAGTGTAACTCCCAGCACCTAACTTGCTTTTCAAGCTCAACAATATATATAAACAATATATATCATATTTATATAATATAATGTGTATGCATTTTCAAGCGGGACACTTCTTTAGGGGAGCATACGGTCAATGGAGATCCTTGTAAGGCAGAGATCAGGCACTGAGAGCAAAGAAATAAAAGAGCCAATTCCATTGCACTGGGGGCTGGGGAATGCAGACCGTAGAAAATGAGCTGGGTAAAGGAACAGGGCAGACGGGACAGAGTTCTAGTCATGGACTAAGTGTGGCAGTGTGGTCTCCACCAATTGCTTCTACTATATACATATATATGCACAACAACATATATTGTGCATATATTATATATTGTTTATATATTATACATATTTATTGATTAGCTTGAAGAGTTTTATATATGTATGTGTGTATGTACACACATACACACAAAGGAAGTTAAGGCTGCTAAATAATGCAAAACAAAAGTATTGGGGAGCATATGTAAGTTTAAGAAGGGGTTTACACAGTTTATTCTCCTCAGAGCTCTTCTGACTGATAATTTAATGAGGTTAAAATTGCATGGAATTCTTTACTTTGGCTCTTTAGGTTCCAATGTTTGAAACAACCAGAATTCTTAATGTATTGTATTTGTGTTATATAGAGCAAATGTTAATGCAACAGATAATTTTCTGTGGACTCCACTTCATTTTGCATGCCATGCTGGCCAGCAAGACATTGTTGAGCTTCTTGTTAAATCTGGAGCTGCAATAGATGCAACATCAATCAACAACTCCACTCCGTTGAGCAGAGCCATTGAAAGCTGTCGACTGGACACTGTAAAATACCTCCTTGATATAGGTGCCAAATTCCAGATTGAAAACAGAAAAGGTACGCTTTCATATTGCTGATGGTGGGGGCAAGAAAGGGTGACTGATTTTAAATTCCAAATCCAGTTGATTTTGGTTTTGAAGAGACATGGTTTCCCTGGTACTGACAGAAACACAAGCCTTCATTATGAGGTGGGGGAGTATCTCCGATACCTAGCCGTTTTGAAACACTGGTTTAAAGGCTCAGCTCTTTATGTTTGCAATCTTTAGGGCTAATATTTATGTAAAGTTAAAACAAAAAAAAATTCCGGAGTAATAAGATGGAAGGAAACATGAAATACAAGCCCAAGGGTTTTTTCTTATTCACTAGGCTCAAATGACAGAAAGCTTCTCTATTACATTGCTGAAGTACTTTCGACAACCTTAATCCTTAGCATAGGCTTTAACCTCACCTTGTTCTTTTTCATAACCCCTTTTTCTTTGTTGTTACACACACACACACACACACACAGACACACACACACCTAAACAAATAAATACAACCTGCTCAGTCTATTGAATATTACTTGTACATATGTTTTCAAGACTGACCATTTGGTATTGGGTAACCAATTGGTGTTCTCTTCCCTGAGGAATTCCTGTAGAAATTTCTGCAGGGTTCAGGCCTCCTACTTTCTCTTGTCTAAGTTAGTATATCTAATGGGGTCAGCCTTGCTCAAGTACTTCTACCCACTTTACTTCTGCAGTAATTTCATGTTGCTAGTCCTTAATACAGAGCATTTTTTCAGGTCATATTTAAATTATCACTGCTAAAATCCTTATTTCATGATTACTGTAAACCTTGATGCTCTTTTAATATTGGACAAACCACTGTCTTTAGGCCTTCATAGCTCTAGTACACACATGGTGCAACACTATTTGAGAGTGTCTTTTTTTTCTTAGTTGGAACTCATTATTGCTTCAGGCTCTGTATGACAGCATTCTCTGAGTTGTCCCTGAATCACAGATAGTATTATCGTTGGTTATGTGGTACTGGTGATTTAGAATTGCCCAGTGATGTTGGACGTAAAATAATAGCTGTCTAAGAGTATCAGCTTCCTGGGCCATCTGGTGAGGTTTACCTCCTTGCAACATAGAAGGAAGGATAAGAAAAAAATCATCACACACACAAACACACACACACATACACACATACACACACACGCTGTGGGGTGGGGATGATGGGGTGATGACAACCAATTTAATATTTATCATTCACATTTTAAGATACATGGTCAAAGGATTTAAGAAAGAAGTTGTGTTTATAAATGGCTCTTGAAATCTGGGTTTTGGTCCATTCTGGAAAATATCTATCATGTTCTGTGAATTCGTACTGCCATATGCCAACATGCTGATTTTTTTTCTACATAGTTTGTCATTAAATTGGTTTATTGTGACTTTCAATTTATGCTTATGTTTGGAACAGGACATACTGCCATGGATATTGCAAAGGCATATGCTGATTATAGAATAATTGATATGATTAAAGAAAAGCTAGATAACCTGCCTAAACCAACAGATAATCAAAAAATGAAAGTCAAGCTTCCTAAACTGAAGACAGAAGGCACGGATGTTAAGAAAGAAGAGGTAAAAACAAAAAGAAAGCTACCAAGTAGTAGCAGGACATCCTTAAACTCTTGAGGTGTCAGTGGCATTATGTTATGCCTTTGCACAAGGGAAAGTAGCATGCTGTGTGAACCTTTGGCAGTAATTATAAAGACATATCTAGCAAGAAAATCACTATTACTGAAGACTATACAGTATTCAGTGTAAACAGAATCTACATGAAATACATAGGATTCAATCAAATGATTAAGATATTGAAAAAAAGAACTGATTTTGAATTTGTGTCTACATGGTACCAAATTTTACAGATTTGGTGAGATGACCCAAACATAGAGGGAAAAGACAGTGAAGAAGAATTTGGTATTAATCAGAATGTCCTAAGTGCATTTCCAAGCTGGAAGCTTCTTTAGGGGGAGCATATGGTTCACTAGAGATCCTTGTAAGGCAAGATTAGGCAATGAGAGTAAAGAAATAAGAGACCTAGTCCTATCACACTGGAGGCTAGGGAATGTAGACAGTAGAAAATGAGCTGGGTAAAGGAACTGGGCAGAAGGGACAGAGCTCTGATTGTGGACTAATTGTGGCAGTGGGGTCCCCACCAAGTGCAGCTCCTACTAAACATACCATTATCGCTTTAGTAGGAGTCCATCCCATGAATGCCCATACATCAGGAGTAGGTACCTTGAAAACTCATGCTATCTGTCCCTGATAGGACTAATTAAGTGAAGTCCAACAAGGCAAGCTAATTATCTCAGCATGCCTAGAGCTACAGTATTTATAATATTCTATCTCAAATTTTATCAATTTCTTTCTTTCCTAACTTCAAAGTAAAATGTAGACAAAAAGGTATTAGTGAATGGTTGATTTAAGCAATTTATACTTTAAAAATGTTTTTCCAGGAAACACTGTCATCCATTTACACTGTGCCAGCAATAACAGAGGAGAAGAAAGTACACAGGGATAATGTGGTTTACCTCAATTCCCTGATTACCAGTGGCTTCACTAAAAAAGTTGATATCACATTTATCCCCAAAAGGGTAAGTATTTTGAGGAAAGTCTCTATAACACGACAGAGAGCGCAGTGTCAACTCCTCAGGTCATCTGAATGAATGCCTGCATCCCTCTCCCAGTCAGCTCTGTGGTGGTCCCTTGGCCAGGTTCTGCCACATTCCTCTTAGTGAGACCAGATGTTAATTCCCAAAGTCTGGCTCCATTTGTATATCTATACTAGTATTTACATTTCTTTAAGGGACTGGAGTCTTTAGTCAATGGCATTCCCTAGAACCATTCAGTCATCATATTCTATAGACACTTTGGATTGTAACTTCTCAGACCCTATTCCTTACCAAAACATCCAAAACATCTTGGAAGCTTCATACTATCAAGGCCGAGAAAACTTACTAGTCTCCTATAATGCCTTGATATGGGTGGAGACATTTGTGAGGACAGGAGTTCTCTTTCCAGTACCCATCCAGCTGTGCTGACTAAGTAGCACTCTCTGCCTTCTGTTACAAAAATAACTTGGCTTCTACATTAGACTTCCCAATCCCTGTGATCTTGTGTTGATATCATGGAACCCAGCAATAGTTGGCCCTGAGATGACAAGAAAGGAACTGAAGAGCATTTCTGACCTCTGTTCCTAGAAGGGTCTCACCAGAAATAATGATGTTCACATAGCCACTATGGACGGACATAAGGTAGAGTAACACAGTAGAGTGCACTTCTGATGTGTACTTGATAGTTCCGGTTGAAACTCTGGGAGGTCTTAGGGTGGAGCTGTCACTCCTGGACAGAGTGCTCATCTAGCATGTGCTTAGATAAAGAAATGTGTGAGAGTGGAAATTGCTGGCACCATGATAACAACCGCCTCAACTTTGGCTGTTTATTCAAGATTTGGAGTCCTGAAGCCACAACAGCAGAGCTGATCAGGAAGAGGGAACTTCGGAGGGAGAGGTTCACATACGAGGTGGACTTTGAAGACTTCATGATGCCTTTCCAAAAGAACATCAAGGAGAAAGCTCAGGCAATGGAGGCAATGCTCAAGAACTAAGTCACTGCGGTAGCCACCCGGGAGAAGTGCTCTGTGGCCCAGAATCAGAGTCTGGAGAAAGTACGTATTTCCATCAAAGCCAAAGCAATTCATGCATTAAGAATTTGTTATTAAAGACCAGTTCTTGCCGTAACAGCTGTAAATATCCTGAGTTGTATTATGCAGCTCCCTTTCATATTGCAAAGAATGGCAGGTTAGCTATACAAATTCCCAATCTTCATTAAGTGTAAGGTAGGCCACATGGCAGTTGTAAATATTGTCAAAAATTTATCAGATGTGCTCTATTATGTTTATTAAAACTAATTCTAGTGCACATGCAAGGCCCTGGGATCAATGCCCAGAACCGTGTTTTTAAAAGAAAACTAACAATAATGATTTTGACATATAAAAATATTTAAAAAATTAGTATAGGTAGAACATGCCTATAATCTCAGCACTATGGAGGCAGAGGATTGCAAACTGGAGGCTATCTTGGGCTATATAATGAGACTATATCTCAAAAAAAAATGCTGAGAGCATAGCCCAGTGGTAGATTATTCACCTATCATATACAGGGTCATGGGTTGACTTATAGTGCAAAATAATAATAATGATGATGATGATGATGATGATGATGATGATGATAATAAGCCTAGTAGGAATTGATGGGAACACGAATTAATAAATTAATATGAGGAAAGGAAGATGCCATATAACCCCTAGATGTGGGAATTTGTTCCACAAACTGCAGTATAAAAGTGCCTCAAGCAACTTGGGCCAGGTAAACTTTGGACACTGTACATGCTGCTTGTTTCCCTCTACTCTGATACCCTAGAGCTCTTGCATCTTGAATAGCAGTTCCATCCCCTGGAAGCAACTCTCTTGCCTTCTGGTTGGATGACTGAAGTGTATATGTTCTCAGTGGACCATAGAGCCCTAAGATAGAGTTAAGGTCTATAAGGTTTCATTCATTCACATATATATCCTCCCAAATATACCTCTCTCTGTTTCTAGGTAGCTTTTTTAAGTGTCCAAACTAACACAAAACCATGGGAATAACCTGAGTTATGATCTGAAAACTTCTATCAAAAGCTTTAAAGATGAATTCCCGTATTTTCAGCTTACTATAAAATAGAAATTTCTCTACTTTGAAGAAATTGTAACTAAGTATCCATCTAAATGGTCTTCATAAAATAGCTGATAATTTGAGAAAACTTTCCAGATAGTAGAAAACTATACAAGAATGACTAGCAATATCATATTCCTTTAATATGTTTGGAGAAAGAGAAACAAAGAATAAAGATGTATTTAAGAAATCCTGCATCGAGAACTGATAAAAGAATTATGGGAAAAGGTGGCCTAGCATGAAACCTTCTAACTTCCCAGGGGATTTATACGTAATGCCTGATTCCTTTTTAGAAAGAAGATGTCTTTAAATGCTGCCATTTAAGAATACAGGCAAATATCTATATAAAGTTTTCCATGATAATCTTCAATTTTAACATGTTTTTCTACAATTTTATCAGAAATATTTTCCACTTAAATCTTCAATTCTATCATAAAATGTTTCTATTTCATTTTTCAATTTAGCAATGTTTTTTATGTCTACCAATTTACTCTTTAATTTTCCATGAAAATTGTCAATTTTAACATGTTTTTCTATATATCTCTTCTATTTTATCAGAAATATTTTCCATGTAAATCTTCAATTTTATCATAAAAATGTTTTTATTTCCTTTTTCAATAAAAGAACATGCTTTTCAAAGAAAAAAAAGAATACAGGAAAATATCCCTCAGTTTTTGTCATATTATTTTCCCAAGAACAGATTAAAACACTATGCTTGAGGCAACAATACCAAGAATGTGACATGCACGTTCTTCAGTGCCACGTTAACCAAAAGTCAGAATGTAGGAAGCTTGTGTCACACATCATACTGTGTCTTGGGGAATATCTTTGAACATATGTAAAGTGTATGAATTTTGCTCTCTATAATTAATCCATGCTGATTCCTTATGGGATAAGTACAACAATGATATGATATTTGATGTCATGTTTCCATTTCTTACATGTATGCCTTTCCTCTGATGGTCAAGGCTCTCTCTTCTCCCTTAGTCTTGGTAATTTACGTATGATGTACTGTATTCATTTCTTAACTTGAAGGCCTGTGACTGTGGAGACAACTCCAAACCAAGTTTCTTACTTCTCTGCCATAAATTCCTCTTCTATCTGGAGCTTTGACAGCAGGGAAAACACAAACAATTCTACTTCAGATGTCTTTTCCAAGGGAGGTTTACAGCACCAAATACAATGAAGAGAGACCACTTGTAGCTATGTAGATACACATTAGCACAAGCTTCCTATCTTCTGTTTGTCTTCTTGAAATCCCAATTTTCCAAACAAGTTGGTTTTGTGTCTCCCAAGGGCCCCATTTCCTCCTCATTTTCTGTTATTTTTTTAAAATTGCTTTTAAATATTTCAGTTTACATTATCTCAAGTATACACATTTGTGAGGTATAACATGATATAGATGTATTAATACATCTCAAATTATTGGACTGGAGAAATGACTCAGAAGTTAAGAGAGCTTGTTGCTCTTACAGAGATCTTGAGTTCCATCTCCAGTATTCCCAGACAGCTCCCAGCTGCATGTAACTTGTGTTCCTGGGGATCCACTGCCCTCTTCTGGCCTGCAGAGATACTGCACATGCATGTACATGTAGTATACAAGAATCTTTTAACTTAAAAAAAAAATCTTAAATTCTAATGCCACCTATCATGATGGGACAACAAGAATATGGGCATACAAATAAACTTTATTTTTCTGCTATTGATCTGCCTTTCTTTAATCTTATTCATAAACTCCAGGTGCTGAACCTAAAGGAACAGAAGGCTCTTTCCTCTATATCAACCTTTACTAACATCATTTACTTAGCTTGACTCTCAAATTGTCCCTTATTCTGCCAGCAGAAACCATTACAACTTAACTGCTGATAACAAAGATGTCTCCTGATATATCTACAGGATTCTGTATTTCTTGAGTGTGAGAGGAAACATTTATTCACTCAGGAACAACTGAACTGAGGGCACAGTATCAGATCTTCATCTCAGTCTCAGTGATGTGTAGAGATCTTTGTAAACATAAACTGAGAGGAGACCGGCCCTAATAAGCACTCTTTCCCCACATATGAAATGTTTATTTTCTTTCTAATTGCTTAATTCATTTGAAATAGAACTGTGTGTGAAGGATATTCAAGTGAATCTTAACACTACGACCAAACAGAGCGAAGTCAGAGTCCCTCCAATATCCTGAGAAAGAAAGCATTGGTACTGTTACTCCAAGTGGTTTATATACAGCAGCAGCAGCAGCAGCAACAGGAGCTGGGCTGGGTCTCATCTTCAAAAACTAGAGTAGAAATGCCTGGGTGTACATGACAGTTACTCTGTAGAGGAAGCTTTACCGGCATAAACGTCTGTCAGTGTCACATGAAAAGATAACTGCACAGACTGTACAGCATCTCAGACTTGGAATTATGCAATGTGTCAATGGAAATTTTCTAGGTTTTCTGGGTTTGCAGGGTTTGGGGTATAAATTATATTTTATCTTCTATTTTATTCTGACTTAATTTGTATTTTCTATTTTTATTAACCATGAAAATGGAGTACTTTGTAAAAAGAGCACATTTGTTATTTTAAAAGACAAAAGATTGTTACACAGAGGTCTAGAATATCAAAGTGTCTAGGATTTTTCCTAGTCGGGGACTCTGAGTCAAGAACTAAGGAACAAGTAACCTGAAAAGGGAGCACTGCTGAGACAGAGGGGGACACAGGGCAGGTGAGTGAGAGGGGTCAAGCAGGGGAACTCCTGGGGTTGGGAGAGGGGTGGTTAGAACAGCAGCAAAAGATTAAAAAAAAAGGATCTGGGTTTCTGAATCACCATTCATCCCTACCAGCCAAGGGGTGAAGAAGTGTGCAGCGCCGGGGTTAATTACATGGAGGCCATGATCACTATCTTCTAGAGAGCATGGAGATACTGCTGATTGGTGCCTGGCACAGTAGAAGGTGCTTATTTGATTTTACACCGTGGAGACATGGTTAGAAGCATGAGCTTTATCCCCAGATTCAGATTTGAATCTTCAGTGTCATTTCCTAACTGTATGTCTATTTGCCAAGTATCAGAAGCCATGGAGTCTCTGTTTCATCATTTGTAAAGAAGGGATAATAGTTGTGTGACCTTAGATGGCAGTTTCACAGGAACCAGCCAGATGTGTTAACAACCTTCAGGGAAACCAGTCCTATGCCCATGTACATTGGTAGTCAGTTGTGGTTCATTGTGAATCATCAGGCAGAAAGGAAAACCAAAGTAGGCAAAAGGAAGAGGAGCAGACCTAGACATAGAAAGCAAAGTCATGAAAGCTTGCTGACACACCCTCACCTCTAGTGAGTTAAAATGTTAATTTCTTAGTTTAAGAGACTTAAACATGCACTTATTTACATAGCTTATTTTCTAGTAATCAGACATGGACAAATCATACTTTCTATAAGACATTAGTACTAATTCCAGTAGTGGTGGTTTCAGTAGATGTGGCCCAAGGGTTTGCTTTTTAAAATTTTGTCTTCAGAAGTTGATTTCCTCTAGCATTTACATAGTTTTGTAGATTAAACTGGTTCATAGAAACAGAGACTGAATCAAAATGTCTAGTTCAAGTAATCTATAGACAGAAAGTTCTCAGATGAAACTGGCCAGAGAAAGGGACAAGATGAAGCAGAAGAAAGAATTACGGATGTGAGATCAAGATGGAATTTGCTCTGGTCTGTGACATGTGACACTGTGGAGGATGGATTGTACCAACAGAGGTTGTCTTACCCAGTAAAGAGGCTGGGCTGTTACCTCCAGTATCAGACATTAGCTAGCTCCTGGTCAGAAGAGAAACCTCCCAACCATCATCAACTGTCTGGGTGATGAGGGACTCATGTCAGGCATGATGTGAGTCACTCTTCATCATCATCTTTATCAGGGAAGAAGGGCCTAATCAATCAGCTAGGGCACACCAACATGCAAGTCTGTGAGACCATTTCTTGAGACCTCTAGGTCATTAGAGGTCCAAATGGTTTAGTTCATTGGCAGATTTGAAATTTAATTAGATTACTGGGAGGTGATTGGAAGATGGTTACTGAGTGTCCCTGAATGCTGTATCTGGCCCCAGCATCTTCCCTTTTCTGAACCTCTCTGATTCTAATTGCAGTGTGATAAAGATGGTCTTGTGCCACATGTTCCCCTACAATGGCAGTTTCACCCTTATGGTGAGTCCTGGATCATGGAGCCAAGGGAGACTTGTGATCTAGTATCCAAGAACAATACTCCAGAGAGGGAGGCAGCTTTGAGCCTCCACTCTCATCAGCTGAGCACGGGATGGGCTAGCTGACACAAGGGGCTACTAGCTCTCAAAGGCAACCTGGATAGGATACTAGCAACAGCTTCTACAAATCTGTGCTTTGTATTGAAAAGTTTTAGGGAAGAGGTCTATTAATTCTTTTAGGTCATTTTACATATCATGCTTTCTCTTTCAAATGAATTTGATTTTGCAAACTTGTCTTATCCACCACTAAGAATAAAATTGAAGAATGAATGAGAACAGCAATGCAAACTCATCTGGCAGCTACTTAGAAGAACGCAATTCAAAATCCCATTGCTAGTTTCTGTTTCTTCTAACTTTAGTATTATTAGACATTGGAAAGTAAAAACATCATAGACAGAAAGATGATTTCTTCCCCATGTTCTGGGATAAGATTACATCTACTAGGTACAAATGAATTGGCCCCAGCAAAGTCAGTTCAGCAACTTATATTAAATTTTCAATTTAAGAAATTCAATGTGGAGCCACAAATGATGCCCAAGAGACCAACTGAACTTATATCTTGTATTGAAGGAAGGTGGTATAAGAAGAGAGGAGGAGGAAGCTAAGATAGCTTCTGCACAGAGACACTAATTTCAAGAATCCAACTGGACTTTATTGCTGTTTTTAACCATATCCATGGACTATATGATTTTTATGGTTTTCTGTTTGTTTAACTTATGGATCCTAGGGGAAATTTACAAATGAAGGTAAATGGGACATAACGTGAAGCTCAGAGAAGCTCAGGATAACATCCTCAGATCCTTCGATAGTAATTACTACATCTAGCTATGTCTGGGTAACAAGGAAGAACTAAATATTCTGTTTGCATTCTGGAAGTCAGTGGAGATTTCTCTTATCCCAAGTAAACCATTACCGTGTGATGCCTGCCTATTTATTCAGGATTACTAATGCTGATATGTTTCCCTTTTGTCTTCATAGGTAAGACTTTGAAGAGGAACTGATACACAAATCTGATCCCCCTAGATTATAGTGATTTACCTGATGATTTGAAAAACTCCCCTGATTCTTTAAAACTGAGAGAGTATTATGGTCTTTTGTTCCTGAGGCTTCAGTATCAAGCTACTGCCTAAGGATGTGAAAAATACAACTGTTCTCATAGGAATTAATGAAATCAACATATAAAATAAAATGAGCAATATACAAAGTAGTCTGGATAAGTCTGAATGGATCTCCAGCCAAAGCAACACTGCACAGCTAAAGAAAGAGTCAGTTAGAAGGGGGATTTATCAGCAATAGGACATCACAGGAATAGCCAGGCAGGCCATACATCCCTAGATAATGTCCTAGGTAGGGACCTCTATATATCTTCCATGTACATCATCCTATACTTCTAAATCTTCTGCACTGTCGTAGGCTGGTAGTATTGTCATAATGTTGTGTCAGTCAGGACTCTGCACACCTTTAACTTTATTCATTTACTCAGCATATGCTTATCTAGTGCTGGTAATGGAATCCCTAAGCATTTTCATTGCTCTTTATAAGGAGTAACTGATCCAGGTTGTACTTCCCAGGTTTCTGCATCATCTGCTTTCCAGATGGATTCAGAAAATGGAGATCCTGTGTGAAACAGAAGGTAGAGGGAGGTGTGGAGAAGCCAGGATAATTCTCTCTCCTTTAGTAGCATCCCAGGCAATAGATGTGTCTATCTCTGTCTCACTTCTCAGCTTCTACCTAACAGTCCTGCCACATTTCCACCAGATGATCCATCCCTTGTGTTCCATTAGTACTCCCTACTCTCCCTGTCCTAACTCCTAGGGATAATACCAATGACCTTTGTTCTTACAATCAACTTGATGATGTCAATCTTTTCCTTAGTATCTTCTGCATAACCACTTATTCTTGGACATACTCTACTTTCAAAAGAACCCAGAGGTCTCTCTTTCCTTGATGGGATCCTTATTTATTAAGCATCAAACACTGGTGAGTCAAGAGGCAATGGATTGCAAAACCAGACTTGGCAACCACCCTAATAAGTGAAGATTATAATGCTTAAAATATTCTGCAGTGAATTTCCATAAGGTTTAATATAGATGAAACATTTGATATAGTGAATGTAGTGGTTTGAATAGATATGACCCCATAGACTCATATGTTTACCTGGTCCATAGGGATGGCACTATTAGGAGGTGTGGCCTTGTTGGAGGAAGTATGGGGGTGGGCTTTGAGGTCTCCTATGATCAACCTGTGCCCAGTGTGGCACACCGTCTCTGTCTTCCATCTGCTGCCTGCAGATCGAGATGTAGAACTCTTGGCTCCTCCAGCACTGCCGGCCTGCACATTAGCATGCTTCCTGCCATGATGACATTAGACTAAACCTCTTAAACTGTAAGCCAGCCCCAATTAAACGTTTATCTTTGTAAGAGTTGAGGTGGCCATGCTGTCTCTTCACAGCAAAAAACAAAAACAAACAACAACAACAAAAAAATCTAAAACACTAGGACAGAGCACAAACAACCATAAAACAGTATAAGATTTCTAGTCATAGCCCTCTATGATCTATCTTTTGTCATTAGGGATGATATACATGATACTCAAATTATATACAAATAAAATAACTGTGAGCTCAGGCATGTATTTATTGGAGCATCTTTTACAATCACTGGCCATGAAGTTAAGTGCCACATACATTATTAAATATTTTCATTACTACAATGAAATACTGATAACAGGCTGACTTTGTAAAGAAAAGAGTACTATTTTGTTTATAGTTTTGCATGCTCAAAGTCTAAACAGCATAGTACAAGTGGGGGAAGAACATCATTAGCTCTCTTGCCTCAGGGAAGATGCCAAAAGCAGAAGCAAGTGGAAGTGGAGGTCATATTGCCAGGTAGAAATCTAGAGAGAAACTTGGTGGGGCTGAGCTTGGGCTAGTATAATAATAATCTCATGAGACCTAACTAGGGTATCTGTAGTGGTTGGTTTTGTGTGTCATCACAGAGACAGGAGACTTAGTTGAGGAGATGCCTCCATGAGATCAAGCTGTAGGACATTTTCTTAACTAGTGATTATCCCATTAAGGGCAGTAGTCCTGAATTCTATAAGGCAGGCTGAGCAAGACAGGAAAAGCAAGCCAGTAAGCCGCTGCACCCTCCATGGCCTCTGTGTCAGGTCCTACCTCCAGCCCTGCCTGTGTTCCTAACCTGACTTCCTCCAATGATGAACTATAATCTAGAAGTATAAGCTGAATAAACCCTTTCCTCCCCAACTTGCCTTTTTATCATGATGATTTGTCACAGCAATAGAAATTCTTAAGACAGTATCCATAAGAAACCTCTGATCCCCTTGCAAGAACACCCCCAAATGATTTCACTAGGCTCCACTTCTATAGGCTCCCATCCTGGAACATGTTCGGTTTAGTAGCCTGTAAAAACAAGCAAGATCTGCCAATCTACACACCTCTAGACAATTTAGAAAAGCTAATGCTGGGGGATTCCAGGATTTTTTTCAGATTTAAATAGAACATTGTCAAATCCTAGAATTTCAGACATGCTAGGAGCACACAATAGGCTTCTCCAGTAGAACTACATGACTACCTCACACAACCTGTGAACTAACAGTTTATAAATAGACAAAAGCAGGGAATTTAAATAGTGAAATGTCTTATGAGCTGAGTTCTGTAGGATGAGGGCTCAACAAGACCCTCCTAGAAGAGGAGAATTGAATGGAAATGATGATATCCTGCACAGCAAAGCCATTCCAGAAAGAGACATAGAGGGAAATACAAATAACCACTACCAGGAAAGAGGCAAAGCCAAATTCTAGGAACCAGTTGGGGGAGTGACTCATTTCCACCTTATTGTGAGTCCTCCCTCTGCCTAGACTCTTCCTTGATGTTAGTAACACCACAGAATTTTTAGTACTTCAGAGTCTCATTCATAGGTCATCTTCCGTAAAACCATCAGTAATCTCACTTCAATATGGAGTTTGTTAAAGCCAATGTTTCAAGGGGAAGATTGAGCAAGTCTGGATCACTAACATCTCTGGGAATGGTATCTCACACCGAGGCTCATATCACAGCTTCTGTATCTCTGTTCTTCCTTCTATGTGAGCTCCAGTCTCAGTGACAAGGAAACAAAAAGTGACCCAGACTTCCCTTCCAGAATCCTGAATGAAAATGTACTCACCTACAGTGAAATCAGCATTTTGGGACTCTAGACATCACTATGGCCTGAGAATGCAGCAGCATTGTTGGTCAGATGGATTTTTCAGAGTAATATCTATAGGATATAGTTGTTCTACTGCAATCACCAAGACTATTACCTGAAGAGGTATGCCCTTAAGAGAAAAAAAAGATGAATTTTAATCTCCCAAAAGAAAAGCCATGGATGTTGGAATATAAAAGGAACACTTACCCACTACAAAACCCTGTAAGAACATTAAGTACCATAAGTTCTCAAAACCACCTCCCAAGCCTTTATCTCTGCACATACTACCTAGGCAAGCTCCTTAGACCTCTACAAATGCCTCCCCTCTTTATATCTTACTGAAGCTTGTGTCTTTAAATCTCAGTCCCATCAAAATATGACATTTGACAATTTTTAACATTTTAATTTTAGCATACAATTAATGTATTTCATTTTGACACTTTGTACTGTACTCACACTAACCACCCCACTGCCTTCCCCCATCTTTACCCTCTAATAGTCACCCTTCTGTTTTCATGAGTAAGGTTTTAAATTTACAATGGATTTGAACATCAACACTCATTGCACACTCACTGCGTGTTTTTCTGTCAAGTTACCCTTCACTATTTCCTGGTCCATTAAAGAAATCACCAACCATTCTAATATGAAACACAAACTCCCAGTCATCAGCATGCCATTTCAAATTCCTCAGTACTCATCTGTTGCAATTCACCTCTGTTAAATGACTTAAATTTGTTTAAATTTGTTTCCCACTATCCACAGTCATAGATAGCATCCAGCCCTCGCCATCATCTCTCCATACAAAACTGATGAGGAAACTCCTTTACATTCTTTCCTTTCCTGTAGTCTATTCACTGCTTCCAACTGTTTCTGTTTCAATTACTTAGCATATATAAGCACACACACACACACACACACACACACACACAAATTCATTTAAATGGAAATAGTTGGGACTGCTGGCCTCCACAGCTGCTGCATTTATGAATCCTTATATCTGGTAATTGACCTTGTTTTCTATCAGACTCTAGGATTTTTTTTCTTGGCTGCTACATAACAATTTCAAATCTTCAAAATAGTTTCACTACTACTCATTGGTACTGGGTGTCCCTTACTCCATCTCATCTCATAGCTGAGTCTCAATTCCAGTCTTATATATGAGAAAGAGCATGGTTATCCTGAATTCATGGAAAGATGACAAACGAGAAAGGAAAGAGTCATTCTAATCTCCTTTGCAAAAGACTTTACAGGTCATTTTTGACAGTGTGATGACAAAACTGGGAAAGGAAGGACAGTATGTTCCCACAGCACATGTCAGCAGATAAATGTGTCTTGCAGAGGTAAAATCCATTCCTTTTTTTTATTATTCTTTTTTTTTAATTTTCTAAGTTTTTTTATTTACATTCCAAATCATTTCCCCTTTCCCGTTTCCTCCCTCCATGAAAGTCCCATAAGTCCCCTTCCCTCCCTCTTTTCCCCATTCAACCCCCTCTCGCTTCTCTGTCCTGGCATTTAAAATCCATTCCTAAATGTGCCACATGTCTTGTGATCAAACATGAGCACAAGCCTTGCCTCACATGTTGTTCTGTAGCACAGAACCAAAGAATCACAATAAGATGAATTCGTTGGCAACACATTTTTTCCAGAGTTCCATAAAACTTTTGAACTTCCTTCACTAGAAATGAATAATTAGGAATACACACAAAATGGCAATAGCTTATCATATTATTCAAGCTATTTTGTAACAAATTTCTGGCAAGTAGAGATACATAGTGGATGGGTTAAAAAAGGGAGGGAGGAAGGGAGAGAGGGAGGGAGGGAGGGAGAGAGGGAAAGAGTGAGACAGGGAACATATTGATTGGTTCAGTTGCAGTAACTGGGTTGGTGGTTTTCTATTTCATCCTTCAACTTAAAAACATCATCTAGGTTGGACCAAAATGTACTTAAATCCTTTATACTTTATTCTAAAATCAATAGTTCAGAAATGCAATTCTTTTTTAGGCTTTTGGTCGAAAGAAAATTACTGGAACAGGGAGAGAGGAAAGGTGTTTTTATTCTAGTCCAAACACTTCTGGCTGATTCTGGTATCTCCCTATTCAGTCTCTTACCTCTACCTTGAAGTTGTTGAAAATTTTTTAAAAGGAGAGAAATGGAAAATTAAAAATTTTAGACATTTATGTAGAATTTCACCTGAGGATAAAAAGTCATTTGTTCACTCATTTGTGCCTTGCAATAAACTTTAAGGACTTACTATTAGCATTGTAGAGTCTTGGTCCAGGTCATGATGGATCCTGCCTCCATAACAAGAAAGTAACTAAATAACAGACTAGTTATTATAAATTGGGATGAATATGATGAGAGAAAAAAAAAGCATCATGTGAGGTTTTAAATATACAGTCAAGAAAGACTTCCCTGAAGTCCACAATGAGAGAGAGTGGGAAAGGTAGACAGGCTGTACAGAGGGAGGAAAAGGCACTTATAAATGAACAGCAGACCCTTACAAAAGTTCTGAGGTGGTAATGTTTGGTGGAGAGCAGGAGGAAGTCTAGGGAACTTAACACAAAGACTATGGCAAGATAAGAGCAGCGAAAGGAAAGGTCACCCAGAGACTGCTCTACTTGGGGATTCATCCTATAAACACTCACCAAACCCTGACACTATTATTGGATGAAAAGAAGTGCATACCAAAAGGAGCATGTCATGGTTGTCTCTGGAGGAGCCCTGTCAGATCCTTACACATACAGAGTCAGATGCTAGCAGCCAACCATTGGACTGGGTGTGGAGTCCCCAATGGAGGAGTTGAAGGGAAGTCCTGAGGAGCTGAAGGGGTTTACAACCCCATGGGAAGAACAACAATGTCGGCCACCCAGACGCCCCAGGACTCCCAGAGACTAAACCATCAACCAAGGGGTACACATGGTTCCAGCCAAAAATGTGGCAGAGGAATGCCTTGTCTGGCATCAGTGGGAGGAGTGGTCTTTGGTCAGGTGAAGGCTCAATAGATGCTCCTGAGGTGGGAGTGGGTCAGGTGGAGGGGCATATACTTGGAGGCAGGGGGTGAGAGCAGGGGTTGGGGGTTTTTGGGGAAGGGGGGAAGCTGGGAAAGGTTTTAGCATTTGAAATGCAAATGAAGATTATATTCAATAAAAAAAAAGAAAAAAAAAGATAAGAGCAACGAGGATAACGCTAATAAGACTTAGGTCTAATTGTGAGGGCCTTTCAGAGAAGAACACAGATTTCCTTCTAAATTTGATGTACAGCATAAAGAACTAAGGCCAGCAATTACACATCCAAGAAAGTGATGTGACCTCTAAGATTAGCTGCTTGTGTTTGCCAGTCTCCAAATTATCCCTAACATTCCTCTTTTAATTCTCACACTTGGATGTAGTACCTTTACTCATTCATTGAACAGGACTGATCTGGGTAGCCAGTAGATGAGTCAAATATTGTGTTCTAAAGGTAATCCATAAAAGATAATTGCAATGATGGTTTGCTGGGGCCAACTGACTTGTTGTGAGTACGTGGATTATTCTTTTTTGTAAGAACTGAGGCTTTACATAGCAGCCAGCACAAACACTCCAGCTATGCACATGGACAACACTGGAAGACCTAGTCACTTGTTTGGCTTTCAGATGACAATAGCCTTCATAACATCTTGTACACCAGGCATTCTGGTGGGAAGTCGAACAGTCCTCTGAGGAAGTGAACATGATTATGGGAAATATGGGGAAAAAAAAAGACTCAGAGACAGGTTAGAAATTGGGAGAACTGCAGGTCTATACCACACCAGCCCTGAATATATTTCTCAGAGACTTTATATACTTTATATTATCCTGGGAAACAAAGTCACAAGTTAGCAAAGACAATGGTTGATGTACGTAGGATATCTGTTCCCATCAACAAGCCTCCCAGTTCCTTCCACCAAGATTAATAGAATGTACAGTCCCTCACCTTGAGCTTCAAGTGTGGCTCCTCTTATCAGTCCATGTGTCAGCGGGCCAGGAAATCTGCCAGCAGACCCTGACCTGCCTTGACTCTGCCAGACAGTCAGGCTTTCAGAGAAGCAGGCAAAAAAGGCTCCTGACAATCTTGAGTTTTCATGAGTAATCTCTGGCCAGAATTTCCCAGTTAGCTGCACCCGAATTCCCAACCTATGGACACTATGATAGATATACAAAACACCACTGTTTATGTATTTAGGGTATAGGGCAGTGTGATACAGCAAGAGATGACTAATTTTATTGTGGAGGCTCAGAGAAGAGAATGAATTGGAAGAATATCCTAGAGGCCCACTATATAGGACATGGTGAGGGTCTCGTTTTGTGGGTGTGATCAGGGAAACACTGAGGACACGTCTAGGTTTCTGACTTATGCAGCTGTGGACACTGCATTATCAGTGAGTAGGGTGAAGGCATACCAAAGGAGCACACCAGAGAGACACCTATGCCACATCTTCAATTAAAGAGCCAAAGAGCCAAACATGCTCAACAGAAAAAGATAATGTAGTGAATAACATGCATTTGAGAGCTTTTGGACTGCTGGTGATATTTCAGATCATAGGAATACATTACAGCAATAAGACCAAGATGATGATCCGGCACATGAGCTGAAACCTGAAGTTTTCCATAATGTATAAACCACACAAGATGTTGATACATGAAAGGAATGAGGAAAATGATTAGAGAAGCTGGGAGAGAGGATGTGTTTAGTGATATGGCATCAAATGACCCTCAGCAGGAGGTCACTGTTCCTATCTGCTGTAGATGGCTGCATGTTTCACTCAGATGAATTATAGATAAAGCTGTCGCATTGCAAAATTCAAGGGATTGCTGTTCAGCACATGGTTTATATTAAGAGGGGTTCTGGGTGTAAAGAATGTATTGGTCAAAGCCCAGCAAACTGGAAAGAATGTAAGTGGAGTGACCATATAATGAGGGAGACAGTACTCTAACTAGACATCTTATGTCACCAAGCAAAACCTCCATCACCAGGTATAGCTTACATTTTGTTGAGATATTGACCACAGTGTTCTCAGGGAATTCTCCAAACATTACAGGCTATTGCCAAGACTATTGGTTGTTCTATACAACCTAATGGCAAGGCCCAATTGCTAAAGTCAATTATGTCATCAAATACAGAAAAGTTAAATGAGAAGCTTTACCCCTACTAACTAGCATTCATGGTGCTGGAACGTTCTCTGCACACTACTGTAGAAGAAAATAATCATCAATACTACCACATAACAGTGACATGCCTGCTAGATATACTGGTATAATAGTGGCACAAATGTTATGGGTGTAACCATAATGTTTTGATTGGATTTAAGGTACATTCATGAAATGGAACCCCATACCTGACATTGTCAAAGTGACTAAGAACTGGGGACAAGATAAGTAATGGACCTATAGGAAAGTGTAATTATTCTAAATGAATATAGCAATAAAAGGGCTCCTAATGACATATTACTGTACCTGTAGATCAGTGCCATCTGTTATCACCCATTATAGAAACATCTTGCAGTAGATAATAACAAACAGAGACCCACAACTGGACAATGTTGAAAGACTGAGAGACTGGAGTACTCAATGATAAATAGGATGCTTTCATCAAAGCTCTCCCCTCCCAAATCTATGTATCAGAGGAGGCTAAAAGACAGCCAGAGGTGATGGATGATTCCAAGAAAACCGTGTCTTCCAAACACAACAGGACTAATGTACATACAAACTCACAAATCTTTTGCAGGATACCACTGAAGACCTGCACAGGTCAGCAAGGCAAAAATCCCAGCACAAGAAAGTAGACACAAAAGTCCCACCCCTAACTAAAAGGCTATTAGCAACTGATACCTGCTGGAAAAAGGAAATGGCATATCACTGGATGTAGCAACCACACTCTAAGGCAGTCTGCATGCCCAGGAGTATTTATACAAAACAACACAAAGTCAATGGTCTCTTGTTTGTGTGTGAGGATGGGGTGGGGGTTGTTTCAGTGTATTTTGTCTTAGCAATTTTTGTCATATTAGTCTTTATGTTTGGAGATTTTTTTTTGTTTGGGTATTCCTGGTTTGGGGGTTTTTAAGAGAGAAAAAAACCCATCAAGTTGGGTGGGTAGGCATATGGAGAGGATTGGGAGGCATTAGGAGGCATTAGGAGTGGGGAAACATTATTAAAACATATAATTTTTAATAAAAACAAAATTATAGTTAATAATAGGGCAAATTTCAGCCAATTTTGGCCCTCCTTCTCCTCAGAAAAACAAAAACAAACAAACAAAAAACCCAAATGGAACTATCTCATAATATTACCTTGAGGAATCTGAATGAATGTTCCATTAAAGTTTCTGCCAATAAAAGTTCCTCTTTCAAGTTCCTTTTCAGCAATGGGGATATCTTAGTACTTGCCTTTAGGTTTCAAAATCTCCACGTAGGTATATCAGCACCAGATAAGCAACAAATTGCCACCACATGTGCAGTGTGCAGAAAGTGTGTGCTATGCACCTTGGTACCCACTTGTAACCTGGGTTACAGTATTAATATTCCTCTATGCTGTTCTGGTTCCTGGGACCTGATTCAGTTGAGCTGGCATAGAAGAGACAGTTCATGAGCATTTTCACAAATTGCCCACCTGTGTCTAATAGTGGTCTGGGCTGAGAGCTTTAGAACTTGATCAAGTATAATGTTTGGAGTGAGTGACAAGGTTATTAAGTGGTTCTGCTTAGTAAATATGGCATTGGAAGGGCTTTTAATAGTGGTGTGCCCCTTCTGCTTTTGAGTGGCAGACTAGCTCTAATTGGTGAAGGGGTCACTGGAAGTGATTCTTGCCTCTCCAAAGCTGAAGTGTTTAACTGCCATGGTAGTTAGATTCTTATATCAGTGGTTCTTAACCTTCCCAATGCTGCAACCCCTTTATACAGTTCTTCATACTGTGGTGACCTACAACCATAAAATTATTTTTGTTGCTACTTCAGAACTGTAATTTTGCTACTGTTATGAATCATAACATACATATCCGATACGCAGGATATCTGATATGTGATCCCTATGATAGAATCATTGGACCTTTCAAAGCAATTGGATCCATGAGTTGAGAAACACTATTCAAAGTTATCATTATCTCTGCTGCTAGCTACTTTTCTAGCCAAGGAGATCTGAAACAAGGTTCAGAGCTGGGAACTATGGGCATAGACTTGTTAGGTAATAACACACAAAAGTCAACTTAGAATGGTTGTAGTACACCTTTTTAATAACCTTTTCAATAAGTATATGCACATAATTAATTAGCTCATCTTTTGTCAGGTGAAGTTACTGAAATCTTAACTATCAATAAATACTGAAGATGAATCCAAAACATTTAGATTTTCCAGAAGAAAATCAAAATAAATAATACTCAAAAATAGTTTCTTCCATTTTTTCATCGTCAGTATTCTCAAACATTGTACCTATAACTATAGGCCTGTATAGATTATGCATAAATATATTGCTGCTTCACAGAAAATCTTTTGCTGAATATGTAGAATCTTCATGTCTGCTGCATTATGTACCAAAGGATAATATATTTGGCAGCAAAAATAGTTATATTTCATTAAAAGCTGGCTTTAGGTTCTGCTCTAAGTCCAATAGAACACTTAGCTTCCAAATGGTCTGAAATATGCTGTCCAATTTTATAAATTTCCAGAGTCATATTTTATTCTATTTCAAAGGACAGGCATCAAAGTGTATATTATTTTTATATGTTTTCCAAATAATAAAGTTAAATGTCTTAACAATATGATTTGATTGAATTAACTAATCTCTTGGTGAAATGGTTTGATTATTTAATAAAAATGTGAATTATGTTATTTACTTTTTAGGAGTTACATAAAATTTGATTATAAATGAAACATTGTATAAGAGGAAAACCCTGCAATTCAGATGGAAAATGAAAAAAAAAACTGTCCATAATTCTAACTCTAGAAAAAAGATCAGTTACTTAAGTCTGTTTTCATTCCACAAATATTTGCCTAAAAGATCCACCGTAATAAATATAACATAATCTCTACTGGTTTCTAAACTTTGTTTCTAACTACAGATGCCACGTACATGTGGGTCCTTACAGAAAAATTTAAAAATATGAACATTATTAATACAGAAATATATGTCATTGAATAAATATCAGAAATAGTCGCGATTTGTATCTTAGTACCTTCACTCTTCTAGAGTTCAACACAACACATGATGGGTAGAACAACCGTGAGGAGCACAATTAACATCTTCCAGAGTGCCAAGTATTTAGTCACATCACAGAGTGGTTACATCATCACTGGTAAGTGGAGTGGTAAAATGGGGCAACCTCGACGTGTTACAGACAGAAAAGGCAGCCTGTTCATTCCAAGAATTCTAGGCATGCAAGATACTAAACAGAACCCATCTACAATACACAGTTTTAAACTCAGGCTTTGAGGTTAGCAGGACATGCAATGCAGCTGTGTAAGAAACCCAGCCTGGGAAGGGAAATGGACTGAGGGAAGGCATGCTCTCAGGCTTGCTCTCGGGGCTGGGGAGAGTCAAAGCTGGAAGGAAGAGAGGCTCCACTCAGAAAATAGTCCAGACTCAAGTGTTATTCTGCATCACTGAAGAATATAAGGATGAATTCTGAAACAGAGACATTGAAGCAGTCTTTTACTACCTAGTAAGAAACCCAAACATTATGAAGAAGTGAGATCTATTAGTAGCAGTGATATAATCAGGTATGCGCTTATGAAAGAGCACTTGGGTTGGGTGTAGAGGAACACAACTGTAATCCCAGCACTCAGGAAGCTGAGGAAATGGGATCTTTAATTCAAGCCCATCTTCTGCTATATAATAAGACCATCCAATGAAGGGAAGGAAAGAGAGGGGGGAAGAAAGGAAAGAAAAAGAAACAAGCAGGTCAAAAGGGAAGAAAGAAGGGAGAAGGGACGAGTAGAGGAGTGAGTACTCTCTGGCGGGAGGAAGAAATGAATGAAAGGTGAGCATTTGACAAGGCTGATGCTAGTGAAGAGACCAAGCCAGTGCACTCATTCAGTGAGAAGCAGAGAGGGTCCAAATGAAGTCGAAGCTCTGGCAACCACATCATATTAGGGAGATGTAGCATATTCCTTATGTCCCACAGGCCACCTGGAGAATTATCTTAGATGATGGTCACATGTCGAGTTATTAGGAAGACAATATCTCACTATATCCCTCAATACCTCTTTTCAGTCTTTCGATGAGAGATTTTAAAAATACAAAATTATTTTTGGATTATCCTCCAAAGAGACCACTGAAGGACCAGAGACACTGTACTCGTAATGGGGAAACAGGGCTTGTGCTACATCACAGTGAGAGCAGATGGTTTGGGGTCATCACTTCTAAGATCCTTATTCACCAATTGTCTGGTGCCAAATAACGAAGTAATCATTATTCTGGACATGGCAATTTCTCTGAGGTACAAACAGAAAAAAAGAATATTCTATTCTGAACAGCAGAATTTGCATGCCCCAATCATTTGTAGCCTATCACTGAGATGGTTAGCTCAACAGACACTCACTTGCAAGGTAAGAAGATGAGCTAGATAAGAACTTTACAGATGCCAAGAGATGCTAGGGATCAACCTATGCTTTTCTTTTCCATTGGTTCCTAACAGGTTTATTTGCATAGTCTCTTTTTATTTTTATTTATTTTTTGAAAAGCATGTTCTTTTATTGAAAAAGGAAGTAAAAACATTTAATGATAAAATTGAAGATTTACATGGAAAATATTTTGATAAAATAGAAGAGATATATAGAAAAACAAGTTAAAATTGACAATTTTCAAGGAAAATTAAAGAGTAAAATGGTATGTGGGACTGCAGTGAGACAAGGTCAACCCCATAATCCTGTGGCCATCAGTCATGTGCAGCCAGGCCACTAGTGTTCTGGCTGGACTCCACCTCTGCAGTCACCTGGCTACATCCAGGCTTTCCTGCCCCTCAGTTACCCAGGTAACCCAGGCCATTATTTAAGGAGGCCTCCTGTCCTTCCGCACTCTCTTTATCCCTCTTCATCCCTCTTAACTCTCCCCTGCCCTTCTCTCTTGTCTCTCTTTCTCTTTTCCAAGTGGTCTTTTTCTTTATTTCTCTATCTCCCTTTTTCCTTTTGTTTTCTTAATAATGAAACATTAAAACTATTAAAAGTCTGTTATTAAATTCACCACACGGAGCTAGCCTCAGTGTTTCCAGCCACAAGGGAAGGATCCAAACCATCGCAGCCAAGCCATCGCAGCCAGTCAACTAAATTTCTCTACAGGTACTCGGGAGGTCCACACCAGAAAGAAACCACCTTCTGAGCAGGATCTCCCTGCCCACCCGCTAGCAGCTACATGGAGCTTCCTGCTCTATAGATACTCTGGCACCAACACTCGTTGTCATGATGAGGTGTGCAGTCCTGCCAGTGTCCCCAATCCCTGAGCAGGCTCTGCCTGCCTGTGTCTCTCCTATGCAGAATTTGCCGCCACCTCTGCCCCTCAAGCAAGACCCATGCACCACTCCTCTGCCCCCACTCCTTCTTTTCTTTTTTCCCCCCACAATGGTAGACATAAAAAACATTGCTAAATTAATTGAAAAAGGAAGTTAAAACATTTTATGATAGAATTAAAAATTTACATGGAAAATATTCCTGATAAAATTGTAGAAAAATATAGAAAAACATGTTAAAATTGAAGATTATCATAGAAATTTTTATATAGGTAAAATGGTAAGCATAAAAGTATTTCTAAGTTGATCGAAAATGAAATTATAAACATTTTCTGATAAAACTGAAGATTTACATGGAAAATATTTCTGATAAAATTCAAGAAATATATAGAAAAAGATGTTAAAATTGAAGATAATCATGGAAAATTATACAGATAAAATGGTAGGCATAAAAATAATTCTAAGTTGATTGAAAGTAGAATTATCAACATTTTCAGGTAAAATTGAAGATTTACATGGAAAATATTTCTGATAAAATTCAGGAAATATATAGAAAAACACGTGAAAATTGACTATTTCATGGAAAATTATACAGATAAAATGGTAGCCATAAAAAACCTTTCTAAATGACGGTGGAATTAAAAACATTTTGTGATAAAATCTTGGATTTATATGGAAAATATTTCTGATAAAATAGAAGAAATATAATAGAAAAGCATGTTAAAATTGAATATTATCATGAAAAATAATGCAGATAAAATGGTAGATATAAAAAACATTACTAAATTAATTGAAAGAGGAATTACAAACATTTTCTGATAAAACTGAAGATTTACATGAAAAATATTTCTGTTAGTCTATGTCTTTTTATTGGGGAATTGAGTCCATTGATGTTAAGAGATATTAAGGAATAATGATTGTTGCTTCCTGCTATTTTTGATGTTATTTTTATGTTTGAGTGGTTATCTTCTTTTGAGTTTGTTGGAAGAAGATTACTAGTTGCCCTCCTTGTGTTGGCATTTTCCATCTATTATCCTTTGTAGGGCTAGATTTTTGGGAAGATATTGTATAAATTTGATTTTATCAGGGAATATCTTGGTTTCTCCATCTATGGTGATTGAGAGTTTTGTTGAGTATAGTAGTCTGGGCTGCTATTTGTGTTCTCTTGGGGTCTGTATGAGATCTGCCCAGGATCTTCTAGCTTTCATGGTCTCTGGTGAGAAGTCTGGTGTAATTCTGATAGGTCTTCCTTTATATGTCACTTGCCCTTTTCCCTTACTGCTTTTAATATTCTTTCTTTGTTTAGTGCATTTGGTGTTTTGATTATTATGTGCTGGGAGGAATTTCTGTTCTGGTCCAGTGTGTTAGGAGTTCTGTAGGCTTCTTGTATGTTCATGGACATCTCTTTCTTTAGGTTAGGGAAGTTTTCTTCTATAATTTTGTTGAAGATATTTACTGGCCCTTTAAGTTGTACATCTTCACTCTCTTCTATACCTATAATCCTTAGGTTTGGTCTTCTCATTGTGTCTTGGATTTCCTGGATGTTTTGGGTTACAAGCTTTTTGCATTTTGCATTTTCTTTGACTGTTGAGTCAATGCTTTCTATGGTATCTTCAGGACCTGAGATTCTTTCTTCTACCTCTTGTATTCTGTTGTTGAATCTATGTCTTGTCTTGAATCTATGTGTTGATATCTATGACTCCTGAATTCTTTCCAAGATTTTCTATCTCCAGAGATGTCTCACTTTGTGATTTCTTTATTGTTTCTACTTCCACTTTTAGATCCTGGATGGTTTTATTCAGTTCCTTCACTTGATTGTTTGTGTTTTCCTGTAATTCTTTAAGGGATTTTTGTGTTTCCTCTTTAAGTGCTTCTACCTGTTGACCCATGTTCTCTTGCATTTCTTTAAGGGAGTTATTTATGTCCTTCTTGACGTCCTCTATCAGCATCATGAGATGTAATTTTAAATCGAACTCTTCCTTTTCTGGTATGTTAGGGTATTTGGGACTTGCTGTGGTGGGAGAACTGGGTTCTGATGTTACCAAGTAGCCTTTGTTTGTGTTGGTAGTGTTCTTGCTCTTGCCTTTCATCATCTGGTGTTAGTTGGTCTTGCTGTCTCTGGCTGGAGCTTGTCCTTCCTGTGGGCCTGTAAGCCTGTGTCCATACTCCTGGGAGAGCAACTCTCTTCTGGCAGGTTCTGTGCACAGAAGGGTGTGGAGCTGCCTGGCTACTTGGTTCAAATGGCAGCCAGAAGACTTCTGTGATAGTCTTTTATTCAGATGGACAACAAGGAGGGCTATAAATATATTTACAGCATTTATGACTGTCCACAACCCATCATTTATCTTCTGAATACCATATGCTTAATAAGTAGAACTTTCTCAAATTCTTTGGAATTTCCCTGTGAGTTTTCTGACAGTGAACCCACTCAACAAATAAGTATATGAAGACCATTAAATGAACAAGCTTAGGTAAGAATCATATTAAGATAAAAATACTGATTTTAAAGCTTTCAAGTTTCCTTTAAAATCTTACCTTCTTTCTGATACAACTATGAATATATATGCTTTTTTTATAAAGAAATTCAACTAAGTTGATACAACTTTTCAAATACAAGGTAAGAAAGCCTAATGATTATAATCTTTTAACACCCATTTTAAGGTTGTTCTAGCTTTACTAAGTTCAATATTAAACCACAATGATTTAAATACATTATTTAATTGACCTTTGTTGAGAGCCATATTTGGTTGGTTGGTATGCAAGAAATAAATTACTTGTAGGGGGTTGCTGAAATGTAATATTGCAAACCAAGTACTGATGTCTATTCACATTATATTTAAAGGAAATAGCCTTTCATTTTATGTCAGAGGTTCCTCTGAAGAAGTAGAAATAGTGAACATATCTGATCTGAGACAGGTGCAAAGAAGATGGCAATAACAAAGTACCTGCAGGAGAAAATTATTCTTTCAAAAGTCAGATATAGCAAGTGAACCCTTGAGGAAAGCAGATGCCACTGTTGGAGTGTATGAACGAGGGAAACATCAAAAGGAATTGCAAATGGAAGATGATGTTTCCTTCATTATAAGATCAGGATTCTTTGACTTGAGCTGAGTTGGCTTCATAACCTAATCACCTAATGTTTTTAGTATTCTGTATCTTGAAATTGTTCAAGAGAAAAGCTGCATGCCTTCAATAATGTGTCAGAGAGGCTCAGTCAGTAACATGAAATCTAAGGTCCTCAGGAATCTCATGGAAAAATCCAGGTGCAGTAGCATCTACTGAGCTGGGGAAATGGAGACAGAGGATCACTGGGACTCTCCCAAGTAGTCAGTATGAATGAATGAGTCCAGGTTCAGTAAGAGACCCTGTCTTAAAAATAAGGTTCAGAGTGGTTGAGGAAGATACTTAATGTGTACCTCTGGCTTCCACATATATGCATACACATGTACAGAAATATCATACACACTTGTGCACACATGTGAATATGTAGAACACACATATAAATGGCTAGATAGATAGATGATATAGATACATAAATGGATACATAGATGGATATATAAATGCATAGATTAGATAGATAGATAGATAGATAGATAGATAGATAGATAGATAGATAGATAGATAGATAGATATAGACAGACAGACAGACTGTGGAATAAAGAAATGAAAAACTTGATGATGAGACTGACTCCATAGTAAGGAAACCAAATCTGTGACTTAAGGCCTTTGTATAAGATGCAGCAGGTCCAGCTTGTCCACTCTCTTTATGATACTATGTAACTGGAGAAGATTATGACTTGGAGAGAGGACAGACCAGGTGGGTGGCCTTTGTAGGCAGATGGACCTAAGTTCAGTCCCAGGAATCCAAAGATTCCCCTTACCATCTATAGATGTAACTGAGGTTTCCTGGGTCACAAAGGATATTTCCCATCTCAGAGACTTCATTTTTCATGTAACTTGGGAGGGAATAAGCAAGTCCTAGCATGGAAGATGGGAACTGTCAAACAGCACAGCTGGCAATCCAACTGAGGAATGTGACTAATGGGTGGACACAAACTGACTGGACGAGAGAGGCATGAAAAGTATAATGCTGCCAAATGGAAAATGCAGACCGAAGCACGGGACTAAGCAATTTTATTCTGAATGAGAATGTGATTGAGAATCAGTTCTCAAGCAATCCAAGATTTAAATCTTGTGTTAAACTCTGAATTTAAACAGGCAAAAACATGCAGCGGACTTGAAAACATCCCTTCATTTGTCATATGACTGTCTTCTCCCCTTCATCTCAGTTTTGCATCTTATGTAAGATTTTCTCCAACTACTTAGCAATCTCGACTTACGTGGAGCACTGAAATGCAACACATGCATTTTAAAGTCAAGAGATTAGATGACTCTGGTTTCTGAATCCTGATTGTGGAAATATGTGGCCATAGCAGATGCTGTCAGAGCATTCATATGTATGTTGGCCAAGTCCTGTTAACATTCTCTTCTGATTCTCGCTCTTACACCCCACTAGAAATCCCCCAACAAATTAGCCTGCAACTAACATCATATGGAAAATGTTGGCTAAGTGCCTCAAGTCTCCACTTCTTGATTGGTACAATCTTGAGGCATGAGAAGATGCCAAGTAACCACAACATTCCCAAAACTCTTAGTCCTGGTTACTTACAGCAGACATTCTATTCATTGGTATATCCTCTTAACGTCTTTTCTCCCCTCCCATGCCTCCTAAATCATCTCCAAATGAATATCTTGCAACCCTGTCTTTGCCTAGAGAAACCCAACACTCAGTAGCATTTTTTTTCATAGAGGAAAATTAAGCAAACATAAAAGGATCTAAGTTGAGTCGTAGTTATGACCGATGATGATAATGCAGCAAGAACAGCTGCAGTTAAAGGTTGTACACAGGGACTTGCTGATGAGGCTGTGTGCTCCCAGAGACTCCTGAGAATGGATATGACTTCCTGTGTGCTGAAGGCAGGATTCGATGTAGCTGTGGCACGTTTTACAAAGCTGGATGATGTTTAGTGGAAGCCACCTTTCATACAACTCCTGAACTGCTGCACTTAGTAAATTCCAATGCTGTATATAATATATATACATATATATATATACATACATATATATACAAACTTTATGAACACAAAATTTTATTAGAAGTGAATTCATAATAGTATTTTATTAGCATATATATTTCAAGTAAATATATATATGTATATATGTATATATATATATATATATATATAGTATGTGTGTGTGTATGTGTTTGCTTGTGTGTATTTTTCAGGCTTAGTGCAAAACTCCTTTACCATCTGAGTCATTTTGTCAGTTTTTGTTACATATTATAAATTGAAATGATATTATATAGCATATCCTTTCCTCATTTAAGAATATCTCAGTATTTTATCACTTAGTGCCTCAAGTCCCACCAGCCCTGTGGATGGTGAACCACATTTTTTGTTGTTGTTGTTCTGAACTGAACAGTCAGAAGTCAGGGGCGTTATGTAAAAACTAACTACCATGAGTAAAAATGCCCACCTCTTTCTTGGCAGCATAACACTTGGATTTTAAACTTACAATAGTCTCCCCAACCTTAGGTGTGATATTTACTTTCTCTTTCTAGTATCAAAGCTGCTGAGTCTAAACTGGGTTCCTGCCAGCTTTGTATCACATTCCTTTAACAGTTTTGTTTTGTTTTTTAAACAGGAAGTTCTGCAAGACATGAGGAAACAGTTACAGGAGGGGGCCAGCCATGCTTGTGCTATTGAATGTTGTGTCTTGTGGCAAAGGGGCACACAGATGTCATTGCATTTGTTGGTAGTCAATTTCCTTTGGGTGGTGCTCTTTACCCAGAAGTCAGTTTTCAAAATACCTTTGTTTGCAAGCTTGTCTCCCACAACTGGATGGTGAAGGAGTTTAGGGGGAGGATCCTGCCTAGCTTGCTTAGTTATTTCCAGTAAGACAGAATGAGCATACCCAGTTCCCTTGCCAAGCTTAAGAAAGCAAACATGAGCAGGACCTGACACAGCACTATGGCAGGCTCCATGGACACAGCTGGAATTCACTTGTGCCAGGCTTCCTTCCCTCTCCCGCCCCCTCCATTTCTCACACTCCTTTACTGTCACACTGGGACCGTTCCTCAGTAACTGTTTGGACATGATTTTGATCATGGTGAATCCAATGCATGTATTGACATAAATATGTAGGACTAGCCATGTGAGCATGGAAACTAGACAAACAATATACAATTAGCAACTATATGTTGTCCTTGAGTGGAAAGTTTACAGAAAACTAAACTGCCAGAAACGTCCCAAGTAAGGAAACCTAAAGCCACATTTAGCTTACTCCAACCATATGATTTCTCTTCTTTGATTTTCTCACTTGAACTAGTCTTTCTTGCTGCAGTCCAGCATTATTATGCATTACTGTACAGTGCAATAATATCTGTCCATAGCTGTGGCTTACAAAGGAAAGAAACCCTTGTCCTGGTGTCACAGTAAAGGAACTTATTCAACCTTTTAGGGTCTGAGGGAAATAGGATAGAATGTAAAAATCTAAAGTGTGTGAGACTATTTTATCCCACTCATGTGCAACCCAGGAAGAAAGAACACTTGCCAGGCGTAACCCAGTTCTTGAGCTAAAATATGGCCATGGGTGGATTATTTTTCTGAAAGGAATTATAGACTCCAGCCATTGACTTAAATCTCTTGGCAAACAGTGAGCCAAAACTTTCCATTTCGCATTTAAGTGTTTCAATGTTAGTCTTGCCTCATCCTAACATGTGTGTATCCCCTACTCCACTTGAAAGTATTTCTGTCAACTCAATTTTTATGAGCATTATTGATGTCTACCAACATGCTCCATCTTCTCTTATCCTTCCTCAGTGTGGCTCTGACTCTGAAAATCTTATCCTTCCTTCACTTCCTACCTTCTATATGAAATCTTTCTAAAAGAAATCCAGACCTCTTGTAATGAATGTTTCATCATTCTCTCCTATTCTATTTTATCCATTTGCCTACTGTTGCAAGGTAAAGCAGGAGTTACTTTCCTAAGACTCCGAGCTCCCTGGAGTCAAGGAGAAGCAATGCCTTCAATTGCCACTGTTTCCCTGATAGCACGTGGTACAGTTCTGAGCATATGAGATGTGCCTATCTATCTAATGAACATTCACTTCCAAGAGCTTCCAAAAGAGCAGCTATTGCTCTTTTTTTTTTTTAATTTAATTTTATTTTTTTTTAATTTACATTCCAAATCACTTCCCCTTTCCCGTTTCCTCCCTCCCCGAAAGTCCCATAAGCCCCCTTCCCTCCCTCTTTTCTCTGTTCAACCCCCTCTCATTACTCTGTCCTGGCGTTCCCCTACATCCAGTCTTTCCAGGACCAGGGGTCTCTCCTTCCATCTTTTTAGAAATCTATTGATATGCTGATTGTGTCTAGGGTATTCTGAGATTCTGGGTCAATATCCCCTTATCAGTGACTTCATACCATGTGTGATCTTTTGTGATTGGGTTACCTCACTAAGGATGATATTTTCAAGTTCTGACCATTTGCCTAGGAATTTCGTGAATTCATTGTTTTTAATTGCAGAGTAGTATTCCATTGTGTAGATATACCACATCTTCTGAATCCATTCCTCCGTTGAGGGACATCTGGGTTCTTTCCAGCTTCTGGCTATTATAAATAAGGCTGCTATGAATATAGTGGAGCATGTGTCCTTATTGCATGCAGGTAAAGTCTCTGGGTATATGCCCAGGAGTGGTATAGCCGGATCCTCCGGAAGTGTCATGCCCAGTTTTCTGAGGAGCCGCCAGACTGCTTTCCAGAGTGGTTGTACCAGCCTGCAATTCCACCAGCAGTGGAGGAGTGTTCCTCTTTCTCCACATCCTCGCCAACAACTGCTGTCTCCTGTGTTTTTGATCTTAGCCATCCTGACTGGTGTGAGATGGAATCTCAGGGTTGTTTTGATTTGCATTTCCCTAATGACTAAGGATGATGAACATCTCTTTAGGTGCTTCTCAGCCATTAGATATTCTTCAGGTGAGAACTCTTTGTGTAGCTCTGTACCCCATTTTTTAATAGGGTTACTTGCCTCTCTGGAGTTTTTTTTTTTTTTTTTTTTTTTTTTTTTTTTTTTAATTTAATTTTATTTTATTTTTTTAATTTACATTCCAAATCACTTCCCCTTTCCCGTTTCCTCCCTCCCCGAAAGTCCCATAAGCCCCCTTCCCTCCCTCTTTTCTCCGTTCAACCCCCTCTCATTACTCTGTCCTGGCGTTCCCCTACATCCAGTCTTTCCAGGACCAGGGGTCTCTCCTTCCATCTTTTTAGAAATCTATTGATATGCTGATTGTGTCTAGGGTATTCTGAGATTCTGGGTCAATATCCCCTTATCAGTGACTTCATACCATGTGTGATCTTTTGTGATTGGGTTACCTCACTAAGGATGATATTTTCAAGTTCTGACCATTTGCCTAGGAATTTCGTGAATTCATTGTTTTTAATTGCAGAGTAGTATTCCATTGTGTAAATATACCACATCTTCTGAATCCATTCCTCCGTTGAGGGACATCTGGGTTCTTTCCAGCTTCTGGCTATTATAAATAAGGCTGCTATGAATATAGTGGAGCATGTGTCCTTATTGCATGCAGGTAAAGTCTCTGGGTATATGCCCAGGAGTGGTATAGCCGGATCCTCCGGAAGTGTCATGCCCAGTTTTCTGAGGAGCCGCCAGACTGCTTTCCAGAGTGGTTGTACCAGCCTGCAATTCCACCAGCAGTGGAGGAGTGTTCCTCTTTCTCCACATCCTCGCCAACAACTGCTGTCTCCTGTGTTTTTGATCTTAGCCATCCTGACTGGTGTGAGATGGAATCTCAGGGTTGTTTTGATTTGCATTTCCCTAATGACTAAGGATGATGAACATCTCTTTAGGTGCTTCTCAGCCATTAGATATTCTTCAGGTGAGAACTCTTTGTGGAGCTCTGTACCCCATTTTTTAATAGGGTTACTTGCCTCTCTGGAGTTTAACTTCTTGAGTTCTTTGTATATCTTGGATATTAGCCCTCTGTCGGATGTAAGGTTGGTAAAGATCATTTCCCAGTTAGTTGGTTGCCGCTTTGTCTTTTTGACGGTGTCTTTTGCCTTGCAAAAACTTTGTAATTTAATGAGGTCCCATTTGTCGATTCTTGATCTTAGAGTATAAGCTATTGGAGTTCTGTTCAGGAAATTCTCCCCTGTGCCCATATGTTCAAGGTTCTTCCCTAGTTTCCCTTCTATTAGTTTCAGTGTGTCTGGTTTTATGTGGAGATCTTTGATCCACTTAGAATTGAGCTTAGTGCAAGGAGATAAGAATGGGTCAATTTGCATTCTTCTGCATGTTGACCTCCAGCTGAGCCAGCACCATTTGTTGAAAAGGCTATCTTTTTTCCACTGGATGGTTTTAGCTCCTTTGTCAAAGATCAAGTGACCATAGGAGTGTGGATTCATTTCTGGGTCTTCAATTCTGTTCCATTGATCTACATGTCTGTTACTGTACCAATACCATGCAGTTTTTAACACTATTGCTCTGTAGTACAGCTTGAGGTCCGGGATACTGATTCCCCCAGAGGTTCTTTTACTCTTGAGAATAGTTTTAGCTATTCTGGGTTTTCTGTTATTCCAGATGAATTTTTGAATTGCTCTTTCTAACTCTATGAAGAATTGAGTTGGGATTTTGATGGGGATTGCATTGAATCTGTGTATTACTTTTGGTAAGATGCTCATTTTTACTATATTAATCCTGCCAATCCATGAGCATGGCAGATTTTTCCATCTTCTGAGGTCTTCTTCAATTTCTTTCTTCAGAGACTTGAAGTTCTTGTCATACAGATCTTTCACTTGTTTGGTTAGCGTCACGCCAAGATACTTAATATGGTTTGTGGCTATCGTAAAGGGTATTATTTCTCTTACTTCTTTCTCAGCCTGCTTATCCTTTGAGTATAGGAAGGCTTCTGACTTGCTTGAGTTGATTTTATATCCGGCCACTTTGCTGAAGTCGTTTATCAGCTGTAGGAGTTCTCTGGTGGAGTTCTTTGGGTCGCTTATGTATACTATCATATCGTCTGCAAATAGTGATAGTTTGACTTCTTCCTTTCCAATTTGTATCCCTTTGACCTCTTTTTCTTGTCTAATTGCTCTAGCTAGAACTTCAAGTACTATATTGAAAAGATATGGAGAGAGAGGGCAGCCTTGTCTAGTCCCTGATTTTAGTGGGATTGCTTCAAGTTTCTCTCCGTTTAGATTGATGCTGGCTACTGGTTTGCTGTAAATTGCTTTTACTATGTTTAGATATGGGCCTTGAATTCCTGATCTTTCCAAGACCTTTAGCATGAAAGGATGCTGAATTTTGTCAAATGCTTTCTCAGCATCTAATGAGATGACCATGTGGTTTTTTTCTTTGAGATTGTTTATGTAGTGGATTACATTGATGGATTTCCTTATATTGAACCATCCCTGCATCCCTGGGATGAAGCCTACTTGATCGTGGTGAATGATCGTTTTGATGTGTTCTTGGATTCGGTTGGCAAGAATTTTATTGAGTATTTTTGCATCGATATTCATAAGAGAGATTGGCCTGAGATTCTCTTTCTTTGTCGGATCTTTGTGTGCTTTTGGTATTAGTGTAATTGTGGCTTCATAGAACGAGTTGGGTAGTGTTCCTTCTGTTTCTATTTTGTGGAACAGTTTGAAGAGTATTGGTGTTAGGTCTTCTTTGAAGGTCTGATAGAATTCTGCACTAAAACCATCTGGACCTGTGCTTTTTTTGGTTGGAAGACTTCCAATGACAACTTCTATTTCTTCAGGGGTTATAGGACGGTTTAGATGGTCTATTTGATCCTGATTTAATTTTGGTACTTGGTATTTGTCAAGGAAATTGTCCATTTCCTCAAGATTTTCTAGTTGTGTTGAATACAGGTTTTTGTAGTAGGATCTGATGATTTTTTGAATTTCCTCAGTTTCTGTTGTTATCTCTCCCTTTTCGTTTCTGATTTTATTAATTTGGATACTATCTCTGTGCCCTCTGGTTAGTCTGGCTAAGGGCTTATCTATCTTGTTGATTTTCTCAAAGAACCAACTCCTCGTTTTGTTGATTCTTTGTATGGTTTTATTTGTTTCTACTTGATTGATTTCAGCCCTGAGTTTGATGATTTCCTGCCTTCTACTCCTCTTTGGTGTATTTGCTTCTTTTTGTTCCAGGGCTTTCAGGTGTGCCATTAAGCTGTTAGTGTATGCTGTCTCCCGTTTCTTTTTGGCGGCACTCAGGGCTATGAATTTTCCTCTTAGCACTGCTTTCATTGTGTCCCATAAGTTAGGGTATGTTGTGCCTTCATTTTCATTAACTTTCAAAAAGTCTTTGATTTCTTTCTTTATTTCCACCTTGACCAAGTTATCATTGAGTAGAGCATTGTTCAGGCTCCATGTGTACGTGGGTTTTCTTTTGTTTTTGTTGCCATTGAAGACCACCCTTATTCCATAGTGATCTGATAGGAGGCATGGGATTATTTCTATCTTCTTGTATCTGTTGAGGTCTGATTTGTGACCAATTATATGGTCAATTTTGGAGAAGGTACCATGAGGAGCTGAGAAGAAGGTGTATTCTTTAGCTCTAGGATGAAATGTTCTATATATATCAGTTAGTTCCATTTGGTCCAAGGCTTCAATTAGATTCACTGTGTCCCTGTTTAGTTTCTGCTTTCCTGAACGATCCATTTCAGAGAGCGGGGTGTTGAAGTCACCCACTATTATTGTGTGCAGTGCGATGTGTGCTTTGAGTTTTAGTAAAGTTTCTTTTACGAATGAGGGTGCCCTTGCATTTGGAACATAGATATTCAGAATTGAGAGTTCTTGATGGTGGATTTTTCCCTTGATCAGTATGTAGTGTCCTTCTGTGTCTTTTTTGATGACTTTAGGTTGAAAATCAATTTTATCCGATATTAGGATGGCTACTCCACCTCGTTTCCTGGGACCATTTGCTTGTAAAATTGTTTTCCAGCCTTTTACTCTGAGGTAGTGTTTGTCTTTGACACTGAGGTGCGTTTCCTGCATGCAGCAAAATGCTGGGTCCTGTTTACGTATCCAGTCTGCTAGTCTATATCTTTTAATTGGGGAATTGAGACCATTGATATTAAGAGAGATTAAGGCATCGTGATTATTGCCATCTGCCATTCTTGACGCTATCTTTATGTTTGAGTGGTTATCTACTATTGGGTTTGATTCAAGAAGGTTATTATCTCATTTTTTCCAGGGTGTTGTTTCTCTCCCTGTATTGGAGGTTTCCACCTATTATCCGTTGCAGGGCTGGATTTGTGGAAAGATATTGTGAAAATTTGGTTTTATCATGGAATATCTTGGTCTCTCCATCTATGGTGATTGAGAGTTTTGCTGGGTATAGTAGTCTAGGCTGGCATTTGTGCTGTCTTAGTGTCTGCATGAGATCTGCCCAAGATCTTCTGGCTTTCATAGTCTCTGGTGAGAAGTCTGATGTGATTCGGATAGGTCTTCCTTTGTATGTTACTTGGCCCTTTTCTCTTACTGCTTTTAGTATTCTTTCTTTGTTTAGAACATTCGGTGTTTTGATTATTATGTGACGGGAGGTATTTCTGTTCTGGTCCAGTCTGTTTGGAGTTCTGTAGGCTTCTTGTACGTTCATCGGCATCTCTCTCTTTAAGTTAGGGAAGTTTTCCTCCATAATTTTGTTGAAGATGTTTACTGGCCCTTTAAGTTGCAAATCTTCACTCTCATCTATACCTATAATCCTTAGGTTTGGTCTTCTCATTGTGTCCTGGATTTCCTGGATGTTTTGGGTTACACGTTTTTTGCATTTTGCATTTTCTTTGACTGTTGAGTCGATGCTTTCTATGGAGTCTTCAGCACCTGAGATTCTTTCTTCCATCTCTTGTATTCTATTGTTGATGTTTGCATCTATGACTCCTGATTTCTTCCCAAGGTTTTCTATCTCCAAAGTTGTCTCCCTTTGTGATTTCTTAGTTGTTTCTACTTCCTTTTTTAGTTCCTGGATGGATTTGCTGAGATCCTTCACTTGTTTGTTTGTATTTTCCTGTATTTCTTTAAGGTATTTTTGCATTGCCTCTTTCAGGATTTCTTCCTGATGACCCACGTTCTCCTGCATTTCTCTGAGTGATTTTTGTGTTTCCTCCTCATGGGAATCCATCTGTTGATCCATTGTCTCCTGCATTTCTTTAAGCAGTTCTCGTGTTTCCTTTGTAAGGGCATCTAACCGTTGATTCATTTCTTTAAGCAATTTTTGTGTTGCCTCCTTATGGGCATCTGTCTGTTGACCCATATTCTTCTGCATTTCTTTATGCCAATTTTGTGATTCCTTTGTGAGTGCATCTACCCGTTGATTCATCTCGTTAAGCGATTTTTGTGTTGTCTCCTTGTGCGCCTCCATCTTTTGATCCATGTTCTCCCGCATTTCTCTAAGCGATTTTTGTGTTTCCTTTGTAAGGGCTTCTAACCGTTGATTCATGGTCTCCTGTAACTCTTTATGAGATTTATTTGTGTCCTTCTTGTGATCCTCTAATAGCATCATGAGAAGTGATTTTAAATCCAGATCTTGTCTTTCGGGTGTGGTGGGGTATCCAGGACTTGCTGCTGTTGGAGAGTTGGGTTCGGATGGTCCCACATTACTTTGATTACTGTTAGTAACATTCCTACGTTTGCCTTTTGCCATCTGGATACCTCTGGTGTTAGTTGGTCCTGCTGCCACTGGCTGTTGGTTGGACCTCCTGTGAGCCTGCAAAGCTATTTCTGCCCCCCCTGGATTACCAGGATTCCCCTGGCACCGATTTCTGGGGCCTGCCTGCTCCTGAGTGACTTTGGAGCCCTAATGTGCTTTGCCCCAAGTGATCTTATATTGGGGAGGCCTTGCACATCTAAAGGCTCAGCCTAGTGGATTCCTGGAGCAGAGGTCGCCAAAGGGAGGCTGGCAGGCTCCTGCCCTGTGCAGGGGTGTGTGATCTCTCCTGGGGGGGGGAGGGGGCGTCCCTCTGCCAGGCAGAAGTCCCACAGCAGATCTGGCGCGCTGGTCACTGCAGATCAGCCCAGCACCTGGGAGCAGGTTTCACACAAGCTGCCTGAGACCGAAGCGATATTATGCCTGTCTGTCTCTGAGCCTGGTGGTCCCAACTACCTGGTCACTGGAGCAAAGATGGCGGAGGGCAGTCTCCGTGGCGCCGCTCACCCTGTGGTCACGATGGCCCGCCGATCTGGCACCCAGACGACCACAGTGCCAACCCGCCCTCGGGCACAGACGGAAGCCCCAACAGGCCGTGTCCCAAGTGATGTTATATCGGGGGGAGAGCCTGGGTACCGGTCTCTCCAGCGCAGTCCGCGGGAACAGAGGTCGCGGAAGGGAAGCTGGCAGGCTCCCTCCCTGTGCGGGGTCCCTCCACCAGGCAGAAGTCCCACCGCGGAACTGGCGCGCTGGTTACTGCAGATCAGCCCAGCACCTGGGAGCAGGTTACACACAAGCTGCCTGAACCCGAAGCGATATTATGCCTGTCTGTCTCTGAGCCTGGCGGTCCCAACTACCTGGTCACTGGAGCAATGATGGCGGAGGGCACTCTCTGTGGCGCCGCTCACCCTGTGGTCACGATGGCCCGCCGATCTGGCACCCAGACGACCACAGCGCCAACCCGCCCTCGGGCACAGATGGAAGCCCCAACAGGCCGTGTCCCAAGTGATGTTATATTGGGGGGAGAGCCTGGGTACCGGTCTCTCCAGCGCAGTCCGCGGGAACAGAGGTCGAGGAAGGGAAGCTGGCAGGCTCCCTCCCTGCGCGGGGTCCCTCCACCAGGCAGAAGGTCCCACCGTGGAACTGGCGCGCTGGTTACTGCAGATCAGCCCAGCACCTGGGAGCAGGTTACACACAAGCTGCCTGAAACCGAAGCGATATTATGCCTGTCTGTCTCTGAGCCTGGCGGTCCCAACTACCTGGTCACTGGAGCAATGATGGCGGAGGGCCGCAGCTATTGCTCTTAACCTCTGAGCCATCTCTCTAGCCCCGAAAGGTGGTCTGTAAGCACTCCCTTTACAGAGAAATCTGGCAAGGAATCCAGTGGGATTTCTAAAGGGTCTCATCTTCTAATGCCAGCCAATTTTCCAAAGTGAAAGCAAGTAAAGACCCCTTCTATTCTAGAGGACATCTTTGAAGTCCACTTACCCAAGGATCTAGAAAGACACATGCTAGCATCACAGCTACTGTCCAAGTGAGATGAGCCATCTATTCCTAGGCAACCCAAAATGCACATTCCCAAGGAGCTTAGAGTTCATTAATACAAAAGAGAAGAGGAAATCACACAGGCACTAGAGCATGCACGCACATACACACACACACACACACACACACACACACACAAATACTGACCACTAAGGATGTTTTACTAATTTTGATTTGAACTTTGAAATTAGAGAAATCTCTCTCTTTAAAAAAAAATTAGAACAAATTCTATTTGATAAGATACCTGTACAAGGATGAAGAAAACAAAAAACATCCAAATTCCAGGAGAGTAATGAGAATTAGCAGTCACCCTCTGGTAACTGGAAAGGCAGTTGCACATTTCTGGGTGTTGGTTATGTAATTCCAGCTCTTGAACATTTAATACATCCTTCTGTTGGTTGCTGGAGTAACACAATTGCTCAATGATATGTGAAGAATTGACAAGGACTATATGCATGGTAGTGTGCCAAGTTCTTGCTTGAATGTGCTTGCTTAATTATCTACTTGTGGTCTCTTTGGGAGTTTCTGAATTCCATTACCTCTTTCTTTAAAGAAAATTTAATCTACTTCAGAAAGCAAGCTTATTAATCATAGGCCAATGAACACTAGTCCTTTCTAAGTAAGTAGTTCTTAGACCCACTTTTCAGACAACTAACCAGGCTAGCAGACACACCAGGGCCAATATAAGATGTAAAATACCAGAATAGTGGTAACTCCTTGTAGCCAAAGTAATTTGGTGAGTTGAGCAACAACAGAGCAAATAGGTAACAGATTAATTTTAATAATGTAAGTTGAGCATCCCACTCTGAAAATCTAATGCCAAATGTAGTCCAAAAATATAAATGTGTGTGTGTGTGTGTGTGTATGTGTGTAAGAGAGAGGGAGAGGGAGGGAAACAGAGAGAGTGGATATGTGTATCAATAGTCATAGAACATCTTACTCTATCTATCTCCTTTGTATTTCATTTAGGCATGATTCCTCATTGAATCAAAAAACTAAACATTTTGCCTAGGCTGCTTTCTAGATATTCTTGTCTTTATACCCCAATGCTAGGCTTCCAGGCATACATGGCCATGCCCAGATTTTTAATGGGTGCTGGGGACTCTAATTTTGGCTTCATGCTTACAGAGCAAGTGATCTTACTACATACTGAAGTTGTTCCAAGCACATATATTTTAGAACTTAAAGATAGAATCAAATTTCATCTCAGTACTTGAGAAGCAAAATGGAATATTGAGAGTTTGAGGCCACTCTAGGCTAGATAGATAGATAGATAGATAGATAGATAGATAGATAGATAGATAGATAGATAGATAGATAGATGATAGATAGATAGATCCTGTCTCAAAACAAAACAAAACAAAAACAGCAATAATAAGTTATGATTCACAGCAGAATCAATGAGCTCAGTAAACCCCTGAGGTCTATGGCCACAACACTGGAAAGCTCTCAAATCAGATCTATAATGATAAGAACACGTGAGGCGGTTTCAACCATACATAGCTTTGTAATGATAGTTTTCTATATAATCAGTTTTTCAATCAACAGAACTAGTTGGAAGCTTTTCAGTGAAAAACACTTATATAGTTATCATTGTTGACAGTATAAAAAAGTAAAATGGCTACAGAAAGAGAAAAGCTTTATTAGAGAAGATGCATGGGAATATCAGAGAAAGCATCAGCCTCACTGTCCATGATTTTTTTTTATTTTCTAAGTTTTTTTTTATTTACATTCCCAATGATTTCCCCTTTCCCAGTTCCTCCCTCCCTGAAAGCCCCATAAGCCCCCTTCCCTCCCTCTGTTCCCCATTCAACCCCCTCTCGCTTCTCTGTCCTGGCATTCCCCTACATCCAGTCTTTCCAGGACCACGGGTCTCTCCTTCCATCTTCTTGGAAATCTATTGATATGCGAACTGTGCCTAGGGTATTCCGAGATTCTGGGTTAATATCCTCTTATCAGTGACTGCAAACCATGTGTGTTCTTTTGTGATTGGGTTACCTCACTTTTAATAGAAAGAATGGAGGTCACTGGGCAGGAGACCTGACCTCTCTTTAGGAAGTTTTAAATTAGACCTTTTTTTTTTAATAAATAGCAGAAGCTGAATTGGCTTTGACCATTTAAAATATATTTTATTATTATTTGTGTATATGTGTGTTTATGTGTGCAGATACCTCATATTCATGTGCCAGTAAAAAATAGAAAAGGACATTAGATTTCTGGAGCTGGAGTAAATGAGAGTTGTGAGCCATTCAATGTTGGTGCTGAAAGCCAAACTCAGGTACTCTATAAAAACAACACAACATACTCTTATCTGCTGAGAAATCTCTTCAGCTAGTGTGTGTGTGTGCATATGTGCATTTGTGCATATGTGTGTTAATCTCTTAGCACCAGCATCCCTTTTATTACTTTAAATCTAAGGGTTTTCCCAAAAGTAAAAAGATGTCTACCAGCTGTTATTGCAGCCTTTTGCTGTGTTCCTTACACTTGTTACCAGAAAGAATATATTACATTCATAAAGGCTTCAGCCAAAATCCCAGGGTTATGCTTACAGGCTACTAGTTGGGCTATAGCTGAAATTTAAATCTTAGTGATAGGGTAGAATATGGAAAGTTAATTTAATTTTGGTGTTTAGAGGTAGGGTGTTTTGAGAGGTTATTAAATTTAAAGATAGCTATCAGTATATGCTGATGTCTTTATAGGAAGAAAATGACCACATTCAAAGCTGTGTTCTTTATATCTGGCATGCCAGATCTGGAAGAGCCTCCAGGCTCTATCAGCAAAAAGAGTATCAGCAGATATGGCTCTTTGATCTTGACATGATCCAAAATAAACCACACCACAGCAGGTCACACTATAGTTCATTATGCAACTGATTCCTAGACTTGACCCATTTGCCTAGAGAATCCAGGCTAGGATTTTTCCATTGAGAGCATGTGTAATTGGTGGAAGGGAGTCATTCTAACAAAAGAAAATCAGGTTTCTATTGCTAAGAGAAGAAAAAATGGATCCTGGGAAGGAGAAAATTTTCCTATGTCAATCAAGACTTGTCTTAATGTGTGGCTAGTTGGTTCCACAGACATGACACTCCCGGAGGATCCGGCTATACCACTCCTAGGCATATACCCAGAGGCTTTACCTGCATGCAATAAGGACACATGCTCCACTATGTTCATAGCAGCCTTATTTATAATAGCCAGAAGCTGGAAAGAACCCAGATGTCCCTCAACGGAGGAATGGATTCAGAAGATGTGGTATATTTACACAATGGAATACTACTCTGCAATTAAAAACAATGAATTCACGAAATTCCTAGGCAAATGGTCAGAACTTGAAAATATCATCCTTAGTGAGGTAACCCAATCACAAAGGAACACACATGGTATGCAGTCACTGATAAGGGGATATTAAACCAGAATCTCGGAATACCCTAGACACAATTCGCATATCAATAGATTTCCAAGAAGATGGAAGGAGAGACCCCTGGTCCTGGAAAGACTGGATGTAGGAGAATGCCAGGACAGAGAAGCAAGAGGGGGTTGAATGGGGAAAAGAGGGAGGGAAGAGGGCTTATGGGACTTTCGGGGAGGGAGGAAACGGGAAAGGGGAAATGATTTGGAATGTAAATAAAAATAAATAAATAAATAAATAAAATAAGTACCAAGAACCCCATCTTCTCCTCTCTCCATTGTCAGTCGTGTGAGAATTCATACTACTACCTAGTCTAAGGATCTGGACCTCAAATTATATACCTGTAAAAAGTAGGTTAAATTAATTTAAAATTAAGGACATGTTGGCAATAGATTCTAGCAGATGACAATGTTAAAAATACTAAATATGCAAAACATGATATTATATACTTTGCTCAGAGGATCAGGTGCTGTCGTTAATGATTTCAAATATATTTCTTCCTGTCAAGGTGGCTTCTAGAGAGCAGAGATACCACTGAAACTGCTTACTGAATAAATAAATCTCTTTTTAAGGGTAAAAATTTATATACTCCCTGCCAAGAGACACACATGTCCTTAAATATGACTTACCTGTACTGCAATTTCCCTCTGTGAGTATGCTGCAAAAATGTGGCTAAATAACTCCAAGTATCTCCCATCGAGGAAGCTCTGGCTAATGTGATGATGAAGGAGCAGTCTGGGCATCATGGCCATCACGAGGCATCACCTCTGTCTCCACCATACTCTTGGTGTCACAACATTTGACTTAATAACATTACCTGGGATCATAATTATAGCCTGTGGAGTTTCGCTGATGAAAGTCTCCTTGAAAATGATGGTCACATTTCTGAATGCCTCTGGTAGAAAAAGCAGAATTCAGTTCCTACTGAGGCTGCAGAGACTTCCAGACACAGAATGATATTGAGAATGGTAATTGCCTGCCTGCTCTAGAAAATATCAAATTGATGTGCTCTGGGAGGCTGAGTCTTTTGATTCCCTTTGGTGTTGGATATTTTCAGTCAAGAAAATGAAACAGCTTGCCCATAAAAGCTGACTTCAGGTACCACGTGCTCCACTTCCCCCAAAAGAACTAGTCTAAAACTACAGCCATGTTGTTAAATAGGTACTGCTTGGCTAGGTGCATTTACTACCTAAAGGTAAACACATTCCATCCCAGTTCTAATCCAAATTCACATGATCTATCTCCATCTCACCCAGCTAATCAAGGAATGATTCCAATTTCACCACTATTTCCACATTACACTCTTCCAATAGCATTGCTGTTTGCTTAAGTGGAAATCTTGTTTTGGTTCTCTACAATTTACTTTGTCCAATGGCTTATAGACAAAGTCGCAATGTGCCAGCTCTACACATGTAGGAAAAAGATTGATCTCCTGTATTTGCGCTTGCCTCTCCTGCATTTCTGCAACGTTATTATTTTGTTCTGGAAGAATCTAAGTCCCCTCAAATATTAACTAGCCAAAACAGCAAATGTATGAGCACAAAAAAATGCTTATTGCATGTCATTGAGATTTGGGTTGGTTATGATTGAGCATGATTGTGACAGTTGATTAATAACATGTCAGCCTGAAGGGAAAAGATGCTGAAGACTTGGCCACAGCTAACGAAATTTCTAATGAGGGAAGGCAACATCTGTGATGTAATTAGGCTAGTTCTAAATCAGGGCTGGTTTTTAATATGATTTTAATCAGGTTGTGCCCTGTTCTAAATAACTCTGCATCATGTAAAATGGTGGATTCTGTTTTTCCTAGACTTGGGAGCATTTGATTCTACTTAAATGCAAATGTATAAGCAAGTGACTTTGCATCTCATTGTGTCTGTGGACACCACTTTTCTTCCAGCTAAACCCACAGGAACAATCTGATGAAAAACACCACCCTATAAATTTCCCAAAGTAGATAGGGACCATATGAAAATATGCATATACTAAAACCATATCAGACAAACCAGATTTGTATAAAGAGAATATCTCGTGTATTGTGTGAATGCATCACCTGGCAATTAAAAAACCTATTGCCTATAGTAAATGGTAGAATAGAAGGTGGGACATCTGGGAGGCAGAAAGAATTCAAGTAAAGAGCCATGGGTGGGAGATTAGTCAGGAAAGATATGATAAGTTGGACTAATTGTACCTGAGCACAGGTAATCAGCTACATGGAAGAATGTATATTAAAATAGGTGGGATAATTTATTATCTAATAAGAGAAAGGGCTAGGTATAAGACCAAGGTATTTGTAAATATATTTTGAGTCTGGTCTTATTTCTGGGAGCATGGGGTTGGGAAGAAGAATCAGACCTAACTTCTACAAACTTGAAATATATTAAACACACCAAGACCATAAAACAAGTCCTTCACTTGTTCACCAGAAAGAAAAGGATACTGAATACTGCAATGGTTATGATAGTCTTGGTCATGCTGTCTCTTCATAGCAATGAACCCTTAACTCAGATACCCAGTAACAATGTGTCATTTGACTGTTTGGTGTGCATGGCAAGGCAACAAAAGCAGAGAACCCACAACTGTTCCTGAGGCTTCAGTTTAGCTTCAAACAAATGTTAATAAACATAACCTAATCAAATTGCTATGAGTCCATCCATTAGTCCACCTGTCCATTCATCCATTTCTTCTGTCTAGACATGGTGCTGCACCTCACCTCTGCAATTGGTATCAACTGAGTCCTCATTCAAGCCTGAGTCCCTTCACTTCCCACAGCCTAGTTCTATCATTCCAGCAGCTTGCCAACAGGCTTCCTTAATATTTTATCCCTCCATTGCCGTGGCTGGCTGCATCAATAACAGCTCTCTACTACTAGTATGATCCCTTTAGCTCTTTGAAATCTCCTGCATTCTCTCTAACTCTTATATAGCAGTAATAGAGCCCATGCATAGGCAAATAAAGACAATTACTGCGTGTACTGTGTGATGTGTTCTTTGATATGAGAGTTAGTAACTAAAATTTGAAGATAAAGATCTGAGTTTGCCAATGGTAACCTATCAAAAAGCAGGACTACTTTGAAAATTGCAGTCAACAAAACCCATTGATTTGTTGTTTATTAAATGAATTCTGACATTGTAGAAAGCTATAAACATATACAGCTATGTTTCTTCTATAGCACACACAATTATGTATTTGCAGTCCCAGATCCCTTCAGGAAAGATAATGACAAAGGAAAGTATACCTTACCTTTCAAAGACTTGGCCACTGGCATCCAGAGAAAGACTTGTCTGAGAGCCCAGACATAAAGGGGACACAGCCACCTGGCAAGTTTGCTGGTTTTTGTTCCAAGCTCTGTATAAACCGAAACAAGTGATAGGAAGGCAGTTGTGGTCAAAGCTATGAGTAAGCAAAGCTTTCAGTGTTATATATTCTATGTCATTTGTTATGGGAGTGACCAAATGACCAATCCTAGACGTAGGGCTTTTTGGGTGAAGACCCTGGTAATGGTAGGAACTTTGTTGTCTAACTATTCGCTGCTCTTCCTTCCTTCCTTTCTTTCTTTTATTTTTCAGTTCAATGTTTGTTGCTTTTTATTTTTTATTAGATATATTCTTTGTTTACATTTCAAATGTTGTCACCTTTCCTGGTTCCCCCTCCCCCAAAAATCCCATAAGCCATCTCCCCTTCCCCAATCAACCCTCCCCTGTCCTGGTATTCCTCTACCTACCGCATCAAGTCTTTCCAAGACCAAGGGCATCTCCTCCCTTTGGTGTCTAACAAGACCATCCTCTGCTGCCTATGAGTCTGGAGCCATGGGTAACTCCATGTGTACTCTTTGGTTGATGATTTTTGTCCCCGGGAGCTCTAGGAGTACTGGGTGACTCATGTTGTTGTTCCTCCTGTGGCACTGCAAACCCCTTCAGCTCCTTTGGTCCTTTCTCTAGCTCCACCATTGGGGACCCTGTGCTCAGTTCAACGGCTGACTGAGAATGTCCTCCTCTGTATTTGTCATGCACTAGGAGAGCCTCCCAGGTGATAGCTATATCCGGCTCCAGTAAGCCAGCACTTGTGGGCATCCACAATAGTGTCTGGGTTTTGTAACTGTATATAGGATGGATCCATGGGTGGGGTATTCTCTGGAAGGTCTTTCCCTCAGACCCTGCTCCACCTTTTTTCTCTGTATCTCCTTCTATGGGTATTTTTCCCCTTTCTACAAGGTACCCAAGGCTCCATATTTTGTTCTTCCTCCTTCTTGGTCATCATTTGATATGTAAAATGTGTCTTGGCTATTCCAAGCTTCTGGGCTAATATCCACTTATCAGTGAGTGCATGCCATGTGTGTTCATTTGGGATTGGGTTACCTCACTCAGGATGATATTTTCCAGTTCCATCCATTTGTCTAAGAATTTCATGAATTCATTGTTTTTGATGGCTGAATAGTATTCCATTGTGTATATATACCACATTTTCTGTATCCATTCCTCTGTTGAGGGACATCTGTGCTCTTTCCAGCTTCTGACTATTATAAATAGGGCTGCTATGAACATAGCAGAGCATGTGTCCTTATTATGTGATAGAGAATCATCTGGGTATATGCCCGGGAATGGTGTAGCAGGGTCCTCCAGTAGTATTATGCCCAGTTTTCTGAGGAACTGCCAAACTGATTTCCAGAGTAGTTATAACAGCTTGCAATCCCACCAGCAGTGGAGGAGTTTTCCTTTTTCTCCACAAATTCTCTAGCACCTGCTGTCTCCTGAGTTTTTTATCTTAGCCATTCTGACTCGTGTGAGGTGAAATCTCAGGGTTGTTTTGATTTGCACTTCCCTGATGACAAAGGATATCGAACATTTCTTTAGATGCTTCTCAGTCCATCAATATTCCTCAGGTGAAAATTCTTTGTTTAGCTCTGCACCCCATTTTTTAATAGGGTTATTTGGTTCTCTGGAGTCTAACTTCTTGAGTTCTTTTTATATATTGGATATTAGCCCCCTGTTGGATGTAGAGTTGGTAAAGATCTTTCCCAATTTGTTGGTTGTCATTTTGTCCTATTGACAGTGTCCTTTGCCTTATAGTAATTTTATAATTTTATGAGGTCCCATTTGTCAATTTTTGATCTTAGGGCATAGGCTATTGGTGTTCTGTTCAGGAAAATTTCCCCTGTGCCCATATGTTCAAGGCTCGGCACCAGTCTCTTTTCTATTAGTTTCAGTGTGTCTGGTTTTATGTGGAGGTCCTTGATCCACTTGGACTTGAGCTTAGTACAAGGAGATAAGAATGAATCCATTTGGGCTGGAGAGATGGCTCAGTGGTTAAGAGCACTGACTGCTCTTCCTAAGGTCCTGAGTTCAAATCCCAGCAACCACATGGTGGCTCACAGCCATTCGTAATGAGATCTGACGCCCTCTTCTGGGGCATCTGAAGACAGCGACAGTGTACTTACATATAACAAATAAATAAATCTTTAAAAAAAAAAAGAATGAATCCATTTGCATTCTTCTGCATGCTAGCCTCCAGTTGAGCCAGGACCATTTGTTGAAAAGGCTATCTTTTTTCCACTGAATGGATTTAGCTCCTTTGTCAAAGATCAAGTGACCATAGGTGTGTGGGTTCCTTTCTGGGTCTTCAATTCTGTTCCATTGATCTACCTGCCTGTCACTGTACCAATACCATGCAGTTTTTAACACTATTGCTCTGTAGTACAGCTTGAGATCTGGGATACTGATTCCCCCAGATGTTCTTTTACCGTTGAGAATAGTTTTAACTATCCTGGGTTTTTTGTTGTTCCAGATGAATTTGAGAATTGCTTTTGCTAACTCTATGAAGAATTGAGTAGGGATTTTGATGGAGATTGCATTGAATCTGTATATTGCTTTTGGCAAGATAGGCATTTTTACTATATGAACCCTGCCAATACATGAGCATGGAAGATTTTTCCAACTTCTGAGGTGTTCTTCGATTTCTTTCTTCAGAGACTTGAAGTTCTTGTCATAGAGATCTTTCACTTGTTTGGTTAGAGTAACACCAAGATATTTTACATTGTTTGTGGCTATTGTGAAGTGTGTCATTTCCCTATTTACTTTCTCAGCCTGTTAATCCTTTGAGTATAGGAAGTCTACTGATTTGGTTGAGTTAATCTTATATCCAGTCACTTTGCTGAAGTTGTTTATCAGCTGTAGGAGTTCTCTGGTGGAGTTTTTTGGGTCGTTTAAGTATACTAGCCTATCATCTGCAAATAGAGATAACTTGATTTCTTCCTTTCCAATTTGTATCCCTTTGACTTCCTTTTGTTGTATAATTGCTCTAGCTAGAACTTCAAGTACTATATTGAATATAGATAGATAGATAGATAGATAGATAGATAGATAGATAGATAGATAGATAGATAGAGAGGGCAGCCTTGTCTAGTCCCTGATTTTAGTGGGATTGCTTCAAGTTTCTCTCCATTTAGTTTGATGTTGGCTACCAGTTTGCAGTATATTGCTTTTACTATGATTAGATATGGGCCTTGAGTTCCTGGTCTTTCCAAGACGTTAAGCATGAAAGAATGCTGAATTTTGTCAAATGCTTTCTCAGCATCTAATGTGGTTTTTTTCTTTAAGTTTGTTTATGTAGTGGATTACATTGATGAATTTCTGTTTATTGAACCATCCCTGCATCCCTGGGATGAAGTCTACTTGATTGTGGTGAATGACCGTTTTGATGTGTTCTTGGATTCGGTTGACCAGAATTTTATTGAGTATTTTTGCATCAATATTCATAAGGGAAATTGGTCTGAAGTTCTCTTTCTTTCTTGGATCTTTGTGTGGTTTTGGTATCAGCATAATTGTGGCTTCATAGAACGAGTTGGGTAGTGTTCCTTCTGTTTCTATTTTGTGGAATAGTTTGAAGAGTATTGGTGTTAGGTCTTCTTTGAAGATCTGATAGACTTCTGCACTAAAACCGTCTGGTCCTGTGCCTTTTTTGGTTGGGAGACTGTCAATGACCACTTCTGTTTCTTTAGGGATTATGGGACTGTTTAGATGGTCTACTTGATCCTGATTTAATTTTGGTATTTGGTATCAGTCTAGGAAATTGTCCATTTCCCCCAGATTTTCCAGTTGTGTTAAGTATAGGCTTTTGTAGTAGGATCTGATGATTTTTTGAATTTCCTCAGTTTCTGTTGTTATATCTCCCTTTTCATTTCTGATTTTGTTAAATTGGATAGTGTCTTTGTGCCCTCTCGTTAGTCTGGCTAAGGGTTTATCTATCTTGTTGATTTTCTCAAAGAATCAGCTTCTGGTTTTGTTGATACTTTGTATGCTTCTTTTTGTTTGTACTTGGTTGATTTCAGCCGAGTTTGATGATTTCCTGCCTTCTACTCCTCTTGGGTATATTAGCTTCTTTCTTTTCCAGAACTTTCAGGTGTGCCTTTAAGTTGCTAGTGTATGCTCTCTCCAGTTTCTTTTTGGAGGCACTCAGGGTGATGAGTTTTCCTCTTAGCACTGTTTTCATTATGTCCCATAAGTTTGGGTATGTTGTGCCTTCATTTTCATTAAATTCTAAAAAGTCTTTGATTTCTTTCCGTATTTCTTCCTTGACCAAGGTATCATTGAATAGAGCATTATTCAGCTTCCATGTGTATGTGGGCTTTCTGTTGTTTTTGTTGCTATTGAAGACCACCCTTACTCCATAGTGATCTGATAGGAAGCATGGGATTATTTCAAGCTTCTTATATCTGTTGCGGTCTGTTTTGTGACCAATTATATGGTCAGTTTTGGAGAAGGTACCATGAGGTCCTGCGAATATTTAGGAAGAAATGTTATCTACCTATCTATCTATCTATCTATCTATCTATCTATCTATCTATCTATCTATCTATCTATCTATCTATCTAATCTATCTATCTATCTATCTATCTATCTATCTATCTATCTATCTATCTATCTATCTATCTATCTATCTATCTATATCTTAAATCCATTTGGTCCAAAACTTCAATTAGTTTCACTGTGTCTCTGTTTAGTTTTTGTTTCCCTGATTGGTCCATTTAGAAGAGTGGAATGTTGAAGTCACCCACAATTATTGTGTGAGGTACAATGTGTCCTTTGAGCATTAGTAAAGTTTCTTTTACAAATGAGGGTGCCCTTGCATTTGAAGCATAGATGTTCAGAATTGAGAGTTCTTCTTGGTGGATTTTTCCTTTGATGACTATGAAGTGTCCTTCTGTGTCTTTTTTGATAACTTTAGGTTGAAAGTCAATTTTATCTGATGTTAGAATGGCTACTCCAGCTTGTTTCCTAGGACCATTTGCTTGGAAATTTCTTTTTTAGCCTTTTATTCTGAGGTAGTGTTTGTCTTTGACTCTGAGGTACATTTCCTGTATGGAACAAAATGCTGGGTCCTGTTTACATATTCAGTCTGTTAGTCTATGTCTTCTTATTGGGGAGTTGAGTCCCTTGATGTTAAGAGATATCAAGGAATAGTGATTGTTGTTTCCTGTTATTTTTGATGTTCTTTTTATGTTTGAGTGGTTATCTTCTTTTGGGTTTGTTGAAAAAAGATTACTATCTTGCTTTTTCTAGGGTGTATTTGCCCTCCTTGTATTGGTGTTTTCCATCTATTATCCTTTGTAGGGCTGGGTTTACACAATTTGTGGAAACATATTGTGTAAATTTGGTTTTATCATGAAATATCTTCATTTCTCTATCTATAGTGATTGAGAGTTTTGTTGGGTATAGTAGTCTGGGCTGCCATTTGTATTCTCTTAGAGTCTGTATGAGATCTGCCCAGGATCTACTAGGTTTCATGGTCTCTGGTGAGAAGTCTAGCATAATTCTGATAGGTCTTCCTTTATATGTTACTTGGCCTTTTTCTCTTACTGCTTTTAATATTCTTTCTTTGTTTAGTACATTTGGTGTTTTGATTATTATGTGACGGGAGGTATTTCTGTTCTGGTCCAGTGTGTTAGGAGTTCTGTAGGCTTCTTGTATGTTCATGGGCATCTCTCTCTTTAGGTTAGGGAAGTTTTCTTCTATAATTTTGTTGAAGATATTTACTGGCCCTTTAGTTTGGAAATCTTCACTCTCTTCTATACCTATGATCCTTAGGTTTGGTCTTCTCATTTTGTCCTGGATTTCCTGGATGTTTTGGGTTACAAGCTTTTTGCATTTTGCATTTTCTTTGACTGTTGAGTCAATGCTTTCTATGGTATCTTCAGCACCTGAGATTCTTTCTTCTATCTCTTGTATTCTGTTGTTGATACTTGCATCTATGACTCCTGATTTCTTTCCAAGGTTTTCTATCTCCAATGTTTTCACTCTTTGTGATTTCTTAGTTGTTTCTATTTCTGTTTTTAGGTCCTGGATCCTTCACTTGTTTGTTTGTGTTTTCTTGTAATTCTTTAAGGGATTTTTGTGCTTCCTTTTTCAGGACTTCTGCCTGTTGACCCATGTTCTACTGTATTTCTTTAAGTGATTTTTGTGTTTCCTTTTTAAGGACTTCTCCCTATTGACTCATGTTCTCCTCTACTTTTTTAAGGGAGTTATTTATGTCCTTCTTAAAATCCTCTATCTTCACCATGAGATGTGATTTTAAATCCAGGTCTTACTTTTCTGTTGTGTTGGGGTATCCAGGACTTGCTGTTGTTGGAGAACTTGGTTCAGATGGTGCCATGTTGCCTTGGTTTCTTTTGGTGATGTTCTTGCATTTGCCTCTTGCCATCTTATCTCTGGTGTTAGCTGGTATTACTGTCTCTTACTGTGGCTTATCTGTGCTCCTGGGAGACCGTATCTCTGTGTATGTAGGTACTCCTGCGAGATCCACTCTCTTGTGGTTGTATTTGGGTATGTAGCTCTGTGCCCCCAATCAACTCTGGGTGCAGGTGGTAATGGGAAGACTTCTGTCCCAGGTTGTTCCTAGGCTCTTGTGTCCTCAGGGTTTCTGACTGTTTCCTCTGAGCAGCAGGGGTGGTCCTACCTGTGCTGCCCGGCCTCTCTGTACTCCTGAGTGGTTAGCTACCTCCATGAGTCACTTGGATATGGTACAAGGTGGCAGAGGGTGGTCCCAAGGTTCACCAGAAGATTCCGGGTGTGATCCTCTGGTGAGGGTGGTTTTACCTGTGCAGGCAGGCCCCTCCGCACTCCTGGGTGGTTAAGCTCCTTCCCTGTGCCACTTGGGTATGGTGTTCTGTGCCAGAGGATGGACCCAAGCCGGAGAAAGAAACTGGAGGGCTTCTGCCAGAGGTTTCCTGACGTGAATCTCTGAGCTGCAGGGCAGGTCTCACCTGCGCTGACTGTCTGCTCTGCACTGCTGGGTGGATAGCTAGCTTCCTGTGCCACTTGGAGATGGTGCACTGTGGCAGAGGATGGCCCCAAGGTGGAGACAGAAACCGGGAGACTTTTGCCAGAGGGTTCCGTATGGATCCTCTGAGCTGCAAGGCAGGTCTCACCTCTGCTGACTGTCTTCTCTGTGCTGCTGGGTGGATAGTTAGCTTCCTCCTCCCCCTTCCTTTCTTCCTTTAAATTCAGAATCTGAAAAATATCCTACTCAACTTCCTTGACTATTACTATGGTGAAGTGTGGTGAAGTGCCCCATGATGCTTAAGCCCATAATGCTTAAGTACAGTTTTGTAAAGGACTATTGGGACAACTTTGTTGTCTTGATAAGAAAAAAGGGAATGTCCATTAAGGCCCTTCTCCCATCTTGTTTCTTCAAAACTAATCTTGACCTCAAGTCTACTACAGCCATCCTGAACCCAGAAGGTAGGTGGCATGATATAGAGAATCCAACAGTTTGTGATTGGCAGAGTAGAAAGATTTAAAGGTCTGAGTCTTGTGATGGGATTACATAGAAAATCATCCCTGGTGACAATGCTTACCTCCTGTCTCTTATGCTTGCGATTCATCAATGCATATTTTCTCTTATTCTTATAATAAAGTGTTCTGGTATTGAAAATTAAAGGAATTCTTGTACATATGCTTATTTTACAGTATAAATTGATCTAGCCCAACCTGTTTGCATCAAATAAAGATAGTGGTTTTCTACTGGACATTGGAAAACCTGAAGTGGATGGAAATTCAAAGGTGTCTTACCCTGGGGGCATGGAAAGAAGTAGAGCTGTGATCTCAACAGCAAGTGAAAGTTTCTTAGGAATGCAGATTGGGGAAGCTTACATGAACTCTCTCTTCTCTATGTTGATTTAATTGACATAATGAAATCCACACAGCATTTTGAGCCTCTTCCATCAAACTTTTTCAGACTTCATCAAAAACTACTTTCTCGGAATCCTTGGTATCAATTGTTTATTTTGGTCTATGTTTTCCCCCTTAACTAACACGTAGCTCTGTTTAAGCTCATGTATACTGTGCCTGCCTTCTTGTGAAGACAATGTTTTAACAGTTCCTGTAGAATGTCTGTATTCACTCAGCTTGCATCATGCCTTTAGTAACTACAAAATGAATATGGGATTGCTTACTAACCTGCCCAGTATCACACCCATGCCTACGGGTATGTCTGGAATCCTAATTAAGGGCTGGTGACACAAATAGCTCTGCTAGAGTTGCCTTCAATTGCAAAGCAAAAGCCTGGAGAGAGAAACGACAGAGGACAGAGAAAAGAACAACTCAAAGTCACCTCCAACATCACCAGAAACTATATAATTCATTCCCTCTTGGGAGCATGCCTATCAGAAGTTCTGATTAAAAAGGGAAAAAGCAACAGAGAATCTGTCATGGCTTTCTGTTTTTACCCTGTTCCTCAAAATACATTGCCTCCTAGACTTTTCATATTCTACATTAGACAAAACTAGAGAAAGGGGGTCGTCTCGGTCAGAGGATGTTAGAACTCATCCTTAACAAGGGTACGAAAAGGAGCAGGAGGCAGCTTAGATTGCTCCTCAGAAGTAGGAAGTGAAGCAAGGAGTAGAGACCAAATAGCTTTTCGTGGAGGCAATCTCAAGAAACAAGGAGGGGAGTGTGGAAAAGGGAGGAAAAGAAAAGCTACAGATACAATGAGCAACCCAGGCCTGGGGGTTGCTGGAACTCAGTTATGTGAGAAGTTCTATATAGACTATGCTCCCAAATTGTTCTTTTTGTGTGACTAGGAGCTGGAACACTTCCACTAACTCATTTATCATTAGCTGACACCTGCTCCTTGGGACATCTCCACATTGGCTCTCCCAGACTTCCCCACTCATGAGTGAATACATTCTTGCTGTCAGAGAAGGCTAGGTGCTTGAAGTAAGAAGTCATTGGCACACACAAGAATTATGAGTTCTGAAAGTTTATAGGCAGGACGTCAGTAGCATCTGCTATACTGGAAAATAAACAAGAGAAGAGAGGAACTGAGGGTTAAAGTGAGGGAGCAGCCATAGACAGCTTCTACTAAGCTAGAGCTGACACTTGGATAGGCCAAGTCAGCGAACAGAAATAGACATTCCATTAAAAACAGCTTTGGAACTCGGTAGTATACCTCATAATTGTCATTTTCTTTAGGCTTTAGGATGTCCTCAAAAAATCAAGAGGATTAAAATTCATACCAACCTTCATGATCTATACATGAAATGTATAATTTCATATACATGAAAATAAAATTCTAAATGTACAGGGGAATATTCTAAATGTATGTAAATGTATGTAAAATTATGAGTAGTTTAATTAAAATAAGCAGTGTTTAGTATCCAAACTAAAAGGTAAGATCTGAACCTGACTATATAGCAGGGTTTCTACACATACATGCATGTGCTGGGTCAATATCAGAAAAAAAAATAGATTAAAGTTCCTGAGAATTACATGTGTACTTACTTTTCTCTGCTTTTTTTTTTAAAAAAACTTTATAGATCCTTCCCCATGAACATACATTGCTTATATAGTTTTTTCATAATGTCTTTGAGGAAAAAGTTATTCCTTTCTACTAATGGCCTTAAAATGATTTGCGACTTTGGCCCATGTGAGCATCAGTTGTTAGATTCTGTCTGAGCTATGATCAAAGATATCAACTTTCAGATTAATGCCTTTAACTCTTCTCTCCTCATTCTCCCAGACAACCCTGGTAACATTTGACATTGGTCAGCCAACCAATCAGCCAACCATCATGTAAATAATATTTATAGGGTTCCATTGTATGTCAGGTACCGCCCTAGTCTCTAGACAAAACCAAGAATAGTTCCAGTGTTCCTGGAGGGAGCTTAATAATAAAAGAAAACCAACAAAAATGCCATCTTTCAGCAAGACTAAAGAACAGAGACTCATGATTCTATGAGATTCTTTAGCTGGAGATTTGAAAAGGCGGAAGTGGGCTGCCTTCAAGATGTGAACTTCAACCTAATATCCAATAGATGCATAGGTTAGGAAACCAGGGCTGCAGCTCTCTGTACAAAAGGATATAGCGATCATTCTATAAAGCCTTAATCAAGTGTCCTAAAATAATAGTGGGAGATGGGAGAACTGTATTGGATTAAGGCCTATAAGAAGACAAAGGAGTCCAAAGGCGGCCATCAATAAGGACTCCAGCAGTAGGCAAGGGGTTCTGACATAAACCTTGGCCTTAAATAAATGAAGAATTAAATAGTGACCAGAATTATAAATAATTAAACAGTCATGGTCAAGGACTTATCTGGTTGTCCAGTATCTCAGTTTGGGCTCTACAAGATTGTCTGAATAAGTCCTATTGTTTTAGAGGACAGATTGGTTTTCAGAAGAGAATTATTCCTGTCTCTAGCATCATGGGTAATTGATGTCATCTGGGGAGTGGTTTGTCCCATGAGGTTCTGCTTTTCCTAAATCCAAGGTGAATGCAGGTTTTAGACAATGACTGGAGACCCTTAGGAACTGTTTGGGAGTCTGGAACAGGATACTGTAAAAGACTGGCATTAAGAGACTTTAGTTATTCTTTGTGCCTTTAGTCCAGAAAAGGAATGAGACAAGTTAGGTATTGCCAGTTTCTAGGTAAACATTCCTGGAGTGATTGATATGTACATGCTGGGACAGAGAGGCAGCTGACCAAGAGTAAAGAAGAAAGATGCAAAATAAAGACAGGGATGTCAGGTTTCCCACTGCTTTATGAAAACAAGTAGGGAGTCAAGGTCTTTTGGCAATGGAATTTCTAAGTGGTTTTTTGTACAGTTTCCTCTTAAGCTGGAGTTTCTCAGCAGCTATACTTTCCTTATTATCTCGAATGAAGTTTTCATGTATATATTGTTATATTCGCATATTCCCCTCATGTTCCTCTGCTTTCCCCTTTCTCCACCCTCTCTCTGATAGGTCCCTTATATTTTCATCTACTCTCATGCTATATACACATGTAAGATTTCCTGTATCTGTATCAAATGAGAAACATGCACAGCATGTGTCTTCTTGAAACTGCCTTGAATTTCTCCAGTTACATCCACTTTTCCTCAGACAGCATGACTTCTCTCTTCTTATGCAAACACAATACTCTCTGGGTTTTGTTTGCAGGGCAGCATGAAGAAATAAAGGGATGCTTAAGCCCATACCTCCCAAGCCTCGACTCTACCAGTGTGTGCTACAACTAGGTTTCTATTCAGTTAGACTCTCACAATTGGCCCACATCCTCACCTTAACTTTTGCTCCAATGAGAGGACAGTGCCTGCAAAAATAGGTTACCAGTGAATAAATTGATCAATTGATTTTCTAACTTTGCTAACAGAGAAACTTCTCTTTTTTCTTGTGTGATGCTAGGAGCCCACTGCAAGCCGTTCCAGGAATGGAAGACCCTAAACATCAGATTCAACCAAAGGTTTGAGCCTCCACACTGGGAACAGATTTACTGGGACACTGAGGCCCTCTAGTGGCTATCATGGGCTCAATCCCTCTGGAACTCTAGTTCTTCCTAGCCTATTAAAATTTCAACCAGCTCTTGGATTTTAAAAGAAAAATAAACAAATCATTCTTTTGCTTCTCCCTAAATATAGAAAGCTAATTTAGGACTACTTGGATTCTCACACCATGAAGTTCGCCTGGACTGTTTGCTGTCATCCATTTGCTTTGGGTTTTAATGAGTTTGGAAGAGCTTGTCTGCTTGTGCCTTCAAGGTCTAAATGTCTTCTCATCACAGAAATGCACAAAGCCTCTAACTGGTTTGTGTCTGCAGATAAGGCAGGTATCCAGGCCTGGGGGCCATGATAGCTTTCCTTTGACTTCAGTCTTTGGTGGCCACTGGGGGCAGTGACAGGACCATGAGCTATTGCTGTGTCTTGTGGTTTTGGTAAGCTTGGAGCACAGACTGAAACTGGTGCTGTCAGCCCTTTCATGAATCGATTTGCAGCCCCAAGGGAAGCTTTTCTAATATAATTAGCCAGCATTGTGGTTGTATCACCTTCATCTGACCCCTGAGAGCTATAAAGAAGCCCATCATACTCACCTGGCTTTCTTCCCAACCAGACAATTAGGCCATTGGCCAGGAGGAAGCAGCAGAAGAGGAAAAGCCTCCATTTCCATATCTGATGACATCTGCTGTTCCCTGGGCTCAAAGGAAGAGACATAGCAAATCATTCTGTACTGGGCATTAGTATCTCTTAGTTTATAAGCATTATCTTTTTCGTTGCACAAATGAGGGAATTAACACATAGTTATCAAGCTCACACAACAAAATAAATAAATAACTCTCCTTAAAACTCACACTTTTGCTAGACTTGTATCTTATCCCACTTAGCTTTGGGTTTCAGGCCCCTGATTCACAGACTCATTTGACCATGCCTCCTGGACAGTGGGTAGACTGTATGGTCTAGCCACCAAGATAGATAGATGGCTCAAACCAATCTAGCTTGAAATACTATGTCCAAGAGTCTCTGCCTTACCTGTAACCTGGAGCCTTCCTGCTCAAAGTACAATACTGGAATTTACAGTGCCTGGAATCACTCCCATTTACCCAGTTACAACTCCAAGGATGAAGCCCATCTCCAGGGCATCTAGTGCACTCAGACCACCTAAAGTTCTTAATGGAGGTTTGGGGCCAGGAGAACTGAGAAGGATGTTGAGTGTGGCTTCTTTAGCTAGCTTCCAGGAATTGTCCATGATGTGAGCCATATCCAATTGAAAGTTGCCTAAGCTGTATGCATGTCCATCAGAGACACTAGTGCTCAGTGGTGAGCCTAGGTCTGGTGTGCACCAAATAAGATGTAACCAACATTGCCTGGCTGAACCATGTGCTATAGAACTACCCTTCTGATGGAAATTCCTTTGTAGCATGGAGAGGGGTCTGAGTCTACATGTGGTGGGAAGAGTAAGGGGTCAGCCTAAGGGATGTCAGCATGACAAAATGAGAGAGGCAGACAGCATTTCTGCAGAAATTCCCCAGTAAGGGCTCAAGGACCCCAGCCCTGGCAGTACCCATAACGCATGCAGCTGGGAGCTTAGTCCTATCTACTGATTCAAAGTGTCTCTTTGCTTTGCTTCTACAGAAAGATGATGTTGGCTAGCTTCCTCATTGGCACACTATTTACAGTTGTTTTCTCCTTTATTTTTCTTGTTCCCTTCATTTTTGAGGAAAATTATCGAACGCTAGAGGCACTTAGTTTACATAAATAAGGGTGTCATGTTTTTCAGAAAAGATTGATAGGACTTTAAATCATCAAGCCTGGACTCTAAATCTATGCCAAATCTCCTTGAAACACAGACCACAGGGCCCCACCTGAAGTTCACATATAGGGGGTTTGAGTGGGGCTGGCACAGGTGCACATCTAGTAAGTTCCCCGGGGGTATGGTGCTGCAGAGCTAGCTACAGCAAGCAGAACCACTGTTTTAATCTGTCAGAGACACTCTTTTTTTGTTTTGTTTTGTTTTTATATATAGAGCTTTTCATTTGTTTGAAGCTTTCTTTAACCCTTGAATCCTGGAATATGAGAATTAGAAGGATATTAGAAACCAAGATATGGAAATACAGGCCAAGGATCTCTCCCAGGGCCATGAAATCAGCCGAGAAGCAAAGCCAGGACAGAGCATGGTGCCTCCCTCTAAGCTGTGCTGTTTCCTCTGCATTCTGCTGACTTGAAAGCTCCACACAGTCTCTGGCTGCAGTATCTGTAGTATTCTTGGTGAGCCCTCCTTCTCAGGCCAGCTTTGTGCTAGAGTCCCTAACAGACACATATGTCACCAGCACAGCCTGTGAGAATGAACATACAGGCCTCCTTCCTAACCGTTCGGGGAAAACAGGGCTTAGGAAAAAAACTAGCAGCTGTGCTGGTCCCTGGAGGAGAAGCAGCACATTGGCCAGCCAGCAGCCTAGACAGAAGATTCGGCCCAGAGGCCCTGAACACAGGAGTAAACCAAGACATTGCCAAAGCGGATACCCTGGCTCTCCTGGCACCTCAGAGGAGGTCATTGAACCTTTCTGTGCCTGAAAAGGTTATTATGTTCAGGGAAAACAATTATGCACATGGAAGAGAATAAACACGAAAGAACTATGGATTTAGAATAGAGTTTAGTCAATTTTCACTGCATGCCAAATAACCCTGTGCTTTAAAAGACAATTATTTGTCACAAATCTTTGAGGAATGGGAGAAATCTGTGCAAGGTCTCTTCCTAGACTCAAATCTGTGTTCATTAGCCAATGCAAACCCAAGTCAAGCCTCCTCTGCCTGGGAGGACACATGCTATAGATGCATACAACTGGTGCTCTATGGCCATGTTTGTAGTTTGCCAGAGAACAGTTTACATGGTTCAGGGGCTCTGAGATAAAAGGGTGAAAACACAGGATTTTGTTTATTGAAAAAAAAATGAAAGACTTATAGGAGATGAGAAACTGGGATACAAAAAGAAAGCAGTCAGAGGAGGGGACAGGCAAGTTAGCCGCATGTCTAAACAATTTGATCTCATTGTCTGCAGGGATCTTCCAACAGCTGGTGCGGGACCCAGGCTTTACTATTAATATTACCCAATCCAGGGAGGGAGCTGCGACATTGCTCCAGCAATTTACTTCTAGACAGTGGCTCAAGGCTGCTCTCTGGAGACACTAATGACCTACCATTTCAGGCTCACATTGTTCAAAGCTACTTGAGTGATGGCAAGTAGCATCTTGACAAGGAACTGCTATCCAGGCTACTGCACACCAGCAGGCTTCAGGCAAGGGGATGGAAGACCAGAGACCTAAAAGCTGGGGCACACATAGGTTCATGCCCTGTGAAAGTGATAACAAGGAAATAATTTCAAGATTCCAGTTAAATGACTCCAGTCAAACACATTTCTTTTAGTCGGCTTGCATGGTTTTGGTTGATGCCTCTCTTCCTCTGCAAGCAAAGGTTGGGATGCTAAATGCCACCAAATTGAGCTGTTCTGCCTGTAGTTCGAGAAACAAAATGCCAAGCTATGTTCTTCATTGTCCTTGGAACTAACAATTACCATGTGAGTTGAAAGCGAGCAACTGTCCCCAGCACAGTGATGACAACGACTTCAGCCCGACCGAGGCCACTGTGCACTGAGGCTACCATGGCAGCAGCATCACAAGCCATGGAAGAAGAAGAGAGAAAGCACAGAAGAAGGCAGGGGCAGTTGCGTTATCAGATGGCTGTGATGGTTAACCAGTACTGTCAGCTTCTGAAGACTTGGAATCAACTTAGTGCTATACTAAAGATAGGGTGGAATTGAGAGGAAGGTTGTGACTAAAATGCTGGTATCAGGAACACTGGTGATGAGAAACAAAAGAGCTTGCATCTAGGTAAGCTGACCAGATGGGAGACTGGATAGGGCTTGGAGCCATTGTCAGCTGACTCAGGCTGGTTCCCATAAATTACCCCTTCCTGAGGAACATATACCAGGCACAGTTATTGGCTTTAATTCATGTACTTGCAAGGAAGGATGACTTCTACAAAGCTTCTACCTGTTTCAGGAAAGAGACTACCACAGATTGCCCAGGAGACAGAGGTAAATATAAGATAGCCAAGAATGATTGATACATCTTGGTAGTTGTGACAAGAAAACCACAATGTGATCATACAAACATAAAAATAAAGAGAACATAGTCTAATGAATAGCTAATATAGTCCCACAGAGGCCAAAGAGAGCAATGCCTTTAAGGTTGGCCCAACTAGAAAGGCCAGACTAGGCTGAGAGCCAGTAGACAGTCAAGGTCAAAGCAAATGAAACAAGATAGAGATAAACAGAGAGCTTCAAAGCATGACCACTACCCTAAACAAGAGAACTGCACCTAAACAGGTCATCTCTTGGCTGGTCCAGGGGTCATGAATAAAGCCTGGAGATATTCCATTGGCTCAACATGGGAGATTAGTCAATCTCAATAGAAATTCCTTCAGTTTTTGACCAGTATCTGCCATTGTCCTATAAAAAGCCCTTAGATGAACAAACAGCTTGAGTGGTCTTCCCTGTTGCTCCCAAAGAGTTGCTTGTGTTCTGGAACTCTGCTTTCTGTAATAATCTTTCTTCTTTAATCTTCTTTTCTATAATAAAAATTCCTTTTAAAACTCATGCTTTTGGAGCTGGAGAGATGGCTCAGAGGTTAAGAGCACTGACTGTTCTTCCAGAGATCCTGAGTTCAATTCCCAGCAACCACATGGGGGCTCACAACCATCTGTGATAGGATCCGATGCCCTCTTCTGGTGTGTCTAAAGACAGCGACAGTGTTACTCATGTACATTAAATGAATAAGTATTTTAAAAACAAAACAAAACAAAAAACCTCATGCTTCTGGTTTCCCATGAATTTCACTTTTCTAGTTCTAAGATAAGGACCCAGAACAGAGCCAATCTTCCAGTTCAAGGATACTCCCTGTCTTCTTTTCATTAGGTTACAAGCCAATGGATGTCCTGTGAAAGTGTTTCAAAAGAAGATCAACTGGGGATGGAAAATTCACCCTGGGTTGGCTCCCAACTTGAATAAAAATGTGTTGAGCACAGCATCAGCATTTATCTCTGCTTATAAGTGTGGGGCAGCGTGACCTGCTGCCTCCTGCTCCCTGCAATAGTGGGTATCATCAGTTTGTAAGCCAACTCCCCATTTGCTTTTGTTGGGTATTTTGTCACATTGGTGAGAAAAGTAACTAATGTCAACACAAAACTCGGAAGACAGAGCAGGAAAGAGAACAGAGTCTTCTAGACACACACACACACACACTCACTCACTCACTCACAACATACACACCCACAACATACACACACACACATGAAAAAATGAAATGTGTGGAGTAGGTGGAAAAATAATAAAACTGTAGGAGAGGCTTAGTTTTAGGTGTGGGTGGGAATACAGATGGGATGGATAAGGTTAAAAAAAAAAGGTGTCCCTGCCATTTAACCTTTCACCAAAAGTAAACAAACAAAGGAGACAATGCCAACAAGGGTCACCTCTTCACAGTGGTTGTCATGATGTCACCTCTATTTTGAATTTTCACAAAAGAAATTCAGAAATTATGGGTTCCAGGGTAGAGAGTTTGAGGTGCTTGAGATATTCTTACTGGAAAAAGAAACAAAACAAAACAAAACAAAACAAAAACAAAACAAGGCCTGTTGCTAGATACACTCAAAGGCCTGCATTGTGGCATGAGGTTTTACAGAAAGGAAAGGTTGATCTCTGCAGCCTAATGTCCATAAGCTCTAATCTGCCTCCTAGGTCAGTCGATAGTGGTGGACTTTATGAGAAATAATAAGAAAAAGGCTCTTTGTTTCCTGAATGACAAAAAGGACACAAGTTTGTTTGGCCAGGGTTTGTGCTGAGGGAGGATTTAAGCTTCTGACCTCATCCACCAGATAAGGCAGGTTCGGCTTGTGAACATTTGTGGAAAGCCAGTTGCCGATGGTAAAAGTCATTAATGAAGGATCCTGTATTCACTTCTTTTCTATTGCTCTAATGAAATAGCATTGTAAAATGAATTTAAGGAAGAAAGGCGTTGTTTTAGCTTACAGTTCCCTGGAGATGGAGTCCTCATGGAAGGGAACAGATGAGTCATGAAGCCAGACCAAGAAATTGATCACATTGAACCTGAACACAAAAAAGACAGAGAGCACAGAAAATGGGCATGACAGTGAACACACGAAGCCCACCCCCTGGTGATGTACATAAATGTTCCATAACATTCCCAAACAGTACCACCAACTGGGGACCAAGTGTCCAACACATGAGCCTATACAAGACATTTCTCATTCAAACTACCACAGGATTAGAGGCTTTCCTAGGAAGACAATGTGAGTTCAAGAATTAATGCCCTGTGGTCCCTAGGCCTTGTCATGTTTCGACATTGCTAGGGATTATGCATGAGCTTTGAAATTCTTCCTCATCTTGCTGATAAGATTATCAGGAAATTTTCTTCTACCTACCCAATGCTGGAATTAAAGCATGTTCCACTGTACCCAGCTTCTGTACTAGGTGCTGTGGATCAAACACAGGTACTCATACTTTTACAGCGTGTACACTAGCAAGGGAATCATTTCTAAACCCCTCAAATATTCATGGATGATTTGTATTGTTTCTTTTGTAAACTGTGTTCAGTTCCTTAATCCATACGTTGATTAGATGATTGGTGTTGGTGTCTATTTTTGTAATTCTTTATATATTCTTTATTATCCTGCCTGATGAGTAGTTGGCAAGGGTTTCCTTTTTCTGTTCTGTATACTGCCTTCACATTGCTGATTGTGTAGAGATTTGTATTTCATGTAATCCCAGTTGTCAATTATTAGGATTATTTCCTGTGCTAGTTGAGACATTTTAGAAAGTTCCCATCTATGTTTAAACCTTGAAATGTTTAACCTTTGTTTTTGTCTTGTAGTTTCAAAGGTCTTTGTTTCATTTTGAACTGTTTTCTGTGCAAGACGAGAGATATGGACCTAGTTTCATTCTTCTGTATGTGGAAATTCAGTTTTCTCAGCACCAAAAGTTAAAGAGATGCCTCTTCTCCAGTGTATTTGGCATCATGGTCAAAATTCGGGTGACAATAGCTATGCATTTATCTCTGGGCTCTGTGTTCTAGTCCGTTAGCCTACATGTCTGTTGTCAGGCCAGTACTATGCTGTATTACAATACAGTTTGAGGTCAGATATTGTGGTACCTCCACCTGTGTTTTCTGCTTACAACTCCTTCTGCTTAGGACTCTAGCTAAGACTTCAAGCACTATATTGAGTGTGAGTGGAAAGAGTAGAGAATATCTTTGCCTTGTTTCAGATTTTAAAAGACATGCTCAGATTTTTCCATTTAGTGTGATGTTATTAATATATATTTCACCCACAGCCTTTATTCTGCTATGATATGTTCCCTACTACTTCAAGTTTCTTCAAGGATGTCTTGAATATTCATCATATTTTTGTGTTTTGAGTGTTTTGCTTGGATTTATATATATGTACTACTGGCATACCTGGTTCCCACAGAAGTTGGGAGAGGGCATCAGATTCCCAGGTATTATGTTATGGGTGCTTGTGAACCACCATATAATATGGATTCTGGGGAACAAACCCAGTTTTTCTGCAAAACCAACAAGTACTCTAACTGGAAGCCATCTCTCCAACCACTTTTCAGGGATTTTATTACAAAGTGAAAGTTTAACTTTGTCAAAAGCCTTTTCTGCATCAACTGAAATCATCATGTGATTTCTATCTTTAACACTATTCAAGTTCTGTATTGGACTTATTGATCCACATGTGTTGAATCAAACTTGTGTCCCTGGAATACAATCTACTTGATTTTAATATAATGTGCTCCTCCTCCTCCTCCTCTTCCTCCTCCTCCTCCTCCTCTTACTCTTCTTCCTTTTTCCTCCTCCTCCTCCCCTTCTTCTTTGTCTTCTTTTCCAATGTGTTCTTAGTTAAGTTTGCCAAAATTTCATTTAGAATTTTTCTATGTTCGTCAAGGAAATTGGTCTCTTATATTACCACCAACCATAGCAGCACCATTATTACTTATTATTGTTATTATTATTATTATTGTGTGTGTGTGTTCTTATCTGATTTTAGTACCAGAATAATGCTGGTTTTGTAGGATCAATGGTTACTTCCTTCCCTGTCCATTTTATGGAGCAGTTTAAGAGGCTGAGGCATTTATTCTTTAAGGTTTGATGAGTTTCTGTAGGAAGTCTGTCCATTCCTGGGCTTCTCTTATAGGAAGACTTCATATTATTGCGTCAATCTTATTAATTGTTATGAATCTCCTTAAGTTTTTGTATCCTATTGATTTTATGTTGTCAAGTCATATGTATTTGTTTAGGAATGTATCCTTTTTTTTTTTAATTTTTGGCTAGGTTTTTCAGTTCTTTGGGATATATGTTTCCAAAGTATTTAAGGGTTCTTTGTGTTTTATTGGTATCTGCAGTAGTTTCACATTCTTCATCTCTAATTTTTATTAATTTTGGTCATCTCTCTTTCTTTTGGATAGTTTTGGCTATGTTTTATCATATCATTTTTTCATAACTCACACTTTGTTACTATGGTTACTTATATTGTTTTTAGTGTCTATGACATTTCTTTCTGTGTTGGTCTTTATTATTTCTTAACATCTATTGCTTTTGCATTTGGATTGTTCTGTGATTTCTTTTTCTGGGATCTTCAGGTGCATCATTAGATATTTGAGACATTTCTTCATCGATGTGCTTTAACAAGCTGGTGGGATGGATCAGTGGTTATGGACAGTTGCTGCCGAGCCCAATGCCAGAGTTTCATCCACACAACCCATGGGGTAGAGTAAATTCACTCCTGCAAACTATCTTCTGACCTCCACACATGTATATCATGTGACACGATCATAAACATACACACATTAATTTATTTATTTATATGTATATACATGGCATTTTTACCACTTCTGATTGATCTTGTTTCAAAATATACCCTATCAAATATCATAATATACCACTTTGGTTTGGGCTTCTGTTTACTTGATAGATCCTTTTCTGTCCTTCAGTTCTCCATCTGTGAAGTATGTTTCTCAGAAATAAAGAAGAGTTTAGTCTAACTTTATACTCCAGTCAGCCAGTCTGTCTGTATTTATTGGTGAGTTTACATTTATGGTTATTATTGATATATATTTACTAATTCTTGTAATTCTTGACTCATTTTTCTGGTTGAATTATTATTTGATTTTTGCCCCTTCTGTCACCCCATTAATTTAGGACTAAGCTAGCTTACTGTGCTAGGTAGGTTTAATTCCTTTCTAACACTCCTGTTCATTAATTCCTTTTACAAAATGTTTTTCTATACTTGCATGATTAAGGCTTTCTTTTATCTTTGTTTCTTTTATTTTTGATATTATAATATAATTACACCATTCTGCCTTCCCTTTCCTCCCTATGAACCCCCTCGTATACCCCATTTTCCTTTATTTCAAACCTATAATCTCTTTTCTCATTAAATGTTGTATATACATGTATGCATATGTGTGCAAATATGCATATATATATATATATATATTTGTATTTATGTATGTGTGTATATATATATGATGGATATGTATATGTGTAATGTATATGTTTACATTCCCTAACACTATGCTCAGTCTATATAATGTACGTTTTCAGGGCTGACCATTTGGTATATAGACTAAGAGATTGGTGTGGTCTTCCCTGAGAAAGACTGTTTCTCCCATTTCTTCCATTCTTGGCATTTGTCAGTTGTCTACAGTTCATTACATAGAGTTGAGGTGTCTTTACGCCTTCCCATTTGCCCTGTCTATTGCTGTCCTTGCTCAGCTTATGTAGGCAATCATGCTGATCAAATTTCATTGGTGCAGCTTCAGATATTACTAGGAGACACAATCTCATAGAAAACTCCTGACCCTCTGGCTCGACAGTCTTTCTTCTGATTAGTCAAGTCTATGATGATACTTTCTTTCCACCGTATTTTTTACCTTTGACTCACTGATGTTTTTATTTTCAACATTACTATTCTATTAACCTATTTTTTCTTTTGAGTTTCATTTTCATGTTGCTGATTTTCTCATCCATTTGGATGCATTTTTCCTCAATAACTGCATGTGGAAGTCAACCTTGTGAAGAAAAAAGTGGGATAGAGAGTGAGTCAATACAGGCTCCTGCACACCTTGAAGAGTTCTGACCTGCCATACAGGACATTAAATCTAATACGGTGCCATAACACATCACAGACTTCTTAACAGGTAACAATCCTCCATTCCATGCCCCTACCCCCACCCTGCTCCTTTTGAGTTACCTCACCAATTAAGGCTTTCATTGGAGGATGGTAATGGTGTGGTGAGGTTTATGGTTTGGGATTGGCTCAAACACTAGATATAAGTTTATGTGCTGGGCAATAACCTCTGATCTGCACCCTGACACTGGTCTCTGGAGTTGGATTTCCTGGGATTCATCACATGATTCCATTGTCACCTGTCAATCCTTGTTCTCACAAATAACCATATTCTAGATTCAATTCATCTGTATGATCTTTCGGTTCATACAGAAGGAAAAAAAATTAATGTAAGAGAAGTAAGAAAACAGTTTAGTTTTTTTCTATATTATGTTGCCAGTAGGTTGTCTGTAGGGCATTTTCATTACTAATGATTGATGTTGGAGGGGACCAGCTCATGATGCTTCTGGATATCCCTAGACAGGTTGTACTGAGTTGTTTAAGAAAGCTGAGCAAGCAAGCCATGTGGGAGCCAACCAGTAAAACATGCCCCTGCGGCATCTGCTTAAGCTTCTGCTTCCAAGTTCCTGCTTCGAGTTCATGTCTTGGCTCCCATAGATTACTGACTGTAATGACTATAATTACTATGTTTATGTAAGCCACATAAACCCTATCCTCCCCAACTTGCTTTGGTCATAATGTTCTATTGTAACAATAGAAACCTTAAGAAACATTGCAATGATTTATAATCATATTGTTTACTTGACTATTATTATCTACCCATACCACTGAATAATTATATTTATGGAGATAAGGAATATGATTTTCTTGCTTTCTGTCATATCACTAATATGTAGTACACGTATGAAGATTTCTTCTATTAAAAGAATAATATCCATGTCAAAGTTCTTGAACTGATTCACTCTTTTACCTCATCCTTGACATATTCTTCACTCTATTTAGGTGTATAATCTTTAGGGCATTGCTATGGATTAGATGTGGGTAGACTCTAGAAAGCTTAGGAGGTGGTACTTAAGCAGTGTGACATAGGTCCCTAGGGAAAATTCTTGAGGACTAGATCTTTTGCAGGGACACTGTCTGTTTTCCCTGTTTCCTATCCACCATGAGAGGAACATCCTTCTTCTCCTCCCAGTTGCTGCTGTGGCAACCATAATATTCTGATGCACTGCAGAGACTTTATGGGACCAGCCATGATGGAATGAGACTTATTAAATTGTGAGCTTACCATAAATTCTTCTCACCTTAAGTTTTTTTTATCAGATATTTGGTTACAAGAACAACAAATCTAGTATAGATATAAAATAAGAAGAGGTTTAGGGACCAAATTTAAACCAAGTGTATAGTTAAACACCATTTCTTTAATATTGACTATGTGTTATGATTCTAAGTTCTTCATGGATTTACTTTTTAGACCTCACAATATGCCTAGGAGATTGACAGTGTCTATGTTCTCATTTCGTAGGTTAGAAAGCAAAACAGTAGAGAGGGTAAGCAGTTTTTTAACTGACTACTGGTATTAACAATAGTAGGTATCAGCTAGTATTACTAGCTAATAGGATACACTTAATGATCACTTAATAATCCAGTTGAAAATGTCACCAATTGCTCCTACTGTTTGCTGTCAATTGGCTAGATTTGTCACTGCTCAATGGATTCTGGGTGGTTTAGCATGTTTATTCATCATGGCCCCAAGCTGAAGAGAAAGAAGTGACTCAGGAAGTGCACTTCTCATAAGAAATCATTGAAACATCTGGGTTCTTTCCAGCTTCTGGCTATTATAAATAAGGCTGCTATGGACATAGTGGAGCATGTGTTCTTGTTATATTTTGGAGCATCTTTTGGGTATATGCCCAGGAGTGGTATAGCTGGGTCCTCAGGTAATATTATGTCCAATTTTCTGAGGAACCACCAGACTGATTTCCAGATTGGTTGTATCAGCTTGCAATCCCACCAACAGTGGAGGAGTGTTCCTCTTTCTCCACATCCTCACCAGCATCTGCTGTCACCTGAATTTTGATCTTAGCCATTCTGATGGGTGTGAGGTGGAATCTCAGGGTTGTTTTGATTAGCATTTCCCTGAACCCAGATGTCCTTCAACAGAAGAATGGATACAAAAAATGCGGTACATAATAGAGTACTACTCAGCTATTAAAAACAATGAATTCATGAAATTCTCAGACAAATAGATGGAACTAGAAAATATTATTCTGAGTAATGTAACCCAATCACAAAAAAAAAACCCTTAGTATGCACGCACTAATAAGTGGATATTAGCCCCAAACTTTGGAAGACCTAAGATACAATTCACAGACCACATAAAGCTTAAAAAGAAGGAAGACCAAAGTGTGGATGCTTCGGTCCTTCTTAGAAGGGAGAACAAAATACTCATGGGAGCAAATAGGGAGACAAAGTTTGGATCAGAGACTGAAGGAAAGGCTATCCAGAGACTGCTTCACCTGGGGATCCAGCCCATATGCAATTACCAAACACAGACACTATTGTGTATGCCAAGATGTGTATGCTGACAGGAGCCTGATAGTGCTGTCTCCTGAGAGGCTCTGCCAGAGCCTCACATATACAGAGGTGGATGCTCATAGACAACCATTGAACTGATCATGGAGTCCCCAATGGAGGAATAAGAGAAAGAACTGAAGGGTCTGAAAGGGTTCGCAACCTCATAGAAAAAGCAATAATATCAACCAACTAGAGCTCCCAGGATCTAAACCACCAACCAAGGAATACACATGGAGGGACCCATGGCTTCAGCCATATATGTAGCAGAGGATGGCCTTGTCGGGCATCAATGGGAGAAGAGGCTCTTGGTCACATGAAAAAGATGCCCCAGTGTAGTGGAATGCAAAGATGGGGAGGTGGGAGTGGGTACGTAGGTGGGGTGCACCCTCAAAGAAGCAGGAGGAGGGGGATAGGATAGAGGTTTTCTTGGGGGGGATCGGGAAGGGGGCAACATTTGAAATGTAAATAAATAAAATATCCAATAAAAAATAAAATAAAATAAATTTTAAAAAGTAGGGATAACAAAAGGAAAAAAAAGAAATCATTGAGACAAAATAAGGCCTCTATGTGGACTTCCGTTCACATATTGTCCCATTATGGCCCATCATATTGGCCCAAGCAAATCACATGGCCAGCTCTAACATAATAGATTAATGAAGCACATTTTCTCATAGTGAGAGAGAAAAGGGTAATAAATAATTTATTGAAAATCACCAGAATGATATTTGTAATGTACTAAATATATTGTAACTACACTGTATTCTTGGTACCAGTTAAGCATATATGTTAGTAAAAGGCTTAATTTTCATAAATATAGGAAAACAAAAACAATAACCTTGAGTGCTTGGTTGTAAGAGACCTTACATAAGCCAACTCAGTATAACCTTTCAAAGAACGAGCTGATACCCACTGAGCAACCTAGAAAGCCTGGAAACTGGAGTCACATTTTCTATCTTTCAGAGATTATGGAATTCTGGTTCCATCTACTCAATTTTCATTTTTCTGTAGAAATTCTTCTTTTACACTTTGTACATAGTCTACATTGAGAACTACAGTATGCAATGACAAAAATTTATATCTCTGCCATCCAAAGTTTTATTAAATCAGCTAAATCTATGCATGGTTTACCTTGGACTATATGTTTACACCTGGATTAAACATTTGTACTGATGGATGATATAGGGAGATGAGATTACTTTGTATCCTGGGACTGATTTTATGAATGTAGCCAGTTCTTTAAATCGGACTATAGAAATGGAGCAGGCATAAAACCTATCTATTCAGTTCTTGTTGAAGTGCAGCATACTTACTGAAATGCTCATGAACCATAAATTGTCAGTCAACTTTGTCATTGATATAAGCAGAGCCTAACTTTTAAAAAGACTAAAACACCTTAGATTGTATTACAAAAGAGAAGCTAAAGGAAACACACAGAAGCCAATGTGGAAATTTTTCTGAAATGAAGCAATAAAATCCTGAGAAAGAAAGACTGACTACATAAATAAAACAGGACACTGGATAAAGTGTGGCCTGAGAGTGGTCTGAAGGAGAGCAAGCATTGCAGAGAGAAATAAAAATATAGCCCAGAGACCAAAGGTGACATTGGGAGGTACTTATGAGAGGTGGCAGTATTTCCCTGCTGTTACCTAAGGGAGTTTCAAAGCACTTCAAGAAATATGATGCGGAACTTGTATAGAATCTTGATGGCAAACAAAGGTGAACTTAGGCAGGCAGACCTTGCATGCCCACTCATAACCAGGCACAGAAACCACTATCCATCCCCAAATCATCTCACAAAATACATACAGGGGTCTCTGACTAGCAGATAGTAATAGTAGATAGTCAATTACAGTAAGACAGTTCTCATTTGGCAGGATACAGTGCCTAAACTTGTTTGAATTAGGAGATTGGTAAAAAAACAAAACAAAACAAAGATAACTCCATGTTAAGGGAGAAAAATACACCATTTCAATGAGAAGAATTACTGTCACAGTGCAAAGTAACTTGCAGTTCATGTTCTGACTTTCTTTTATTTTTATTATTATTTATACTTTTTAGGTTATTATTTGCAATTTTCTTAGACTAGTTTCTGTTTAGGTACTTCATTAGTTACTTTTCTATTAGTAGGATAAAACACAATGACCAGGAACAATATAAACAAGGAAGGTTTTATTTTGGCTCATGATTCCACAGAGATAGATTCCATCACTCTAGGGAAAGCATGGCATGACATGGGAAGCTAGATGTGGGAGCAGGAGTAGGAAACTGAATGATCATACTTTTATCTGTATGAGCCAATCTCACACAGATAATAATACATTGTATAAAAATACATTGATGTGAGATGCTTACACACCAAATTCGCAAATGTAACACAGGTGAACAGGGCCGGAAACAACATAGGTTCTTTACATGTTTACATTTGAGTTAGTCTCTGGTCATTACAGGTCACATTTGTGACCTCCCCTAACATTTTTTTTTCACAACCCCATGGGACCCATAATTTAAGAAACTGGCTTTAAACCAAAAACCTTATTTCCTTCATGAAGCTTCTGTTTTAACAGAGTTCAACAAGGATAGCTTACTCAAGCTTTCTTCTCAATGGGATAATTTAAAGTCCCGTTCATATATGGAACTCACCTATCAGCTAGGGCATCAGCTGAACACTTGCACATGCATCTGTACATGGCTGTGACTTCTCCTGGCATGATAGCCAGGCTGTAAGGTGAACATCCTGAAAGAAAAGGCAGACACTTTGTACCTTGTATGAACTAGCCTACAAGGCACATAAGATCACTGCAGACATGCATGAGGGAGACATACATGGAGATTATCTAAGCTCAAGAGAAGGGAAACAGTCATGCACTTTGGGTGAAGAGTGACAAAATCTGTGAGTATATATTGGAGTAGAAATGCTTATATGATTTTTTAAACATCTTCATTCATTATTCCATTTCCCCATTGAGACCTTTCTGGAACTTGTTTTTTTCCAATTAGGGTTTGGTTTGTGATTTTGTTATTGTTGCTGTTGTTTAAATGGAATTGGAACCTTATGCTATGTCCAAATCTCATGATTTGAAAATTAAATTGCACATTTGGTACAATGTGTTTCAAAAACATTTCATAAAAGAGAATTTCTAAATAAAGATAAATGGTCATTATGGTCTCTTCCAAACAGGCATTCACAGAAAAGTGGTGTTTTCCCAGATAATTTACAATCATTTGTTGACCCTGAACAGGGAACAGATTTCTCTCTATAAAACAAGGCTAAATATTAAGGGGAGGCATAGTGTCCTTATCAGTTCTAATGCTTTTCAAAAACAAAATAAAAGGAAAAATAGTGTAAAAGCATGAGTCCATCAAAGGGAGAAGCCAAGTTGTTGCTTGCGTAATATTTGAATGCTTGGCACAGTTTTCTTGATGGCAAAAATAATTTGCTGATGAAATGCTTCTACTGAATTGCCTTCACTGAAGAGGCCCTGCATGTTTTTTTTTTCACCAGCCTTCTATAATTAAAAGCACCAATAAACATAGCTTTTCTACTTAGATTGAAAAGCAACAATTAAGCATGTCTGTCTATAAATAGGAGTTAGTTTCACAACTATGGTTCAGGGGAATACATTAAAAAGCTTAGGTCCAGAGTCCCGAATTTATTCTACAGGACAAACCAATAAATTGTCAAACAACGATCATAAAAATGACATTTTCATACAAGATGTAAATAGGAAAATTATGTGTCATTCTAGATAAGGACTGAGATAGCTGAAGCCAAGAATTTGCATATACCCTGAAAATCTAAGTATATTGCTTCTATATCTTTTAAAAAAAATATTTTTCCATTATCAAGTTATGGCTTATCTTGGCCAACTATCAAAGCTAGCTCTCTTTTGCTTAGGAGGTATGAAAGAAAATGATGGATTTAAGAAATTGAGTAGAGAAACAGAAAATATAAAATTCTTTCTCAAGATTTCTATTAATACAAATATATAAAGAACTCAACAAATTAGACATCAACAAGCCAAATAACCCAATTCAAAATGGGTACAGAGCTAAACAGAGAATTCGCAACAGAGAAATCTCTAATGCCAGAGAAGCACTTAACAAAATGTTCAATGTCCTTAGTCATCAGGGAAATACAGTTAAAAATGACCCTGAGATTCCATCTGATACTTGTCATAATGGCTAAGGACAAAAACTCAAGTAACAGTACATTATGATGAGGATGTGGAGCAAGAACACTCTTCTATTCCTGGTGGGAGTACAAACTCATACAACTACTTTGGAAATCAATTTGGTAGTTTCTCAGAAAATTTGGGAATAGTTCTGCCTCAAGACTCAGATATACCACTTATGGGAATATACCAAAAAGACACCCCAATACACTACAAGTACACTTACTCAACTAAGTTCTAGCAGCTTTATTCGTAATAGGCAGAATGGAAACAACCTAGATGCCCATGAACTGAAGAATGGATAAAGAAAATGTAGTACATCTACACAATGGAATACTATTCAGCTATTAAAAACAAAGACATGAAATTTGAAGGTAAATGGAAGGAACAGGAAAATAACATCCTGAGTTAGGTAACCCAGACCCAGAAAGACATGAATGGTATGTACTCATAATTGGACATTAGCCATAAAGTGCAGGAAAACCACTCTATAATCTACAGACCCAAAGAAACATTGTAATAAGGAGGGCCCAAGGGAGGATGTGTGATTCTCACTGAGAAGGGGAAACAAAATATTCATTGGAGGTGGATGGAAAGAGAGAGAACTGGGTGGGAGAGTGGGAGGAACCAGAAAGGACAGGGACACCACAAAAAGACCTACAAGGCAACTACTAACCTGGGCCCATGTAGGCTCACAGTGACTGAACCAACTAAAGAGCATGCAAGGGCTGGACCTAGGCCCTCCACACATTTTGTAGTACATGTGCACCTTGATTTTCATGTGGATCTCCTAACAATAGCAGCAGGGGCTCTCTCTGACTCTGTTCCCTGCCATTGGACCCCCTTCTCCTACCTAGACTGCCTGGATGGACTCAGTAGAAGAGGAGGTGCTTAGTCCTGCTGGGACTGAATGTCCCAAGGTAGGGTGGTACCCAAGGGGAAGGGATAATAGGTGGGTAGGATTTGTAAGGGTAGGACTGGGAAGAGAGGAGGGAAGGGGCAGGGGCTGTGACTGGGATGTAATAGGAACAAAAAAAATAGGAAAAATATTTCTTTTAGTACAAGAAACCAAGATATGGGCACAAGTTGAATATGTTTGAGTTAGCAAGTCTTTGATTCATCTATAGCCAGAGTTTTCAGTGTTCATTAAACAACTTCCTCTTCTGCAAGCAAAACTGTTCAGAGACCAGGAAATCTATCCAGTCACAAAACTTGGCCATGGCAGAGCTAGAATTCTACAGTCTTTATGATTGTTAATATAGGAATTATTGAATGAAAATATTTGACCATTTTTTTTATTTTATTATTTTCAATATAAAAGATAGCTGAGATCAATGAGCTCTAAATAATAGTAATAGTAATGATAATAATAATATAAAATTCATAGGGTTCAATATTTCAAGTAAAGGATAGATTTCCCAAGGTGGTAAGATTTTTCTCATCTGGAAATGTGGGTCTCTTTTGCTCCATGCAATTCTGAACAGTTTTTGTAGCTTCCAATATAGTGGGTAGCTAAAAATGCCTTGGACCATTGCAGCTTTGAAAATATGTGCATCCTCTTGGTATTTTTTACGTGCTCTGTGTCTCCCAGAGACTCACTAACTTCTTGCAACATCCTTTCGGTGATGTGCTGGATATTTTCTGTCACATCCTTTCAACCTTTTCCTCTCAAGTCTGTGTCCAGGAGGCTGACTTGTGTGTGTTCATTAATGATACCTAAAACTTCAATTTGAGTTTGGCTGTTAGAGACACAAATAAAGACTTGACAGACGAAGAATAATGAACTTAAGTTTCTTCTTTATTTCCTGAGGAGTGAAGGATAATTCTAAATTGCAGCAAATCCAGATTAGCCAAGCCCCAGAGATATGAGTGGAAATCATGACTGTTGGGTTAAGCCTATCAGCTTTCCAGAGTGATTTTTTTATAATACACCCATAGCTATCTAATATAAAATGTGATGCCTAAAGGGAAGGATTTAAAAGAGAATTTTACCCAAAAATAGAAATTAAAAAATCCTCAAGAAGTACATGGATGTGATACCAAACATCAACTGGAACTGAGTTGGTGGAGTCAGTTCTAGATACAGAAACAAATGCAGATGGTCAGGTTTTTGTAGGGTGAGAAAACTTCATGTATGCATGGGAAATAAGAAACTCACTCACTGTGGGCAGCAAAGCACAAATAAAGTTCTCTTATCCATTATAGGATGCTCAAATAAACTTCCATGACTAAAGGCTTAACTGTTATTTATTTAAAACCAGATCAGATAGCATGGAATATGAAAGAAATAAATCTTTCACCCTTGACTGAGTCTTAATTGCTGGTAGATGAACATGTGAAACTCCAGCATCAATACAGATTGGGAATGCTGAGATACCCAGACAAAACCTGTTTTTGTACTAATGTTCTTCCAAAGGAGTAGAAGAATAAATTAAATACAAATATGCAAGACAATGAGACATACAGGTAAATAATAAGAATCATTGACACACAGCTAACCAGAGACACTATTCAGGACAAATGCCAAAACAGACAGAGAAATAATGCTGGGGATGGTGACAGAATGAACACAAGAAAGCAACAAAATAGTAGTCCTGACAGAACTTCACTAAATGAAAAGAAAGACTCTGACAGAAGAAAAAAGTATCCTAAGAGCAATGGTTAAATAGAAAGAAGAGATGAGCACACGTAGTCAGCTGATCCTGGTGTGTACAAGGAAGCATTCTGAGCTAGGCACAGGGAGAATACAGATAAGCAACAGCATGGCTTCTGGCTAAGGTCCTACCACAGTTCCTGCCTTGAGTTAATGCCTTGTCTTCATTAAGTGATGGTGTGTAACTTGAGAATTTAAAGATGAAATAAACATTTTCCTAACAAAAAATAAAAGAAGAGATTAAAAATCATTCATTCAGAATTGAGATCTATGCATGGATAAACTTGATTTATTTTTGGCTATTTATTTACTGTTGACTTGATAAATTGGATTTATGGTTAGCTACTCTATCTTCTTCCATAAGAAAATAGAATCCAAATATGTAGATATCAAATTAAGGGTACATATGGGGGATGTGCCCCATTACTGATAGTGTGGTTTTGATTTACTTGGAAGGAAGCCAAATATATTCAATGAATTCTAAGAATTTTTATGCTTAGGTAAACATTAAAAATTGAAACTTCCAGTCAGGAAGATAAAAGGAAGAGGAGGAAGAGGAAAAAGAGGAAGGAGGAAGGGGGGGGAGAGGAAAAAGCTAAATAAAGAACATGAAAATATGTAACATAAAATAAGCCCAAATAAAGCAATAATCAAAATAAATATAAAAGTTTTGACCATACCTATGGGAAGATTACCAGCCAAGATTTTTCAACATACTAACATGGTTTTCAATAGCTGTACCTAAAACATGACTCAAAAAGGTTGAGACTAAGGAAATGGAAAATGAATAGTAACCTAATCTTATTAACATGGTAATTTAAATATCCAATGACATTGAATTTAGGCCAAACAACATAAAAGAGTCATTATGTAGTAATAAAAGGAACAGCCCTGTTTTGAATGGCCAACATTCTGGCTTGAAATGTAAAGAAAAAACTTGCAAGATTATGAGATAAAATTGAAAATTCTACCATTCCATTCAAGGTTTGAAAATATCTACATGAAAAGTCAGTGCAGTCAGAAGAAAACATCCATTTATATTCTAAAAGCATACAGATATTAAAGCTATTTTATAGCTAAAAACAGGGTGCAAAGATGTATACTGATCTTACCCAGGGTCACAAAATTTGTCTGAGTGAGATGCAGGATGGAAACTCCCAGCTCCTGTGGCTAACCCCATGCCTGTACCACCTTACGATAACCTAGAAATGAGAGGTTCTTCATTTGTAGACATGGTTAAGTATCTTTAGGTCCATGGGATAATCCTAATGAGACATGTCTGTCACCATCATGTTCACATTTTCTGAGTCCCAATTGCCTTTTCAATAAGCTTTTCCATGTCTTTGTGTATCTTGTTGCTTTGATTCTATTTGAAGAAGCACTCTTGGTCCCTGAGATAGCTGTTCAAAGTTCTTACCCTTTGTATCTTTATTGTAATTTGTAACTGAACTGTTCTTCAAACTCCATATCCTAAGGGCATGGTCACGAGCCTATGACACTACTGAGAGATGATGTTAAACATTTAGTAGATACTGCCTATTAACAGGAAGTGAGGTCACAGGGGTATGACTTAAAGACACAAGAACCCTGCCCCCCCCTTCATCTCCCTCACCCTTACTTAGGAAATCATTCTACTACATTCTCTCACCGTGGTGCTCAGTTTTGCCACAAGCCACAAGTAACAGGAAAAACTGGACGTGTATTAAAATCAGTTTCAGACATCCACATATTCTGAAAGAGTGCTCGAGTGGTCTTTATTTGTGGACTGGTGGTGTGGGAAAAAAAATGAAAGCTCAGATTTGTCACCTTAGAGTTGATGCAAAGCGTAAACTGTAATCTTTGCTTCCAAGTTTGCCTGGGGACCTGGCTGAGGCTGAAATTCTGCTGGGGAATTTTTTTCTATGTTCTATGCCTAGTTTCTCCCAAGAATATATTCTCAATAGCTTCAGCTATACCTGAACTCTTAATTTGAGAGATTTGCATCTGTTATGTAAGTTTGCTCTGAGACTGAAACATTCCATCCTTCAGGATGCTCCTCCAAAAAGAAGGAACTCCTTCCTCCATCAGCTCAAAATGACTTCAGGAAGTTCCTGAAACTGACCAGACTCACTAGTTGCCCCTCCCTGCCAGAATAAGCTATAAAAGCATCGAGTTCTTCTCAAAGGAGCAAAACTGAGTTACAAAGAAGACTCAGACCAGACCAGCTGCCAGGGAGAGAAGTAGAAATCAGCTGAACTGCCTGGAGGAATTTTAGGTCAGAGTCACTTGAAAAGGTCATTCTACAACCTATTGAGCTGCCTATCTGTGGTGCAATATGTTCCAGGTTTCCAAGCATTTATTTGCTGTTACTCATGCTAGGATGGGCTTTGGTTATGTAACCGTCCTTGAGTCTTCTGATTCTGTAATTAACCCCTTAACCATACTCCTATAAATAACACCAATAAAAGCCATCATTCATTCACCAAGATGAACTTTGATGGTATACATACTTTGGTCTGTGGTGAGTATATGTGGAGCATCTCCCTAGGAAAAGCTTTTGTCACCCAGCAGCATCTGGACCACACTAATCTGAATTAAAAAGAATAAAGAAAGTAGGACATGGAACTCAGGAAAGCATAGTTCAGTGGCTGAGTTTTTTTCTCTTCTATCTTTGGAGACGTCCAATTTTACTGGGCACTGGAAATTGTATGTATGGAATGTCTACAAGCAAGGCAGAAATAAACCTACTACAAAAGTAGATTTTGGGTAGAATTTTAACTGGATAGCTTATTATCCTCAGCAGAAACTCTCTGTCTAATTTTACATCAACACTCAGCAACTCCAGAAAATTCTTTTTTTTTGATTTTTTATATTTTTATTTACATTGAAAATCATTTCCCCTTTCCCCTTTCCTCCCTCCCCAAAAGTCCCATAAGCCCCCTTCCCTCCCTCTTTTCCCCATTCAACCCCCTCTCACTTCTCTGTCTCGGCATTCCCCTACATCCAGTCTTTCCAGGACCAGGGGTCTCTCCTTCCATCTTCATGGAAATCTATTGATATGCGTATTGTGTCTAGGGTATTCCGAGATTCTAGGTTAATATCCCCTTATCAGTGACTGCATACTATATGTGTTCTTTTGTGATTGGGTTACCTCACTAAGGATGATATTTTCAAGTTCTGACCATTTGCCTAGGAATTTAGTGAATTCATTGTTTTTAATTGCAGAGTAGTATTCCATTGTGTAAATATACCACATCTTCTGAATCCATTCCTCTGTTGAGGGACATCTGGGTTCTTTCCAGCTTCTGGCTATTATAAATGAGGCTGCTATGAACATAGTGGAGCATGTGTCCTTATTGCATGCAGCTAAAGCCTCTGGGTATATGCCCAGGAGTGGTATAGCCGGATCCTCCGGGACTGTCATGCCCAGTTTTCTGAGGAACCGCCAGACTGCTTTCCAGAGTGGTTGTACCAGCTTGCAATCCCACTAGCAGTGGAGGAATGTTCCTCTTTCTCCACATCCTCGCCAACAACTGCTGTCTCCTGTGTTTTTGATCTTAGCCATTCTGACTGGTGTGAGATGGAATCTCAGGGTTGTTTTGATTTGCATTTCCCAAATGACTAAGGATGATGAACGTCTCTTTAGGTGCTTCTCAGCCATTAGATATTCTTCAGGTGAGAACTCTTTGTTTAGCTCTGTACCCCATTTTTTAATAGTGCAAGGAGATAAGAATGGGTCAATTTGCATTCTTCTGCATGTTGACCTCCAGTTGAACCAGCACCATTTGTTGAAAAGGCTATCTTTTCTCCACTGGATGGTTTTAGCTCCTTTGTCAAAGATCAAGTGACCATAGGAGTGTGGATTCATTTCTGAGTCTTCAATTCTGTTCCATTGATCTACATGCCTGTCACTGTACCAAGACCATGCGGTTTTTAACACTATTGCTCTGTAGTACAGCTTGAGGTCTGGGATACTGATTCCCCCAGAGGTTCTTTTACTCTTGAGAATAGTTTTAGCTATCCTGGGTTTTCTGTTATTCCAGATGAATTTTTGAATTTCTCTTTCTAACTCTATGATGAATTGAGTTGGGATTTTGATGGGGATTGCATTGAATCTGTATATTACTTTTGGCAAGATGGTCATTTTTACTATATTAATCCTGCCAATCCATGAGCATGGCAGATTTTTCCATCTTCTGAGGTCTTCTTCAATTTCTTTCTTTAGAGACTTGAAGTTCTTGTCATACAGATCTTTCACTTGTTTGGTTAGTGTCACACCAAGATACTTTATATGGTTTGTGGCTATCGTGAAGGGTATCATTTTTCTTACTTCTTTCTCAGCCTGCTTATCCTTTGAGTATAGGAAGGCTACTGACTTGCTTGAGTTGATTTTATATCCGGCCACTTTGCTGAAGTTGTTTATCAGCTGTAGGAGTTCTCTGGTGGAGTTCTTTGGGTCGCTTAAGTATACTATCATATCCTCTGCAAATAGTGATAGTTTCACTTCTTCCTTTCCAATTTGTATCCCTTTGACCTCCTTTTGTTGTCTAATTGCTCTAGCTAGAACTTCAAGTACTATATTGAATAGATATGGAGAGAGAAGGCAGCCTTGTCTAGACCCTGATTTTAGTGGGATTGCTTCAAGTTTCCCTCCATTTAGATTGATGTTGGCTACCGGTTTGCTGTAAATTGCTTTTACTATGTTTAGATATGGGCCTCGAATTCCTGATCTTTCCAAGACCTTTAGCATGAAAGGATGCTGAATTTTGTCAAATGCTTTCTCAGCATCTAATGAGATGACCGTGTGGTTTTTTTTCTTTGAGATTGTTTATATATTGGATTACATTGATGGATTTCCTTATATTGAACCATCCCTGCATCCCTGGGATGAATCCTACTTGATCGTGGTGAATGATCGTTTTGATGTGTTCTTGGATTCGGTTGGCAAGAATTTTATTGAGTATTTTTGCATCGATATTCATAAGAGAGATTGGCCTGAGATGCTCTTTCTTTGTCGGATCTTTGTATGCTTTTGGTATTAGCATAATTGTGGCTTCATAGAACAAGTTGGGTAGTGTTCCTTCTGTTTCTATTTTGTGGAATAGTTTGAAGAGTATTGGTGTTAGGTCTTCTTTGAAGGTCTGATAGAATTCTATACTAAAACCATCCAGACCTGTGCTTTTTTGGTTGGGAGACTTTCAAGCACCACTTCTATTTCTTCAGGGGTTACAGGACAGTTTAGATGGTCTATTTGATCCTGATTTAATTTTGGTATTTGGTATCTGTCAAGGAAATTGTCCATTTCCTTGAGATTTTCAAGTTGTATTGAATACAGGCTTTTGTAGTAGGATCTGATGATATTTTTAATTTCCTCAGTTTCTGTTGTTATCTCTCCCTTTTCATTTCTGATTTTATTAATTTGGATACTGTCTCTGTGCCCCCTGGCTAGTCTGACTAAGGGCATATCTATCTTGTTGATTTTCTCAAAGAACCAACTCCTCGTTTTGTTGATTCTTTGTATGGTTTCACTTGTTTCTACTTATTGATTTCAGCCCTGAGTTTGATGATTTCCTGCCTTCTACTCCTCTTTGGTGTATTTGCTTCTTTTTGTTCCAGGGCTTTCAGGTGTGCCATTAAGCTGCTAGTGTATGCTGTCTCCCGTTTCTTTTTGGCGACTCTCGGGACTATGAATTTTCCTCTTAGCAATGCTTTCATTGTGTCCCATAAATTAGGGTATGTTGTGCCTTCATTTTCATTAAATTTTTAAAAGTCTTTGATTTCTTTGATTTCTTTCTTTATTTCCACCTTGACCAAGTTATCATTGAGTAGAGCATTGTTCAGCCTCCATGTGTATGTGGGTTTTTCTGTTGTTTTTGATGCCATTGAAGACCACTCTTATTCCATTGTGATCTGATAGGAGGCATGGGATTAATTCTATCTTCTTATATCTGTTGAGGTCTGATTTGTGACCAATTATATGGTCGATTTTGGAAAAGGTACCATGAGGTGCTGAGAAGAAGGTGTATTCTTTTGCTCTAGGATGAAATGTTCTATATATATCTGTTAGTTCCATTTGGTCCAAGGCTTCAATTAGATTCACTGTGTCCCTGTTTAGTTTCTGCTTTCCTGAACGATCCATTTCAGAGAGTGGGGTGTTGAAGTCACCCACTATTATTGTGTGAGGTGCGATGTGTGCTTTGAACTTTAGTAAAGTTTCTTTTATGAATGAGGGTGCCCTTGCATTTGGAGCATAGATATTCAGAATTGAGAATTCTTCTTGGTGGATTTTTCCCTTGATCAGTATGTAGTGTCCTTCTGTGTCTTTTTTGATGACTTTAGGTTGAAAGTCAATTTTATCTGATATTAGGATGGCTACTCTGGCTCGTTTCCTGGGACCATTTGCTTGTAAAATTGTTTTCCAGCCTTTTACTTTGAGGTAGTGTTTGTCTTTGACACTGAGGTGTGTTTCCTGCATGCAGCAAAATGCTGGGTCCTGTTTACGTATCCAGTCTGTTAGTCTATGTCTTTTTATTGGGGAATTGAGACCATTGATATTAAGAGAGATTAAGGAATAGTGATTATTGTCACCTGCCATTCTTGACGCTATCTTTATGTTTGAGTGGTTATCTACTTTTGGGTTTGATGCAAGAAGGTTACTATCTCATTTTTTCCAGGGTGTTGTTTTTCTCCTTGTATTGGCGGTTTCCACCTATTATCCTTTGCAGGACTGGGTTTGTGGAAAGATATTGTGAAAATTTGGTTTTATCATGGAATATCTTAGTCTCTCCATCTATGGTGATTGAGAGTTTTGCTGGGCATAGTAGTCTAGGCTGGCATTTGTGCTCTCTTAGTGTCTGCATGAGATCTGCCCAGGATCGTCTGGCTTTCATAGTCTCTGGTGAGAAGTCTGATGTGATTCGGAGAGGTCTTCCTTTGTATGTTACTTGGCCCTTTTCTCTTACTGCTTTTAATATTCTTTCTTTGTTTAGTACATTTGATGTTTTGATTATTAAGTGACAGTAGGTATTTAGGTTCTGGTCCAGTCTGTTTGGAGTTCTGTAGGCTTCTTGGACTTTCATCGGCATCTCTCTCTTTAGGTTAGGGAAGTTTTCCTCCATAATTTTGTTGAAGATGTTTACTGGCCCTTTAAGTTGCAAATCTTCACTCTCATCTATACCTATAATCCTTAGGTTTGGTCTTCTCATTGTGTCCTGGATTTCCTGGATGTTTTAGGTTACATGTTTTTTTGCATTTTGCATTTTCTTTGACTGTTGAGTCGATGCTTTCTATGGTATCTTCAGCCCCTGAGATTCTTTCTTCCATCTCTTGTATTCTATTGTTGATGTTTGCATCTATGACTCCTGATTTCTTCCCAAGGTTTTCTATCTCCAAAGTTGTCTCCCTTTGTGATTTCTTAGTTGTTTCTACTTCCTTTTTTAGATCCTGGATGGATTTGCTGAGATCCTTCACTTGTTTGTTTGCATTTTCCTGTATTTCTTTAAGGTATTTTTGTGTTTCCTCTTTCAGGATTTCTGCCTGTTGACCCAAGTTCTCCTGTATTTCTTTAAGCGATTTTTGTGTTTCCTCCTCATGGGCTTCCATCTGTTGATCCATCGTCTCCTGCATTTCTTTAAGCAATTCTCGTGTTTCCTTTGTAAGGGCATCTATCTGTTGATTCATTTCTTTAAGCAATTTTTTGTGTTGCCTCCCTATGGGCATCCATCTGTTGACCCATAATCTTCTGCATTTCTTTATGCCATTTTTTTGATTCCTTTGTGAGTGCATCTACCCGTTGATCCATTTCTTTAAGCGATTTTTGTGTTGCCTCCTTATGGCCCTCCATCTGTTGATCCATGTTCTCCTGCATTTCTCTAAGCGATTTTTGTGTTTCCTTTGTAAGGGCTTCTAACCATTGATTCATGATCTCCTGTAATTCTTTATGAGATTTGTTTGTGTCCTTCTTGAAATCCTCTAATAGCATCATGAGAAGTGATTTTAAATCCAGATCTTGTCTTTCGGGTGTGGTGGGGTATCCAGGACTTGCTGCTGTTGGAGAGTTGGGCTCGGATGGTGCCATATTACTTTGTTCTGTTAGTAACGTTCCTACATTTGCCTTTTGCCATCTGGTTACCTCTGGTGTTAGTTAGTTGGTCCTGCTGTCATTGGCTGTTGGTTGGACCTCCTGTGAGCCTGTAAAGCTATTTCTGACCCCCCTGGATTACCAGGATTCCCCTGGCACCGACTTCTGGGGCCTGACCTGCCCCTGAGTGACTTTGGAGCCCTGATGTGCCTTGCCCCAAGTGATGTTTTATTGGGGAATTCCTGCACATCCAAAGGCTCAGCGTAGTGGATTCCTGGAGCAGAGGTCGCCAAAGGGAGGCTGGTAGGCTCCCTCCCAGTGCGGGGGTTGGGGGGAGTCCCTCTGCAGGGCAGAAGTCCCACAGCAGAGCGGGCGCGCTGGTTACTGCAGACCTGCCCAGCTCTTGGGAGTAGGGTACACACAAGCTGCCTGAGACCCAAGCGATATTATGCTTCTCTGTCTCTGAGCCTGTTGGTCCCCTCCAGAAAATTCTTAGTTTATAGTTCTTTAGTGTGCTATTTCTCTCATTCGTCCTCCATCTTCTTGTTCTCTTCCTCTTCTGCCTGGTCCTCCTCTTCTGTTCCTCCTTCTCCTCCTCTTCTTGCCCCTCCTCCACTTTTATTCAGTTTCACCCTCTGTCAAAATAGTCTTCCATCCTATGTGCCTTTGACAATAAACATGCAAAGAAAACTTTTTCTGGGCCATAGGTCATCATGCAAGCAACTGCTTAGATTTTCCAATTGGTTTTGGGCATTTTTCTTATTAACTTTTTGCTTGTTTTTCTGTTGTGGGATTTCATTCTGTAAACATTATTTAGTTGAGCTAAACTCAAATTTTTGAACTTGTACCACCACACTCTAATGATTTATCATATACATATATGTGTGATAATACACACACACACACACACACACATGTATATATATATATATATATATATATATATATATATATATATATATATATATATATATATATAAAAGCCTGCTGTGGCTTATAAGGATAATCATATAGTAAAATACTTGCTATTTCTTCAGTGCATGCTGCATGCCATTTTGTAGATAGAAAAGAACAAGGCTGTACTCTGAAGATTAACGTCCTTAGACTCTCATGACTAATACCTGCGTAAGCCTCACCACAAACAGATGAAAGATCAGGTGAGTCAGACATGAGCTCAGACCTCCTAGGTAGCAAAAAAAAATCACAACCCTTCCTACACTAGATTTGCTGGCTCTGGTTCTAGCACTGGAGAATCTTGTTCTCCTCCACCTCTGCCCTGGTTAGACAAGAGCTTAAGGCACTAACACCCATCCTTAGTCGGCTTATTTCCCCTGCAGATAATACCTAATACACAACATATTCTCAGGTTCCCAACCTGCCATTTTCTCCAAAGACAGAGGTGAGGATTCCCACCTGAATATGCATTTTTAGGCTTCAAAGTTATGCCTTCCCTCTGTCAACTGAAACATATTCCCCAGAATTAGAGCCCAAAAGAGGGAAAATTTGAAACACATGATTTATTGAGTAAGGGCACTTAATAACACACCTAATAGAGGGAGCAGGGGAGAAAAATAGGAAGTGTAGGGCAAGAGTCATGTGAATATGTGTGCTCAGGTAAAATCTAAACTTGTTCTCATCCAGAAAAGATCACAATGTCACCCCTGTGGTGCACACATTAAGGCAAAGGAGGTGACATTGTCTCTCTGTATCAGTTAATCATTGCTATAGGTCTGGATGGGGAAGTGTAGAGATTGTGACCTGCTAGGCATCAACAACTTAGGTCCCTTTGAGGTTCATCATCAGCCTTTAGAAATCAACACTCACTTGAATATTTATTACCATCAAAACCCTGGTTTCTAAACACAGAGTATGAGGTGGGATAGAACATCAGCATTCAGTTTCCCTTTCTACTAACCCCACTCCCTGATTCCTTTGCCTTTCCCCACCATCCTTTATGGCTGGAATCCCTCATACAAGCTATCCAGCTTCAGATACTTTATATTTTCATACTGGCAGGATCAACCACATGGGCGCCTAACCCTTTATTAGTCTTCTAAATCTTTGTTGACAGTTACCAAGACTCCCCAGGTGCAGTGCAAAAGTCAACAAGGAAATAAAACAGCAGCTGGTTTATTCCATGGGGATAAAACTCCCTACTTGAGTAGCAGCTGGGTAAGTGCCCACAAACCTCAGGGCTCAGCTAGTCCCAAGGGCTCAATGAAACTCCCCTTTTAATCTCTTTTCCCAGCCTGTCTGTGTGCACAACACTTCTCCACATCTTTCAGCTCCTTTGTACCACTATGCCTTAGGGAGTTATGGCAAAAGTGAGCCATGAAGCTGTTCTACCAACTTTGACAGCCTGGAAGGCAGACATTTGATCCAACAGCTTGCTGCTACCTCCAACAATCTCTTGGCAAAATCTCTACCCTGTCTTTCTGCTGTTTCCTCATTCTAAGGCTCCTATCATCTGATGTTAAACCCAAAATTATCTCCATTGTATTGTAATAACCCCAATAAATCACACAACTCTAGTTTATCATAAACTAAAAAGTATTCAAAGGAAGTCATGCAGAGGGCCTGAGACAAATATGTTCCCCATTGTCACTCCTGCTTGCTCATTTCAAGTGTGATGTCTCAAACCATGCCAAAGGTTAGCTATCCTATGAGGGTGACAGTTAGCTTTGGGTCCCATTTATGAAAACTGGTTCTAACAAGTCATTGCTGGGTGATCCAAAGAAGCAAGAGACTTAAGATCTCTTGCATCAAATTTCTCCTGTCAAAGAATGGTACTTAATACATAATTATTGTGAGGATGACAGCAAACAATCTCTGTGTTGTGGCATTATAAATCATCAGTTCCAATTCACATCCCATCCAATGAAAGTTTTTTTGGATTGTAAAATGTAGGTGTCTTTATCTCTGACATCCCATTCTAGTTCATTCAAAATCCTATCCCATTAGGCAGATATGTAGTAAAAGAAGGAAACAAAAGAAAGCTCATGAGAAATTCTATATGGCATATTCTACTGAATAGTCACAGAGTCACAACTAGGTAGAGGGGAGTCTTGAAAATGTAGTCTAGTTGTGTACCCAGAAAAATTAGGAGAAGTGGACTGGAAACCAAACAGATAAGTTGAAGAATACCAGAGCCCTAAAAGGGGCTGAGCATTATCTCCAGACTGAAAAACAGAAAAGATTTAGAGTAACCACAGAGGGTAGAAGAAACCAAGAAAAAGCAGGTCTGGTTCCAAAGATTGGTGATATCTAGAAATACTCTCTGTTCTGTTTCTGGTATGTCCAAGAAGTACACCTGTCTGATGAAGACCCTGGAAGAGACAATGAAGACTGAAGTCAGACAGAAATAAAAGGAGCAGAGAAGTGTTAACCCCTGAGAAGGAGACGGTGCACCCAAAGAAAAGTCAGAGAGTGAGATTGGGAAGGTAGACAGGATATTGCATAGAAATAAGTAGCACGCACAAAGAAAAGAAAACAAAGCAAAGCAAAGCAAAACTAAAAACCAGTGTTCAATTTGACCTTTAACAACAACAATAATCTTGCAGATCATAGAGAGAGCAACCCTGGGTTAAAATTATTCCATAGAATCACTAAACCCTGGAACAACTCCAGCTGTCAAAAACAAGATCTTGGCATTACGCTAGAGTTAGGAATGTTAAATAAATGAGGTCGAAGGATCCATTTATTAGGGGGTCCAAGGTAGCATGATATACTTGGAGAGCTGGTTATTTGCACATGTCTGCTCTAGAACAGAACAGGGTAGACTGTGTTGAATCATTTCCTATGCTTGCCTACTCTCTCTCTCTCTCTCTCTCTCTCTCTCAATCTGTGTGTGTGTGTGTGCGCACGCATGTGTGTGCATGCACATGTGCATTTAATTCTACCTACAAACACTATGTGGTTAAATCTTACATTAATGTGTTGATGACATTACACTGCTGTATGTAGCTTATCTAAAGCACCCAGTACTTCTGGTGATGTCACATTAATCCAGTCCTGCAGCAGATTATCATAACAGCAAGCAACCTAAGCCAAAAAACCATCCCTCTCCATCTTCTCACAGATATAAGCAACCTGACCCTTGCCTCTAAAAACACATGCTTCCCCAGCCCAAAGATAGCAGACTCCTCCTGCTTCTGGGTCTCCATGTCTCTTCATAGAATTTGAAAGGGCTTTCTCAGCTCGGTTTTAACTGAGGTCAAGGGTATTTACCTATATTTCCCATGTTTGATCAGTGTGCCTGTTCTGAGGTATACATAATTCTGTTTAAGTAACTGAGTCATTTCCTTCTAGTCAGAGCTCACATAGATGGCTCAACATGGAGTGGGCGTGTGCTATTGCAGGTTATTCTGTCCTTTGTGATTTGGTGTGCCTTTCTGGATCTCAGGCTCCACTCATGCTATTCTCTCTGTCTTATACCTTGCTCCTATAGATTTTTGTGTAGCTCATTCCAGCACAGTTGATAGGACCTAAATCCCAGTGCTTCCAAAAGTTCTGTTTCAAATAGCTTTATCTAATATACTGGGTACCTCTGTCACCTCCTCCACCTTCCTCTGCTTTCTTTCTAATCTCAGCGTGTATCACTCTGCTACTGAAGAACATATTTGTTGGCACTCATTATCTTCCCATGCCCTGTGTAGACAAACTTTATAAGGGAGTCGTTTCATGTTACTCACTGTGATGCAGCTGGGATCATTGGGAACTTAATATTTGTTTGAATTGGCACTGTGTTCTATCGGTTCTACTGCTATCTGTCCCTTAGGAATAAATCTATAAAGAGTTGACAGACACACATACCGAAAAGCTGGCATCAGGCAGGCTGTGCTTGCCGTAATGGAGCAGCACAAACGATGCAATAGCCTGTAAACTCAGCTTGCTGTGATGTACTGCACAGAAGAGGGAAGTTGGCTAGGCATGGTGAGAGGTCTGTTTGGGTGCTTTCTGTAGTCATCCATCCACAAGGAGGAAGTTGCAGTTGCTCACTGTTGCTCAAGCTATCATCACTCCCACACAGATCAAAGAAACTGCCAATTCTGAGCATGATCCCAAAGGGAAGGCTTTTCCATTCCCACAGGTTTAAGACATTGGTGTCTTTGACAGAGCCATGCCCATGCCCGATTCATATTCATTCAGGACTCCTGCTATTTACATATTCACAAAGGGCTTCCTGAAACTGTCCCCTGTTGGTCTTTTGCATGAGCATTGGTCCCAGGTGATTAAGTTCAGCCCCAGTCACTCCCAAAACTAAAATCGTGCACTGATAGAGGACTACATATTGCCTGTCTGCTTTGGAACAGTATTTGTGGTTTTCTAAAATAGAATTTATGTAAGTTTAGGCTTTCAGAAACATTTGTGGTAGGTAGCAACCCTTGGGATTCTCTACTTTTCCTCCAAAGTATATAAAGGTCCTGGAGGAGATCAAACAGCTTTTAATTAAACTTTAATTTATTTCACTAAGAACCAAAAATGTCACAAAGTTTCCCCTCAGTCTCCCCCAGCTTTGTAATAAAAATGGACAGAATAGATTTCTACGCTGCTATTGTAACTATTCCAGAAGGAAATGGTATGCATTATATTCCACACATCAAAGCTATATCTGACTTGTTTGTCTTATGTAAACTAGTTACCCAGCATAGCCCTTATATAATGTTGATGCTCAGTACATATAGCACAAGAGTCTGTTGAATGAACCCAGTGACCAGACATTGAAACATATTTGCTTTTCAACTGGATAGAGTCTTTGGTCTTAGGAAAATGGCCCAGAGTTAATGCTGCTGTACTAAGTGTAGTAAAATCACTGAATCTGACTAAGGAGTAATAGGTTCAGACCAAACATGGCTTTGCTGATCTTACAATTTTATTTAGTATTTTTTTACTCAGTAAAACCCACCATCTAATAACAAGTCAATTTGATAACAGGCAGCTTCACTGTTCTGTTACATTAAAGGTGATGGCATTTAAGATTCAATAACAGGTGTTAGGCCTTTCTCCTTCTCCCTTATGCAACCTCCTTTTTCCAACACCTTCACGGATTCCCTGAGAAGCAGGCTTTTAAAATCCACTTCAGTGTGTTGGTGCATCGCATTGTGCTTTCTCCCTGTTTACTGATTTAATAATGTACTTAGTAATTGCCACAGGGACTCAGTGGTCCCCAAGAGTAGAGTGCTGAGGTCTGTGTAGAAGATGCATGTGTATTTTCACTTTGCCTGGCACAGGAGCCTTCTCAGAGTTTACAATTAACACCAGAGCTTACCTGGAAGACAAACTGCAGGGATAAGAATATTAGATTGTTTCACAGTCCCTTCAGAGTGCCTCATGGTTTATTTCTAAATTTATGGTAAAGTCAATGTCTTTCACAGCTCTGACTGTTTCCATAGCATAAGCCTAAGCTGCCTTGAGCTCTGAAGTATTGCAATATCCCCAGAGTTAAAAGGGGATTCACAGCTATTCAAAATAGGTCAGCCTGACCAGATGGAGGCCAGTGCATTTGCATGTGCCATCTAAGCCTCTTTTTCAGCACATGATCCTCAAAGAAGCCAGTTTTCTTGTTATACCATGATAATCTCACCTCCTGAACACTATTTCCATCAAGAGTGGGTCAGAATCAGCAGTATGACAAAGATAAGTTCAAAAGTGTGATTTCACACGTAGATGTGGGACAGGGTATGTAATACTATTGAAAAGCAAATAATGTTTGCAATCTTCAGGATAGTTTTAAGAGTGCCATATATGAGTTTATCCTTCTCTTGAACATACTTTGTGTTTCCATATTTTGAACAAATAAGGGGTTCAGTTATTGCCTAGATCAATCCATAAACCTTGGCTGCAAAACTGGTCATGTTGTTTCATCCAAGGAAACATCCTGAGGCTGGTGTGTGTGTGTGTGTGTGTGTGTGTGTGTGTGTGTGTGTGTGTGTGTGTGTAAGGAAAGAACATGCCAGAGGGGGTTAGGGGGACTAGCTATTTTAGTCCTAGTTAAAATCTTCCCAGCCCAGGCACCATACGCATGAATGATGATGCCTTCCAAACAACACTGCACTACTGTAAACAGAGGCAGCCCCACCCAAGGTATCCAGATGAGCCCAAATGGCATTAACCTTAGAACTAAGCCACTGTTTTCTGAGGATATTGATTCTATCAATAACTAAACAGAACAGGAGGTATATTACACATAGTATAATACAGAACTAGACTTGAATGATTTTCCAGTCTGCTACGGATATGATTCTTGATCGGAAGTACTGCCCTGAATGCACAGAGAAAAGGCAGTGTTTCACAAGACTAGAGTTATTGAATGGCCATGAGCTATGGTTTGAGTGATAGTGCATACAGTCTCCCTCAAGAGATTTCTCCACTCTTAGTTTCTACCATAGTCATCATTCTGATATCTAAACACAGTAAAAGCAAGTTACAGCAAACCGGTAGCCAGCATCAATCTAAATGGAGAGAAACTTGAAGCAATCCCACTAAAATCAGGGACTAGACAAGGCTGCCCTCTCTCTCCATATCTTTTCAATATAGTACTTGAAGTTCTAGCTAGAGCAATTAGACAACAAAAAGATGTCAAAGGGATACAAATTGGAAAGGAAGAAATCAAACTATCACTATTTGCAGACGATATGATAGTATACTTAAGCGACCCAAAGAACTCCACCAGAGAACTCCTACAGCTGATAAATGACTTCAGCAAAGTGGCCGGATATAAAATCAACTCAAGCAAGTCAGTAGCCTTCCTATACTCAAAGGATAAGCAGGCTGAGAAAGAAGTAAGAAAAATGATACCTTTCACGATAGCCACAAACCATATAAAGTATCTTGGCGTGACTCTAACCAAACAAGTGAAAGATCTGTATGACAAGAACTTCAAGTCTTTGAAGAAAGAAATTGAAGAAGACCTCAGAAGATGGAAAAATCTGCCATGCTCATGGATTGGCAGGATTAATATAGTAAAAATGAGCATCTTACCAAAAGTAATATACAGATTCAATGCAATCCCCATCAAAATTCCAACTTAATTCTTCATAGAGTTAGAAAGAGCAATTCAAAAATTCATCTGGAATAACAGAAAACCCAGGATAGCTAAAACTATTCTCAAGAGTAAAAGAACCTCTGGGGGAATCAGTATCCCGGACCTCAAGCTGTACTACAGAGTAATAGTGTTAAAAAGTGTATGGTATTGGTACAGTGATAGGCATGTAGATCAATGGAACAGAATTGAAGACCCAGAAATGAATCCACACTCCTATGGTCACTTGATCTTTGACAAAGGAGCTAAAACCATCCAGTGGAAAAAAGATAGCCTTTTCAACAAATGGTGTTGGCTCAACTGGAGGTCAACATGCAGAAGAATGCAAATTGACCCATTCTTATCTCCTTGCACTAAGCTCAATTCCAAGTGGATCAAGGACCTCCCCATAAAACCAGACACACTGAAACTAATAGAAAGGAAACTAGGGAAGAACCTGAACATATGGGCACAGGGGAGAATTTCCTGAACAGAACTCCAATAGCTTATGCTCTAAGATCAAGAATAGACAAATGGGACCTCATTAAATTACAAAGTTTTTGCAAGGCAAAAGACAAAGCGGCAACCAACTAACTGGGAAATGATCTTTACCAACCCTACATCTGACAGAGGGCTAATATCCAATATATACAAAGAACTCAAGAAGTTAAACTCCAGAGAGGCAAGTAACCCTATTAAAAAATGGGGTACAGAGCTAAACAAAGAGTTCTCACCTGAAGAATATCTAATGACTGAGAAGCACCTAAAGAGATGTTCATCATCCTTAGTCATTAGGGAAATGCAAATCAGAACAACCCTGAGATTCCATCTCACACCAGTCAGAATGGCTAAGATCAAAAACACAGGAGACAGCAGTTGTTGGCGAGGATGTGGAGAAAGAGGAACATTCCTCCACTGCTGGTGAGATTGCAAGCTGGTACAACCACTCTGGAAAGCAGTCTGGCAGTTCCTCAGAAAACTGGGCATGACACTCCCGGAGGATCCGGCTATACCACTCCTGGGCATATACCCAGAGGCTTTACCTGCATGCAATAAGGACACATGCTCCACTATGTTCATAGCAGCCTTATTTATAATAGCCAGAAGCTGCAAAGAACCCAGATGTCCCTCAAAGGAGGAATGGATTCAGAAGATGTGGTATATTTACACAATGGAATACTACCCTGTAATTAAAAACAATGAATTCACGAAATTCCTAGGCAAATGGTCAGATCTTGAAAATATCATCCTTAGTGAGGTAAACCAATCACAAAAGAACACACATGGTATGCAGTCACTGATAAGGGGATATTGACCCAGAATCTCGGAATACCCTAGACACAATTCACATATCAATAGATTTCTAAGAAGATGGAAGGAGAGACTCCTGGTCCTGGAAAGACTGGATGTAGGGGAACGCCAGGACAGAGTAACGAGAGGGGGTTGAATGGGGAAAAGAGGGAGGGAAGGGGGCTTATGGGACTTTCGGGGAGGGAGGAAACGGGAAAGGGGAAATGATCCTGAATGTAAATAAAAAAAAAACTTAGAAAATAAAATTTAAAAAAAAAAGATTTGCAAACTTAGAAATTTTCAGAACGTTAAAAATCTCCAATTCCAAGTTTCTAACACTTGAGATTTTGAGAAGAGACTTCCAAGGAGATGGGATGCAAAGCATCACTGGCCTTAATTAGGGTTGCAATTCCTGTGATCAAAAACGATGACCAAAAGCAACTTGGAGAGAAAGAATTTATTTCAGCTTACAGCTTTCAGTTCACACTCCATCACTGAGGGGAGTCAGGGAAGGAATTCAAAGCAAAGTTGGAGCAGGAAATGAAGCAGAGTCCACAGAGAAAATCTGCTCCTCATGGAATGCTCAGCTTGCTTTCTTATACAACCTGAACAGAGGTGGTACATCCTTTCCTAGGCTGGGTCTAGGAAACTGGAGTCATTGTTTTAAAAATGCACTACAGTCTTGCTTGTAGTCAAGCTAAGGGAGGTATTTCCTCAATTGCAGTTCCTCTTCCCAGATAACTCTAGCTTGTGTCCAGTTGACAGAAACATTACCAGGACATCCTTTTACTCTGTTCTCAAGGGTCAAGACTCTTCCCATCCTCAGAAATAAACTATGTGGCTTACTATGCTAATCAGTGTAATGGTTTCCTTGAAAAATTTAATTGGTATATGCCTGAACAAGTAATCCATGCTACACTAATCAAAGTAAATACTGAGACATCCACAGGGAATGCTGGAGTATATGTGCGCAGTCTTCTTCAGTAGATGAGAGCTGAGAAGGATGTTTTACTCAAAGCCATTGGAGCCACTCTATGATGAAGATGAAGAGGATCTGTGGATCCTGGAAACAAGTAGACCATGGAGTGGTACAGCTGAGAGGGAGAGGGAAACAATTACCCCAATGATTTTGAACCCTGAGGCCAACTACCTATTCTTGAAGTTGGATATTTCCTAGACTATTTTGTAACATTAAGTGGGAAAACTCATTTTTGTTTGTTTAAGCACCTAGTTTTATTTTGTTTCATTTTTAATTAGTGTGTGCCTTATGTTAGGCATCTCTTGTACTTTTATTTGGAAGCAAAAATATTTCTGATGTTACAGTTATGTTTCGGAAGAGCTGACATTATTCCTGTTTGTCTACTGCTTTGGTCATGTAACATAGTAAATGATGTGGTGGTGGTAGTGATGATATTGATGATGATAATCATGATGATGTTGTTTAATAAGTACTGATCAGGTCCTGCAAAGGCTTTAAAGGCAGGATGCTCTGTATCCAAGATTGACAAGAGGGTTTATCCTGACAATGTCCCTTCAGGGACTATACAAATCTTTTTTACAAACTCTGATTATAAAAGCTCATTTACTCATTTCCATGTTGGTTTAGGATGGGCCATTATTATCCCCATTGACAAATTACAGAATGGAAATAGAGAATAGATAACATTCTTTAGGTTATACAACATAGAACCTTGCAGTGCCTTCACCCGTCCCCTATTCCACCTCTGACAAGGTAGAGCACCTTTTCATTAGCTCCTGTGTTCTGGGCTCTGTCTTGCTACAGTGCCTTTGCTCTTACAGTCTGCAACCAAGAGGGTCCCTGATCAATGTAAAGAAGAGAACTTTTGTTGCTGGAGACTTAGCCTAACCAGCAGTTCTAGCAGTCCAAGGTATTCAGCTTAATCATCCCTGCTTGATCTTTCCTGAGAATACAGAGATCAAAGAGAAGAGGGATTTTTAACTCAAGTTGTCAGCCTGATTCTGCTTCCAAAAATTCTTCTGATTATAAATATGACATCCTGCTTTAATCTTCAAAAGAAAAAAAATAAATTGTAGCTGACTTTAATTCCTTGTCTAATGTGGATAAAAGGAATATACTTTCTCAGTAAATATGAGTTCTTGCCTACTCCCAACCTCTCCAGATAGCTCTGGATGGAATATACAGCATAGATGTGGGGTCCCTCCCATTATTTTATCACCCTCTAAGATATTATTCAGATGATCTATGTACTACTATCAATCTCAAGTACAGAGCCTTGCCTTTGACATTTTCTCAGAGTCTAGTATTAGTTTTCCCTCAAATGCCTTCTTCTACTCCATTCTATGGAAACGCCAGGGTGCAGGCCTACAGACAGCCATGCTGTCTTTCTAGCTGCTATGACAAAATACCTGATGGAAGCAACTTAAGGGAGGAAAAATTGAATTTGACTCACTCTTTGACAGGATAGTACAGGTCACTGTGGAGTTCATGACAGCAGAGTCTTCAATTGGGAATCCTTTGGAAATTCACATACCTCTGTGCACTGGGAAATAGAACTCAGGCTAGAAGTTGGATGGATTTAGAAGCTCAAAGCCCAGTCCCATAGCAACCTGCTACCTCAAACTAGGCCTCATATCCAAGAGATTCCCTAGCCTCTCCAAACCACTAGGCATAGTGTTCAAACCCTTGAGCCTTTGCAAAAAATGTTACATTTAAAGACATCCCTTCCCATTGTCTCATTACTCTCCACCTTTCTTCCTTTACTAACTGTGCTATGCTCTTCCTCTGGGTGAAGAACAAAACATCAGGAATCTTAGGTCCCTTTCTTACCTAACCTTACCAAAAAGCCAGTAGTCAGAAACTGGTAAAAGGAAATGACCTTGTTGATAGTTTGGGCCAGAACTTAGGTGAGAAACATGGCTTAGTTCCTCTGCTTTTCCTGTGGTGGATATTATAATTTACAGAAAAGATGAGTCAAAACCCAGGAAAGGTAACTCTGTGTATTTAGCAATGAAATAACTGTCTAGAACTATGAGGCATCCTGCTCTTGGGGACTTGTTCTCAGGCATCATAGCCCCAGGGTGGTCTTAATTTCAGCATATTGCTTCCTAGGGTCCATCCTTTTTCCCATTAATTAATTAATTTATTTATTCATTCACTTTCCACCCTGATTGCAAGGGCTGCTATTGTACTGTTATGCAAACATCCTACTGCTGCTCATACCATTCTTTGTAACATTTCCATACTGCATGAGTCTCTGCCTCAACTAAAATGGCCCAGTAAAAGAACTGCAGAGGTTTTGGACATTCAAGCATCATTTATTTTAATATCTCTTTAAATACCTTTTGAAAAACATCTTAGATGTACTGACAATTTAGGAAATAGTTAGTGAGTAATTTAATTGACCATTAAATTTCAAATAAGTACAAAAAAATTATAAACACCTTGCATAGCTCTATAACAATTTAAGGAGAATGAGGTCTTTGAGGGAAGCCATTAGGAACTTAGAAACAGGAGAAACATGACTCTGATGTGGTCAAGGAAAACAGCTCAGGAATTTGTAAATCTCTTATTTTGCTTTTAAGAAAAACTTTTGAAACACAAACCAAAGGAGATGTTAACAAAAACTTGAAAACCACTTCCTAAGTGGATAAATGTTATTGCTTTAATATGTACTAAGGAGCATTGATAACCAGTTCTCTCATTTTTAAAATGATGATTCTTATCTAGCCTGTAGGCTTGATGTTTAGAGAGAAAACATTTCAGTATTCTGTCATTTATTAACATCTGTTGCTCAGCCTACACAGTCAAATTCCTAATCAGATGGACCATCTGTAGACTTTCAGTACAACCTTTCCTATCTATCTATGTTTGAATCTATAGACTCTGCAGTAATATCGCAGAGAGACAGAAAATAGGTCAAGATTTTGAAGGCCACCCTTCAAGGAAGTAGTGGAATTACAGTAAGAATGGATGAAAAAGAAAGAAAAGGCCTTAAATATGTTTTACAAGGGCTGCCTAATAAACCTCACACTGTCTCTGCCTCACTCCATGAAAGGGCTGGGAATCGCAATTCATGAGAAGCTAAGTGACTGAAGAGGATAACAGAGCATTACACAGTTTGTCATTGTGTCAGCATTTAGGTACCTCAAAGACTTATTTGCAGGTTTTGTGAAACACAACTCTTGAGTATCTCCTCTATCTATAATCTGGTACAGTAGTTCTGAAAACTGAGGTCTGAGAGTTTGTATTTCTAACAAAATCTCTATTGATGTTGCTGTCTCTAAGAGACTACTTTTAAATGCTCTAGCCATTTACACAGTGAATGATGACCAGCATCTCCACATGCCTCTGTAGGATACACAGTCCCCCACAGGCAGCAATCCAGCTTGCATCACATGGAGGGATGGAGCTCTGATAAATAGGGGATCAGTAGTATATATGGAAGGGCTCCTAACTACAAGCTTGGAAATCAGGTTGAAGTTCAAGATAAGCTAAGAACATTAGATGGAGGAGAAATTCTTGTCCTGTAAGAACATTTGGAGTATGGGATGGGGAAAAGTGAGAGGGCTCCAAAGAGGGGCCCAATGATGAAAAGACTATTCAGGAAGCAAGAAGCCTTTGACTGTGACAAGAGTGCAAAGAGGGAAATCAAGATCAAAACACATCACAAGTTATTCTCAGGATTCAGCACTTGAAATGGCAATTGTTATCAAGATCTCACCCTAACTCCCCTTGGCTTCATGTCCTTTCAATCTCTGTTGACAATGGTAGAGTGGTAGAGTTTATTATTGAGTAAAACAGGGCACACTCTCAAAGGTGGAGAGTGGACAATGACCAAAGGGACAGTGTGATGATATACATCAAAGCAAACTTTACCTAAATTCTCTGAAACAGCTTCTCCATAGCAGTGGACTTTATCTCTGTCTGGTTTGAGTCTTAAAGGAGGAGCCATGGTACATCCATATGTTTTTGTCCAGAAGTCTCCTGCCATACCATAATCTGTACCATTAAGACTCCAGGTTTAAATAATTACCAAATAATGACCTCTCAGGCTATTTGGGATTTCAAGTCTTTACCCATGGCCAGAGGAAAAACTCAAGTCCCATTCCAGTGACTAGTGATTGTGGTCCTGAAATTTCAGGTCTCAGATTTATACTGATTTTAAGAGAAGAATCTAGCTCAAATGTTCTCCACCCATACCAAATACTACTCAGTATTTTGGGGCTGTTATTCTTGCTTCTGCTGGCACATACCCTCCCCAAGACCTGAGTTTTGTTTGCAGTCTCTGATATGGCAGCATCTGCAAACTTCTGTCTTCTCTACCTGCACAGAACACTTCCTTCTTTTTTTTCCTTTTTTTACCCTCTGGAACAACAGTTATCCATCCTCCAAAGTGCTGGTATTACTGGATACTTGCAAAAATTTGTGCTCTCTGCAATAAAAAATGTTCAACGTGCAATAAAAAATGTTCAACGACTTATGAGGTAGCTGATCAAATCACTTAGCTCAAAGCCCGGCATGTTGTCACATAATTAATCCATCACTCACAAGGCTGCAATTACATGATTGAGAGTTTCAGGCCAGCCTGGGCAATGTAGTGAAACTCTAAAAACAACTGAAAAAATTATTTAGTTAAAAGTAATGTCCTTAGAGATGTTCAAGGAGAAGTCAGTTTTAATTGAGTGAGAGCACAACAGCATTAACTATGGCCAGTTAGTTGCTATGGCAACAGTCATGAAGTCATGATATTTTACTTTTTGATCAAGTGTCAATGGATATCATCAGCTGCTATGTACATCAAAATGATAGTGTGAAAATATTTTTTACACCAATTAGATGACTAAAAAAATGTTGATAAAGGGAAGGATTTGGGACCCTTATGTACTGCTGAGATTATAAACAGATACAAATATTTTTGAAAACTGGTCTAACGATTGTTTAAAAGTCAAATATGCTACCTCTATTCCATGTCTACATAGATAAACAAGAGAAGTAAAAACATGTTCACAGAGAAACTTAGTTGGTTTTTTTTTGCTATCTTTATTTTCAAAAAAAGCTTTATGCTTCGTATTCCTTTTTTACATTTATGAATTTTCTTATTACAAAATACTTAAATTTTTTTTAAATTAAAATATATCTAAGAAAAAAATATATTCTTTATTTACATTTCAAATGATTTCCCCTTTCCTGGTTTCCCCCTCCCCAAAAGTCCCATAAGCCCTCTCCCCCGCCTCCCCCCATTACCCAATCAACCTCCTCCCACTTCCCTGTCCTGGTATTCCCCTACACTGTTGCATTGAGCCAAACTTGTGCATGAATGCTAATAGATCATTTAATATTATCACAAAGTGAAAGTAAACTATATGCCCATAAATTAATTGATAATAGAATGTCATATATTCCATAGAAAAATGTATTTATAAAATGGAATTCTCTACTATTACATTTGGAAAAAAGGCTAAGTTTAAAAACACTTTTAAATCTAAAGGACCATCATAAAAGACAAAATATTATATGGTTTTTCTTAAACCCATTATGCAGAATAAGCAGCTCTGTGGAGACAGAAGGTAAACTAGTGGTTGCCAAGTATGATGGTTAATCTTCATTGTCAACTTGACTAAGTTTAGAGTCATCTAAGATACATATCTCTGGGTGTGTCCTTAAGATTGTCTTTATAGAAGTTTAACCATGGGGGGAAGACCCACACTGAATCCTGTATGTGGGACTTCAGGATGAACATAAAGCAGAAAAGTGATCCAAGCATCAGAATTCATCTCTTTCTACTTCCTGACTATGGATACAAGTGACCAGCTGCCAATTGCTTTGTTGCTGTCCTTTCCCTGCTATGATGGGCTATGATTCCTAAAATGATAAACCAAAGCAAACCTTTATTCTTTTAAATTGCTTTTTATTGGATATTTGATCATAGTCATGAGATAATTCACACTGGGTAATGAGATGAAAAGGGAAGGTAGGAGCGGAGGAATAACTGTAAATAGGTGTAATGGTTTATTAAAGGTAATGAAATGCTCAGGGATTAGACACTAGGGATGATTACACATGCTGTTACTATACTAATCTCTATTGAATTATGTGCTTTAGCACATTTTGTGGTGTATGAATTATCTTAGTAAATAATTTTCAAAATCTATAGCATGTTTTGATCACAATAGTATATTTATTAGTCATCTTCCTATTACTATTATAAAACACCTGAGACACAAGATGATATGATGGTTTGAATTATCAGAATACTTGACAAAGTATGTTCATATATTTAAATGCTTAGAAAATAGCACTATTTGAAAGGATTAAGAGGTGTGGCCTTGTTAAAGGAAGTGTATCAATGGGAGTGGGCTTTGATGTTTCAGAAACCCACAACAGGCCCAGTGGGTCCTCTTTTCCTGATGTCTGTTGATATGGATGTAGAACTCTCAGTTATTTCTCCAGTATTTGTCTGCCTGTGTACTGCCATGCTACACAACATGAACGAAACTTCTGGAACTGTAAGCAAGCCCCAATTAAATGTTTTCTTTTAAAAGGGTTTCCATGGACTTGGTGTCTCCTCACAGTAGGAGAACAAGGACTAACATACAGTTGGTACCAGGGTACATGGTGTACTCTGTGACTGGCCTGACCATGTAGCTTTTGCTGGAATATGGACTTTGAACTTTGAATTAGGAAAGCAGTTGAATACATTAAGCAGGGTTTAATGTGCCATCCTAGTAGGAGAATGAAAGACAGTAGTGATGGCAATTTAAGTAGTGCCTCCCACTCAGGAAGTTTCAGAGGGGAAGACTATTAATAAGTGGCCTAGGGACCAGTCTTGTGATACTTTGGCAAAGAATGTGGCTGCTTTCTGCCCTTGTCGAAAATATCTACCTGAGGTTGAATTGAAGAGTTTTGGATTAGCAGCATTGGCAGAGGAAATTTTAAGACAACCTACCATTGGCTCCAAGTTGTGGTTATAAATGATCATCTTTATGCAAATCTATGATGAAAGGAGCAACACAAACAAAGAAAAATACAAAATGTTTAGTTTGGGGAGAAAGGGAGCAGCAGAAAGCGTAATGGATCTAAGCTCTGTGCTCAAGGAAATAAAAACATTAAAGAAAACCCTGAAGCTAAACAGAATAAAGGGTTGGTGATGTCATGGCAAGATTCCACCCAGCTAAGCTTCCAACTTATGAAAAGGAATTAAAGAAAAGCTTACATTGTGAAGGAAAACATCAAGAACAGAATGTTGATGCAGATGTATTTGAACGGGGGGGGGCATATTCCAACCCCAAAAAGCAGTAGAACTTGACAATTGTGGCCAGGTGCTTCTGGCTTTAGAGTTAAGGATACAATAAAGGGTTTATAGAATTCTCCACCTACCATGATTAAGAAAAGCCACTGAGGCAGGATATGTCAGGGGTATCCTTGCATGGAGCTTCAGAGAGGTCATTGTGGGAAGCTGTGAAAGTGAAGCTGAATTTCACTGGAGACCCCAAATGTTGGAGATACCAGAGTCATGGGGTGCCTCCTAAGGAGAACTTTTAACAGGGAATGGAAACAGACAAAGAGAAAGAAGCATGCTGAAGTCAACAAAGCTGAAAGGAGATAGAGATCTGAAGGGCATTTTGACACCAGACATAGAGATGCAAAGTTTGGAGTTTGCCAAGTTGTTTTGTGTTCTTGATTTGGTCCACTATTTCTTCACTGTGCTCCCTTTCCTTCCTTTTGGAATGGTAATATATATCCTATCATCTTGTATGATGGAAGTGTGTGATCTGCCTTTTAATTTTTATTTCATTTTTAAGAGACTGACGTAAGTCTCAGAAGAGAGAACTTTGGGCTTTTAAAAAGTATTGAGACTATTAGTGAATATGGGAATTTTTCAAGTTGGAGTGGATGCATAGAAATGGTCCTTAAAAGATTCATATGTTTGAATGCTTAGGGAGTGGCACTATTTGAAAGGATTAAGAAGTTGGCTCTGTTGGATGAAATATGCCTTGGGGTGGGATCTGAGGTTTCAGAAGTCCACACAAGCCTAGTATCTCTCTTCCTGCTGCCTGCAGATATAGATATACAACTCTGAGCTATTTCTCTAGCACTATCTGCTCGTAGGTCACCATGTTTCCCACCATGATGAACGTGACTTAAACCTCTAAAACTGTAAGGCAACCACAATTAAATGCTTTCTTTTGTAAGTATTGCCATTTTCATAGTGTCTCTTCACAGCAATAAAACACTAAGACAGAGATTATAAAGAGAAAAGGATTGTCTTGGCTCCTGAGTGTGGAGGTTCCAGTCCATGTTCATTGTGTTGGATTATCTGTATTGAGGCAGCAAATCACCATAGGACTTCATAGCAGAGGAAACATTGCCTACATCACAATCCAGAGAACAGTAAGTAAAACAGCAAGAGAGAGCACAGACTTTGTGACCTAAGACAGTATCACCAAGGTCCCAACATCTCCCGTTGTACCACCATAGAGACCAGTCCTTAAACACATGATGCTTTGGGGAAAAGTTATTCAAACCACATATAAGTCATATAGACAGATAATAATATATTATGTGCTGATCGTATATGTACTGATTGTATATTGTGTAATACATAAATGTATATTATTATATAACACATAAATAGAAAAGCTTTGGATATGATACAATTTCTAGTGAGTCTTACACCACTCTTGGCCCAGTTTAGGAACTTAAAGAAACTTGAATTTTATTGACATCTACTGGACTTCCTCCTCTAACATGTCGCTGCAACATCTTTTAGGAATCTAAGGTTTAAGACAAAGTTACATAAAACAAAAGCATCTGTGAATCTGGTGCACCAATTGTCGGGCCATTTTCTACCTGTTGGGTTTTTTGTTTGACTTGGTTTGGTTTTATTTGGTTAATGCATCTCAAAATTAAGAAACCCTAGTGGGATGCTAACACTAGCTTTACTCCCAGTAGTTATAATGTAGGTAAATTAGCACCTTCTCTCTGACCAGATTATCCAGTTGTGAAATGGGAGAAATATTTAAGTCTCACCACAAAAGTTCATTATATGGACTAATGACCTCCTAAAACATCAATATCCCGCCATTAAAATAAAGGCATATACTCTGAACTCATTATTATCATCATCATTACCAACTTACTTCGGTCCAAAACATCTTGAATGTTAAGTTTCCTAAGATCTATAATTAAGGAGGAGTCAGTCTTATCTCTAATTGGATGAACTAAGGGAATATGAAAGACAAAGTGTCAACAGAACCAAACTTAAGGTAACCCAGAAACTGGAACTTGATCTGCTATTTACTGCTCTGTAAACAGTCTATATTTACTTTTTTCCTCCCTGGCTGCAAGATTAATTGCTAAATCTGAGAAGAAGATCTTGGAGTTTCTCCATAAGACTTTGTGTTTGAGGGGAAGATTTTATTATTGAATATTCCGGAGTGAGCATGAGTCAGAGAGTGAGTCAGGAAGGTCATCTCATTGGAGATGGCTGATCATAAATTAGCTTTTGCAGAATATTAATCTCTTCCAGCTCCTTTGGGAAGCAAGCAATGATTAGTAGAAAGTATGAGAGTCTTCAAAAAATGAAGATGAAGAAGACAATGTCACCTTGAGTTTCTTCTAAAGTCATGGATCTTAGAGGAGAGAAAAACCATGCTTTCAAACAATCTTCAGATACAAGTGGTTATGAAAGGCAGATGCTGCAAAAAGAAATTATTATTGCTAGATACTGATGAGGTACATGAACTACAGCCCAATAAATTTCTTGGTACCTATTTCCTACTAGATTACTTCTACCTACTGCTGAAACACGAGAATACCTTAAAAGTAGCTTTGTAATCATTTTGAGTTTGAATATTTGGAAACCAACAGTTGAATGTCAATACTATCCAAGTCTTTGAGCTGGGATATACAGAATCCCAGTACTAGATGGTTTACAAAGTGAACATTAGTTTTCATTGACTCGAAGCCCTCACTTGAAACCATCACAGCATCACAGATATATTTTTCTCTTTCTTTTAGGCTTCCAAATCAGTGATCACTTAGTGTACTATTCCAAAGGCCAGCATCACTTGAAACCTAGCTACAAATGCAATTTATTGGGCCCTATCCAAGGTTAACCAAATCAGATCTTCAGGAGCTGAGACTAAGGAGTTGAGTTTTAAGATGCACTTCAAGATGATGATTCCAATACTTGCTGAAGTCTGAGAATTGCTGTAACAGAACCACTTCTACAATGTAACCAAATAGATTTGGGGGTTGGAGTGGAGGGCCATGGAGGTAGCTCAAGGTCCAAGCATTCTAAATGGTTTGATCTATAAGAAACAGAAACTGAACCACACTGTTATAAGTTAGGAACTCTTGGGGGTCACAAGAATCCTGGCACTCCATACCACTAGACAGATGCTACAAAATGTGATGTCATAACCCCAAGTCCCTCCTACCTTTTCACCATGCCAACACTGGCTGGTGAATCTCCCTCAGTTTCAATACTTTAAGGCCCCAGGTTGGTGTATTCATCTCTTTCTCTCACACCCATGAAACATGATGAAGAACAACAGGTAAATCAATTATGCAAGCTGGTCTCCTCTCAAAAAGTTATGAGAGCTTCAGCTAGCAACCATCACTCACATTGTACTGATAATGTCAGGCAAGAAGGTTAGAGTGCTTGCATTTTAATGGATGCTGTGTTATGCAAAAAAAATCTCACTATTCAATTAATAAAGTAAGAAGATGGGATGTATGTAGCTAACTAGCAAAGGTGCCAAGTGGATTTGAAAGAGAATATTTTAGTTCAATATTAATATTAATTTATACTGTTTATATATATTACAATAATACATTATATTTTAAATTAGATATAATTGATAGTGTTGATTTAAAACAATCTATTTTAAAAGAGAGTTAAAGTCCAATCTGGTAAAATTTTGGTTAAATATTTGGTTTTATTTTGGACAATCTTCATCCTTAAATTGAAAAATAGATTTGCAATTGTTTTTAAGCCTTTTATGATTTCTTTACCACTAAGTGATTTTCTTTTTTGTTGCAAGAAGAAGCTAAAGAGCTAAAACCATTTGCCTGTGGCAGGGATCACGCTAGCTGACAAATGCTGTGATTTGAACCAATTACCTCTAAAGGTCTATGTGTTAAGGGCTTGCTACTCAGTTTGGAACTGTTAGAAAGTGATTTGGTTAGATGTGATTTGGAATCTTTGGGAGTGGCTTACTGAGAGGGTTGCGGGCCTCTGAGGAGGATGGTGGGACAGAAGTTCTTCCTCCCTATTTTGTACTGGCCTGTCATCAGGTCAGGCTTTTCCCCAGCTTCATCCACCAAGCCCTCCTACTACATTCTACTGAGTACTGTGACACCACAGGCCTCCAAACTGCTGCCAATTGGTCATGGATAGAAATCTCAAAACCTGTAGCCTCAAATAAAGTAGATCCTCCTTTTTACCTCAGGGGTTGGTTACCTACCTAGAAACCCAAGTAAGATGGTTCATGTTGCTTATTTTTTCTGACTTACATTTCACTTCAAATGTGGAATTTTTTCATAAAATGCTACTTTCGGATCTGAAGTTCTTAGTTTACAGATAAGCTGTATGTCGATATTTTCTTATAGAGAAGTACTCTCAAATCCACTTACTTTGCAAAACATCATTTTCAATTATTACTTTTCTCATATTATCAGCAGAGGTTTCAATTTAATTGAGAAAACATCTCATTTATGCTGACTATAGACATTCTTCTAGCTAGCTCTTCTAGTACCAGAAAAAGCTACATGAGGCTCTCTGTTATCTAGTAAGCATCTGTTGGATTATACCAGCTCCCAAACATGGGTCTAGCTAGTAGAATGCTAATAGACCACATCAGTACAGGTAGGATTGGTTGGTTGTAGGAGAAACTAAATCTAGACACTTATTTCTGAGACCATGGTCTTTCTACCACCACCACCACCACTACCACCACCAGCAGCAGCAGCAGCAGCAATGGAAGTGAACCAGGTGTTGTGAGAAATGAAGCTTTGCAGTTGTTCATTCTAAACCAATGGAATTGGGAATCAGAACTCATTTTACAAAGATCTCTAGTGATTGGTACCTATTACTCTGAATAGCAACAGAATACTTTCAATATCACTCTATATCTGCTACATAAACACCTTCTGAGAGAGAGATGGAAATGTAAAATTCAGACCCACATCTGACCTGTGTGGAATTAGTGGTGGTGCTCAGAAATCTGTAGCTCAACAAATGTACTAGCTGAGGTGAGCTAATGCTTGTGAACTGCTTCCCTGAGATGATAATATTCTGCCTTAGAATAAATTTACCCAAGATGTTTAAAAATTGGAGCTCTCTGCACCTGGCCCTAGACATTTTAAGATGAGATATGGAAATTTTAAAAAGTTTCCAAGTGATTTTACTGAATAATTAGAATAAAAAGAGAAAAATCTGAGTTTGCTGTACAGACTAGAAAAACTATACCAAGAAATTTCTACAGTTGATGAACATTCTCAGTACAGTAGCAGGACACAAAATTAATACATAAAAATCAGTAGCCTTCCTATATACAGATGACAAACGGATTGAGAAAAAGTCAGGGAAGCAATACTTTTCACAAAAGCTTCAAAAAATAAATTGGGGGGGTGCTCTAACTAATAAAGTAAAAGGTTTGTATGATAAAAACTTTAAGATACTGAAGAAAGAAATCAAAGATATAAGATGAAAAGTTCTCCCATGCTCATGGATTAATAAAACTAACATAGTAAAAATGGTCATGCTACCAAATGTAATCTACAGATTCAATGTGATCTCCATTAAAATTTGAGCAAAATTGTTCAAACCTGCAAAGAGCAATTATCAGCTTCATATGGAAAAACAAACAAACAAACAAATAAACAAAAGAGACAAGAAGAGCTAAAATAATCTCAAACAATAAAAAGACTGCTGGAGGTCTCACCATGCTCAATTTCTAGTTGTACTACAAAACTATAGAAATAAAAAAAAAAAAACATGGTATTGCCATCAAAACAGATATGTTGATCAATGAATTCTAACTGAATTCCCAGACACAGAAATCAAAGACCCAGAAATAATTTTACACACTCTGGACAAGTGGTTTTTGATAAAGATGCCAGAAATACACACTGGTAAAAAAGAAAGGATTTCAACAAATGGTGCTGGTCAAACTGAATGGCTATATGCAGAAATAAACAGAGAATACTCAATACAGGAAGCTCAAATTGTTGAGAAACATTTAAAGAAAAGATCAACATCTTTAGCCATCAGGGAAATGCAAATCAAAAACTTTGAGATCCCATCTTATAGCTGTCAGAATGGCTAAGATCAGTAACACAAGTGATAGCACATTCTATCAAGAATGTGGAATAGGGGAACACTCATTTATTGTTTGGTAGGAGTGAAAACTTATACAGCCACTGTACAAATCAGTATGACTGTTCCTCATAAACTTGGGAACAATCTATCTCAAGACATAGCTATGCCACTCTTGGTCATATACTCAAACGATGATTCATCCTACTATGAGGACACTTGCTCAACCATGTTTTTTGCTGCTCCATTCATAAAAGCCAGAAATTGAAAATAACCTAGATGTTCCTCAACAGAAAAAGGGATATAGAAAACGTGGTACATTTACACAATGGAGTATTGCTCAGTCTTTAAAAATCAAAACAAAACAAAAACATGGAATTATAAAATTTAAAAGCAAATGGAAAGGAACTACAAAAAAATCACCCTGAGTGAGATAACCTAGACCCAGGAAGATAAATACATATAAATATATTCACTTATATGTGAATATTAGTCATTAAATAAATGATAAACAAGCTACAATACATAGACCCAGAGAATTTAGGTATAAAGTAAGGCACTTGTGGATGACAGACATGAATCTCCTTGAAAGGGGAAAATAGAATAGATTTTTATAGGTGGACTGAGGTTAGGAAGTGGGAGAAGATGAGGTTGAGAGACAGAATGTGGGGAGAGACAGCTAGAATTGAGGGGCATTTCAAGGGTGACAGGGAAACCAAGTGTAGTTGAAACATCCTAAAATAAATGAATGAGATCCCAATGATGTCTCCAAATCATGATGAAGATGGAGAACCAACTGTCCCATCTCTTGTCACCAAACGAAGCTTCTAATACTGTGACTAGGTTATATCCAATTGGATTGTTGACCAACAGGTCCCCATGTAAATCCCCAAGCAATCCAGCCTGTTGCCAAGACAATAGTTTTCTCTCCACAACCTACACCAAGGCCCCACCTTGCTGAAGACAACATCCACACAATTCATTGGATATGGAGACAGTCACCTCTATGTTCTAGTGTCTTTGATATAAAAAGGTACTCTGCAGGCTGCCAAAAGAGAAATATAAACACCAACCCAGCCACAATACCTTTAATATACAATCTGCAAAATATTCTGGAGCAATATTGGCACAAAACTTGTGGGAGTAACCAATCAATATCTGATTTGAATTAAAGTCAGCTCCATGAGAAGAAACCCATAGCCAACATTGCTTTGGTTACAAAGAACAAGAAACTCAGTGACGTATGGTAAAACCTGATACTACTATTTTTTAAAGGAGCAATAAAATGGCATTCTACTATATTCATAAATCTTATTTTTATTCAGTGCCTTGTTCAGCAAATATCAGAAAACTTTCCTCCTGCAGTAGATTGGAACATATCCAGAGACCCACAGCCAGATATTATGCAGAGAGTGAGAGATCATGATACACACTGCTCTAAATAGGACACCATCAAATACCTCCCCTCAAAGTCCAGGGAACACCATAAAAAATGGAGGCAGAAAGATTGTAAAAGCCAAAGGGAATGGAGGACACCAGGAGAATAAGGCCCTCTAAATAGACTGAGTGTCTTAGGAAGGGTTGCAATTACTTTAATGAAATACCATGACCAAAAAGTAAGCTGGGAGGGAAGGGTTTATTCTGCTTACACTTCTACATTGCTGCTCATCACCAAGGGAAGTCAGGCAGGAACACAAGCAGGGCAGTGTTAGGGATTGGTTCTAGAGCAATCTCAATTCAAATCGACTCCCAAAGGACACAGAGGGTCTCTGCCCCTCAGCTGGATTTGATTAGTAATAAAGAATGCCCTGCAGCCAATGGCTGGGCAGGTAGACTGAGGCAGGACCTGGGGATTTGCACAAACTAGGACAGGGAAAGAGGCAGAGATCGCCATGATGGGGGAAAAAGAAAGAACAGACCTAAAGGCCTGCCAACATGTGAGAATGAGGTAAAGTGGCCATGTGGGCCACTTTCCCAATTGGGTTTGCGGTAGCAGGGATGAAATACAGATTTTTTTAATTAGATATTCTCTTTATTTACATTTCAAATTGTATCCCCTTTTCTGGTTTCCCCTCTGAAAACTCCCTATCTCATACCCTCTCACCCACCTACTCACCCACTCACAGTTTCCCATCCTGGCATTCCCCTACATCAGGGCATCCAGACTTCACAGGACCAAGGGCCTCTCCTCCAATTGATGTCCAACTGCTACATATGCAGCTGGAACCATGGGTCCCTCCATGTGGACTCTTTGGTTGGTAGTTTTGTCCTTGGGAACTATGTGCAGACTGATTGGTTATTATTGGTTATTATTGTTGTTCCTCCTATGGGGCTGCAAACTCCTTCAGCTCCTTCAGTCCTTTCTCTAAAATTCCTCCATTGTGGAACACATGCTCAGTCCAATGGTTTGCTACAAGCATCTACCTCTGTATTTGTCAGGCTCTGGCACAGCCCTCTCAGGAGACAGCTATATCAGGCTCCTGTCAGCAAGCACTTCTTGGCATCCACAATAATGTCTGAGTTTGGTAACTGTATATGAAATGGATCTCCAGGTGGGGCAGTCTCTGGATGGCCTTTCCTTCAGTCTATGCTCCACACTTTGTCTCTGTACCTCCTCCCTTGGGTATTTTGTTCCTGCTTCTAAGAAGGACCGAAGCACCCACACTTTGTTCTTCCTTCTTGAGTTTCATGTGGTCTGTGAATTGCATCTGGGATATTCCAAGCTTCTGGGCCAATATCCACTTATCAGTGAGTACATATCATGTGTATTTTTTTGTGACTGAGTTACCTCACTCAGGATGATATTGTCTAGTTCCATCCATTTGCCTAAGAATTTCATGAATTCATTGTTTTTAATAGCTAAATAGTAGTCCACTGTATAAATGTACCACGTTTTTTTGTATCCATTCCTCTGTTGAAGGTCATCTGGGTTCTTTCCAGCTTCTGACTATTATAAATAAGGCTGCTATGAACATAGTGGAACATGTGTCCTTATATGTTGGAGCATCTTTTGGGTATATACCCAGGAGTGGTATAGCTGGGTCCTCAGGTAATACTATGTTTAATTTCTGAGGAACTGCCCAACTGATTTCCAGAGTGGTTTTACCAGCTTGCAATCCCACCAACAATGAAGGAGTGTTCCTCTTTCTCCACATCCTAACCAGCATCTGCAGTCACCTGAGTTTTTGATCTTAGCCATTCTGCCTGATGTGAGGTGGAATCTCAAGGTTGTTTTGATTTGCATTTCCCTGCTGACTAAGGATGTTGAACATTTCTTTAGGTGCATCTCAGCTATTAGATATTCCTCAAATGAGAATTCTTTGTTTAGTTCTGTACCCCATTTTTAATAGGGTTATTTGATTCCCTGGAGTCTAACTTTTTGAGTTCTTTGTATATGTTAGATATTAGCCCTCTATAGGATGTAGGATTGGTAAAGGTCTTTTCTCAATCTGTTGGTTGCAATTTTGTCCTATTGACAATGTCCTTTGTCTTACAGAAGCTTTGTAATTTTATGAGTTCCCATTTGTCAATTTTTGATCTTAGTGCATAAACCATTGGTGTTTTGTTTTTTTCACCTGTGCCCTTGTGTTCAAGGCTCTTCCATACTTTCTCTTCTATTAGTTTCAGTGTGTCTGGTTTTATGTGGAAGTCCATTTGGATTTGAGCTTTGTACAAGGAGAAAAGAATGGATCAATTTGTATTCTTCTACAGGCTGACCTCCAGTTGAACCAGCACCAATTGTTGAAAATGTTGTCTTTTTTCCACTGGATGGTTTTAGCTCCTTTGTCAAAGATCAAGTGACCATCGTGTGTGGGTTCATTTCTGGGTCTTCAATTCTGTTCCACTGATCTACTTGCCTGTCTCTAAGGATGTTAACTTCAGAATACTTGAGGAGAATGTTTCCTAGCAGTGGGAAGGATTAGAAGTGCCCAGATTTTGAGCTAGCTGAGGCATATTTATAATTAACTGGGGTGTGTGTGTGTGTGTGTGTGTGTGTGTGTGTGTGTGTGTGTTTCATTTGTGAATTCAGAATCCAGAGGACTCTGGCAGGTGGCTGGGAGATTGACCCACCGGAGCACAAAATGGTTAGTCAAAGTACCACTATAGGGTGGCAACCTAGAGGCAGGAGCTGATGTAGAGGCCATGGAGAGTGTGACTTATTGGCTTGCTCTCATGCGGCCTGCTCAACCTGCTTTCTTATAGAACCCAGTACTAGCAGCTCAGGGATGACACCATGCACCCCAGGCTGGGACCTCCCTATTAATAACTAATTGAAAAAAAATGCCTTATGGCTGAATCTCATGGAGACATTTCCTCAACTGAAGCACCTTTCTCTCCGATGACTCCAGCTTGTATCACATTGACGCACCAGACCAGATAGAGTGCTAAAGAAAGCTCCTATGAGTCCATAGAGATGGAAGATGCAAGCACAGGGCCTCAAAGAGTCTGCACTAGTCCCTCTACATTTATATTAGAGGTTTCAGTTTAGCATTTTTATGGACACCTGAGTGTGTGAACAAGTAGGTCTTTAACTCTTGTGCCATCTCCTGGGGCTCTTTTTCTACTGTTAGTTTACCTTATTTAACTTCGATGTTTTATCTTGCTATATTTTTTGTTATGGTTTGTTGTTACCTTTCTAGTCTGTTCTTTTCTAGTGAGAGACAGAATAGGAGTGGATCTGGATGGCAGGGGTGATGGTGAGAAATTGGGAGGAGTAGAAGGAAGGGATATTGTAACCAGGATATATTATATGGGTGGTTTGAACAGGTAAAGACTCGAAAACCCATGTGTTTGAATGCTTGGCTCATAGGAAGTGGCACTAATAAGAGGTGTGGTCTTGTTGTAGTAAGTGTGTCACTGTGGAGGCTGGCTTTGAGGTCTCATACATGCTCAGGGCATGTCCAGTGACACTGTCCCCTTGCTACCTGCAGATCAAGATATAGAACTCTAAGCTTCTTTTCCAGCACCATGTTTGCCTGGATGCTGCTGTGCCTCTCGCTGTGATGATAATGGACTAAACTGTAATCTAACTTCAATTAAATGTCCTTTGTAAGAGTTGCCATGATCATGATGTCCCTTCTCCACAATAAAGTCAAAACAAAGACAATGTATAAGAAAAGAATCTATTTTTAATAAAGGGGGAAGTTTTTATGTACTTGATAGTATATATTTTTAATGTTTCAAAGGCAATATACTGAGTAATGGAGTTGGGGGGTGAGTTGGAGAGGATGTGTAAATAGTGACACATCTTCTTTATGATCTTCTACATTTCTGTCAGTGCCTAGCTAGCCAGAGAAGGTTACAAAGAAGAAATTGGAGCAAAAGCCTTATGGTGAAAGGAATGTGTTTGCTCTATCCCCTTCGCAGGCTTTTTTTCTGATCTCTAGTCAGAATGTTACATATTCACAGATGTGGGATCCCCATCACTGCTCCCTCTTCTGTGAAGAACCAAACCACTGTCTTATGTTATCTTCCCAGAAAACACCCAATCTCTTTTTCCTTGTACATTGAAGACTTCATACACAAAGATCAAGCTTCTTATTTTCATAATGTTCTAACTGTCCAATTTTCTCCCCTCATACAAAGTACAAATCTGCTTCTATTGAAAGTCCAATTATAGGTCCAAGATCTGCATACAGAAGGGTTTTTTCCCTGACACCAGAACACATCAAACATGTAGAGAAAGTTTTAAGGCCTCTTGTATACTTTCTCTAATTCTTTGAAGTTCATAAATTGGCTTCAAGGCATTTCTTCTTTGTGATAGCTACAGTTTGGGTCAAACCAAGACCCCTATACTGAAACATATTCCCATTCTCTGGCTGCTCTGAGTACTGGCTGGTAAAAGGGAAAGTTAAATCCCTCCATCAAACATTGGCCTATGTTTATGAGAGTCACAGCAATTGAGATCTTATGCTAGGCCCCCAAAAACACAGTCAAAGACAGTCTGTCGCATAAGCACAGTAGTCTTGTTATCTCAAGATAAGATTGTTACAGTCATACCAGCCCCTCAACTGCTTCCACCAATCATGTGACATGAAACTATGCTTCAGTCTCTAATAGAGAATTTGATAAAAAAAAAAAAAAAACCAAACATTTGTGAGCAGGTATATATATGACAGCTCCTGTCATGTGTCCACCCACACTGACTCATATTTGTTTGATTGGTGAAGATTAACATGGCCTACTAACCCCCAGAGAAGCAATCCACAAAAGATGACTGAAGAACAAATTTGACTAGTTTGTAGAGTCCTTGTCACATCAATAGTCCAGGAGGACTGGATAGAGCTATCACCTCACATAGATATCCTATGGAAAGAAAAGACCTTGGGTCCTAGTGTTTGAAAATTACACCAAGATGGATATGTACAGATGGCATAAAAATAGAAGTAAAACTCTCTAATAGGAGTAAAACACTAAGGGAAGAGGCGAAGATGGGAGAATATGAGGATATGCCCAAATGGAATTGTGTGCCAGCATTAAAATTATCTTATGTAATAATAAATGTATTTTTAAAGAGCTACATACCCAAAAACAACCACAAGAGAGCAGGTCACACAGGAGTACCTACATACCTGTGTACACAGAGAGAACTGGTCTCCCAGGAGAACAGATACAGAGGTTTGCATGACAGACAAGCCACCAGAGATAACCAAATGGCAAAAGGCAAACACAAGAACATTACCAACAGAAATAAAGGCAACATAGTACCATCTGAACCAAGTTCTCCCACAACAGCAAGTCTTGGATACCCCAACACAACAAAAAAGCAAGATCTGGATTTAAAATCACATCTCAAGATGTGGACAGAAGATTTCAAGAAGGACATAAATACTTCCCTTAAAAAAATACAGGAGAACATGAGTCAATAGGTAGAAGCCCTTAAAAATGAAAGACAAAAATCACTTAAAGAAATACAGGAGAACATGGATCAACAGGTAGAAGCCCTAAAAGAAGAAACGCAAAAATCCCTTAAAAAATTACAGGAAAACACAAACAAACAAGTGAAGGAACTGAACAAAACCATCCAGGATCTAAAAAAGGAAGTAGAAACAACAAAGAAATCATAAAGGGAGGCGACTCTGGAGATAGAAAACCTTAGAAAGAAATCAGGAGACATAGGTGAAAATATCAACAATAGAATACAAGAGATAGAAGAAAGAATCTCAGGTGTTGAAGATACCATAGAAAGCATTGACTCAACAGTCAAAGAAAATGCAAAATGCAAAAAGCTTGTAACCCAAAACATCCAGGAAATCCAGGACACAATGAGAAGACCAAGCCTAAGGATTATAGGTATAGAAGAGAGCGAAGATTTACAACTTAAAGGGCCAGTAAATATCTTCAACAAAATTAAAGAAGAAAACTTCCCTAACCTAAAGAAAAAGATGCCCAAGAACATACAAGAAGCCTGCAGAACTCCAAACAAACTTGACCAGAACAGAAAGTCCTCCTGGCACATAATAATCAAAACACCAAATGTACTAATCAAAGAAAGAATATTAAAAGCAGTAAGGGAAAAAGGCCAAGTAACAAACATACAAAGAAAGACTTTTCAGAATTATACTAGACTTCTCACCAGAGACCATGGAACCTAGAAGATCCTGGGCAGAGCTCATATAGACTCTAAGAGAACACAAATGACACAAGACTACTATATCCAGCAAAACTCTCAATCACCATAGATGGAGAAACCAAGATATTTCATGATAAAACCAAATTTACACAATATCTTCCCACAAATCAAGCCCTACAAAGGATAATAGATGGAAAATGACAATATAAGAGGGGCAACTACATCATAGAAAAAGCAAGATAGTAATCTTCTTTCAACAAACCCAAAAGAAGATAACCACTAAACATAAAAATAACGTCAAAAATAACAGGAAGCAACAATCACTATTCCTTAATATATCTTAACATCAATGGACTCAATTCCCCAATGAAAAGACATAGACTAACAAACTGGATATGTAAAAAGGACCCAGTGTTTTGTTGCATACAAGAAACACACCTCAGTGTCAAAGACAAACACTTAGAGTAAAAAGCTGGAAAACAATTTTCCAAGCAGATGGTTCCACAAAACAAGCTGGAGTAGCTATTCTAATATTGGATAAAACTGACTTTCAACGAAAATTCATCAAAACAGACATGGAAGGACACTTCATACTCATCAAAGGAAAAATCCACCAAGAAGAACTCTCAATTCTGAACATCTATGCTCCAAATACAAGGGCACCCTCATTCGAAAAAAAAAAAAAAACTTACTAAAGCTCAAAGCAAACATTGTACCTCACACAATAATTGTGGGTGACTTCAACAACCACTCTCATCAATGGAGAGATCAGAGAAGAACAAATTAAACAGAGAGAGTGAAACTAACAGAAATTTTGGACCAAATGAATTTAACAGATATCTATAGAACATTTCATCCTAAATCAAAAGAATATACCTTAATCTCAGTACTTCATGGTACCTTCTCCAAAATCAACCGTATAATTGGTGACAAAACAGACCTCAACAGATATGAGAAGACTGAACTAATCCCATGCCTCCTATCAGATCACCATGGAGTAAGGGTGGTCCTCAATAGCAACAAAAACAAACGAAAGTCCATCCAGGAAAAGAGAAATCATTTGAAATGTAAATAAAGAATATATTTAATCAAAAAAAGAGAGAAAAAATTTAAAAAAGAAAAGAAAAGAAAAGAAAGTCTACATACACATTGAAGTTGAACAATGCTCTACTCAATGATATCTTGGTCAAGGAAGAAATAAGGGAAAAAAATCAAAGATGTTTTAGAATTTAATGAAAATGTAGGCACAACACACCCAAATTTATGGGACACAATGAGAGCAGTGCGAAGAGGAAAACTCATAGCTCTGAGCGCCTCCAAAAAGAAGTTGGAGAGAGCATACCCTAGCAGCTTAACAGCATACCTGAAAGCTCTAGAGCAAAAAGAAGCTAATACACCCAAGAGGAGTAGAAGGCAGGAAATCATCAAACTCAGGGCTGAAATCAACCAATATACAAACAAAAAGAACCATACAAAGAATCAACTAAACCAGGAACTGGTTCTTTGAGAAAATCAACAAGATAGATCAACCTCTAGCCAGACTAACCAAAAGGCACAGAGAAAGTATCCAAATTAACAAAATCAGAAATGAAAAGGGAGATATAACCACAGAAATTGAGGAAATTCAAAAAATCGTCAGATCCTACTACAAAAGCCTATACTCGACACAATTGGAAAATCTGGATGAAATGGACAGTTTTCTGGACAGATACCAAATACCAAAGTTAAATCAGGATCAGATAGACCATCTCAACAGTCCCATAACCCCTAAAGAAATAGAAGTGGTCATTGAAAGTCTCCCAACCAAAAAAAGCACAGGACCAGATGGTTTTAGTGCAGAAGTCTATCAGACCTTCAAAGAAGACCTAACACCAGTACTCTTCAAACTATTCCACAAAATAGAAACAGAAGGAACACTATCCAACCTGTTCTATGAAGCCACAATTATGCTGATATTAAAACCACACAAAGATCCAAGAAAGAAAGAGAACTTCAGACCAATTTCCCTTATGAATATCGATGCAAAAATACTCAATAAAATTCTGGTCAACCTGAATCCAAGAACACATCAAAATGATCATTCACCACAATCAAGTAGGCTTCATCCCAGGGATGCAGGGATGATTCAACATACAGAAATTCATCAATATAATCCACTACATAAACAAACTCAAAGAAAAAAACCACATGGACATTTCATTAGATGCTGAAAAAGCATTTGACAAATTTCAGTATTCTTTCTTGTTAGAGGTCTTGGAAAGAACAGGAATTCAAGACCCATACCTAAACATAGTAAAAGCAATATACAGCAAACCTGTAACCAACATCAAACTAAATGGAAAGAAACTTGAAGCAATCCCACTGAAATCAGGGACTGGACAAGGCTGCCCTCTCTCTCCATATTTATTCAAATAGTACTTGAAGTTCCAGCTAGAGCAATTATATAACAAAAGGAGGTCAAAGGGATACAAATCGGAAAGGAAGAAGTCAAACTATCACTATTTGCAGATGATATGATAGTATACTTAAGTAACCCAAAAAACTCCACCAGAGAACTCCTACAGCTGATAAACAACTTCAGCAATGTGGCTGCATATAAAATTAATTCAACCAAATCAGTAGACTTCCTATACTCAAAGGATAAACAGGCTGAGAAAGAAATTAGGGAAATGACACCCTTCACAATAGTCACAAACAAGATAAAGTACTTGGTGTGACTCTAACCAAACAAGTCAAAGATATGTATGACAAGAACTTCAATAGTTAAAACTATTCTCAACAGTAAAAGAACTTCTGGGGGAATCAGTAATCTGGACCTCAAGCAGTACTACAGAGAAATAGTGTTAAAAGCTGCATGGTATTGGTACAGTGGCAGGCAGGTAAATCAATAAAATAGAATTGAAGACCCAGAAATGAACCCAAACACCTATGGTCACTTGATCTTTGACAAAGGTGTTAAAACCATCCAGTGGAAAAAAGATAGCCTTTTCAACAAATAGTTCTGGTTCAACTGGCTGTTAGCATGCAGAAGAATGCAAATTGACCCATTCTTATCTCCTTGTACAAAGCTCAAGTCCAAGTGGATCAAGGACCTCCACATAAAACCAGACACACTGAAACTAATAGAAAAGAAACTGGGGAAGAGCCTTGAGCACATGGGCATAGGTGAAAATTTCCTGAACAGAACACCAATAGCTTATGCTCTAAGATCAACAATTGACAAATGGAACCTCATAAAATTACAAAGTTTCTGTAAGGAAAAGACACTGTCAATATAACAAAAGGGCAACCAACAAATTGGGAAAAGATCTTTACCAACCGTATATCTGACAGATGGCTAATATCCAATATATCCAAAGAACTCAAGAAGTTAGAATCCAGAGAACCAAATAAGTCTATTAAAAATGGGATACAGAGCTAAACAAAGAATTTTCACCTGCGGAATATCGAATGACTGAGAAGCACCTAAAGAAATGTTCAACATCGGGCTGGAGAGATGGCTCAGCGGTTAAGAGCACTGACTGCTCTTCTGAAGGTCCTGAGTTCAAATTCCAGCAACCATATGGTGGCTCACAACCATCCATAATGAGATCTGACGCCCTCTTCTGGTGTGTCTGAAGACAGCTACAGTGTACTTAGATATAATAAATAAATAAATTTAAAAAAAAAAAGAAATGTTCAACATCCTTAGTCATCAGGGAAATGCAAATCAAAACAACCCTGAGATTTCACCTCACACCAGTTAGAATGGCTAAGATCAAAAACTCAGGTGACAGCAGATACTGGCTAGGATGTAAAGAAAGAGGAACACTCCTCCACTGCTGGTGGGATTGCAAGCTGGTACAGCCACTCTGGAAATCAGTTTGGCAGTTCTTCAGAAAACTGGGCATAATACTACCAGAGGACCCTGCCATACCACTCCTGGGCATATACCCAGAGGATTCTCCAGCGTGTAATGAGGACACATGTTCCAGTATGTTCATAGCTGCCCTATTTGTAATAGCCAGAAGCTGGAAAGAACCCAGATTTTCCTCAACAGAGGAATGGATACAGAAAATGTGGCATATTTACACAATGGAATACTACTCAGCTATTAAAAACAATGAATTCATGAAATTCTTAGGCAAATGAGTGGAACTGGAATATATCATCCTGAGTAAGGTAACCCAATCACAAAAGAACACACATGGTATGCACTCACTGATAAGTGGATATTAGCCCAGAATATTGGAATACTGAAGACACAATTTACATATCAAATGATGCTCAAGAAGTTAGAACAATGTATGGATACTCTGGTCCTTCTTAGAAGGTAGAACAAAATACCCACAGAAGGAGATACAGAGACAAAGTGTGGAGCAGAGTCTGAGGGAAAGACCATCCAGAAACTACCCCACCTAGTGATCCATCCCACATACAATTACAAAACCCAGACACTATTATTGATGCCCACACATACTTGCTGACCGAAGCAAGATATTACTGTCACCTGGGAGGCTCTGCATGAGAAATACAGAGGGGAACACTCTCAGCTAGCCATTGAACTGAGCACAGGGTCCCCAACGGGGGAGCTAGAGAAAGGATCCAAGAAGCTGAAGGGGTTTGCAGCACCATAGGAGGAACAACACTATGAGCCACCCAGTACTCCCAGAGCTCCAAGAGACAAAACTTAGTAAGGGGACAGAGTATATAAGATGGGAAGGACAAGGGAGAGGGGATTCCATCTATGTGGCCACTGAGAAGCCATCATCCAGGCTGACTAAGGACGTTCCAGAGAGGCTGGTTTGGGATCACTCATGTTCTGATCAGTAATCCCTCATCTGTGCTCAATAATCAAACCTAATATACTCATGGCTTCATCAGGGACAACATGGGTGGAATTGAACCTTGTTTTGTCATCGGGACTTAGAAGGGGTGTTTAGACATTGTCTAGTGTCCTCCCTTCCTGGGGAGAAAATTCTGCCAATAATTTACTATGGACTTAAAAGAGAGGTTTCCAATTCAGGACCAAGAAGACAAAAGAGGTGTTTGGTGGCCAGAGGACACAGCACTTGGCCAGGAAAGGCTCAGAGCCCAGAGGGCAGCCCTGTGAGCTGCAAACAACATGGCCTGAGCCTTCAGTGAAGTCACAGGGGAGGACGTGATGAGAAAGCAGCTTCTATTTTTGATATGTGGTCTAGAAAAGGTACCTGGGAAGCCAGCAAGAAGCAAACCAGAGAGGATGACTGATAGAGCCAACACAGATTTTCACTTTATGAGAGATTTGGGGGAGGGGGGAGAAGGGCCCAGAAATGTAAAGGGGGAGACAGTGGAAGATAAAATTAGAAGTAAACCCTCTTGGATTTTTAGCTTTAAGTATTTTTCTTTATTTAAATCTAACATACATAACAAATTATGCAAATCTTAAATACCCAGCTGAGTAAACTGGAGAGTAAGCCCAGACCAACACGAAGGAGCTGCTGGGAACCCACAGATTCTCACATGCACATTCCTCTTCAGCAGAGGGTTAGCTCCTCAGGCTACCAGTCTTTTGACTTCTAGTTAGTTTTACTCTGGTTAATTCTGACTCTGGTTAATTTACAAGGATTCACACAGTAAATATTACTATATTTAGCTCTTTTTCTTTGTCATTTTGTCTATAAGACTCATACAGAGGGGTTGCATGTTACACTAATTTGTTCCATTGTATGAATCAAACACAATTTAGTCTCTTCTGCTGCTGCTATTAGGCCTATGAGCTGTTTCCAGATTTAGCTTTAGGGAGAGCACTCCCACAAACATTCTCCTTGTATTTTGTCATACATTATCTTTCTCTGTGACATTTAACCCACTCTCTTCTCTATGTCATTTGGCCTAGGAAGTAACCAAATGCAGTTACTGTTCATCATGGCTAGGGTCAGAAACTGTCTCTGAATCCAGGACCCACTCCAACAGGAAGAGAAAGAGGGTCAAAGAAGGAGGGAATGGGCAGCTACCCATGTCTCTCCTAACCTTACCTCTTACCAAGAGCAGCAGCAATGACCTGCTTTTGAATTAGGGATGTGGATACCTCCTCCTAATATGCAAATATGCTTTTCTTTCAAAGACAAATTGATAAAAGAACTGAAATGCTATATTTGCCTGGTACTCCATAGGGTCCAGTTGTTCTGTTCTATATTAGCCTTCTCTCTACAGTTTTCCTGTAACCTGGGAGTTTATTAGAGATGCAGAATGCTAGGCCTCACCTCAGCACCTGCATTTTAACAAGATTCTCCTCCAGGTAATTGCTGGGTACATCAGAACTGATGAGGTGCCACATTCCCCCACTTGCCACTTATCAAACTCTCCAAAACAGAAAGGGGAAGAAAAATCATCCTGTTACAGAAGAGTTCGACCAGATGCAAGAAGGTGACCTTGACATGCCAAGGGTATCTTGCTGACTCTGTCCCAGGGGAGTCCTCTCTAGAAGGAAGTTCAGTTGTTTTTCAAGGACAAACGGTTTCTTTAATTCTCACTGGTAACTACTGGAATGCCTATACTTCATCAGGCCCTCCATCCTGATCTTCATGTCCTGCAGTATCCTAAGAGATGCAGGGATGGCATGAGCAGCCCCCTAGAAGGACATAAATACTTCAGAGAGGTAAATACTGTGAGGGGATTGAGGATCAACACAAATGGAATCCGGAGCCCTGCATCACATGGAAGATCAGAGGAGACACGGAAAGAGGCAAAGTAAAAGCAAAGAGACATTGCCCATCGCAGCAATCGCAGTTTTGCTGTCTGTTCCTTCCTTGACTGCAGCTGAGAGGTCTGTGCTGTGACTCAGTCTGCAAGCAGCTGTTGGCAGGCAGCCCAGAGCTGACCCAGGTCCTCACTGCAGAGAAAAGGAGGCTTCCTGGCACACCTTTACTGGGGCCTGTGGGGCATCAATGACCACCTGCCCCTGGAGGGCACGGGCTCTGCTGTAAAAACAGTCAGGCTGCAGAGTTGGCAGGAAAGCCAGGGCAGTAGCTCATTTTGTCCCTGCATGATCTGAGGATGCCATGGCTTCATTGTTGATCTCTGCCCCTTCCAGAAGCAGCTCAAGGTTGTAGACTGTCCTACCTGTTCTGGAGATCCAAATATTTCCCCTTGATTTTGAGCCCACTTGCAGTCCCCATGTCAGGATGACTATAGATCAGTGGGACTCAGGTCTCAGGTTAGTAAACCCTACCTACTTTCTGTACAGCTTCCCTTCAAAGTCTAGCTGAATGGGGTTAGAAATAACACCTGGAGGTAGAGCAGCCTGCCAATATAGCATCATAGGAAGTTTCTAAGAAAGCATTCAACCTCGTACCCCACCCCACCCCCAGGATCAGACATCAAAGGGACAGCTAGCTGTGGCCTTCCAGAGCCAATTTCTGACTGATTTCTAATTCAGAAGGATGGTTCTGGTGGTACAAAGGGAGCACTATCAAGGCCAGTGAGAGAGCTTATGAAAGGGTCATGAAGTTGCGGAGCTATAAAACCAATATGTGCCATGAGCTGTCCCAGCTGAATGTGAGTCACCAACCCTCCAAGTCAAAAACGTGGACTAAAGCTGTTGGCCAAGCCTGAGCCTCCCTGTTCCTCCCAGATGTTCAGTCTGCTTCCATATACTCCATACAACACCATCAGTGTCTTCTTCTTCAGTGTTGGGAAATGGTCTGTGTCTATGAACATGTCTGTGTCTGTGTCCCGTGTATCCATTTGGGACCAAGTTTTATGGTAAGAGCACTGAGTCCAATTCTCCAAAGAGATCAATCTGTAGAGGAAGGAGTGTCACATTTCTAAACCATTGTCAGAAAGTTGTTCTGTGTGTGTGTGCATGTGTATCTGTAGTTGTTCAGGCATGGAGAAAGAAAATGGAGGCCACTGGGAAGCATGTCAAAGTCACTGTTTGAGTGTAACTCTTGTCTCAAGCAGCCCAGACGTCCTTCCCACTTAGCTTTGCAGGAGGGAATACTGACTGGCCTTTCCTACCCCTTTAAACAAGACCCCAAGTAGAGCTCATGAACAGTTTCACCTGAAGGTCTATTTTACTAATAGGGAAAAAAAAACTTCAGACAGAAAATCTCCCATTTTCAGAGTTAAACAAAACAAAGCAAACAGAAATCGGTATGTTGGATGTTCCGTGGTAAAAGTATCAAAGTTCTGATTTTGTATACCATTTTTCCCTGGATTCACATCTGTGCATTTTCCATCTGTATCACTGAATCAGAGCCTAGATTGGCTTTTTTTTTTTTTTAGTCTTCTCTCACTAGCCACCTACACCCAGGCAGGCCTTTCCTCCATTTAGTTGAATAACAATTATTGAGCACATAAATTAGGCTGGAGGAGAATCAGCACTCTTTCTACCATATAGAAGGTGGCTTCTCCTACAAATATTTATTGAGCAATTCTTATTTGCATAGCACTATTGGGGGTGCTATCAAAGTATACAAAGGAAGGAAGCATTCAAAGCCCTTGAAAAGCTTAAGAGTCACTGGGGGAAATAGCAAGGTCACAATACAGCCCTCTTCTACTACCAAAAAGTACATCCTCCCAGCCAGCCTTTTAGAAACCCGGACATACAGCATGTTAAGGAGATCCCCCATAACATTCTATGTCCATTGAAGTTTGAGATTCACTGATCTAGACAAAGGAAATTCTATGAGTTCAGAAAGAGAGATTATCATGCACTTGATTATCATTAAAAATTATGCAAGAGTCTGCCTTTGAAGAAAGTCTGGGCTTTAGCTGGGCATAGAAAGCTCAAGGAATAGTAATCTCCCACCTCCAGTGAGTTAAAAAAAAATTATCTCTGCAAACTGCACAAGGCAGTGAAATTTTGCAAACACATTTTTCCACAACAGCAAAAGCTTTGAGTCATGCAGATGAGTCTGCAAGTTCTTGTGACTGAGAGTATCAGGATCCCCAGGTGGCAGGCTGCCTAGTTTGGACAGCTTCAAGGTCAGATACCTAGGTGTCCTAGATTGGAACAGGCCACAGAAGATTCCTGGACTTGTCCAGTTTACCTTTCAGTTAAGTAGATCAACCAATGAGAATCTAGCTTCCTACTTTGCTGCAATTGCACAGCCAATTGGTAGGTCCTAGGAACCTGAGTCTTGGAGTGGCATCACAGGAAAGTTGATGAGGTAGCTACTTCCTCACAACACAGGCTAGCAGATAAATCACTGTGAATTGACATTGGAGGCTATTGCTTCAGGGGAATAACTCTGGGTGGGCATTTCAATTATTCTTTCACCAAACAATAATCAGTTTAATTATTAAGATTTTGTTTACAATCTGAATAGTGAAACAAATGAATAAACAGCTCAAATCACAGACTCTCTTTATTGTTATCTTCTAAGTTTACCTATGATCTACAATATCTGTGTTTCCATAATAAATGAGTCAGAGGAAATGGCTCTATATGACCATTTGATTCATCTACATGGGCATGTGGTCTACAATGAAGAGCCTGCCTATTACTTCAGAATGCTAGCCAAAGATATCAGGCCAAGCTTTCTACCATCGGTTTTGCTTAACATCATTTTCTAGCAGCAATAGTGGTTTGTACTGGCCTATCTGTGTTCTGTAAGCTTTGTGGCCATGGATTATCCTTATAAGGTGACTATATTCACAATGGGGGTGAGATGCAACTGAATAGCAAAACCTAACTGGCTGTCTCGTATAAACTGGAATGTAGAACTTTCAATCATCAATTGATCTCATGTTCTCTTAGTATCCAGGCACTTATCAAATCTACCCATCATTTTAACAACTTTTCTTAGCTGTTCCTTTCTTTTCTCTATCCCAGTCTCAAAAGTATCCCATTACTAAAGATGCATTTTAAACTGGTGCAAAGCTGTGATTGTATGAGACAGGCAGGTACCCACCAAGAAGAGTAGACATTCAGCCCTTTACATAGGATTTTGTTTTTTATCTGAAAGATATTGAGAGGGGGGAGGCTTAAACCTCAAAGGATCAGCTCACCATTCTCACTCTGTCTTTCAAAGAATGAACAAATCCTCTGTCTTTTAAATGGTCAAGATAAAATCGAGAAGTCTGGAAGCCACATAAATGAGGACAGCCTGGAGGAATTATGGAGCAGAGATAACATAGTATTTTACATGTTAGAGGTGTGGTTGTACAAAAGGTAACAGGTGTCTCCTGAACAGTCTACATGGGTGGGACCCAAGGATGAAAGAAGCACCATGTCACTAAGAAAACTCATCCAACAAAAGCAGTAGGCCCTGCTTCCAGTCAGGCAGTTTCTTAAGCTTAGATTCTATGGCTATTTTAGGAGACTTCTGTATTACATGGGAAAGGGTAGAACAGAACTAAGTCATTCCACTATTGGTCTCCTTCTATGTATATTCTTTTCCTTTCCTTAGTAGTCCAGTACAGTAGGTATAGCTGTTATGTTTCATTTTGCTTTGAATCTCCCTTTGATTGACAAGTTCTTGCCTCAGGCACATATGTCTCTCTCTCCCCTCACACTACTCTGATGTTCTCAGTATGCTCTCTTCAAAAGGCCTTCCCCGAATTGCATCTTGAATTCAGTTATTCCTTACCCCAGGTTTCCATCCCTTACTCAGCTTTAATGTCTGTGGACATTGAGGTAGCTTTCATGCTACCTAAAATTAAGTTAGAATTATATCTGCTTATAATCTGCTTCTGTAATTCTTTGGAGCTTAAGTGTTCTCCAAAGACAATGTGTGGAAGGTATGTTCCCTAGTCTGTGGTGAGATCAAGAAGTGATGTAATCTTCAGGAGGTGGGGCCGAGTGAAAGGAACTTAGGTCCTTGTTGCTGTGTCTTTAAAGGGGAAGAAACCTCTTTGCTTCTTTCTCTGCCTCCTGTGAGATGTGTACTGCCTGCTGTCATATTTTGCTTCACCACAGATCTCCAAACAGTTCAGTCTGACTACCATGGGCTGCAAGCTCATCAAACCGTGAGCCAGACTAAATCTTTCCCCCTTTAAATTTGATTATCTCTGGTATTTTTTTTTTCAGAGCAAAGGAAAGCTAACACATTCATATCAAGGAGTGCAGAAAAATATGCCTGGTTTTCTTTATACCTCTAGTTCTTGTTTATAGAATTGGGAACTGGCACATAGTAGTTGCTCAGAGCACAAACAATGGAATTAAATGCTGAGTCCACTGTAGAGATGAGGAAACGGAGGCCTTTGGATGCAAAGAAGCATCTAAGGACCATCCAATGAGTGCATGAAAGAGTGACGAGCATCTTGAGTCTGTGGGTGTTCCTATAATGCCCATTTGACCTTTTGAAGGAGCAGTGTTTTCTCTAAGAAAAACTGAGAGGCTCTTAGAAACTCAACAGGAGGCAACGGACCCTTGTTTTACTATTTCAAATGGCATGTGCCTGTTAGCTGGTAGCCCCTGGATGTCACCAATATTTCTTAAAAGGTCAGAGAGAAGTAGAAGGCAGAAAGTTGAGGATATGAAGCTACCTTTCTCTTTGCTGCTCTTCTTGTTACACAATGATGATTTGGTTAAGTGGAGCAGGTGGGGTCAGAGAGGGACAGAAAACAGCTTGACAACCACCTGGTCCCAATTTGTCCCTTGGCAGACAGACAGATGGACATAACCCCCGTGCCTAAAATTAAATTTGCAAACTCAGAGAAGATTTCTTGCTCCTCCAGGTGATGAAGCCACATGCAATGCTGTGACATCAAAGGGGATGAATCCACATGCCTGCATCCTTTCTGAGTAGAACTGGGATTTTCCATGGCAAAAGTCATTCATTTGAATATTCATCAGTCAATAGAGGGAGCACATGGACTTCTACAGGTAATGAGAAAGAGAATGGGTTTGAAAAATCAGACTAATCTTGGTTAGAATTCAGGTTGCCTCTCCTTCCTTCAGTTTTCTTATCTGAAAAATAGGAGCTTAGCCTTTAAAAGGGTTTTTGCAAAGTTTAGATGAAAGCATATTAAAGAGGAATCCACTGCTAATTCTCTTTAGTTTTCAATCAGCTGTTTACCCACTAACCACCTTCTAATCTTTCCATAACTGAGTACAGGGGGAAAATGCATTATATGAAAGAGACATTAGTCTGCAATCCAAAGTAGCTAAATGGAATAAGCAAAAGCTACAGGCATTTCAGTTTCTTGTGGGCACAGAATTGTTTGTACTCCTAAGACATTCAGAGCAAATCAACCCTTAATCCTGCTGCCCACACCCTGGCCCAGTGTGCAGAGCTCATCTGGCTGCAGTGGAGAAGAATAGAGAGTATCAAAGCAGGTACTTCCATGACCAGAGCCTATCCTGTTGAGCCAGCCTCTCCTAGAGCCTATTATGAAAGGGAGTGGTGATTTTAATTGGTTTGATGTTTTGAGGGATCTTTGTAGATCTGCAGAAAATTTTTTGTATTTCAAGGAACAAAGATTTGTTGCTGAGTAGTTTCTAGTTCAACCCAATTAGTTCTATCTCAGAATAACCATGGCTTTAAGCTTAATATCATCACCATGAACTTAGCAGCATCAAATTCAGTTGGCATACCTCTTCCTCACAAAATATGCCCACAAAACAGGGTGCATGGACTGGAAATGTCCTTGACAGAATGCCTGCCTACCATGCTCAAGCCTTTATTTTGATCCTGATCACTACTAAATCAAAGACAAAGGATATGTTCTACTAAACTTATATAATACATTACTATTTCTTGAAAGGGCATCAGGGTGCCTATGGCCATCACCAGAAATGATCCCACAAACTTCTAATACAAAATCATACACAGTTATATATGCTTGTCCCTGAAAGAAAAGTAGGAAGTTACATCTCTGATGTCTCTGCTGTGGAAAGGTTCTATTTCCTTTGAAGACTCATAACACAGAAAAGGATATTCAAAGGTACATAGTGCATGGTGAACAGACTGTTCACTGTCTGGTACTTCAAAAGCGATATGAAATTTTCTGCACTCTTATCTTCTTGCTTTGAAACAAAACACAGTATTAAACTTGATATCTTGGGAAATCCTAATGGTGCCAGACACATGATCAGTGCCCCATAAATAATCTGAGTAGACAAAGAAGCATAATAATGTAAACGAACGCCTAAATCATGTGGCCTCTCTTAGCTGAGTGATAGATAAAATGCTGTTGAACAAAAAACAGAAATATTTCAAGAAACTGTCTCAGCGAAGCATTTAAACCCTATGAAACATTTTAAATCTCAGAAAGGGAGGAGGTAATTGCTTTCACTTTCTGTTTTTTGATGGGTTTATAAATAATGGAGGGATTCTGGTCTCTGGTCTGAAGGATTCACTTGTCCAGGTCTTCATGTTTGTTCCTAACAAATGATATGAGTTTTAGTACTGTGCTTGTCAAAAATCCTATCTCACATGCCATCCGAGTCACACACACACACACACACACACACACACACACACACACACAGAGAGAGAGAGAGAGAGAGGTGGGGGTTTTACAGCTCTGAATCTATGCACATTTGGAAATTTGTAATTTCTTGATATGAGGAAGTGGGTTGCCTAGCAAGCATCCCTGGCCTTTGCTCACTACTAACCTCAAAAAGTGCTTTCCTGAATACCTTTATCCCTCCCCTCTTTACCTCTTAAGCATCTATGGGGCCAGGGTTATGCCTTTCAGGTTTTTAACTCCAGCATTCATATGTTACATGCAGGGGGAGAAGAGCATCCCTTCCCTGGACCACAATAATCCAATGTGTCTCCAGACCCTGGCAAATAGCACTAGGATGAAAAATTTGTATCAGTGAGTTAGGCTGAGAAAACCATCACCTGCTAGATAAATCTGATTTGTAGGCCTTTAAAAATTATAAACCAATTTTTCTTTAAGCAGTGTTCTGCCATGATGTCTGCCTTGTAGTCTGAGGTTCAAGGCAAAACCATTGCAGAAAATAGAAGTCCCAAAGGCCCCTGAGTGCATAGGAAAAGTTATTATGTAAGATTATATTGTCTCAGTTAACTACTGATATTCTCATGTTGCAAAACAAACCAATATGGAATCCAGGAACTTAATCATTTAAGTACTACTTGTGAGTCTATTGGTTGGCTAGGGCTATGCAGGGTCCATAGATAGAGTATTTTTCATGAATCTCTTTTTGATTCTTAGGCTAGAGGGGCAGTGCTACTACCTGAGAGAAGTGCTTGTGATGAAGGGCAAAGCTCCTTAGATCTCTTCTGGAAGCATGCACTGTCTTCTTAGGTTGAAATAGGCCCTGAGCCCTCTACTACTACATCCATCCATGTGCTAACTAACCAAATAAAGACCCATAATCAAAGTACTTCACCAACAACTGGGCAGGAAAGACCATACCTTCCTTGCATATGTACTTCAAAGACCACATTTCAAAACTAACACTGGCCAGGAGCTATAGGTCTACAGCTCTCACCTACTCTGTTTATTGACATAGTTGGTTCGTTTGTCATACTGGGGACTGAACCAGGGTCTCACACATGCTAGCCAAGTACTCCACCACTGGGCATTGAGTTCATGTTTGCCAAACTAAATATCTCTTAGTGAGAAAATGCACAACATAAGTTCTTTTATAAAAGATTAACTATGTTCAATAAATCTTATTGAATCAGTCATCTGGTGGAACATATTATTTTGTTTCCAGGACCTTTAGTATATATGGTCTTGGCTTAGATCCGATTTTTTAAAAGAGAACCTTAAGTATCCATGCAAATGATTTGGTCTATATTTAGAAGTCTGCTTCTTTGCAGCAGGAACACTAAAGAAATCCCTAGTACCTTGACAACAGCCAGCAGCTTACAACAGATGTATATTCTGTTTTGTTCCGCCTTCATATGTACTCTGCATTAGTCATAGACCTATTAAAGAGCTTGTGCCCTGTTTAGGTTTCTGTGCTTTCTAAAAAATAGTATAGAAAAATGGAGTGAGACCAAAAGAAAAATGATTATTTAATAGAACAGACATTACCCAATTATGGTATCTTTAATAGATGTCTAGCATTATTTCATTAATTAAAATGTGCAATAGCTAAAATCAAACACTGCCCATATATTCTTCCAGGGACCTCCTGAGATCAGCCTGTGGTTTTACAAAGAAGGAAAATTAAAGTCAAAGAATATTCCCCATGTTGTTCAAGGTCGGCTTTCAGCAACAACTGGTCCTATGCTAGACCAGGTTCCCCAGACTCCAGTATTAGAATATTCCAGAAAACCAAGTTTGTTTTATGAGATAAAGGAATTGTGGGTATTTAGCCTTAAGACAGTAGTAATTTTAGATTTTAACTATTGAGAATATTTTCCATTATCAATGTTACAGAACTCAGGTCTCAAATGGAACAGACAAAAGGCTTATTTTGACACTGTGGGATGTTGTCTATGGGCTCCATCTTCAGAGAATACTAGGAGGAGAAAGCACTGAAGATCTCCCTGTTGCAGCGCGTACTTTTTATCCTGGATTTCATAGGGCAAAGCCAGTGTCAACCTCTTATTCTCGTGCCTCTCTATGTCTTTCTGACTTGGGATACTCTTGGCTTCCTCTAAACCTTTCTTTGGTTTTCTCCATTTCTCTAATGGCTGCTTGTTACTTGTCTTCACAGTTATTTTATGTAAAAACACATTGTTTTTACAATGGTGTTGTCCTGAACACGCTTCCCCCTCCCTACCCTGAATACTGTTCATAGAATCCAGGATAATGGCTCCTAGGTCTTTATCTCCAGGCCCCGAGCCACAACTTCAGAGGCTCTTAGTTGGCCCAGTGGCACCTGTTTATCATATTCCCCTCTTCTCACTTGCCCTCCAGCCTTCTCTTCTGCAGTATCCCAAACTAAGCAGGTAGTAGCTCTATCTACACAGCTACCCAAGGCAGAAACTAGAAGTTACTTTTCTATCACTCCTCATATGTAAGCAGCCACAGACTTGGCTATTCCATATTTCCAAGTATCCCTCTGTCTTGAATGCTGACCTCAGTAGCTTTTTGTAATTTCTCATTGGTCTCCCAACTCTCCTGAGCCATGTTCCAGTCCATATTATAACCTCCAACCCTAAACCCTTCTCCACATGACTACATGTCATCTGCCAAGAGCAGAAATTTTCTAGACAATTCTTACAAATAATCAATTTGAGTTATATGTGGTTGCCCACTTCCTATCAGTCCTTATATTCTAACTGTGGGGCACTGTTTATTCATTATGCATTATATATGAAGTGTGCTTTGTGGGTCTGACCTTGCTGAGTCAATAGTAAACATTTCAATCATTCTTTTTAAAACCTAGTAAGGGAGGATACATAATATAAGACTAAATAGATACCGCTAACAAATGATGTGAATCAACATATTATATATTATGTTGAAGTGAAAATTGCTTTTAAGAAAAATAGGATAGGAGAGGGCAAGGGGAGGGATAGGATAAAGTGCTCGATATAGTTGTCATGGAAACACCATACTGAGAGGATAACATTAAGAAAATGGAAGTTTTGAATGAGTAAGCTATGTGAATAATGCAGACATATGGTATTCAGGGCTGAGGAAAGAGCAGATGCAAAGGGCTTAAGACAGGGGTCTTCCTATAATGTGAAAAGACCAGAAGAGGAGACCTTTGTGGCAGGAAAGTAAGGAAACTAATGGCCATCAGTTTGTGTGGCTTTTGGCTACCAACAGTTGAAACGCTATTTAGAAGTCAACTGTTTTTCAAAAGACAGAAAGTCAAGAGGACCTAAAGGGTACCAGCACTATCCTTGTCAGAATACACTTAAAAACCATGTGTCCAAGTTAGGTATGGGCATGCATTGAACCACCTAGATCAACCTACATTATAACTCCAATCACTTTGTTTCTTCTGATGTGCTTCTGTGGGTCAGTTGATAATGGCTGTGATTAGAGTCCAAGCTAGTCAGATGCCAAATTCTGTGTGCAAGGTTTGAAGAACTGTACTCCTCACACTATGGTAGGAGATATTCTAAGGTCCAAAGCTAGCTATGTGCATGAGTATTCCTACTAAAGGACAAGAGGGGCGAATCAAGACGAGACATTCAATCTTGCACAGTATAGTTCTGTACTTGGATTCCTTGGTTCTTTTTTATTAGTGAGGTGGGAAGACCCACCTGACTGTGGATGGAACTATTCTATGGGGTGAAGTCCCATGCTGAATAGAAAGGTAAACTGAGTAGCAGTCATCGTCCTTGCTTCCTGACTGCATATGCAATGTGGCCACCTGCCTCCTGCACCTGCCTCCTTCACTTGCCACCCTACCTTCCCATCATAACAGACTGAACCTTCAAACTCTGAACCCACATGAATTCTTCCTTATCTTGCTTTTGGCAAATATTTTGTTAGGGCAACAAGAAGAGAAAGTAACACATGCACCTTCTCTTAATAGCAAAACATCCCAGATTTTCAAGTACAGATCCACATACGGCTCCTTTCAAATACTTAAGACACACACAGCAAGAAGGAAATCATATCTGGTACTGGAAATCTAGCAAAGCCCCAGGGTTAGGAAGGCCATAGATCTTGAAGGAGAAACTGCAACACCATTTCACTAAACCAGCATAACCCCTGTCTATATTCTAAGTAGTTGTTCTTATAACCACTGTAAGTGTAGTCTTCATCTCTGAAAAGGGAGCTTTACAGAGAAGTATAATCCTCACCCTTCAACCAAGTAATTTCTCTTTGCAAAAGATGGCAACCATTACAGAAAACCACAACCAATTAAAATGCATAGCTGTCCAGGATTTTCTTTTTCAGAAGAGGAAAGCGATTAAGAGCAGGTTGCTTGTTTTGCTTTTTCTTCTTCCCACTTGGGAAACCATCTTTCCTGTCTTTTGTGACCCTTTCTACTCTGCTTACTTTTACCAATCATCTCTGACTCTTTGTGATGGTGTGAATATGCTTGGCCCAGGAAGTGACTGTATTAGGAGGTAAGGCCTTGTTGGAGTGGGTATGGCCTTGTTGGAAGAAGTGTGTTACTGTAGGGGTGGGCTTTGAGACCTTCCTACTAGTTTCCTGGAAGTCGGTCTTATCCTGAGTGTCCCCAGATCAAGATGGAGAACTCTTAGCTACTCCTGCACCATGCCTACCTGGACACTGCCAGGCTCCTTCCTTGTTGATAATGGACCTCTGAACCTATAAGCCAGCCCCAATTAAATGTTGTCCTTATAAAAGGTGCCTTGGTCATGGTGTCTGTTCAGAGTGGTAAAAACCTAGCTAAGACATTCTTGCTATGGAATCACCCCTCTCTGACACTCTGTTCTTATTCACATAAGGTGACCATCTTACAGGGGCTGAGCACCTGACCCAGGCCTAGGGACCTAGATCCTGTCATCATGTAAACCACTTGATTGGATCAGACATGGTTACATGATGCTACCCTTAAGAAACACAGGCAATAGCCATGAGTCTGGGAGCTTTACACAGGACGATTTAGGAAAGAAAACACTCTATATTGGTGTTAACAAAGTGAACGGTATAAAATTCTAGCAATAGAGGAACATGTGATAAAATCTTGCTAAAAATGAAGCCAACACAAAGAAAGGAGAGCAGAAAGTAAAAGAGAGTAACAGAAAACATAGGGCCATTTTGATGTCACATTGGTCCTAGATGTTGCAAGCCAGAGCTACCCCTTAGATATAGTCCTTTTAGCTTCTGAATGTTATTTAGTGTTAATAAGTTTGATGTGAGTTTCTGTTAGTCATCATCTTAGACAACCTGGCCAATGCCTCAGGTGCTCTTTCTCCATTTAGCATGATGCTAAGCAGAGTTGGTACATCTAAATCCCCTTTCCAACCTGGCAAAAACTCTTACAACTCCCAGTCATCATATATTACTCAGAAAAAGTTTATAAAGAAGTCAGCAAATGCCAGGTGAATCCTCCCCATATACTTACAACAATTTTGGGGAAGTTTATAAGATACGAACTTCATCAGAGCAATGATTTTAAAAAATGTGTCATGGGTACAAAATGGAATACTACTCAACTGCAAAAAGAATTAAATAATTTATGATAACAGGATGAACCTGAAAGAGATGTGAATGAAATAAGTCAGGCACAAATAGACACATGGAATCACTAATATGTAGTAAATGATGCCATACAAATCAATGGGAGAATGGTGGTTGGCGGAGGCTTGGGAGGGAGAAACTGGGGGAAAATAGGGAAAGGCTGGTTAACTGGTCTAATGTTATATTTCTGTGTTCCACAGCAGAGCACAATGACTACAGTTCATGAGGCATTTTATTGTTCAAAATACCTAGAAGTTTGGAAGTTTTCAAAGGCATGAGATATGCCTACATGAATCAAATCATCACCTTGTAACTCATAAATATGTAAATTTGATAAACTAATTGTGATAATCCAAATAATACTAGTAAGAAAGTATAGACTTTGCTATTTAAAAGTTCAGAGTAAATATATATATATATATATATATATATATATGTATATGTACAAGGCAATACAAAAAGATGATAAGTCAATCATTTTTTCTCCAACATTTCAGTCAAAAGAAACATGTTGATAGGTTGTTACCTTAGAGTCAGAAATTAGTTTCTAAATTTCTTTGTGCTTTTAATGTAGTTCTCATTTCTTCGCCTTACAAAAAATGCTTAAAATCTCTGAGCCTTGTTTTTCTTTCCTGTAAAATAAGGATAAGGGCAAGATTATGGCTTAGCACTGTCTCAATTAAAAGTTTTGCAAATATACATCTATGGTAACCTCCTAGCTTCTTTGAAAACAATTTCTGATTCTGCTCATAGCATACATCTTCAATCTCTTTTCCCAGAGAATCAAATGTGCTTCTCAGAATTCAAGGAAAGCAAAGTTTTGCCTACCTTTAATTCTAGCACTTGGGATGCAGAAGCAACAGATCTCTTTGAGTTCAAGGCTAGCCTGCTGTATGTAGTAAATTACAGATCAGCAAGAGTTACCTAGTAAGGCCATGTCTTACGAGAGAGAGAGAGAGAGAGAGAGAGAGAGAGAGAGAGAGAGAGAGAGAGAGAGAAAGAGAGAGAGAGAGAGAGAGAGAGAGAGAGAACAGGGGGAAGGAGGGAGAAAGAACAGAGGGAGAGAGGGGGAGGGAGGGAGAAAGAATAGAGGGAGAGAGAGGGGAGGAAGGAAGAAAAGGAGGGAGGGAAGAAAGGAGGGAATAAAGTGTTGTGATCCCATTTCTAATACCTATAATACACTCTATACACCCAAATTGATCTTTCCAAACTATACATCTACCAAATCAGACAGCACAAGTCCTAATAGCATCCCATCAACGTTGGAGTAAAATCTACCACTAACATAGCACTACCTTTTCTCCTTCCCCTGACTCTAGCCACACTGTCCTCTTGCTCCTCCTGAACCTATCGACCTTATTTTCACAGAGATTTGGTCTGACAACATCCTCTTCCAGAACTCTTTCCCTGAGATCTTGGCACAATTTCCTCCTTTATTTACCAATGTCCTCCATTCGAAGAAATTTCTTGATGCAAAGCTTCCAAGCTGAAATTACATCTGGCCCTTACTCTTAACCTTGACTTAATTTATTTTCTCCCTAGCTCTTATCATTCATTGAAATTATAGTATATCGTGCTATGACGATATTGTTATATAATTAACATTTAATTTAATATAACTTAATGTAAATTACATTAGCATAGAGAGTAACAAATAGCTAAGGCTCAGTTGGCTCTGTGAAATGAATGAGTAATTCTGTTTCCCATAAGCCATCTGCTTGGCTTTGAGGTCTGTATGATGATACTCAAATTGGTTATAATATTCAGTTTTACCCATAGTTGGCTCTAATGTATGGACAGTTGTTCTTTACAATTATAAGCAAGTTTAGGTCCTGACAGAAAGACATCACTCTTGTGAATTCTCACAAACTAATTCTATCTAAAGAATTATAGTAACTTTCAGAAGGAGTTGAATGCACTTCAGCTACATGGAAGCTTTACCTGTGTTCCTAAAAACGTCAACAAAGACACAGAAAATTAAATTTTGAAGACAATCTATTGTGGGTAGCATGGCAAACAGAATTCAGATATGATACAAGCCCAGATTTTAAACCCAAACTAAGTGCTTTATTGATTTTTCTGTTATGTTGCCAAACTTAATTGGCTACTAGATTCTTGAGATATGGCTCAGATGAAAGACAGTCTATAGACAAAGTTCATTCAGCAAAAAACCCATGGCAACCATCTCAAAGCCAATATCTGTTATTGCCCAAATTAAAAACTCAAGGACAAATGTCTGGATCAATGTCCTGGTGAACAACATAAACTAGGAGGCAAAAGGATTAGAATCCTTCTTCCTTGGTTTATTAAAAGATAACAAGAAAGTATAATAATACTCATAACACTACCATTTTATAACAAAAATATTTTTAAATGTCCTGTATTTTAAAAAGATCCCTATACAGTGTGAGTGCACTCCCATATGTTCATTTGTGAAGGTTGTAACTCCTCATTGTATTTATATGGGAACATGGGCTCTAGTAGAAGGTAATTGGGTTGTAGGGCAGAGTGTTCCTGGCTAGATTAAAGCCTTTTTCCAAGGAATAAAATATGCAGCCTACTTCCTCACTTATAGCCTCTCTTTTGCTAAGTTATGTCATGACATGAAGCAACACACGAACATCTCTAGACTGTCCAACTGATCTTGTACTTTGCAGCATACAGAAACTTGTACAAAAATAATTTACTCAACCCAAGTTATAGCTCCAAGAAACAAACTGAAATAACTTCCACATTGATCAAAAGTACAATGGACAACAGGACTAAGGATATATTGCAATTTATGTGATAGGTTTTTTTTAAAAAAATGAGTATGTGATGTGTAAATGTAAATTAACACTCACACACCAAAACGCTATTGAGGAAACAAGTTAGACAACAAAATGTAGAATAACTACTAAGTAATTCTCTAGGTAAAATTTAAAAACAAGCAAAATCCATAGTGTGAGGATTCTGAACAGTACTTATTCTTGATGATCTGTAAGGAGATACAAAACTGACCTCTGGGGAACTGAAGATGAGCTATTTCTGCATTTAGGTCCCAGGCACATAGACATGTTACCTTAATCAAAACTAATTCAATTACTTATCTATGACATACCCATATTCCTATATGTACTTTTTATCTCAAAAAGAAGTTTATGAAAAAAGAATTCTTCTTATGTTTAAGGAATTTTAAGCCAAGAAAATTAAGAAAACCCTTTTATAACTCATAGGTTTATCTGCCAACTTTCAAACCCATCAGAAGCATGTGTTGAAGAGAAGTTTAATTTAATTTTCAGCTAAACTTCATAAAAAAAACTCATTTGATTCTGAAGATACCACTCATCACAAATGCATCAAGAAAAAAATGACTTGTTTCTCAAAATCTTATGTTATTTTCTAAAACCTTATATCTTCAATTTCTGGTCATTCACCAAAATATGTATCTGTATCTATATATTTCCTTATGTACATATATGAATATGTTCATGTGTATACGTATATATATATATACATATATATATATACATATGTATGTGTATATATATATATTTGTATGTGTGTGTACACATACATATATATGTATGAGGTGAGGAAGCCTCATGATGAATAGACATCTTTTTATCTCTTGCAGCTCAATTGATACAGAGAAGGAAACTCTGTATCTTTTCAGTAGTCTGAAAGCATAAAAAAGTGATAAGCTGCTGAATAATTGACAGGCCAATATCCAAAGAAAAATGGAAAAGTAGAGCTTAATCATTGTTTGGTGCCTCTTAGTCTGTGTAAAAGATATGTCAGAGAGGCTGAAGGGGAGCCCAGAGGACAGAAGTTGGAATCAGAGGCCCAGATTTAATATACAGTCTTGATTTTAATTGCCTAAGTTTTATAGATGTGTAAATCCATGAATTGGATTAAAGTGACTACAAATGGCCAGTATCTGAAATACAGACAGAACAAAATAAATTACTTCTCTGAATTTTCTGTATTAAGCTAAAATCATTTTCACAAGTGCTTTTGAAACATAATACCTTTTATGAGAGGAAATCAGTTTGAAATGGGATAATATAAAATGCTATTAAAATAATTATAAATACTTTAGATAAAAAAATAGAATAACTGGCTCTCTTTATACATACATCTAAAACATGGGCTTTTAGATTCTTTTCTACAAGAAAATAGAAAGAAATTAATACAAAAAGTCAAAGAATTATAAAGATACTTTAAAGAATAAAATGAGAATCATAACTGAGATATATGTTGTCAAATTAAAAACTAAGATATCCTTGTAATTACAGAATAGACAGAGTTAAAGAGAGAATATGTGAACTGGAAGACATGCTAGAGAGCAAAGCACATCAATCGACCATGAGGGGATAAAATGGTAAGTTATACTGGTTTCCCCAAGAGACAGCACACTTTGTCAAAACTCCCTCTTCATGCCCCCTTTTCATTCTCCACCTATCTGTCCAGAATGATGACCCTACATGCTGTAACTTGGCCATCTTCTCATTCCAATCTCAGATACATATTAGCAATTTTAATTTGATTTGAAAAGAATGAAAAGCTTTAGAAATAACAAATTTGAAAGCAGGTAACAACAGGCTTCATTCCAACTACAGAATGATTTTATTTGGTTGTTCTATCATTTTTTTTTAAATTTGGAAATACGAATATCTATAGCCTGGGCAAAGAGTCTCTACTTAATCATCATCTGCAACTACTCTTTGATATCTAATTCCCAACTCATTATGCTTTATTTATTTTTACTTTTTGCTGGAAATAGAAATACACTGCACTTTTCACCTTTGAATGAATTCTTAGGAATCAAAAGAAAAATCTGCCTTTCCCTTTTTCCCTACAAAAAGTAATATAAGTATCAGCAGGAAATGACATTTATATGGAGAGACAGAGGTGTTTGCATGGCCATGTCCCCATCCTTTGGAGTTTCCAATGTGTGAGAGTAGATTCATCTGTGTTTGTTTGAATGTGTCTCCTCAGAGAGTGAGGAGAAAGAGGGGGAATAATGACACAATTATTCACATATCGATCTCAACAGTACTAGGAAAGGATCCAGTGTTTGTACAACACTCCAATCCTCCAATAATTAGAAACTATTGAGTTGATCTTCTCTATTCACAGATTTGCTCCCCCAAATAGTGTATTTAATAAATATTACCTCTAAATATGAGCCAAATTGGTAATTTTACAAAACGCACTGTATGTTAAGATACCAGCAATATATGAGACTAGCACACATCTTCAGAATAGATACCAGTGTTGCATGGTAATCAAACAATACCCTCCAGGACAATTTAACTCCTGAAAGCATTCAACTGGATCCCAGACCACCTGCTCTGAGAAAGTAAGGTCCTGGTCCATGAAGGGTCAGCTAGTTTGGAGTCAATAACTTCCTGATAACTCACTTGGTCATCATCACATGGCTTGTATAATACCATTTGTTAATTTTGAGCCTTGATGATTTTATCTATGAAGGGGCCACACATAGCCATTCTGTTTCCAAAGATGATTTCAGTTGTAAAATGCTACCTCCTACCTGCAGCTTTCTGTTTCCTTAACTTATGTAGAAGCGACACACGTATTTGAAGTATTTTCTCTATAATTACTTTTAAATTTGAACATAGATGTTTTATACAGCCTACTAAATGTAAGGCTTGACAGTAAGTTGGAAGAAAAAAGCTTATCAAAGGAAGCCAGACTAGTACCATTCTTGAATTCATAAAAGTGGGTGTGAAAATTGAATGTCAGAGGCAAAGAGCCAAGAGCAGATTGAAGCTTGTAAAACTCTAAAAGCTATAAACCATTTCAGTGATAAGATAGAATCGAAGACTATAGAGTGAATGGAAACTTGCAGAGTAAGTAGGGCTCTTCTAGAACCTATAAAAATCCCCACAATGGTCCTTGGAGGAAATTGAAATCCAGGGGTTGTTATTTAATAGCTAAATTTCCCCTTAGCCAAATGTGTCCATGGACAAGCATTATATAACATAGGAAGTACATTTTTTGGTTTACAATGTGGAGCAACTTAACATTCTCCAAATAACTTGGTCATACACCTTGTCTTTATGGTATTTATTTCTTTTGCCAAGAATTTACCTTAGCCCACATTAATAGAAAAATAACTCTGGTATGTCTGCTTTCAGGGAGTTTGCAGAAATCTTTCTGTCATTTAGATTCATTCCAGGTCCTTGCTTCTACTGAAACCTCTGACTTCTTTAAGAATTCTCGATCCTTACTAACCCTCTAATAGTCTCAGAAAGCTCCCATCTCTTGGCCTTTGTATTTACTAACCATTTGCTCTGTCCATACTTTACTGACCATCTCTTTCATATGACTCAGGTCTGAATTCAAACATCAAAAATGCTTTCCTTAAAATAAAATTCTATAGTTTTTAGACAAAAGCTAACACATTTTTCAAGAGTATTTCCTACTTATCCAAATAGCTTAATTTTGAAAGCATTTCTCAGCTTCTATTTGCCTTTAGTCTTCCTTCCCCGAATATGAAGAAAGTTCCATGACAGAAGAGACTTTAGTGAATCATATGTACTCACATACAGTACCCAAATCAGTGTCTGGCATACAGCAAGCAGCTCACTCAGTATATTTAAATCGTGTCATTATTTATAAATGAGTAACATGACTCATACTAAAAACACTTCAAAATAATTACTAAGGTTTTGTTTATATGCTCTCAAGTATTAGCACAGTCATAAAATATCGGGGGACTTGGAAAGTAAAGAAAGAATCCATGAGTCCTGATTGTGTATATGGCTTCTATGCCACTTAAAATAGAGGAGGATTCATAGATATTGTTATTATTGAGAGTGAGAAAGATGCACAGGATTCTTCAAGGTAGGTAATAAGAGAACGCAGTCCCAAACTGTCTAGTAAGCAGTGTGAGGAAAAGCACAAAGAGATAAGATACAGAAAACGTTACTAGAACATTGGTGAATGGGAAAATAATGATCTGTGCTGTGACTGGGGCGGGGGTGAGGAGAATAGAGCTTATTCTAGAGGAGGCAGTAGTTAGAAAATAAAATGGCTGAGGCCATTTTTACAAAACAGCCAGTCTGAAGTGTAAAGAATATGAAACTTTGTGGGTGAGGGGCAATGAACAGGTGGAAATTGCAGCAGAAATTGACATGTGTGCAATAATTGGTCATTGTACTGTAGAGAGGAGAATTAATATCTTTTAGTAAGGTTCTACATAAAGGAATTTAAAATTAAAATATAACCGTTAGAGCATTGACACTGAAGAATTACTGTAATTTGAGGCAAGCTTAACCAAGCAATTTATATATATATATGTTTTCTAAAGGTGATGTCTTAAAATTCATAATCAGTTGCCTTGGAGAAATTTTTCTAGAGGCAGGAAAGGTACAATATTTTATTTATAATATAGGAAATGTTTGGATGACACCATACAAAATAATAAGATAAAGATAGAAAATATAAAAATACTAATATAAAATAAAGGCATTATGGAGAAAACATGGATACTTTTGAGCTAACATAAGGAAGATGAAGAAAATTAAGAAAAGGTTCTCCATCGTTAGGTGTGTCCTGTATGTTTCATGCCCCTGCTTCAAGAACTGCCCTTCTGTGTGATGCTCTAAGCTGAGCAGTTCCTCCCATATCCCTATGGACAAACAGGCAATTCTTTGGTCATCTTTGATATCTTGAAGATATAATTGCCAAAACAGTTTGAACTTTAAAATATCAGAGTCAATCCATCTGTCTTAAGTTATAGTAGTAATGCTATTATAGTAAGGGTAGAAATAGCTCCAAATTAAGGGAGAATAAATTTTAGTTGCAAAACTAAAGAAGAATTAAGATGAGACACTAAGTAACAAGAAAACCAGATGCAAGCAAGGCCAATATGGTCATCTTCCATCAAGCTCAATTAGGGGGAAACCTAGGTCAAGCAAGGACATTGGCGAGAGAAGACAGCAGGTGACGGTGTCAGATGGCCTGGTCCTTCTAGAAGCTGTACACATCCATTTGAGGAGGAAGTTGGGTTGCAAGAATTGGCTTCCATTCAGCAGAAAGAAGTTGTAGGAGCCAGGAGGCAGAAAGATGTCTACCATCTGGAGAAATTGCAGGAAGGAGAATTGGAAGTCATACAGATCAGGGGTGGGAAATGAGAAAAAAAAGAGAGAGGCTATCTGGCAAGGAGTCTTTGGGTGGGGTTAAATCCCCCCTTTTAATGCTAGCATACAACATGCACAGTCTTCACAGCAAGGAATTTCAGGAAGGGAGAGAAAGTCATTTCAATTCCAAGTTTTAGTAAAGCTATGATTTTGAAATGACATTTAGGAGAGCTATCTTTTAGTATGTAAACATGCCTCATGTCTTAAAATTCTAAAGTCTTTAATATTCATCCTACAAAGTATAAGGGACATATAATATTCTTTGGAAGTAAAGAAAATTATGGTTGATTTCTCAAGATTCAGAATTTTGTATTGGAAAAATAAAAACGTGTAGGAAGTCCCTGAAGCATTGGCTGAGCCAAGAAGGAAAGCCAAGTGAGTCAGGGCTTTTGGATAAGATCAGTGAAATTAGATCCTCCTTCCATCATTTATTAAGTCTGAAATTTGTGTGAAAGTCCACATACTATGCAAACATCAACTTCCTGTCATAGTAACTGGGAATTGTACCCACGTGAAAGCTATTGTGATGAGTGAAATTTAAAATAATTATGTTTACAAATGTTCTAACTCATGTTTTTGGTATATTTTGAAAACTGAGTAATTATTATGTACTTTTTGTATTACCAACACCTATGTTCTTAGTTGAGAAGAATTCCAGAATTATTTGTTGACAAGAGTTGTTTAGGATTGGCTTTTCTCTTACCGTCTTGTAGGGATACCATTTAAAGATTCAGCTGCAAAAGAGGGACAAAGTCTATGTCCATCTGGAATTTTGAGACTTTAGATAAAAGCTGTTGTAGACACTGACTCGGCAGATAGGAGTACGAGGTTCTTCTGTCAAGTCTATAATAAATTCATTGTCAGCTATATCTGCCACATGCCTTTTCTTAATTCCTCTTTCTTCATCAGTAAAGATGGAGGAATTATAAAATCTCTGAGGTTCATATGAATTTTATCATACCCTCATTCTGCACCTACTGTTTCAAATGTGGCACCTGTGAGCTGGAAACGACGTAATCCCTTATGCCAGCATTAGAATTCACTGTGAATGCTGAATGTGCAAAGTATGCGAGGATACGCTCTTCCATGAGCAGGAGCTGGGTTGCCCTCCTCAGGCTGCTTGCTCAGAACAGCCATTTTGCTCTTCTTTGGCTGGCTGCCTCTCCTGGTAATTTTCTGATGCAGCTCTCTCTTTGCCCCAGCCAGCAAGAGGAAAATGAATTCACCCAGCAGTCCCAGCCATCCCTTCAGATATTTCAGGGAGAGAGCACGCCAGGCATTTCGCTGTTAATTATCAGCAGCCTGGCTGCTGTGGCCCCCTGCTGTGCCAGTTTGAGAGATGAAACTCTTTACACTGCTTATTGGGCTCAGCTAAATAAATATTACCCAGCATTAGTGTTGTCAAAGATAACGGTCTGAATTCCATTCCCTGGAGGGGCTGTGTGTATCTGAGTTTTCCATTATCAGTTTTCTTCCCTGTTCCCACCCTACACCTTCTTTTAACACACTACAACTAAATTCTTTCTCTGCCCCCCTGAACATTCAATTGGCATCAGAGTGCTGAAGCCATAGTATAGTGTTTAAGGTTGGTGCTACTGGATTTATGGATTCCAGAATCACTCACTCACTTCCTATGCCTATGCCATCTGTTCTTTTGGGATAGGACTAAGCCTATGTTTTTGTTTTTTGTTTGTTTGTTTGTTTGTTTTGGGTTGGGGCTGTTAGAGGTTCTCAGTAGGATTGAGCCAAAGTGGTTTGATCCTGATTGTCTGCCTTCCTTTCTGTCACAATTCTTCACTTCTATTGATTTGTTGGAATCATATTGTAACTAAGTTACTGCTACAAATGTTCCTTGACTTTTATTATGGGTTAAATCTTCATAAAAGCATCATCAGTAGCGGAAGCTAATGGAAGTCAATGTTACCAAATTCCTAGCTCAGCCACATAGCACTCTATAGACCACTAGTTGTTCCATTCATAATCTGATGGTCAACAGGCAGATGGGGCTTATTGACCAGTATTATAAGATAGTAGCGAACTACTTGCCATTAAGCTGTAGGTGGAATTATGGCATGGTATTCTGGAGAATATTTTATTTGAGTCTATAGGGACTTTATAAGCAAGGGAATATCTACTCATAATTTCTTACATGTCTCCCCTCCCATGTATTATTTACAAGCCATTCACTGTCCATATTCAGTGAACTAATATATACATAGATGTGTTGTAAAACAATACCCGGAAATGTAAACATTTTAATCCTGGCAGAAGGTCCCATAAGACTCAAGAAATTACAACTTAAAACATTCCATCTAGAGGGAGGCTCACTAAGACATGCAAGTATACAACTCACAAGTTTTAGGAAGTCCCTGAAAGTTACAAGATTCACAAAGCTATTCATTCCCCAAGATTATTAAAGTATAAACTGTTCAGGAGAGGAGACTCTCCAACCTGTTGATCTACCTGCAAGTTATGCGAAAAGCTCCAAGGTTACATTTCATCATCTAATCTGAGGTACAGGTTTCTATAATGCAGCTGCCTTTGAGTCATCCATGTTTCTCTAAGTTATGCCTCATCCATACTCCTGTAATTAATCAAATAAACCCAATGACTTGTCAAGATAGACTTCCGTAGAATTGTTTCTTTAGTTTGCCATCCATGATTTATCTGGGAGGAGCATATCGTCTTTCATTTTTTCCCAGGAAAGTCACACAACAAGAGAAAAGAACTACTGATTAAAATCCCACTAAAATAGTCTCTCCTTTTGGAGCAAAGAGTTCAGGGGTAGGAAGATTTTGTAAGAGAAAGAGAAGTAAAAGCATGAGCAAGCCAGTGTGTAAAGGATGCTCATTAATCAATCCTCAGACTTTCTTGGAGGAAATTAGCTGTCCAGATCCACTAAAAGAATTTCACTGAAACCAAGATTATTAATTTGATGGTCCTAAATGGTTAGTGACATAGACAGGTTTAATCTCTTGGTTTGTTTTCATTCTTGTAATGACTCCCTCCTAATCTCCCTGCCTCCACCCCACCTCCATATGTGTGTGTGTGGGGGGGGGGGGTGCTGGTGGTGGGTCTGTGTGTGTGTGAGTGCCCACATGCAGAGACCAGAGGTGAATTATATCATTCCCAAGTTTATTCCCTTGAGACAAAATCTATCCCTGAAACTCCAGTTAAGCTCATGGCCAGCAAACTATTGATTTTCTTGTCTCTGTCTCCCATAGTGCTGAAGATACAGGCACAGGCAGCAATGGCCAGCCTCAGGATCCTATGGACTCAAAATCAGAACCTCATGCTCCCCCAGAAGTGCCCTTGACCACTAACCCACCTCCCCAATTCATAGTTGGACAGTTTAAATGAACTATTCACTTAAATATCAGAAGTAAAATGTCCAAGTCTTACTGCATTCCTTTCTGTTTTACAGTCCCTAAGTTCTTTTCCCAGAGCAGGCATGGCCAACAGGGTAATTCCATTGTACTAGTATTAGATAGTATAATTGTAGAAAAGCATCTAGAAATAATGGGTGTACCTTCTCATCTTAGTAATGTAAGTAGAGAAGGCACAAAAGTCTTAGATGGTGAAATTTGACAGAATTTCAATAGTAACTGATGCAATTCATTCTATCACAGATGAGGAAATCAGCAAAGATCATTGAAGGTTTTCCTTAAGAGTTCATACCTAGTTCTGAACAAAGTCAGAGCTTGACATCAACATTCTTCATTCTATAGCCACTTCATACTACTCTCACTAATACGGGCTTAATTTTTCATGCATTTTATTTTATTTTAAGCATACTTTCAATCTATACATGATGGATATAGATGTGTTTTTTAGAAAACCTAAGGGTATACCACTGGCCTTGCCTGGATAGTTAAACTGGGAAAAAAATCCTTCCACATAATAAATTTCATCACTTTCACATTGCAAAAATATCCATGCCTTCTCATTCCTTCTCAGGTTGAAAAGTCAAATTATACTGCAGTCCATTTGGCTTGGTCAAATTATATTGCAGTCTATCCTGGGTCACTTCTGGGCCTTAGCCTGGGTTCTAGCGTAGCCAGGAAATTGCCAAAAGCCATATGGACTCCCCGGGCTACCTCCTGAATGAGATTGGATGGTACATACTTAGAAACTGATTCTCTCCAAGAGATGGAACAGATGGCACTTCAGATATGAATATGCATGATGTAGCTCCTAAGGTTGTTAAATAAGTATGTATTTTAGGTAGATTCATGAAAATCAAGATTTTCATAAGTGAAATGAAAACTAAGCCAAGGAAAACACAAGGCTCTTCTGGAAGCTGTACATTACTCTTTGTTTGTTGACATTGGCCTCTGCAGCATGCTGCAGCCTCCAGAGAAACCACTAGAAAGTAACAGTGAAGACAGAAGTGAACTCTGCAGCAAAAGATATGTTGTGAGATCCTGAACTGGCCATGAAGCAGAAATAACATGCAAAAGAACAAGAAGAGAAATGGGATTGCTTGAGTTTGCCCTCTGTATACCCAGTACTTGATCCTAGTGAATAGTTCCTTGGCTTTTTCAGCTCTTTTCTGGCCCCTTACAAATAATTTCACCCTGATGATAACTATCACGAACTCTAAATACTTCACATTTCATTCAGTCCTGGCTATCCCCAAAACAAGGCTGACAAGTCATAAGAGTAATGCAAGTCCTTCAACCAGGAGAGTTAATTAAGCAGATGTAATCCACAAATCCCCAATATAGACAGGACCTATTACAGGCCCCAAGCTCTCTACTCAGTAATTCTATCTTACATATTCAGTGACATACAGTTTACAAAAACTTTCGTACTCAAAATATTTGATTTGAATTTTATTGCAAATATTTGATTGTGAATTTTTAAACCCATTTATGGGTGAAAAATAAATAGAAAGTTTCAAAGAGGTTAAATGACCACTCATGAGCACACAGGTCAGGTGACTTTAATTCTAGTTCTTTTGATTCCAACCCATAATGAATCTGACCTGGCTTTCACCAGTGAACCACCAACCAAAGAGGTCTTCACTGGGGGAAAATTTTCAACTTGTTCTAGAACAGCCTAACCCACGCATGGTCTGATTTCAGAAAGTCACTGCACTAGCTTATAGAACAAGGTAATAGTCCCCATATCCTCGAAACATCCAAAAGAAGGCAGTGGATCCTTATTTATATCTCATTTGTACCAGCTCTTAATCTCTCTTGGTATTGATGATCTTTCGTGGTTCTTATTTGAACAAGAACATATTACCTTTTCATTCAGACCCTTTTGATGTTATGAGCTGTTACTTTGGGGCGATTTTGTTAAACAGCAGTAGCTGACTGATACTGTCACTAATTTTCTTTCATCTTCTTGACTATAATTCAATTGCAAATAAAGCCTGCCCTTTGTTGTGATTACTGTATTTTCATAGGCCCTGAAATGCTCTCTAAGTTAGAGATTATTGGGGTGTTCACTGTCAGAATTAGTATCACCACAGAATTATGAAAGCCTATTATTAGGATGGGAGGGAAAACTCAGGGGAAAGAAGTGAGAACCAGAAAAGCATAACAGTGTAAGATACAGAATGGGCGCTAAAGGTGTGATTAGAAATACTGAATATTCAAGAGATATTTGATATGTTTTCTGGTTAGAGAAAACACAGTTACTAGACATTTCTCACATGCTTCAGGGCATAGCGGCCTGAAGCTGGATATGCTACAAACGACAAGATGTCCATCGCCTGGAGGACTGTCAATGAAGACAATGCAGCCACCTGGTAGAAGACACTGAGTGGGTACTTGATACACTGATGATAGAAGGTCTAGATTCACTGCAGGGCAAGATTGCCATTTCAGCTTCAATGACTGTACCATCATGTCCAAAGCCGAAGAAAACCCAGTTCTTTTGCCTGCCGAGAAATGTGCAACAAACTTATCCAAGCGAGAACTGTGTGACTTTCTGGGTGTTTCAGTGGTTCAAATCCCTCAGTTCTTGAAGCAACAACAAAGCTAGGAGAGGAGAAGAATGTCCAGATACCTACCCTCTTATAAAAACGGGTTGCTCTCTGGAAACCTCCCTGAGGAGATGGAGAACTATCATGCCTGGCCAGCACTGAGTGAAGAAACAAGACAGCGAGGGAGCGACTAGCCCCTGCTCTGCCCATCCTTCTGCCTTTCGACTCTATTTCATCTCAGTTGGATCAAAGCCTTCTGTCTGCCTCCTCCAACCTGCCCTTGCTCCAGACCTATGGTTCAGACATCACAACGCCCCCAGTGTGGTCTCTGCTCTGATTTCCTCTTTAATCTCTGGCACAGCTCATTTCAGACTTAACTCTTGGTGCCTATAGATTTTCCATTTGGTTCTGAATCCCTTTCTTAACAACCGTCAGTGGACTGTGTTTATACACAGCTTCTAGCCCATGCACAGCCCCAAGAAAGGTGGGCTTGAGTTCTCAGTGTTTTACTCTCTCTCTCTCTCTCTCTCTCTCTCTCTCTCTCTCTCTCTCTCTCTCTCTCTCTCTCTCATAGCATCATGCTGGTTGCTGGAGTAGCCACCCAGTGCTACACTTACAAAAAGCACTTTATTCTGCACTAATTCACCTGACCCTCACAGTGGTGGTCTCAGGAGGCAGAAGGGTAACAGGACTCTAACTGCTCAAATGAGGACTCAGAATAAAACGAAGTGACCCCTGCTGGTACACAAAGCAGCCAAGACTTAAATCCAATTTTGCTGTTATTTTTTTTTTCACATAGTGCTATTTTTAAAAGCACTAGTGTTGCTGAGATTCTTTATAAGAATCTTTACAAGACTCAACCATAGAAAAGAAAATTGCTAAGAAAAGGAACGAGTTGGTATGGCTACAAACTGGCTGGGAGAGAAATGACTACCAGTATGGTTCTTGGTCAGATGAGTGGCAACCACATTGCAGCATGCCAGTACAGAACTTAGGATTCTGTTGTCAACTGGCAGTTGACCAGTTGACTACAATAACTTAGTGGGATGAATGAGCTACAGTAAGAAGTCCATACGCCTTATAAATGCTGGCATCCCTCCAAGCCTTGAGAAGTGGAGAAATACAAAACTATAGAGATAACACTGGCTAGATTGTGAGCATATTGACATCTATTTGAACTAACAGCTTAAAAATATTTACATTACAAAGGAATGGGGTATTTGAGCTTACAGAGAGATCAGGGAATACTAAAATCTACATCTTATTTAGATGTCCAGCTTGTTCACTGGCTATGGTCTAATCCAACTTCAGTTCAAGATCATTTCTAGTCAACCAGTTTGAGTGTGAGACAACAGATATTCTGGGGAAAGGTCATTAACTTATGAAGTTGTGCAAGTTCATGGCCTAGTCTTGTTCTTTCTTCGATTATGCATCCAACACTTACAAAGTCCCGGCCATGGGCACTAGAACAATTCACAAGATAAAGCCCTAGATCCCAAGGAACTCATTCTTTAGATGAAATGTGTTATTTACAGAACAATAATGCATAATGAAGTAAATGCAAAAAGAGGGACATTTGGCACAGCTGTCATGGACAGGATCTGTTTTGGATAGGATGGCTTTTGAGGCACCTGGAGGCTCACTTTGACCTGTGGAGGGAGCCATCCAGCATGCCCGGAGACCCAGAGGCACAGACAGATGCCCAGTGGTGAATTTAAGAAACGGAAAGACCAACCGACATGACTAGACTGGAGGGAGGGCACATAGAGACCAGAGGAGGAGACATGGCAGGTGGAGATCATGGAGGGTCTTCTCAGCTTAGCAACGACTTTGGACAGAAAGACATGTGACAAACAATGGTCTTTCTTTGCTTCCAGCAGAATCTTGACTGATGTATGGAAAAATGACAGCTCTCTCCTTTTGGGGAATCCAGCTGGTATGGCCTAGAGAAACAGGCAGTTTCCCACTGCCTCTCTGTGAGGCAGGACTTAGAATCGGGTGCTTTACTAACATCAGTAATGTCACTGACCAGTTAGCTTGAAGCAAAAGCACATCAAGCCCCCCCCCCCCCGGGAGCTTCTTCAATCCCCAGCCATAGTGACTCAGGAGGGGTAAGGGTCCCTCTAGCTCAGTCTTAGCAGGAGTGTCTATGGTTCCTGGAGGTAGGAGCTATGCTTGGTAAGATGTGCCTTGTGGTTGCTTAAGACTGATAGAACCCTAGCTGCAGTTATCTTCCAAAGACGGACTGGTAACAAAGCAGAATGGTTATTTTGAGGATATTCAAGGCCTCCAGACCTTATTTCCTTTCTCTGAGTAATACAGATATTTTTAGAGCTATAAATTATGGGTGCATTTCTATGTTCCTGCAGAATTCAAGCTGGGAGTCTGGGCAGGAGCCTGTTTTTAAGGCCAGAAACTCCTAAGGAATCTTGCTTGCTTTCCCTGATCCTGATATGAGGCCTCTGTTACAGCTTAGCTGCTTCAAAAACCCTGAGTCATTCCAATGGTCCTGTCTCTCCTTTTTCCTCCCGCAGCTCTCCCAGTGCAGAACAATCTTGGAGCAACAACCCCCTCCCCCGTAGCTGCCTCTGCAGACACAAAATGGGGGTGGCACAGCCTGGGCAAGCCGGCGGGGAGGGTGCCTGGGACGCGTCGCAGGCTGTGGGCGGAGGAACTGTGTCCCAGGTGCTGCAGTGAGCGGGTGGCGGAGGAAGGCGGGCGGGCGGGCGGCCTCCTGAGTCATTGCGGCTGCGGGGCTCTGGAGCCTCAACTCCCGCCCTTGCAAGCTGCGGCGGGGGCGAGGTGCGGCATCCCCAGGGTCAGGGGTCCCTCCGGCTTTCGAAACAGCCTGTGCGCATTTCCCACGGGGGCCCTCGGGGCGCTGCACTTTCACTGCCTTGTCACTATTTGTTTATTTCTATATCTGCCCCGCGGAGATTCCCCTTAGACCAGAGACTTGTAAGCCACCCCCGGAAGGATTCTGGGCCCTCGCATTTGGCTAGGTGCCCCGAGCGTCATCAGAACTTGGGAGATCAGTAAACAACGCAAGAGGAAGGAGTGGGGAGAAGAGGAGGGAAGGGGAGAGCAGAGGGCGGGAGAAGATCAAAAAGACAAAACCCAACAAAACAAAACAAGCAGAAGGGAGCTCAGGGCACTAATTTGCAGTGCGGAAGCCCACCCTTTGGTTGTATAGAAACTAAAGCCCTCTGTAGCAGTGGGGGTCCTCCCAAGCCTTAGGTTACTGAAACAGGAGCCGGTTCTCGGAGATGGGGCCAGGGGTAGGGGACCAGATGAAAGTCTTTTGCTTATAAAATATGAGAAGGCTCAAAATGCTGTCCCCCAAATACCACTTGATTATAAGGAAAACAGACTAGTGACCCTTGACTGCTTCTCTACCATAACCTCCAAATTGAGAGCCAGTAAGAGTCTCAGAAGGCATTTAAGTGCCCATTTTACAGGTTAGGAAACAGATTCAGGGAGGAATGCCGACAAGAATAACAGGGATGGGGTTCCCCTTTGCCTTTCCTTAGCCCTTCACTTCATTCCTCCCACATTAAAATTTTAACAGAACCCCCGGCCCCACTCCAGGATCAGACAGAGTTCAACTTCAGTCGGGAAAACAAAATTCTGAGTGCCAAGCCCCAAGCAACCGCAGCTAAACAACCTCCCTCCCCACACACCCCGGGATTGTCACAGCTGCCAGCTCCAGCTTGACAAGTTTCTGGGGCATCTCTGCACACCGAGATAGGTGTGTCTCCTGCGGCAACGGAACAGATTTTTTGCCATCTCATCCTCACTTTCGCAGTCTCCAGTTGGCTTCTTGTGATTGGCCAGAACTTTCCCTCTTAGAGATGAGGAGAATCCAATCCTCCAACCAGCTAAGAGAAAACAACACTCCACCACCTCGCAGCAGCAGACCCGGGACGCTCCACCTCCTTCAATGGCAAGGCTGGAGCCCTACAGGCAGACTGGTCCTCCCTTCCGGAAACTCTGACCATTTAAAGTGGGCACGCAGAGGGACGGGGGAGGGGGAGGGGAGGGGGAGGGGAGGGGGGAATTCAGCCTCTGCCCACCGAAGCTAATCTGCTTCATTTAGTCTGTAATTGAGGGTGTCCCTGTGTGTCCTTCAGCTTTCAGGAACAAAAGTTCTTCAAAATTGAACTTGAAAAAGTTGCCTTGGAGGCTGGCAGTTTGTGTTCCCCGAGGGTGGTTGCTAATACACGTTAGATTAGGGGCAATTAACTTTGTTGCCTTCCTACCTGAGTCCACACTCCTACAACATATGCACCACACTCACCTGTGGCTTCTTTCAGAATGGGAAACTATTCTTTTAGAGTAACCTATAATATTACCAGGTTCACCAGGGTTAAGGCATAATTAGTTATCAATAGCCCCAATTTACAAGTAAGTCAGCTTTGACTGTGCGTTAGAACTCCTTGGGTTAAAATAACACTAATGCACAGGTTGCCTCTGAAACTATTTAAATCACTGCTGTGCAAGTGTTTCCTAATAGTTCCTCCAGGTGACCATAACACACAATAAGTCTGAACACATCATCCCTAAGGTTGAGGACCCTTGTCTGTCTCCTAGCTGTCTTCTAGTAACTAGCAAATTCCTCTGGAAACTCCACTCAGCAAAGCACCGTTCTCAATGCCTATCTTGCTATCACCTGGAGAAAGTCCCCATGTAAGTCAAGGCAATGCAAAAGAGATCACCAGTCTAGTGAATTCTATCCACACTCAGCAGAAACAAATGACTTCCCTTTCACAGAAGCCATGGGAGCCTCTGTAGTACAAGACATCCTATCAGAGCTAATTTGTCACTTAACTGCATGCTACCTTGTTTTACCTTGAAAAACAAGTTCTGACATAACACAACACCAAACCCGTGGTGGTTTGGTGTTCATGGTCAAAAATGCAGGAACGAATGGTGCTTTTCTACTTTCCAGTTAATGGCTGTCGAAGAGAAGGGTGAGGGAGCTGAAACAGGTATGTCTTGAGTTCTTTCTTCAATGAGCATTAAAAGTCATGATAGGAGGGAACTGGAGAGTTGACTCAGCAGTTAAGAGCAGGGACTGCTTCTTCCTGAGGACCCAGGTTCGATTCCCAGCACCTGCATGGCAGCTCACAACGGTCTGCAACTCCAAGTACAGACATATATGCAGTCAAAACATCAATGCATATAAAATAGAAAGAAGAAAACTTTGAAAAAAGAGCCATAATAGGTTAGTAATTAGTTAACATGGAAAATATTAACATTAAATTACATGTTAATAATAACTCAAGACAAAGACAAACAGGCTCCTGGACTGAATTCTAAAGACTTTCTTACCAGTCCAGCTAGCATAACAGTGGCATAGGAAGTTAACAACCAGCATAGTGGTTGGTATTGTGTGGTATGCAGACTCAACAGACCACTAAGATGATATGCTAGTTGCTTTGCATCCCCTTCTTGATCAGAAGCAGACTTGAAAAATGTGTCCTTTGCTCAGAGTATGAGTGCTGTGAATCTTTGGTTTACTAAGTTTTAGACTGGGAAATTGTGTCACTGAGCAATTGCTATATAACAAATTTCCCCTAAACTTAGTTGTTAGAAAGTGGTTTATTTGGTTCCTCACTACATAGAGCAGCAATTTTTAATGGGTGAGTTGTTTGGTTCTTCTGATCTCATCTGGTTAGCTTTATCAGAGATCAATCATGTTGGTAAAATGTGCTAAAAGGTCATTTTGCTTCTTGGTCTTTACCCCATAAAGTCATAACCCAGTTTAATTTTGAAAAAAAAAATCAGGATAACCTAACTCAACTCTAAAACATTATTCAAAATAACTGATCAACTTTCCTCAAAATTGTTGAGTTTACCTCCTCCTCCCCAAAAAAGAGAATGTGAAACCTGTCACAGCCAGAGGAGCCTAGGCAAAGATGTCAACCAAATGAGATAGCCCGCCCTGTTTCTGGACTTGGTGACTAATGTCTTGTCTAAGCTGACAGGGGTGACTAGGCCAAGTGTTCCTTCGCCTTTAGCAACCTATCCTAGGCTTGTTCTCGTGGTAGAGTCAAAGTTCAAAGAATGAAAACAGAATTGCATGAAATTTCTTGAGGTCTAGAGTCAGAACATTCTCAGTGTCATTGCACCACATTCTGTTTGTCAAAACAAGTCACAACTTCACTTCTTGATGGACAGCATTGCCAAGTGGCATGGCAGAGAGCCAACAAGAACTCGCAGATGAATTAAATCTCCCTCCCTGACTAACAGAAAAGGAACTTACCCATCCTCCCATGACTATGCAGGACTATTCAGACCAAGCTGGTACTCTGTCCACACTGATATTTTGCCTTCTACCTCTCCCCCTTCAAGAGTTATTTCTTGTAAGACACAAAGCATAGTGATTCTCATATCACTGCCATGGTTAAGGAGGAGACTGTGTAAGCTTGTTAGTTTAAAGAGGAAGATCAGATAGTCTTATTCTCAGTTACTCACCAAATACAGAAAACAGGGCAGGTGTGCGCTCTGTCTACTCAGAGCAAGGGGTCTAGCATTTTCATGGTATGGACTGGACTTGAACCAATCAGAACCATCTTATTCCTCCTCTGGATTCAGTTTCCATCTCCATGTGTTATGGAGATGCTGGTTTGTATATCGGAGACAGTTGTCTATATGTGCAGAGAGTGTGATCCTTAGCTTTTGATAGGGCTCTCTGCCTTCCCTAATTCCAATCTCTTCTCACTGCTTCTGACCAGGATCTCATTATTATTCAGCATGATGTTCTATTCCTGTCTTTGTTTCATGCGGAGTTATGGAGTTGTCTTGATCAAATCTAAGTAACAGGTGGAGAAAATGTAGAATTAGGAGAAAAGAAGTGAGAGATAAGACAAAGACAGGAAATACTTGTATGTACAACATTTACAGAAAGACTGAGATTCAGAGCATGAAAAGACCTACATGTTATGAAAACTGGGAAAGGAAATGTTTTTCATAAAGGTGATGTTGAGTTATAAGAGTAATTCTTATTATTTTTCTTCCAGATACACAAGTGAAATATTTATCATTTTACTGCTTTTCATTGCTTTTGTTGCTGGGGTCTTTTGAAGTAACATCTTAGCAAGCTAACACCACATGGGAACTGAGAATTTATCTGGGGCAAGTTTAGTTAAGTATCATCATGTTCCCTGAGAGGACAACAAAAATTTGTGTGTCTTACAAGATGCTTGGTCTTGTAATTCTCTTATGTAGAGAAGAGGGAGGGGGAGAGGAGGGGAGCAGAGAGGAAGAGAGGGGAGGGCAGGGGAGAGAGAACAACAAAATCATCTTAAACCTCAACCCTACCTCCATACTTTATATAGATATCATTAACTTTTTTTTCACTAATAGCCTTTTCATGTTGTAAGTATCATTTGGAATACATTTGATTGGTATGTCTTTGTAGGCACCTCTGGGATGTGACAGTTTTTCTCACTGTTCTTTTTGGGAGTGACCTCCACAATTTTGAGGAGAGCTGGTCATGTGTCATGGATAGTGTTTTAAAGTTTGGTGTTTTCTGATTTTTTTTCAAATTTAGACTAGGTTATAATTCCATAGAGAAGTATTTTCTCAACCTTAATATTGCAAACCTTTAATACAGTTCCTGATGTTATGATGAACCCAAACATAAAATTATTTTCATTTCTAGTTCATAACTGTAATTTTCATACTGTTACAAATTGTAACATAAATATTTGTATTTTCTGGTAGTCTTAGGAGATCCCTGTTGAAAGGATCATTCAACCCCAAATGGGTCGAGATCCACATGGGTTGAGAACGGCTATTATAGAAGACTCCAAGGGATAAAGTGGCATTTTAGTACATCATTTCAAGGGTACTTACAAACAAGCTGACATTCCTATGATGCTAAATTAATCAGATCATTTTCTGGGTTTCTCCAATATAAAGTTAATATTTTCTCCCTTCCCATACAATGCTATCTGTAATGTAGTTGATTACCACAGCCCATACTCAAAAGGAGAAGACTTCTGTCCTTTGCACAAGAAATAATTGTGTTTACTGGAATGCTATTTGAAAAGTGAAAGTGAAAATAATTCTTCAAAAGACTACCAAGATGAATAGCCTAAGAGGTTAGGGAAATTTCATATCATAAACCTGGAAAATGAACATATTGAAGGGTTGAAATGAAAATGTTGGAGGCTGGGTGATGGTAAAAGTAGTGAGTGAACATTTGCTTTCAGAAATTAGTCTCTGATCTTATTAATAAACACCAGACAGAGATGCCTACTGAGAATGCTGCAGATGTTTTCTGGACCACACACTGAGAAACTCTTGTACTGTATCTTTGAAAGAAGTTGCAGTCCAAATGTACATTTGTCTTCATAGCATCCAAAGCTACACTCCTAACTCTCCTAACCAAGTGCTGGTCCGCAGAAGAACCCCAACATATTTGTATTGCATCAGTGAACCCTATTATTTCTTTGAACATTCAAAGAACAGTCTGGTTGGTGGTGACATCTTTGCATCCTTTGACAGACTAGACCTTGTAAATTTTTTATTGCATGGTTGTCGCTTTACATTTGTACTGGATCCCCTTGTGAGTCTCATTCTAATTTATTGGTTTTTTACTTATGTATAAGCCCTAATTATTCTTATGAATGTTTCCACCCAAGAAAGAAGGATCATTCTCCACTCAGTGCCTGTTAGCTGATTGACAATTTTGTAGTTGCTATTTTTAGCAGGTACACTTGTGTCAATGGCAAAATGTCACTCACTTATGCTCAGCAGTTTAGCCTACTGGGAAAGAGTAAATGTAGGGTCTGTTTGTCATAAAAGAAATAAATGCTTCCACCAAAGAAATTATCTCAATATTGATGGAAAGCATAAGCATTTTCTGAAAAGAAATACATAGCAAACAAATCAAGGCACATAGTGAATAAGTCCTCCTTTGGGAATTGCCAGGGTCCAGGGCATGCACTGCTGCTCTGTCCAAGGAGACCATTTAAATTAACAGTCTGGAATGCTTCCATAGAGACTCTTGGCTGAGAGACAGACTCTGGACACAAAACAGGTGTCCATTTCCACTATTCCTGGGCACAAAATCTAATTTCTAGCACAAGCTGTGACAGCAAGAGATGCTGAAAATGAACGGAGCTTCATGTTGTTCCAGAAGTTCTCTGTGTTCTGATAAGACAGGGAAATATATATATATATTTTTAAGGAGACTTGATGATAAATTTGAGACACGCAAATATTCTCCAAGATTCAGACCATTAGTATTAAATAATATCCAAGTGACATTGGAGAGATAAATGCAGCCCCATCCCTTTCTTCTGACTTATTAAAACAATATTCTGATATTTTAAATCTGCATATGTCATTATTAATGGAGGCAAAATCAAAACTATTCGGCATCTGCCATCTTCTTGATCAGAGTGAGACCTCCTCTCTGCTTTGTTCCAACTAGCTTCTGAGGCTATTTCTTCTTTGAAAAGGAGGTTTGTCCATATTAACCCTCATTTGAAATCTTGCCTGAGAGCTGTTGGTAAGCTAGGTCCATGCCTCAAAGAAGCTACAAATGGCTAATTCCTGGGCCCTGGGCTGTATAGTGTTTGCTTTGGAGGAGGGTTGGATGGTTGAAGAAGTGGCTAAGACGTTAAGAACACATACTGCTTATGCAGAGGACTTGAATTCTGTCCCCATTACCCTTATCAGGTGCCCCACAGCTGCCTATAACTCTAGGTTCAGAGAATCTGATGCCTCTGACCCCCAAGAGCACCGACACTCATGTGTTCAGATACATACACACACACACACACACACACACACACACACACACACTATTTTAAATAATAAAATAAACATCTTAACAGACTTTGGGCAAATGATAAGCTTCTGTTTCAAACTGTTCCCCTAGCATTAGGAAAATAAGAGTTGTCCACTGAGAATTATAAAATTCTTTATTTCAATGTCAAAAGTGATGCATGATGTTAGGTGTGAGGCATGGGATGAAAGCCTTCTTAGGGAGGACATGAAAGCCTACTGCAAAGCCAGAAGCACTGCCCCAAGTGGTATGGATGGCAATGCTTAGTGAAACCCGCGACCCCCAGTCCTGAAAAGAACAGATTGCCACCAAATAAAAATGTCTTGGTCTGTATCCAGGGTGGTGCTCTGGTTCAGTGTAAACTGTACATGGCACATTTGCTTTAGTCAGACTCAATAACCTATTTATGTGTCTCCACTCGGTATTTATAGCTACTGTGCCCTTCAGTGAAAAGAACAAGCAGACGATAACTAAATAGAATTATAATCTTGGAGCTGGAAAAATGGCTCAGCTGTTAAGAGCACATGCTGCCCCTGTAAAAGACCAGAGATAGTTCCCAGTACCATGTCAGATGGCTCACAAAACAACTACAGTAACTCTATTCCAGGGAATTCAATGTCTTCCTACTGCCTGCAAATCTATATAGACATGTGTACATATAGATATGCACACACACACATGAATACAAACATACAAATTGGGAAAAGTACCTTATAAAAATAAGATTATAATGTGGCTCTATCTAATGGTCTGTCAAATTACAACTTCCCACGTTGCTTCACAAAAAGCCAATGGCATTTTAAACTCATATCTTTTCTATTGGTTTAAATAAAACAGCCTCCTTTGATTTAAAAAAAATGTAATGTTAAAGTAATAAATGCATGTTTTATAAAAAAAAACCCTCATGTTACTTGTAATAAAAGCATCCATAAAGCAGATCAGTTTTATGTATGCATGTATAAAATATGTGTGTATATATAGTATATGTGAATTATATGTGTAATATATAAGGTATGTATGTGATTTTGTAAATCTGCTTTATTCTTTTAACAAATTATGAATAATATTTTTCCATAGCATGAAATATTAAGAATGTGAATTTAACTGCTATGTAACACTAACCTTCAAAGGTATGTATCAACATTATTGTTTTCAAGCATTTAGAGATATCCTATTTTTTATAGTAACTAAAACTCTAATGTTCAACTATAGGATTCAAAGCACTATTGATTTTTCTTCATTTATATATTAGATATGAAAGCATAACTGAAATTTTATTACTCACACAATAATTCCTCTTGGTGTTAAGGGAGTATATTTTGAAATTTCAATCAAAGTACAGAGAATGATACAATGATAAGGCTCTAGTAATTGTACTTCATTTGAAAGTTCAATTAAATCAACTATTATAGAACGTGTCAGAATTTCTAGTCTGTCTTTTTCTCAGACAAACATAACTCAGCCCAGATGTTTATATTCTCCCCACCTACATAGGAAATATATAGAGTTGTTTCCTTATGTAGCTGAATATTGTCAGACTGAATATAATGTTTTGTCATTTCCTTTTTTCACTCCACATTTCTTTTCATGTTTTTATTTGTGTAGTTCTACCCATTCACACAGCATTCCATCATGTAAGTCTATTTTTCTTTTCACTTTTTTATAGATATTTAGGTGATTTGCAGATTTGCTGAAGCATAATCAGTACTGCAGCTTGTGTGTGTCTTCATTTGTATTTTCTATGACCATGACAAAAGCCAGCCTCCTTTGCTTAACCTTTGTTTCACATAATAAATGCAACACTTTTCTCATAGTTTCCCTTTTGTTTTCTGAGACAAAGTTTCTACACAACAAATAGTCCTCCAAACCCATATAAAAAGTCTTTTAAGTTTTCAGGATGCTTATGTATGTATGTATGTATGTATGTATGTATGTATTAGTTGATTTGGGTACAGATAGTCCATACATTGATAAGCAAAGACAGAAAACACAGTTCCAAAGATATCCATGTCTTACTCCCTGGTGTCTGTGCACATATTCCCTTGCATGTGAACTTTTCAAGTGTGATACATCTAAGCATCTCTCAAGATGAGGATAATCTTTGATTATTGAGGTTGGCACCTTAAAAAGCATTGTCGAAAGATTATACGGGAAATAAAGAGGTTATGATGCTATTTTAAAGACAGGAAAGAAGAACCCTCAGAAGCAAATAATGCAATGGCACTTCTAAAAACTGGAAACAATAAAGAAACAGAATCTTCAATATAGCTTGCGAAAGGAATGCAACTCCTCAGAGTCATTTTAGACTTCTGATCTCTATATCTTTCTTAGTCAGGGTTTCCATTGCTGTTAAGAGACATTATGACCATGGCCTGATGCCTGTCCGAGGAGGAACTTGTCTCCTAGAAGAGGTTTCACAAAGTTCTGACAGTTTGTCTGATCATCTTTCAGGAGAGACTGGATCCTAGATAAAGATGGAGAGATGGCAGCAGGAATCACATCTTGGCCTTGGTTTCCCTCTTTTTAACCTAAACCTTGGAATCCTGAAGACAAACTTGGGGCTCGCTGCATCTCTTCATTTATTCTTCTAACCAATATGGCAACATTGAATAAATGTCCTTTCTCTGCTTTTTATTATAGCTTTTCTCTTTCATTGCTATACTAAGAACAAGTGATTGAGTCTAGCTTGTTAGAGAAACTAGAGCCCAAATTGGACCCTGAACGCTCTGATAACACTAATAGCATTGACATTTTTCTAGTATTTCCTGGTAAGAGTGAGGAAGTTTATTTCGTCATTCCTCTGAAAGTAGATAACTTGCTTCTCTATTATATTATCTTGCTTCCTTTGAACTTTAAGAGCATAAACCTGGCTCACATGGACTAAGCAAGAAAGATCCATAATAAATCACAAAATACAGAGTCTGGAATTGTGCCTGGTTGATTCAAGGGCTTGGCAATGTCAAGTAGAACAATGATGCCTTTCTTTTGTTTCACTCTGAAAACCAGACTGCTGGCTTGTTTCCAGAGCTGGTATCCCTCATGGTTCGAAGTAGACTCTAAATACCAGGGGAAGCTGCTTCCTCTGTCACAAGAGAGCAGATAAAACTCTCCCCATGACCTTGAATTCAAAGGCTTTCCCTTGTCTCACTTGAGTCAACTGAGAACAAATGAGAGCAAACAGAGGAATCGTATATGTTGATTGCTACCAGTTGCCATATAGAAGGTCGGAATCAACTCACCAGCTTAGAATAAACCTCGCTCTGTAACTGAAAGTTCAATTTCTCAGTTTCATGGACTATGTAGATTAGAAGAATGCCTGGGAGATACTCATCCTACCAATTAAGAGGGAGACAACTAAGGAAGCTTGCTCAATAATGTTCCCTAAACCATGTATCCCAAGGTTTGCTTTATTCTCCAGAGAGAACCATATCTGACCCATTTACCTTCAGTGTCTCCTCTTCTCTCCCTTTAGGTGGTAGGGAATTTGGTGCTCCTTTGGCTCTTGAAACTTTACCATAAACAGATGTTAAATTATTTCTGCTCTGGTTTGTGAAACCCTAGATTCAGAATGTATACATTGCTCTTAATATATAAAGGAAAAGCTTAAGTGTTTAAAGTCCAGTTTTCTTCATCAATAAAAACTAGTCTTCTAAATGTTTTGCTTAAATTGACTTAAATTTTCTTTTAATTCATTAACACACAGTGTTTGTAAAGGGAGTCCCCAGCATCCCTGCAAAGACATGCATACTTGGATCCAAATGAGTAGAGCTGCGATGCAGTAAGATAAACATGGGTACCAGAAAGTCAGAGTATACTGGAAAGTACAGCAAAAGCTGCTAGGTTTTCCCTCTAGGTGTGAGGACTTAGAATCAAGCTTTGATAACAACAACTCTACCCATAGGGCCAATCTAGAGTTCTCCCCTACTTATTCTCCAGCTCATATTATGTTGGCTTCCTTATCAATTATGATGACTTAGAGCTATGTATTTATAATTATGTACATGTATTTGCTACTTTCTTAACTATTTCCTGCACTATAAAATAAAATCTATGAGAGTAAATACTTCAAATATATTATTCATTGTTTAAGCCTAACCTCTAACAAAGAATGCAGCACAAATAGACCTTATATAGTTACAGTTGGATAGATGAATTAATGAATGAATTTTCTCTTTTTAAACCCTGACATGGGTAAATAAGTTCAGATCCATTCTATTAGATGATTCTCAGAACATACTACTTACTCTATGAGATGATAATGATGGTAATATTCCATTACAGCCATGAGAAGCAACTTGCACGAGGACACACAGCAAGTGTTAAATATGCATTTTTGAATTCAGGTCAGCTGTCTCAAGTTGTCTGCTCTTGTGTTTTAACAAGTGCCTTAAAATTCTTAAAGTTATAATCCACTTCAATATGTAGAGATTTGTTAAAAACCCTCTCTAGCAAAAGAAAAGAGAGCAATCAATGTTAGGGGGTGAGAGGCAACAGGGAGCATGGGGGAACCATCCAGTGCTATATTCTGGAAGCCCTTCCAGGTATCTAACCTTCCAAACTGCTTAGAGATGTGAGACTTGCCATAGTGCCAGACTTCCTTGGTCTTTGTCAGGATGCAGAAAACACCATTACTGCCTCTAGCAATGCCCAGACATTCTCCGCATAAGAGAGTTTCGCTGGAGGACACAGTACTGGAATCCCAAGGTAAGAGCAAGTGTATTTAGCCTCTGCATTCCTGGAATGTTTCCAGAGCCTGAGTTATGTGGGAGCAAGGCCAGAACAGAGCTTGGCGCATCTCCTGCAGTAAAAGGAAAAATCCCAGGCCCTGCAGAACTGCTCTGCTCTGAGCTCAGGCATTGGCGGGCAGGTGCAGGTGCCTGGGTATCTGACCAAAAGCTGGAGGGAGGCTGACAGGAAGACAAGCCGATGCTGGCATTTTCTTCCCTTGGAAAATCCAAGCCCACTAATGCCAGAGCCCTGAGGCAGCTGTAATGTTCCCAGAGCTCTATGGTTCATCCCTTCATGAAAACATCTCCCCATCATGAGGTGGGGTCAGTGTGATCTCAGAACAACCATTTTGAGGGCTGAAAGCAACGAACCATCTTTGTTCTCACTCATTCCTAACTAAACTTGACAGGACAAGCTGGGCTCTGCATTTGTTTCCTAGGGCTTTGGGAATAAGGCACTACAAACTAGGTGACTTTACGCTATGAAGATCTATTGTTTCAGTTCTGAAGGGTAGAAGCACTCGAGATGAAGAGATTAGAAGAATTCCTTCTGTCTCTATATAGTGTTTTCCCTTGTCAATAACTAGCTCCTAGTGGTGGCTGTTGATCATTTGCATTCATGGAACTGTGTCTACTTCATACTAAGCTCTGCCTCAATCACCATGAAACCTCTTCCTCTTGGCCAATATTAGCATAAGGGATTTTCTGTTTTTAGATGTACAATGACAGATTAGGTCCACAAACTAATGACTTCATCTCAACTTGACTATATTGCAAGAACCCTATTTCCAAAGGAAGACATAAGTACCAGATGTTAGAGCTTCCACACATCTTTGGGGGAGCATAATTCGACACATAACAAGACACTATTCATATATCTGTTGTTTGAAGGAAGAATGTAAAGATCAGAGAAGCTGAAGGGGTCCTGTAACACTGGTATGGTGGAATGGTTTCCATGACGGCTCTCATTACTCAGTGACTATCCATTTAGAAGTGCCTTCCGCTTCCTTCCAGTCTTTTCTTCTCATGTGCATACTTCATTTGTGCCCATTGCACATCATGAACCAGAACTTGGATAATGATATCAACAGTCTTAGCTATCATTTGTTAACAGTTCAGAAGGCCAGCTTTGTAATCTTGTTCAGCCCTGTGCCATTCTTTCTTAACCAGAAGACTATCCCACTGCTAATGAGTTCCATCTGCTTCTGTTTTTGAAGGATAAAATTGGAAAGTCTAATGGGGGAAATGCTGAAGAAAAAGAGATGGGCAAGATTAAAACAAGAACCAAAAAATCAAGAAGCACCAGTGGTCAGGGAGTCAATAGATTGAAAAAGAGTTGGGATGTGCTGTGAAGACCATCTGGTCTAATGCATAAACCAAGAACATAATGGGAGTATTTTACATCCTGTGTATGGGTGATGAGCCTAGACGTTAGATTCAATTAGATAAATTATGATTCTCTTTTATCCTATAAAATATTTAGTGAAATAGAGCAATTCTAAAATTAACTTCTTTCTTTTAACTTTTTGGTACTAGGGCAGGCAAATTTAAAATAGCATAAATAACTTGCATTACATTTCTATTGAACAGTATCAGAGGATAGCAAACAATCAATTCAGTTGAGTTTTCTCCCCAGACTGACTGATTATTTTGGCCTTTTGCAGACATTTCATTAACTAATGGCGTATTCTAAGCTTGGGATAAGAGAGAGGTTGAATCAAAGATGAGCACATCAGCAAATAGTATAAAAGAGACAATTACAAATAGTTCTTCTGATAAAAAGAAAGCAGTAATAAATAACAGAATAATTGACCAGGGACAAGGTTGGCTTCCTAAGGCAGGAAGGCAGGCAGAGAAACCTCTAAGATAATGAAATATTGAAGTTAAAAGACTACAAGGGTAAAGGTGAACTATATTGCAAATGTATAGATGAGAGGAACATTGTTAAATTAAATTGTTATAGTTAAAGACACATATCTAAGTGCTGAATCATGCTAGAATTGTAATGTGTCTGTCCCCAGAGCCCTTGATCCTGACCTTTTGTAAAGAGATGCTAATTTTTCTTCATATATTGTTGTTGCTTGCTACCTTCCTCCTGACTGATATAAGGATGTATCTCCATGCATTTCTGATGAGGCTTTTTCTAGTTATATTGTTAAGGACAATGAGTCCAGGAAAAATAGCCACAGATGTCACAAATGGCATGTTGGGCAGAGGGTGGGAAGCATCCTTTTCCAGTCTTCTTATCATCTTGACTGCCTAAAACAACAACAAGAACAAAATTATGGGAACTGAAGAGATGGTTCAATAGATACCTCATTGCTCTTGAAGAAGACCCCAGTTTATTTCCCCAAATCACTGTTAGATAGCTCACAACTGCTTGTAACTCCAGCTCCAGAAAGATCTGACACCTGACACCTTCGGCTACTGTGGGCATCTGCATTCTTATGCACATGTCCATACAAAGATACATAATTAAAAATAAGAAATTACTCAAATAAAAAGAACAAATTGAAGAGATTATAGAGAAGTAGCAGTGTAATAAAAACAAACACACAAACAACAAGACAGTGGGAATACTTCCTAAGAAAAGAGTTTGGTAAATACATCTATTTACAATGATGGTTTAGTAAGGGCAGGTTAGCAAATTTGAGGTATAGAAATAGCCTCATTGCAAAAGAATGATAATTGTGAGAGAGGAAGAATGAAAGGCTTGGGGCAAGCACCATAGTCCCTTGGAGGGTAATTAGACTGAGGGTGGGGAGGGGTATTCTTGGAATATCTATAGCCTGAAAAGGAGTTGAGATATACAGATTTGGAGAAAATCCAACATAGCATTCGCAATCATTTATGCTTTTCAAAACTCAAGTTTTTGTTTGATAAGAAATGGAAGTATGTAGTTTCAATTTGTTTGAATTTAGGCTGGTAGAACCATTTGTCCACCTGACAGCCAACCCTAATAGAAATCAGCTTATGTTATGGTCACCCTAAACAACAAAACAAACCACAGTCATAGGGGAAATTGCAGTACCTAACTACTAAAGTCATATATTTGCCCATCCATTTGGTCTTTAAATGTAATTAACTACCTTGGTAATGTACTCAGAGTCTCTTTGCCTCTCTTCATCTTTAACCCACTCACCAAGCCCAAGCTTCTATCATATTGTACTAGTGGGTTCTGGTTTCTGTGTTTGGCCCCTTTGTCCCAAGGTCTTTCTCAGACTTCAGTTCCAAATGCCCTAGATTCTCAGGGAGGAGGTATATTCCCACACGGTCTGTATGAATAGGGTAATAATGGAGTGTCAGTGGATTGACAGTCATTTTCTTTAACCTGCCACAAACCTACACAAGTTACTGCCCATTGTAAATCTCTTCCTTTAGATTCCCATTGCTTCTCAGCACTAGTCTTGACCAATATGAAAACATAACTCTAACTCAACTTTATCCTCCACAGAATCAATATTTACCTGTGGTCATTAGTCAGACTAGTTCCCTGTCTTTGGATTTACAGCTCTAGCTCTCTCTCACCTACTTTTTAGGCAGGTGCCCTTCAGCAAGTTTTCTCTGGGACTCAGTTTCATCAATCAAATTACACATACACACACATGCACGCTCGCATGTATGTATGTATGTATGTATGTATGTATATGTATATGAATATGAATATATAAAATCATCACTGAGTACCTTATAATCCAGCTTCTCTTTGAAAAATCAGTCACTGAGCATGCGCACAGAAGACAGATATACAATCAATAAGTGATCATTTTAATTGCATTTGTTATTTGGGAGCTGCTTCCATCTCAGCCTTTTATAGAGCATAGCACAGGTCTCCTAAGGATTTGAGCTATCTTGTCATCCTTCCTCCCAAACCTGCCTAAATTATTCCAACCAACTTTAGATGCTGCGATTATTTCATAGCCAATTTCTTTCCTGCTTTTCTTTTTTTGACCCAGCCAATTTGTCCTCATTCCAGTTTTCTCAACAAGTTTCTATCAGATCTGGCCCTTCTTTTATTTCTGCAAGGTCTTTTTTTCTTTCTAACTGTTCCAATTTGTTTCTTCAGTTGTCCTATTCCAAAGAGGCCTCTATAAATTTAATTAGCATAAACATATGACAAAAAGCAGTTTATCTTATTTGACTTTTCTTCCCTTTGTGTTGAAATTACAATTCATGCTGTGGTAGATAATAACATCCATTTTGCACATTGATAATTGATTTAAGTTGGAGCAGAGGACAAAGGTGATGCATTCTTCAGAACCATTCGGAGCTTTCAGTATTCCTCATAATTAATTTGGTTTAGAAAGGAGAAATTTATTTCATTTATTCTCAATTTTCTTTTTCTAAATTTTGAACATATATATGACTATATCATAATATGTAGTGAATATAATAAAATTAACTTACTGAAAGTCATAGTATTATTTTTAATATCAGTTATCAGTAGCCTAACGACTTAACATATGTTTTCCTTATTTTTATTTCAACAGAGCATATACACTGGAAAGCCAAAAGATAATATGATTTGGTGAATTTCCACAAACTGAAACTGTCCATGTGACTAATTAAAGGGTTGAGATTTTTCTTCTTTAAGATTCATTTTTTTATTTTTAATATTTATATGCATGTGTCTATGTGTATTCCACATGTGTCTGGGTGCGCACAGAGATAAGAAAAGGGTGTCAGATTTCCTGGAGTGGAGTCGTAGGTAATTGCAAACCACCTTGGTGCTGAGAACCAAGCTCTAGTCATATGGGAGAGCACGAAGTTCTCTTAACCACTGAGTCATCTCTCCAGTCTCTGAAATTGTATCTTATTGTTGTCTTCAAGATGAACTCTTAAGAAATACCTGCATATATGTCTTTATTGTTATTAACTTTATGTAAGCTGAGATTCTCTGCAACTAAATTATATATTCTATATGGTCTGACCATAGAAGCCTAATTAACATATTTTCCAACTACAGTCCTAAGTATTCTGAATTTATATTCAAGTTGAATTTATTCAACATCAATGTACCCCAATCTTTGCTCTATACAATTGAAAATAAACTTTTGACATAACTTACTTTTCCCTCTAAGTGTTCTTACTGGCAACATTAGCAAATGTTCATCCCTCAAAACTCTTTTCTTCTTAATCTAGTCCCCCCACCCCTTTACTCCAATGGCTTTAAACAACACCTATAGACTAAAGACTTGTTTGTCGGGACCTCTGGTCCTCTTTCTATCTAGTTTGTACAAGCCACTGGAATGAGCGCTCAAGGCACCGAGATAAGATGTCCAAGTCTCTTCCTTCAGGAACTTCCAGGAAACAATTGTGCTAGACCAGAAAGCTAAAAAGAGCCCAATCTATATACAGAAGATTAAAGGGGGCAGATGGACTATTTGGGGAAAGAGAGAGGGAACAGTGGAAGAAGGATTACAGAAATAAATGAGTAAATATGACAAATTGCATTATATACATGTATGAAAATGACATAGTTTTCACAACCAACATTCATTGATTTTAAAAAATTAAGGAAATGGAATGAGGGCTTAGACTAGGGCACATTCGATGTGGACCACCTACCCACTCACTGGGTGACAAGAAAAGGAAGAGGCATCTACCCCACAGCTCTGGAACTTGTTGCTAACTTACTGAGTTATGTAATGACATTGTATCATTTTATTACAAAGGCAAGCAGCCTCCTAGGAGGAAGGTAAACTGTCAGTGTTCCTCACAGTCCTGGTATTGCTCTTAGGACTAGGAAAGGCAAAACTCTATCTGACCTTTAGTGATGTCAACTAGTTTTTAGATCTCTCTCTCTCTCTCTCTCTCTCTCTCTCTCTCTCTCTCTCTCTCTCTCTCTCTCTCTGTCTCTCTCTCTGTCTCTCTCTCTCTCTCTCTCTCTCTCTCTCTCTCTCTCTCTCTCTCTCTCTCTCTCTCTCTCAAATCCTCTGGCTCCCTTCCAAGAATATTGAAGGACTTTGCTTCCTGGCCTCCTAAAACAAGAGGCCACATTGATAATTCAGATCACAATAGGAACTTTTTTTTTTCTTTACCTCTTTCCCAACACTGGCAATCATGGAATCCCAAATTAGAGTCTCCTAAAGCTTAAGTCACTAAAGAGTATGCTGAAGAAAGTCTGTCTTGATCTACATTTGACACAAAGAAGGATAAACTTTCATTATGTTAAGGCATCATGAACATGAATGTGAGGAGCTGAGGCCGCCCTGAGTAAATGTGTAAGAAATGGATGAAGTCCGAAGTTGATATGTATTGTTGACATGCATACATCCATGTCAAAGACAACAGTGCCTCAGATCCACAGGAACTGGCAATGCCTTCTTCCAGGTGCTGCTCAGATGCAGTGGTAAATTATTCTTCTAGTCTGAGTGTTTCCTAATGATCAAAGAGTGTGTGCAAAACCTAGCAACTGTGGCTTCCTTCTCCAGGAGGACTTCAGCTTCAGACTACTCCCCTACAGAAACCTCTTACTGAGACTAGCTAACTCCTCCTCCTGCTGTACAAAATGCACACTGAGTTTTCCAATTGTTGCATAGGAGATGCTGATTCATCAGAGTGAGCACAGCCCACTCCATCCCTAGCTTTTTTGTATGTGTGTCTGTGTATCTGTTCTTCCTTCATTCCCTTGTTACCCCAGTTATATTTCTAGGACAAAGTCATGCCAGATGTGGTACATGAAGAACTTTGTTAGTATAGTCTAACCTAGTCATTTCTAATCAATGCACCATCTAAATCCAGGTCATCTGACACCAGGTGGAAACAATAGACTCTGCAACTGTCATTCATATGTATATGTATATATATGCATATGTATATGTGTATATATATATACATATATATATGTATATATATATATGCATGCCTGAGTGCTCAGGTTAAGCACCAAAAGTCGGGAATCAGGCTCAACAAAGGAAACCCTAGGCAAGACTTCCTACAGATAAAACAAAACAAAACCCCAGAAAACTGTGACTCACATTCTAGCACAAATAGCATGAAGACCATATCTTCCTTAAGATTTAGACATTCTTGACCTTCATTGAACGATACATACATACATACATACATACATACATACATACAAACCTACATACATGAGATTGTAGTCTATTCCTAAGATGCCCTTTCTACAAGAATGTTAACATTGCTGTCCCTCTTTCTAGATACACTACTATAAGAATTTTTTCAAGAATAAATAAACTTCTGAGATTAACCTCAGTTGGCTGAGTCACTTGTGCTTCAGGTGAATTCTAACCACAGGGATCTCAAGGCAGCCTGTGCTGAGGAGAGACAGAAAAAGAAAAGAAAGAAACAAAATAGTAAGGGAGGGAGGAAAGTGCGAGAGTAGAGGAAAGAAACACAACACAGAGGCAGAGATGTGAAGATGGATTGGTTCTAGAAAGAAAAGAAACCTAAAAGTTTAAGTCAAAAAGGATAATCAAAAATCTGTTTAAAATTCGGGTCACCTGCTGTAGCCAGGCAGGACTTCCAGAGAAAGGAGGGGGACATCAATCCACCCACAAAACCTTCAATCCAAAACTTGTCTTGCCAATAAGATTACAAGATGTGCAGGGATAAAGATGGAGTAGAGTCTGAGAGAATAGCCAACCAATGAGTGACCCAAACTAAGGCCCATCCCATGTGAGAGAGCTAACTCAAAACACTATTAATGGTCCTTTGCTATGCTTACAGACAGGATCATAGTGTAACTATCTCCTGAAAGATTTCATTCAACATCAGATGAAGACAGATGCAGAGACCCTCAGCCAAACATCAGGCGGAGCTCAGGGAATCTAGTGGAAGAGTGGGGGCTAAGATTGAGCAAGCTGGAGGTGTCAAGAACTCCACAAGAAGACACACAGAGTCAACTAACCGACACCCATTGGAACTCTCAGAGACTGAAACATCAACCAGCAAGCATGCTGGAGCTGGACCTAGGCTCTACCCATTTGTAGCAAATGTGCAGCCTTAGTCTTCATGTGAGACCCCTAACAAGTAGACCAGGGACTGTCTCTATCTCTGTTGGCTGCCCTTGGATCCCCTTCCCCCTACCTGGGCTGCATGGTTGAGCCTCAGTGGGAAATATGTGCCTAATCCTGCTGGGACTAGTTGTCCTAGGGTTGGGTGGTACCCGGGGGGGGGTCTTCTCTTTTCTGAGAAGAAAGGAAGAAGGCAATGGGGGGAGAGATTTGTAAGGGTGGGACTAGGAGGAGAGCAAGGGCTATGATGGGGATGTAAAGTGAATAAAAAATAAATTATTGGGAAAAAAGAAAGTTGGATGGAAATACTCATTTTCTTTATCTGTATTGAAAAAAATAAACAAAATGCTTTTTAAAACGTTGTAATGTGATTACATTTAACTTGGTGGTTACTAATGGGAAGGGTGAGGAAATTAAAGTGTAAGCCCTATATTTGTGCCTTTATGATATTTTTTAACCCCAGTGTTAGATGATTTGACAAAGCCACTTTCTTTGCCTGAGTCATAATTCCCTCATCTGTAATGAGAGAATGGTAGAGTTGACTGGATAAACTGATAGAGAAGATGGGATAGAGAGGATGCTAGAAGACAAGAAAAGCACCTAGGAAAGGGCTTGCCACAAGCAGAAAGTCCTAAATGTTTCCTCTCTTCTCCATGGTACCCATGTTTCTCTCCCTAACGCATCTTAAAATGAGTTGTATGCTGGCAAGCCTGAACCCTAATTCTGCCAGGTCTTGAAGCTCTGAGCCAAGCTTTCCCATCCCCTATCTTAGTTAACATCCAGAGAACCTCTCTATGACTATGCAAGGGAAATTGAGGCTTAAAATGGTTTTTGAATCATCCCCCACCCCTCCTAAAATCTTCTACTTATATACTACCTTGATAATGCAGGACGGTCAATCAACTTGAAATTCAATGGATTACAAGCTTCATTCATTCTGACTCAGCAACTTACGTATGGGACAAGTGGTCTGTTCATCTGATGTGACTTGGCTTCAATAGAGCCCACTCAAGCAACCAGAGTAACCCGTGCTTTGACAAAGCTCTTTAATCTATGACCAAAGAGCAATGAGTGAACAGCAGGAAGTGGACTCATCTCTGCCTAATTTATTAAATAGAATCCTGTTTGTGAGCCAGATATCTGACCTTCCAGATCCTGATGCCAGGAAATTTCTTCAGTCCAATGCCTTAAACATCTGCAGTACTAAAGTAGAAAGGTGATTTTAGTAGAAATACTGCCTCCCACTACCATACTACCTGGGAAAGATGAGTGATAGCCAGCCAGTCAGGGCCTATCAAAGACATAGAGATGCTTCAAACTTTGTGCTAGTTAAAAGAGAAGGCAATGAAGATGCAGAATTCATCAGATAAGAGGACAATTTCACTGGATACTGCTGCCCAGCCCCAAATGCGTGGAAACATGGTCCTTGGCAGCAGCAACAGCATCACCTGGAGATCATTTTGAGTTGTGAACTCTTGGACTCTACCCCAAATCCTGCAATTCAGAATTTGCAAGGCATTCCTTCAGCAGAAATTGCAAACAAACTAGACCACTGGGAAAGCATCTTTAGCCAGATTTACTACACTGAATGAGTCAACATTACAAGAGATAGTTCATCTAAGGGAAGTAATCCAGACTTTCTAATTATATACATTGATGTCTCCATTTTATGCCTAAGATATTATGCTCTTAATTCCTATAACTTACTAGGAAAATAATCCCTGTAATCACAGCATGTCTCAAGCTTGCTAGCATCAATAGTCCTTGACTCTGCTGCCAGTCCCTCTTCTCCTTGTCACCTAAGATATAGTCATTCTCCAGCCTCTAAATTATCGTTATACTTAACAGAATGGTCACAAATCATATAGCCACAAAGTCCAGGAGATAATACCTTATGAGCCACTGTCCAGGGGTTGGGACAAACATAACTTGTTATTTATATACTGTGGATCTAGACCGCTGGGTTCTATCTAGAAGATTGTTGTTCATTTTGGGCCTAAATATGAGCTTATCCCAAATCCAGAATCTCCTGCCCTACCATAGATAGCTCTGATGATAACTCATCCACACACATTTGAAATGGCTCTAAAATATGTACTATGTGCAGGAAATGCTGTTGCCTAGAGTTACATGGCTAAGCAGCAGGGTTCCTATGCCTTGGTTCCCTTGCTACCACAATGAGCAAACTAAACTATTCCAGCATTATGTTGTTGTTTTGTTTTGTGTATGTGTTTTTATTTGTTTGTTTGGTTTGGTTTGGTTTGGTTTGGTTTGGTTTTGAAGCAAGGCTTTCTAGGACAACCATATTTTCAGGTCCCTGGCTCAAACAGACTGTGACCCAAGCATATGGAGATTAAGAGGAGAAAATAAAAGGGTGACTTTATCAGAAATACATTGGTTGGACCCTGTGGATGGGAAGGAAGATAGTCTAACCTAAGACAGTGCGTTGTCTCACAAATAAAAATAAGGGCCTATGTGTCTGTAGCAAAGAGCTGGACTGCAGAGACAGGCAGTGAGCTCTGGGTATAGAGAGAAACTCTGTCTCGGAAATATATGGTAGAAAAGTGATTGAGAAGGACACCCAGCATAGATCTCCAGTCTTTAAAAATCTGAGAAATGTCCCCTCCCTCACAATTTAAGGAATTAGCAAATGAGAAATCCACTTATTACACTGTTATAAAGTACTCTGACAGCACAGCAAGAAGTCACTAGATCTTGAATATAACTGATTATCTATTTTTAGTAAAAAAAACAAAAACAAAAACAAAACAGGAGGCTAGATAACCAGAACTGTAAAGAGTTGTGTGGATGGAAAGTCCCAGAAGGAAGGACGAGAGGTGTTTCTCGTCAATTTACTTATCTGCAGTTCACCAAGCATATCAAAATCTTAGCTATACCTGGGAATGAGTTAATAATCATCATTCAACACCCACAATAAAATTGTGATTTCTAAAAATAGTCCACAAACCACAATGCACCATTTAATTGTGGCTAAGTAGTTTCTAATGCCTAGTGTACAATAAGTCAGTGGCATTAAATCCATCCACATTCTCATGTGCCAATCAGCAGTGTTCCTCACCAGAAACCTTGTCATCTTACAGAGCAAACATTCCATGCCCATTAACTTAACTCCCTGATTCTCCTTCTCTGTCCAAACACCATTCCATGATCTGTCCTCTGGATCCCATGAGTAGGTGGGTCACACAGTATTTATTCTCTTGTCACTGGCTTGATGCACTTAACAGTAGGTCCTCAGTTTTCTCCTTGTTGTCCACATAACATTTTTCTTTTTAAAACTGAAAACACTCACTGTATTTATAGATAACATTTGTCTATCAATGGACACTGGGTTGCTTCTCTCTATTATGAATGTTGCTACCAAGACAGACACACAATAATTTCTTTATGAGTTAAAATTTTGTATATATATATGTTTATATATGTTCAAAATACATATATATGCTCAAAAATGGAGTTGTATGGCCTGTTTTTTAATTTTTTTAAATCCCTTTTTAAAAATCACTATTGCTCTCTCTGTGACTATGCCATTTTCTACTTTCTCCATCAGCATAGGGCTCTAGAACCAGTCAATCCCTGCCAATGTGTTATTTTCTCTTTTGCTGTGTTTTGTTTCTGTTAGCCATTCAAATGGAATTCAGTTGTTAACCCACAATTTAGTATGAGATATTCTTAATCCCTCCTAAATAAAAGTGCCTAATAAGAAGCTAGAAAAAAGACTCTGAAACTCATCAGGGTAAATGTGTCTGGGAATATGAAAATAAATGAGTATATATAAAATGATGGTTAAACTCAAGGGCATGAGTTAGACTTCTGAAAACAACTTTCAATAAGAAAATGAGATACTGAGTTTCTTTATGTACCACGGTCAGTTCAGAACTTTGGAAGCATCATCAATATTATGTATTATCTGATACAAGATATATAATAGGAAGCCTTCTGTACCTGTTCCTGCTCTACTGCCAGTCAGCTGTGTCAATAGGACAAAACGGAAACCAACAGACTGGGAAAAGATCTTTACCAATCCTACATCCAATAGAGGACTAATATGCAATATATACAAAGAACACAAGAAGTTAGACTCCAGAGAACCAAACAACCCTATTAAAAAAACAGAGTACAGAGCCAAACAAAGAATTCTCAACTGAGAAATACCAAATGGCTGAGAAGCACCTAAAAAATGTCGAATATTCTATCATCAGGGAAATGAAAATCAAAACAACCTTGAGATTCCACTTCACATCAGTCAGAATGACTAAGATCAAAAACTCATGGGACAGCAGATGCTGGTGAGAATGTGGAGAAAAAGGAACAGTTTTCCATTGCTGGTAGGATTGCAAGTTGATAAACTCACTCTGGAAATCAGTTTGGCAGTACCTCAGAAAATTCGACATAATATTACCAGAGGACCCAGCTATACCACTCCTGGGCATATACCCAGAAGATGATCCAACATGTAATAAGGGCACATGCTCCACTAGGTTCATAGCAGCCTTATTTATAATAGCCAGAAGCTGAAAGAACCCAGATGTCCCTCAACAGAGGAATGGATACAGAAAATATGGTACATTTACATAATGGAATACAACTCAGCTATTAAAAACAATGAATTCATGAAATTCCTAGGCAAATGGATGGAAATAGAAAATATTATCCTGAGTGAGGTAACCCTATCACAAAAGAACACACATGGTATGCACTCATTGAAAAGTGGATATTAGCCCAGAAGCTTGGAATACCCAAGATACAATCCACAGACCAAACAAAGCTCAAGAAGAAGTAGGAAGACCAAAGTGTAGATATTTTGGTCCTTCTTAGAAGGGGGAACAAAATTCCCATGGGAGGAGATACAGAGAAAAAGTGTGGAGCAGAGATTGAAGGAAAGACCATACAGAGACTACCCCCATCTGGGTTCCATCCCATATACAGTCACCAAACCCAGACACTACTATGGATGCCAAGAAGTGCTTGCTGACAGGAGCCTGATATAACTGTCTCCTGAGAGGCTCTGCCAGTACCTGACAAATACAGAGGTGGGTGCTCTCAGCCAACCATTGGACTGAGCACAAGGTCCCCAATGGAGGAGCTAGAGAAAGGACCCAAGGAGCTGAAGGAGCTTGCAGTCTCATAGGAGGAACAACAATATGAACCAACCAGTACCCCCAGAGTTCCCAGGGACTAAACTACCGACTAAAGGGTACACATGGAGGGACCCATGACTCCAGCTGCATATGTAGCAGAGGATGGTCTTGTTGGATATCAAAGGGAGGAGAGGCTCTTGATCCTGAGAAGACTCGATGCCCCACTATAGGGGAATGCCAGGACAGGGAAGAGGGAGTGGTTGGGTTGGTGAACAGGAAGATAGGGGTAGGATAGGGTGTTTTCAGAGGGGAAACCAGGATAACATTTGAAATGTAAATAAAGAAAATATCCAATGAAAAAAAGATCTCTATGCAGTAAAGTATTTACTACTAGTATATATACCTCAAGGAATGTTTATCAGAATGATACGAAGACTATGTCATGGCAATGCTTTCAGCTTGAACAGAATTGTGCAAATGAAAGCTTTTAGGTGTGTGGGATTTTTGTTTTGTTTTGTTTTGTTTGGTGTGGTTTAGCTTATTTATATACTTAACACTTTGGCTTAGTCTACAAAGCTTCTGTGGGGGGAACTTAAAACGGTTTCCATGGACATATGGAGCTCCCAGGGCCTTGTGTGGGACTCAGGGAAATGTCCAGATTAGACTGCAGGGGACCACTATTTTGCCATTTCAATCCATCTGCTATGGAAGTGGAGAGGCCAACAAGGAAGAAAGAAAAAAGAGGCACCCAATAAAGAGACCTCTGAAAACTGGTGGGAGGAGTACAGAATTAGACAGACCCAAAGCCAGTAAGGCAGAAAATATACTGGAAATGGCCAAGAGGTTGTTGATGCAAACTACTATATGGGTGAGTGAAGATTGCTTAGCTTGAACCTGTTGGAACACAAAGTTTAGCTGCAGTATCAGTGGAATGGTACCAGAAAAGCTGATTCCTTTCCCAGATATAACCTGATTCATTCACTTCATCCTGAACCAATCTGATCTCTACCCTGATTCCTAACACTCAACATCAGTATTGATTTAAAACTTAATTGGTCCCCTTCAAAACTACTGGTTCCTACTGTTCTGCTGTGGCTTCTGCATGAGTTTATTAAGTATACTTTGAGTATTGTTTGCTTTCATTCTTGTTCAGGAAATTTACATGGAATCAACTTGAAATCCCCTCCTTGGTTGTACTTTATGTCAGTAGGTGCAGGGATGAAGGCATGGTTCCACTTGTTGCACTCAACATCCGTGGACTTTCCTTTAATGTTTTAGAGACCACTACTCAGGTATATCCAGATCCTTGGCTTCCACACAGAGAACTTCTGAATGAACCAGTATGAGGCAGAGATGGGCTTTATTAAAATAGAAAAAAGCTCAGGGAAAGAACAAAACAACAGAAAACATGGATTTGAGGCTCTCAGAGAAGAGACATAATTAACTAAAATGCTACGTATTAAATGTAGACTTTATTCCATCTGTGCCTGGAGCTGACCCTGTGCCACAGCTCTCCATACCCAAAGAGAACTGGTCTTCCAGGAGTGCTGACACACATGCTTACAGGAGGAACAAGCCACAGTCAGAGACAGCAAGACCAGTTAACACCAGAGATAACCAGATGGCAAAAGTAAAGGGCAAGAACATAAGCAACAGAAACTAAGGCTACTTGGCATCATCAGAACCCAGTTCTCACACCACAGCAAGTCTGGTACCCCAGCACACCAGCAAAGAAAGATTCAGATTTAGAATCACTTCAATCAATGCTAATAGAGGACTTTAAGAAGGACATAAATATCTCCCTTTTAAAAAATACAGGAGGAGTTAGGACCACCAGGCTCAGAGACAGACAGGCACAATATCGCTTCGGTCTCAGGCAGTTTGTGTGTACCCTGCTCCAAGAGCTAGGCAGATCTGCAATAACCAGCGTGCCAGCTCTGCTGTGGGACTTCTGCCTTGCAGAGGGATCCCCCCCCCCCCCGCACTGGGCGGGAGACTACGAGCTTCCCTTTGGCAACCTCTGTTCCTGGATCAATTGCACTGAGGAGACAGGTACCCAGGTTTCCCGCAATATAACATCGCTTGGGACACGGCCTGTTGGGGCTTCCATCTGCTCTCAAGAGCTGAACAGCGATGAGGTCATCTGGGCGCCAGCTCTGCTGTGGGCCATCCCCCCTGCAGAGTGACCTGCACCGCCGAGAGTGTGCAGAGTGCACTCCACCTTCTTTGCTCCAGCACCAGGGCACCTGGGACCACCAGGCACAGAGACAGACAGGCATAATATCACTTGCAGCTTGTGTGTACACTGCTCCCAAGAGCTAGGCATGTCTGCAGTAATCGACAAGCCAGCCCTGCTGTTGGACTTCTGCCCTGCAGAGGGACGCCCCCTCCCCCACCCTGGGAGAGATCAAACACCCCAGCACAGGGCGGGAGCCTACCAGCCTCCCTTTGGTGACCTCTGCTCCAGGAATCCACTACGCTGAGCCTTTGGATGTGCAGGGATTCCCCAATATAACATCACTTGGGGCAAGGCACATCAGGGCTCCAAAAAACTCAGGAATAGAGCAGGCCCCAGAAATCGGTGCCAGGGGAAACCCGGTAATCCAGGGGGGCAAGAAATAGCTTTGCAGGCTCACACGAGGTCCAACCAACAACCAGTGACAGCAGGACCAACTAACACCAGAGGTAACCAGATGGCAAAAGGCAAACGTAGGAATGTTACTAACAGAAATCAAAGTAATATGGTACCATCCGAACCCGACTCTCCAACAGCAGCAAGTCCTGGATACCCCACCACACCCGAAAGACAAGATCTGGATTTAAAATCACTTCTCATGATGCTATTAGAGGATCACAAGAAGGACACAAATAAATCTAATAAAGAATTACAGGAGACCATGAATCAACGGTTAGAAGCCCTTACAAAGGAAACACAAAAATCACTTAGAGAAATGCAGGAGAACATGGATCAACTGATGGAGGCCCACAAGGAGGCAACAAAAAAATCGCTTAAAGAAATGAATCAACAGGTAGATGTACTTTCAAAGGAATCACAAAAATTGCATAAAGAAATGCAGAAGAATATGGGTCAACAGATGGATGCTCATAGGGAGGCAACACAAAAATTGCTTAAAGAAATGAATCAACAGATAGATGCCCTTACAAAGGAAACACGAGAATTGCTTAAAGAAACGCAGGAGACGATGGATCAACAGATAGAAGCCCATGAGGAGGAAACACAAAAATCGCTTAGAGGAATACAGGAGAACTTGGGTCAACAGGCAGAAATCATGGAAGAAGAAACACAAAAATACCTTAAAGAAATACAGGAAAATACAAACAAACAAGTGAAGGATCTCAGCAAATCCATCCAGGATCTAAAAAAGGAAGTAGAAACAACTAAGAAATCACAAAGGGAGACAACTTGGGAGATAGAAAACCTTGGGAAGAAATCAGGAGTCATAGATGCAAACATCAACAATAGAATACAAGAGATGGAAGAAAGAATCTCAGGTGCTGAAGATTCCATAGAAAGCATCGACTCAACAGTCAAAGAAAATGCAAAATGCAAAAAACGTGTAACCCAAAACATCCAGGAAATCCAGAACACAATGAGAAGACCAAACCTAAGGATTATAGGTATAGATGAGAGTGAAGATTTGCAACTCAAAGGGCCAGTAAACATCTTCGACAAAATTATGAAGGAAAACTTCCCTAACCTAAAGAGAGAGATGCCAATGAACGTACAAGAAGCCTACAGAACTCCAAACAGACTGGACCAGAACAGAAATACCTCCCATCATATAATAATCAAAACATCAAATGTACTAAACAAAGAAAGAATATTAAAAGCAGTAAGAGAAAAGAGCCACGTAACATACAAAGGAAGACCTATCCGAATCACATCAGACTTCTCATCAGAGACTATGAAAGCCAGAAGATCCTGGGCAGATCTCATGCAGACACTAAGAGAGCACAAATGCCAGCCTAGACTATTATGCCCAGCAAAACTCTCAATCACCATAGATGGAGAGACCAAGATATTCCATGATAAAACCAAATTTTCACAATTTCTTTCCACAAACCTAGCCCTGCAAAGGATAATAGGTGGAAACCACCAATACAAGGAGAGAAACAACACCCTGGAAAAAATGAGATAGTAACCTTCTTGCATCAAACCCAAAAGTAGATAACCACTCAAACATAAAGATAGCGTCAAGAATGGCAGGTGACAATAATCACTATTCTTTAATCTCTCTTAATATCAATGATCTCAATTCCCCAATAAAAAGACATAGACTAACAGACTGGATATGTAAACAGGACCCAGCATTTTCCTGCATGCAGGAAACGCACCTCAGTGTCAAAGACAAACACTACCTCAGAGTAAAAGGCTGGAAAACAATTTTACAAGCAAATGGTCCCAGGAAACGAGCCAGAGTAGCCATCCTAATATCAGATAAAATTGACTTTCAACCTAAAGTCATCAAAAAAGACACAGAAGGACACTACATACTGATCAAGGGAAAAATCCACCAAGAAGAACTCTCAATTCTGAATATTTATGCTCCAAATGCAAGGGCACCCTCATTTGTAAAAGAAACTTTACTAAAGCTCAAAGCACATATTGCACCTCACACAATAATAATGGGTGACTTCAACACCCTGCTCTCTGAAATGGATCATTCAGGAAAGCAGAAACAAAACAGGGACACAGTGAATCTAATTGAAGCCTTGGACCAAATGGAACTAACAGATATATATAGAACATTTCATCCTAGAGCTAAAGAATACACCTTCTTCTCAGTACCTCATGGTACCTTCTCCAAAATTGACTATATAATTGGTCACAAATCAGACCTCAACAGATATAAGAAGATAGAACTAATCCCATGCCTCTTATCAGATCACTATGGAATAAGGGTGGTCTTCAATGGCAACAAAAACAAAAGAAAACCCACATACACATGGAGGCTGAACAATGATCTACTCAATGATAACTTGGTCAAGGTGGAAATAAAGAAAGAAATCAAAGACTTTTTGAAAGTTAATGAAAATGAAGGCACAACATACCCTAATTTATGGGACACAATGAAAGCAGTGCTAAGAGGAAAATTCATAGCCCTGAGTGCCGCCAAAAAGAAACGGGAGACAGCATATACTAACAGCTTAATGGCACACCTGAAAGCCCTGGAACAAAAAGAAGCAAATACACCAAAGAGGAGTAGAAGGCAGGAAATCATCAAACTCAGGGCTGAAATCAATCAAGTAGAAACAAATAAAACCATACAAAGAATCAACAAAACGAGGAGTTGGTTCTTTGAGAAAATCAACAAGATAGATAAGCCCTTAGCCAGACTAACCAGAGGGCACAGAGACAGTATCTAAATTAATAAAATCAGAAACGAAACGGGAGAGATAACAACAGAAACTGAGGAAATTCAAAAAATCATCAGATCCTACTACAAAAGCCTATATTCAACACAACTAGAAAATCTCAAGGAAATGGACAATTTCCTTGACAGATACCAAATACCAAAATTAAATCAGGATCAAATAGACCATCTAAACCATCGTATAACCCCAGAAGAAATAGAAGTCGTCATTGGAAGTCTTCCAACCAAAAAAAGCACAGGTCCAGATGGTTTTAGTACAGAATTCTATCAGACCTTCAAAGAAGACCTAACACCAATATTCTTCAAACTATTCTACAAAATAGAAACAGAGGAATACTACCCAACTTGTTTTATGAAGTCACAATTACGCTAATACCAAAAGCACACAAAGATCCGACAAAGAAAGAGAATCTCAGGCCAATCTCTCTTATGAATATCGATGCAAAAATACTCAATAAAATTCTTGCCAACCGAATCCAAGAACACATCAAAACGATCATTCACCACGATCAAATAGGCTTCATCCCAGGGATGCAGGGATGGTTCAATATAAGGAAATCCATCAATGTAATCCACTATATAAACAATCTCAAAGAAAAAAAACCACACGGTCATCTCATTAGATGCTGAGAAAGCATTTGACAAAATTCAGCATCCTTTCAGGTTAAAGGTCTTGGAAAGATCAGGAATTCGAGGCCCATATCTAAACATAGTAAAAGCAATTTACAGCAAACCGGTAGCCAACATCAATCTAAATGGAGAGAAACTTGAAGCAATCCCACTAAAATCACGGACTAGACAAGGCTGCCCTCTCTCTCCATATCTTTTCAATATAGTACTTGAAGTTGTAGCTAGAGCAATCAGACAACAAGAGGAGGTCAAAGGGATACAAATTGGAAAGGAAGAAGTCAAACAATCACTATTTACAGACGATATGATAGTATACTTAAGCGACCCAAAGAACTCCACCAGAGAACTCCTACAGCTGATAAACAACTTCAGCAAAGTGGCCGGATATAAAATCAACTCAAGCAAGTCAGTAGCCTTCCTATACTCAAAGGATAAGCAGGCTGAGAAAGAAGTAAGAGAAATGATACCCTTCACAATAGCCACAAACCATAAAAAGTATCTTGGTGTGACTCTAACCAAACAAGTGAAAGATCTGTTTGACAAGAACTTCAAGTCTCTGAATAAAGAAATTTAAGAAGACCTCAGAAGATGGAAAAATCTGCCATGCTCATGGATTGGCAAGATTAATATAGTAAAAATGACCATCTTACCAAAAGCAATATACAGATTCAATGCAATCCCCATCAAAATCCCAACTCAATTCTTCATAGAGTTAGAAAGAGCAATTCAAAAATTCATCTGGAATAACAGAAAATCCAGGATAGCTAAAACTATTCTCAAGAGTAAAAGAAACTCTGGGGGAATCAGTATCCCGGACCTCAAGCTGTACTACAGAGCAAGTGTGTTAAAAACTGCATGGTATTGGTACAGTGACAGGCATGTAGATCAATGGAACAGAATTGAAGACCCAGAAATGAATCCACACTCCTATGGTCACTTGATCTTTGACAAAGGAGCTAAAACCATCCAGTGGAAAAAAGATAGCCTTTTCAACAAATGGTGCTGGCTCAGCTGGAGGTCAACATGCAGAAGAATGCAAATTGACCCATTCTTATCTCCTTGCACTAAGCTCAATTCCAAGTGGATCAAGGACTTCCACATAAAACCAGACACACTGAAACTAATAGAAAGGAAACTAGGGAAGAACCTGAACATATGGGTGCAGGGGAGAATTTCCTGAACAGAACTCCAATAGCTTATGCTCTAAGATCAAGAATAGACAAATAAGACCACTAAATTACAAAGTTTTTGCAAGGCAAAAGACACTGTCAAAAAGACAAAGCGGAAACCAACTAACTGGGAAATGATCTTTACCAACCCTACATCCGACAGAGGGCTAATATCCAATATATACAAAGAACTCAAGAAGTTAAACTCCAGAGAGGCAAGTAACCTTATTAGAAAATGGGGTGCAGAGCTAAACAAAGAGTTCTCACCTGAAGAATATCTAATGGCTGAAAAGCACCTAAAGAGATGTTCATCATCCTTAGTCATTAAGGAAATGCAAATCAAAACAACCCTGAGATTCCATCTCACACCAATCAGAATGGCTAAGATCAAAAACACAGGAGACAGCAGTTGTTGGCGAGGATGTGGAGAAAGAGGAACTCTCCTCCACTGCTGGTGAGATTGCAAGCAGGTACAACCACTCTGGAAAGCAGTCTGGCGGTTCCTCAGAAAGCTGGGCATGACACTCCTGGAGGATCCGGCTATACCACTCCTGGGCATATACCCAGAGGCTTTACCTGCATGCAATAAGGACACATGCTCCACTATGTTCATAGCAGCCTTATTTATAATAGTCAGAAGCTGGAAAGAACCCAGATGTCCCTCAACGGAGAAAAGGATTCAGAAGATGTGGTATATTTATACAATGGAATACTACTCTGCAATTAAAAACAATGAATTCACGAAATTCCTAGGCAAATGGTCAGAACTTGAAAATATCATCCTTAGTGAGGTAATCCAATCACATAAGAACACACATAGTATGCAATCACTGATAAGGGGATATTAACCCAGAATCTCGGAATACCCTAGACACAATTCGCATATCAATAGATTTCCAAGAAGATGGAAGGAGAGACCCCTGGTCCTGGAAATACTGGATGTAGGGGAATGCAGAGACAGAGAAGCGAGAGGGGGTTGAATGGGGAAATAAGGGAGGGAAGGGGCCTTATGGGACTTTCGGGGAGGGAGGAAATGAGAAAGGGGAAATGATTTTGAATGTAAATAAAAATATAAAAAATAATATATATATATATATATATATATATATATATATATATATATATATATATAATACAGGAGAATATAAGTAAACAAGTAGAAACTCTTAAAGAGGAAACACAAAAGTCCCTTAAAGAATTACAGGAAAACACAACCAAACAAGAGAAGGAATTGAACAAAACCATCCAGGATCTTTAAAATGGAAAAAGAAACAATAAAGAAATCACAAAGGGAGACAACCCTGGAAACAGAAAACCTAAGTAAGAGATCAAGAGTCCTAGATGTAAGCATCACCAACAGGATACAAGAGATAGAAGACAGACTCTAAGGTGCAGAAGATACCATAGAAAACATTGACACCACAGTCAATGATAATTCAAAATATAAAAAGCTCCTAACCCAAAACATCCAGGAAATCCAAGACACAATAAGAAGACCAAACCTAAGGATAATAGGTATAGAGAGTGAAGATTCCCAACTTAAAGGGTCACTAAATATCTCAAAATTATAGAAGAAAACTTTCCTAACCTAAAGAAAGAGATGCCCATAAAAATACAAGAAGCCTACAGAACTCCAAATAGATTGGACCAGAAAAGAAATTCCTCCATTACATAATAGTCAAAACATTGAATGCACAAAATAAAGAAACAATATTAAAAGCAGTAAGGGAAAAATGTCAAGTAACATATGAAGGCAGACCTATCAGAACTACACCAGACTTCTCAACAGAGACTATGAAAGCTAGAGGATCCTGGGCAGATGTTATACAGACCCTAAGAGAACAGAAATGCCAGCCCAGACAATACCCAGCAAAACTCTCAATTACTATAAATGGAGAAACCAAGATATTCCATGATAAAATCAAATTTACATAATATCTTTCCACAAATCCAGCCATACAAAGAATAATAGATGAAAAACTCCAACACTAAGAGGGAAACTACACCCTAGAAAAAGGAAAAAAGTAATCTTTTATCAACAAACCCAAAAGAAGATAGTCACACAAACTTAATTCCACCTCTAACAAAAAAAAATAACAAGAAGCAATAATCACTATTCCTTAATATCTCTTAGCATCAATGGAATCAATTTCCCAATAAAAAAGACATAGACTAACAGACTGGATACATAAACAGGACCCAATATTCTGCTGCATACAGGAAACACACCTCAGTGACAAGGACAGACAGTACCTTAGAGTAAAAGGCTGGAAACAATCTTCCAAGCAAATGGTTCCAAGAAACAAGCTGGGACATTCTAATATCAAATAAAATCGACTTTCAACCAAAAGTTATCAAAAAAGATAAGGAAGGACACTTCATACTTATCAAAGGAAAAATCTACCAAGATGAACTCTCAATTCTGAACATCTGTGCTCCAAATGCAAGGGCACCCACATTCATAAAAGAAACTTTACTAAAGCTTAAAGCACACATTGCACCTCATACAATAATAGTGAGAGACTTCAACACCCCACTCTCATCAATGGACAGATTGTGGAATAGAAACTAAACAGAGACACAGTGAAACTAAATTTGCAGGCAAATGGATGGATCTAGAAAATATCCTGAGTGTGGTAATACAGTAACAAAAGAACACACATGGTATGTACACACTGATAAGTGGATGTTAGACAAGGAACATGGAATACCTACGATACAACTCACAGACCACATGAAGCTCAAGAGGAAAAAAGACCAAAGAGTGAATGCTTTATTCAAGGGAAGTAGAGGGTGGGAAGGACTTGGGAAGAAGAGAAGAGGGGGAGGGGAAAAGAGGGGAAGAATCAGGTATGGGAGAACAGAGGTGTGTAGCAATGGGGGAGGGAGAACTGGAGGTAGCAACTGGAAAGTCCCAGATGTCAGGAATGCAAGAGCCTCCCAGGAACCTACAGGAATGACATTAGCTGAAATACCCCACAAAGGGGAGGGAGAACTTGGCAAGACCATACACAGAGGTTAGGCATGGCCCCCCAGTTGAGGGATGAGACCACCCACCCCATTTTTAACCCAGAATTGCTCCTGTCTAAAGGAAATACAGGGACAAAGAGTGGAGCAGAGACTGAAGAAAAGGTCATCCAGAGACTGCCCTACCTGGGTATCCATCCCACATGCAGACACCAAACCCAGGCGCCATTGTGGATGCCAAGAAGTGCTTCCTGACAGGAGCCTGATAGAGCTGTCTCCTGAGAGGCTCCACCAGATCCTGACTAATACAGATGCAAATGCTTGCAGCCAACTGTTACTGAGCACAGGGACCCCAAGGGAGGAGTTAGGGGGAGGACTGAAGGAGCTAAAGGGGCTTTATCTGACATCAATGGGAAGGCAGGCCCTTGGTCTTGTGAAGGTTTGATGCCCCAGTGTAGTGGAATGCTAGGGCAGTGAGGCATGAGTAGGTGGGTGGGTGGGTGAGCACCCTCATAGAAGCAGGATATGGGGGGATATTGGGAATCTGCAGAGGGGAAACAGGGAAAGAGGATAACTTTTGAAATGTAAATAAAATATCTAATTAAAAAGAAGAAAACAATGTAGACTTTAAGAGAAAGAGAGGCTTTTAGGGAAAGAATAATACATACAAAGGCTTAGGTGTGGTTTCTCAGGGGAGATTTTAAATTGTCTTAGCATCAGATATACACCATTTTGGTGGCTCTCAAGTTATAGCTCAAAGGGTGGTTAAGAAATGTTTCTGTTCCTTTTATCTCTCTTTTTAATGAGTGAGATTATACGATATCTCTAGCGGTGCCTTTGATAAAATTATAATCTAGTAAAATAAAACCAAAGCCACTAGGATTACACAAAAGTTTTAGGACATGTCTTTTATTATACATTGGGCTTTTGGCAAGATTCCTAGAAAACTGTAGGTCTGTATCTAGGAAAGGAGACTGCCTTAAGCAAATGACTGTTGTTAATTGTGTTGGAGTTCTTGGTTCTGGACTGAAAAGGGTTTTAAGCATACTCAGAGAAGAGTGCTTCTTTCTGATACTCCCATAATTTCCTTCTTTCTATTCTACCTCATTCTGGACTCCTCTCCTCTGAACATGTTTCTTTTATTTACTTGACATAAACAATCCTTCCTTTGTACGTGCCCTATCTGACCTTGTTGTTCCGACCAAAGCAATGCTTCATAGACCCATGCCCTCTGATGCTAATAATATGAAAAACCATACTCAGATATATTGATATAGATAGTGATCAGCTGCTGGGAGAGGAAATAAGTTTAATGGAACTGGAAGAGTATGCACCAATGCACAATAATTATGAACTCGAATCCTTGAATTCAAATTCCAGCTGTGTACTTATTAGCCATGTCCTTGCTCTCAACTGTCTCCTTTATTTTAACCCAGCCTCAATGTGTTACAATACCAAGCACAATGCCAAGTATTAGGTTTTGACTTGTTGAATACACTAATATAGATGAATAAGCTTAGACCTAGAGCAAATAAGAGATACATATCTAGTTGTTATCTAATGAAGAGTCAACCTCTATGTTATGGCGGTTTCATGTCATTGCTTAGAGGTATGATGTCCTGTCGCAATGATGGAATTTCTAGTATTTAACAAATAATTCACAAAACCAGACTTATTTCTGCATCATTCCCTTGAGACTAATGCACACAAGATAACTGAGGGGCAGAGAAGGTACAGACATATGATTCTTGAAAGACTTCATGAAGGGTGACTATGATGTTGTTTGCAATTAGTCTGTTCAACTGGGCTACCATTTCTCCTTCTCTCCATCCTTCATTGTTACAAAGCTCTTCTTCTCTACCTGGCCATGAACATACTCATCATTGGAGATTCTTTAGAATACATTCATGTTTAAAAAGAGCCTAGCCTGCAACTTATGGAAAGACTAATAGTACAAGCTTTTCTCATTTATGGAACCTTAGTTTAAAGGTGTGTGTGTGTGTGTGTGTGTGTGTGTGTGTGTGTGTGTGTGTGTTGCATAGAAAGAAGGAAAGAGGAATCTAGAAAGGGAGTCATGAGAGGAGAGGAAGAAATCTTAAGGGATATGGGGCAGGTAATAGAGAACGTAATGGAGCACATGTAATAGGAAAACAGAAAGTGGAATTAACTAGAGGAACAAAATTAAGCAGGTAGAGTGTCAGGGGAAGATCATGGGGGACATAACAAAGTGAGGAAATGGTTGAAAACAAAGTATAATTACACATATAGATGAATGTGATATGGTGAAACCCATACTTTGTATACTAACTAGGAAAATTAAGGCTATGATTTTGATGGATTAAAGAAGGAGAGTGTGGAAACACACAGCCCCCAGTTGTGGACAATCATCTTCCATTACATAACACTCGGTAAAGAACAAAGTATTACTGAAAATTTTTGGTGGATAATCTTATTTTTTATTGACATAGTAAATCAGGTACAACTAATGTTCTTGAAACTCTCACAAGATTTGTCCCTGTTTCCTAGGCTTTGTGAAACAATGGCAGCTTCAGAATTTAGGCCTAGAGCATTTCATCTTTCCAAGAGCAACTGTGTGTGGGAACTGGTTAGGGATTGGGGGACAGTTGCAAGAACATGCAAAGAGAACAGGGTAAACAAGTCATGTGGAAAGCCAACCAAGGAGGCAAAATGGACCATCTATTAAGTATGTGCTTTTGCCCAAGCTTTGTGATCTTTGAAGATTTTGATGAATTATTAAAGGGTGCCGGGTATATCCCAAAGGAGAAGGTTGACAAGAGCATTTTCAAGCTGGGTACTTCTAAATTACTTCAGAGATGACTTTTGAAAATTCCTACACTATTTTGCAAAACTGATACAGTAAAAAGATAACTTCTAAATGTGTTAAGAAAAACATCATTGGCATCCTTGTTTAGGAAAGCTTCTCCTTTAGGTAAATGACAGGGAATGCAGGAACTCATTACTACTATGGAAATGAACGGCAGATGAGGGTTCAGCCCTAAACAACACACTTCTACCATCTCCTTTAAGGCTCAGAGAACACTGGAGAAGTGGGAATGGAAGGACTAGAAAAGTCAGAGATATGAAGGATTGTGAACTAACATCTATGGGGCAAGAAAGAATCATCAGCTCTCATTAGCTATTGACAAATGAACAATGTCTACAAAAGAAATGAGCCTGTGACCTGCCAGGAATGGATGGAGGAGGGACTCCGGAGCCCTATATCTCACTTCTGAACTGTTTGCTACCCTCATCTTCAGAGAATGGAGAGATCATCCATTGCCTCCAGTTGTGTACTCACCGATGACCTTATCGGGCTCCATTGAACATTTCCAATTCAGTGGTTACACAGACAGTCCCCAAGGAAACTAAATGGGCCCCAAACAAAACCCATAGTTGTGAACCAAGAAAGAGAGTGGTAGGGATATGGTAGAAGAAGGGATTTTAAAGATGATGAGAATGTGGAAGAGAGAATAATCAGAATACAATATATGAACGCATGAAATTGTCAAACAACAAATATAATTCATTAAAACATTTTTTATGAAATTGCAATTGTCAAACTAACTAATGATCTTTGGAGGTTTTTTTTTTGCTAGTTTTCTGTATTTTTATTTATTTATGTATTTGTTAATTTACATATTGGAGTTTTGGAGCAAAGTCTTACTACAAAGCCCAGACTACCTTCAAACTTACTGTATAGCCTAGGCTGACCTTGAACTCACAGTAACCCTGCTCCAGTCTCCCACTCGGCTATGAATCTTGAACTTTACTTAGTATTCCAAGCATAACCATTACAAATTAGAATGCTTGGGGGTATGGTATACCAGAGAGCTTTCCGAGATTACATTAGCATAGCATACATATCCATCAATCAGAGCAGGGAGTTCCTTGGCATCAGTAACTATACATACTGGTCCTTTGTAGAGGGGACTCAGAAACAGCTAAATCATTTCGGAGAGATTCACCTTGTTTCTCTGTATGGGCCAGATCATTGTAATCTCAGAGTAACATAAATCTGATGGCCTGGGACTGTCAAAGAGTTCGTTTGTTTGTTGTGCTTTATTTTAATGAAACAATAGAAACACCCTTGGGGGAAATCTCATTGTGATATTCAAAGAACATTAAGGACTATCTTGTTATACATAAAGAGCTTTTACTTTTCCAGGATCTCTCAGATTAGATCTGAGTGCTTCCCAAGCACGAAGAAATTCTCATACAGCATCATTTTCTGAAGGAGCAAACAGATATGAACAATGCTGTCACCTCTGAGGGGCTGCTGGTATTTTCTGTGGCACAGTGAGTCAGTATGACTCTGTCTTCCTCTCTGCAATTTTTGAAGTTGTCAGTGTGAGGAATCTCCTGCTGAAAATTCAGAACTCCAAGCACTTCTCTCCGGTGCTTGCCACATCACTTTCGCCTGCAGAATGAGGCTCCATCAATGACGTATTTAAAAAAAAATGGAAAATCCCCCGCCCCCATTCTTTCACAAACTTTCTGCCTGAATGATTTCTAGTTGGAGGGCCCTATACATATTTTCTTTCTCCTTATTGTAGGGTCGTTTGCTTGTCTCTGCCAACCCTGCACGCAGCCTTTTTTCAAGTCATATCTTAACTGAAAAAGATTACATCCTCAAGCCTCCTCCTGCGGGCTTTATTATAATGGAAATAAGAGCTAGAATGGCAGCTGAGTGAGGGCCAAGCACATTTTTTTCTGTCGTATAGAAATTTAAATGTTGAATGAATAATTAAGTAAGCAATTTTCAGCAGCAATATTTCAGGAATCTAGTTTTAATAAAAATCCAAATGCCATCATCACAAACATTAAGATTTCAAAATATCCTTTGGGTCTGGGTATCTTTAAGAAAAAGCGAATTCTGCTCCTCTTGTCGGTCTGTCCGTCCACGCAATCCTTTACAAGTCATCCCCCTCCTCTCTCAGCAACCCGTCTGGTCTGTCTGTCTTCGCCTACAATTAAAAGCTTTATAACCTAAGCTTGCCTTTAAAGCCAGCAAGCTTGTGTGTGTGTGTGTGTGTGTGTGTGTGTGATATCGAGACGGGGCGGGGGCATTTACGCGTTGCTTTTCAGATCCAGTTTTAAGTGTGTGTGTGTGTGTGTGTGTGTGTGTGTGTGTGTGTGTGTGTGTGTGTGTGTTTCTAAGAGAAAAGGATTTTCCATCGCCCAAGAGGCCATCAAGTTTTAAAATTGCAAGGCACGACTTCTAATCGCATCCTCCGCGGAAAAGTACAAACAGTTCCTGAGACGAGGTCCCCCACCTCCCACGCGCTCCCCAGCTCTCCCTCCCTGCCTAGAACCCGGACAACCTCCCCAACACCTGTGAATCATCCAGAGGCTGCACCACCGAATTATTTGCATATCGCCACCCGCCCTCCCCAGCTCCTGACGGCTCCTGACGCACGACAAGCGAAGACAGGATTATGTTGTGTGGTTAGTATTTCTAATCTTTCATCTGTACCAGTAGAAGTACACATTCTTGCTCATACCAGGCCCCGAGCTTCAGAGGGTCGACCTCTGCAAGTGTCAGGGGCTTGTGAGTGACCCTCCATATTTCTGTCCGATCCTTGCCACCATCCCTCCGGATGTCTGGACATGCATGCACAGTACTCTGGACACGTTCTAAGAAACCCGAATACCACCCTAGGCCCAGATTGCAAATTCAACCGGATACAGCGTCATCTATTAGCCCTGGGTAAACATCTCGCAACTCAAAGCCCTGAGCCCTGCAAACCCAGGGTAATAGGGCTAACTAACTTCCCTCTCCCTTTTCCCAGTTCAAGTGCTATCTTGGTGATAATTGCTCTGACGTACTTTAAAATAAAGTGGGAGCCTTTCCCCAACTGGCCACGATTAAATGAGAACTCTAAACCTGCAATGCTGCTTTAACACAATAATTACTCATAAAAATAGCAACCTGAGTGACCTGGTCAGGAAAGGAGCTGGTGAGAGCGGAGGGGAGTACCTCTTCAGACCCTCTTCTCTGGAGAAAATAAATCACAACAGAAATCTATCCCAATCCCTTACATCATCACCATTCTATTCCTTTATATTCCTCTCGTGTCTGTGACTCAGTCAAAGACAAATCAGCAGGGGGAACGTTTTACATATAAATATGTATGTATTTACATAATTATAATTGTATATACATTCCAAACACACGTATATACATACACATATTCACATATGCATGCACATATAAGCAAACGCATAGGCCATCAGGAAAACAGTCTCAAGAAATCTGTGTTTCCCAAGACGGTGCTAAAATGGAGTCAAAAGAATCGCTCCATTTGAGTGTTTATAAAAGATTGAAATAAAAAGGGTTGCTGCAAAGCGCTCGGGGAGCTGAGTCAAGCACTCCGCACCTCTCGGCTCCTCCCCTACCGCCCCCAGCCACCTTCCTCCCTCCGCCCTCCCCCATCACACTTCCTCCCCGCCCCTCGAGGAGCCGGCTATTAAAAGCTGCTGACGTCAAAGGAACGGCCATCTTTGATGAGGGCAGAGCTCACGTTGCATTGAAGACGAAACCTCGGGGAGGTCTGGAGCTGTCTTTCCTTCACTCCCTACCCGGCGGCTCCTCCACTCTTGCTACCTGCAGGGATCAGCGGACGGCATCCTCTGGAGAAGACAAGGTAAAGAGCCCCCTCCCCCGATCCAGGTCCTGGCCATGTGTGGCTGCATACACAGAAGGGACTGCAGCGGGCAGCCCAAGCGAGCCTGGGTAAATACAAGTATTGGTGCACTTAGGGTGCGGTATTCCCTGTGTGCACGTCTGCCTAGACTCTCGCCTGGGGCTACATAAAAGTATTTTCGAGGTGAGCTGTTTGGAGAAAGAGTGAATGGGGACACTGCAGATGGAGTGGTGGGAAGAAATAGCGAGGATGTGTACAGAATAATAACTTACTCTTTTGAAGCAGCCGTGGGACCCTCTTCCATCTTGCGATGCAGTTTTGAGATATGTTTAGGTTATTAGGGTTGTGAGGGTGTTTTTTTTTCTTCCTGTAGACTAAAATTTAAAAGCAAAACACGATCTTGTCGTTCTTTCCAACCCTATGATTATGACTGTAGTGTTTAGGGCACCGCTACCCAAGGGAGATGAGAAGGCAGGGTGTGGGCGCTGGGGAGGCGAAAGGAGAAGGGGGGGAGTTCCCGCCCTGGGCAAACTGAGCTGCGGCAGCAGCAGCAGCCTCCATGCCCCACAGACTTGATTTATGCCGCCTGCCCCAAGTCAGCTACAGGCGAGCAGGTGCTGCAGAGTGGGAAAGCTCTGGAGGGTTGGCGCGGTGGGCTAGGCTAGCAGGGGTGCGACGGCGGGAGCTCAGCACCTTGGACAGGAGTGCTAGGCGCCCGCGTCGGTACCCTGACCTTTCAGCACCGCGGACAGCGATCCGGCTGCAGCGCCGCAGTACCTGCTGCAGAGGAGATGCCTGGCTAGGGCTGGAGGCCAAATTTTCTCTCTGAGATCCAGGTCTTAGAGAAAGTCATAATAGAGCTGGCATAGTAGATTAAAAGAAAGACAGAAGAATAAATCCTGTCAACAGGGATTTATTTACAGATAATTGCCTGCTCTCCTCCTCACTTCCCACGTAGCTTCAAGAAATAACAGACTACTTTATTTCTCCCTGTGCCTTGATTTAGACAAAAACAAAACAAAAAAACCCATACTTTTAAAAATGGTCACTTATCCTTCATTACGACATGAATACTGTAATTTTTTGCTTTTAACATGAGGTAGATATGTCTGTTGATATTAGGTAGGCTCGAGTGGGCTTATATGATAATGCTAGTATTATCTATTAATAGGATAGTTTCCTCACTATGTTTTTTTATTAAAAATATGGGTTATGTGAACTAAGTAGAACTAGTTTTAGGAATAAATCTCTTTGTCGCTTTCCCTTTATCCTTAAAACTGGATAGAAACAAGGAACACAGAAAAGAAATTTCAATCTCTTTGGCCGTGGTTTTGGAGTTAGTGCAATTCATATTAACAGTGTATATGGCAGATTGATTGCTGTAGATTTTGACATTAAAAATGGTCATCCGTGGGAGAAGGTAAACATGTCCTTCAGGGCTGAGGCAGGAATCTGACCCCAGGATTCACTGCAGTTTCTATTGTGGCTCTGCGGGATTTTGCTGAGGTCAAGATAACTATTTTCTTCTCTGGGGCTTGGAGACTCCGCAGGAACAAAAATTGTCATGCCGATAAATATCTGTTTGATTTTGAGTCTCATAATTGTCACGAATGTTTCAGGACTAAAATGATATGCTTTCTGCAGTTGTTAAATGAGAATAACAGCTTCATATATAAGGATGTATATAATGCTTTAAAGACATGTTAGCACGAGCTCTTTTAAAGACCTCCTCCCAAAGGCCTTGAATTGTGTTTATTTAATTATGACTCCAATCATGTGTCTTCCAAAGATAAAAAAATTCCCTGTTTATTAAAAAGAGTTATTTTATCCCCAACTATTTATTTGTTGTTTTTTTTTCCTTTTTATAAAAATCATGTGTTTCCATGTATGTATATGATGATATATTATTGTGTGTAAATGTAAATTGCTTTGAGTGGAAATTTATTCCAGATTATGTAGCTGCATGGGAGTTTATAATTCTGAAATCTTCAGATAAAATAAACAACTATGTTGCATTGAGGGGAGGTGGGGGAGAAGTATGGGGAGGAGTCTATTTAAATGCTTTACCGTTAGAGTGCATATCCAGACGATTCTGCGCAGTTGCGTCAAATGCAAAGCCTAATGCTGCCTGAATTATGTGCTTGAATGTTCGTAATTATTGCTAGGTTTACTGGATGGTGGACGGTGAAGGAAAGGCCAGCACTGCAGTGAAGCTGGCCAAGGGTGCCAAGGTGAGAGAAAGAGGCGAAATGAATAATTATAGAGCTGAATACAGGACAGTTAGCTGAGAAAATAAAAGAAAATGTACCTGGGCCATAGATTTAACATTTATGTCATGGAAAATCTTCAGCAGGAAAAATAATAGGATTTTTTTTCTTCATTTTAAGTTTGAATTTTGAAAATCCAGGACAATGTGGTAAAGGAAGTGGGAGCAGAGAGGCATATGGAGAATCCAGGAAACATTCCTGCAGATGCTGGGATGGGGACCTGCTTGTTTACTGTTGTTTTCCACATTTAACATTCCCAGCACAAAATAATTTACAATTTCTACAATCTCTTCATGTTACAATCTCCCAAGAATTGATAATTTAACTTTTACTTTATAAAACATTCACGGCTCCAAGGCAAGCTGCCCCTTAATTTGTTAGAAGATATTCCTAAACTCTGAAGTTAACCCCGTAGTAAAGGTTATCAGCTGAACAATTGATTTCTCCTCCAATGACACCTAGCAACTGCATAGCAGCTGGTCTTCAGTAGAACTGTTGGCTTTGACCGCGGTAGAAATAAAAACAATGTAATCAAGAGATTGAAAGAGGAAACAAAAGATCCTGATTTTTAAATGATGCACTATCAATAAACAATGCTTCTTACATTATGAGATTGCTTTACAGTACTAGAAAAGCAGGAAAAAATAAGGGTTTGGCCTCAGCACTGGATACATTCTGCAATGTCATCCCTTGCCAGCAGGCACCAACCTAATAGGAAGATATTGATCAGTCAGAAAGCACCAGATACATAAATCAACCCCACAGGGGCTATACAATTTCATGGTTTTTGACCTCAGTAATTTTAGCATCTAGTAATCTTAATAGAAATAGTAAGTAATAAAACTTATCACATAAATCCAAAATGAAAAAGCAGTAATACAACAGAAAAAATTACGAGAGTAATTCATTTGTAAGTGAATGTGAGTGGTGGTAAGGATAGGGTTTTAGGCAGGGCAAAATGAAAGCAGACATATAGGTCTTGAGCTGGCTTGCAAAGGTTGAAAAGAAATTAGAACGGCCTGCTAAGTAAACAGCTTCAAGTTATGTAAGCCAAGCTATCTTTCTTCGGTGAATCCTGCAAATGTCTAGCCATTTGGAGATAGTTGAAAGCTTGCATAGAGTTTTCTAGAATAGAATTAGAGCCCCCTATGGAAGGATTTGATTGGCAATCTTAGAATTAGTTATTCTACTCTAAAGTTGATTTCTGAGCAGAAACTAAATAACTAACAAAGCAATGGCTAACACCCAGAAATTAACAGAGTAGTTTAATACCCGGTATTAGAGGGAAATGCATCACTATCATCAAGGGGGATTCATTAAAAAAAAAAATTCTGCATTTAAACATCACTTACCATCAGTCTCCAGGATATGCATATGTACATGGACATATAGTCCCTCCCTGTAAGTGAATTGTAGTTTCAATGTTCCATATTTAACTAGAACAAACTATTTGAGATGAGTACATGCTATGGAAATTAAAAACCAGGTCAGGAACCAGATGATCAGAGATCCTAGAATGTACATTTGAATAATAAACATAGTGTAGAACTGCCTCTCACTCCCTCTGAATGTTCCACATTGTCAAGTGCACTAAATCGGGGCAGGAAGGGGTAAATTTTTCACAAAACTGCACGACAAATTGAACCAGTGCCTAAAATTGGGGGGGGGGGAGGCGTGGAAACATTTTGTAAAGCTGTGGTGAGCAGAGGTGGAAAACAGACTGCATTTCTTTTCCAACTAAGTGGGCTGATTCTTCCTGGTTCCCTATATCCCAGAGCTGGGTTGAAGTCTTAAACTACACACATTTCTTCTTTTTTTTTTAACCTTGTAGTTCCCACTCCCATAATAGAATGCCAAAATTCCAAATACTGAAACTAAACTGAAATAGCCAACTTCATCACTGCAGAGGAAGGAATGGCAGTTATAATCATAGATTTTGTTACTTCCCTTTGGATGGAAACACAAATTTCCCCCTTTTGCTATTTACTGTTTACTGGCAGGAGAAGTGCAATGTGGCTATGTTTTGACCTCCCAGCTCACTGCTCATGGGAAACTTGGGGCAGGGGGTGTCATTGAAACTTTTGGAGGAAGTTGTCAAGCTGGGTCCAGAGGACCTTTCTCAGGTAAGAGAAAAGGAGGAAATAAATCACAGTGTCAAGGAAGCAAGACACGGTGAGTGGAGAAACTGCTTCAAAGAAATTAGTCCTATGAAAGGAAAGAGACTTCAGAATTGCTATTATTGCTTTAACAACATCTGTGTTTTTTACATTATTATCTTCACCAAGATTGATTGCCATACTTCTCCCCTGAGAAAGTGCAAGTGGATTCTGATTTTAAGTGAACTATGTGAACTACAACAATGTAGCTGATACAATACAATAGCAATTAGTAAGCCATGGATTCGATTTTTAAAGACAGAGATGGCCAAGGCAAAGACGAATCTGAAGTACTTTGGGGGGATAGGATGGCCTGAGCCACCTCTGCTGCCCATTCACCAAGTGTTGGTAATGACTTTGTAGCTAAGTTACTCTTGTCATTTCAGCTTTACAGGTGAAGTGGCTGACATAGAGCCAAGAGAAGCTAAATGATATATCAGAGAGCCGAACAGGAATAATTGTCGTCAGTCTGACTCCAGAGACCAGGGTGTGAGCTAAATGTCCTCTGCTGCTTCTAGTGTCATCGCTTTTCTTGCTGATCAAATAAATCACAGTGAATATACATCGATAGATAGATAGATAGATAGATAGATAGATAGATAGATAGATAGATAGATAGATAGATAGATAGACAGATAGACAGACAGATAGACAGACAGGATTTAACCCAGAGAATTAAGCATGCTAAGCAAGCACCCATTCCCTAAGCTATACTGCAGGCTTCTGCACATGATTTTTTCCATCTTTTCCTCCTCGTTTGGGCAGCGAGGCATGCCTGTGAGGATGCTGGTTGGCAGCCGGGAGCCCTACAGCTCTCCTGAAGCAACTGCTGATAATTTCCTGTTTTCGGAATCAGTCTTCTAATAACTTCCCCACTGGGGAACTATAAAACTTGGTCTCTTCATCTGCAGACTGTGTTGGTCAGTATTGCTGCCATTCTGACGCAGCTGAAATGCCTCAGCAATGTGTGTGGGCCTCAGAAGAAAGGCTTTCGGCTCCTGTTGTCTCAGCAATGCTTCGGCTGTCAACCTGCAGTCACAGATCTTAGGATTCATGTGTCCTTGGTATCATATCCCTTTCTTAGTCGTTTTTTGTACTCTCCCACCCCCGCCACAAATTATTTGACATTATCTTTCTAGTCAGACAAGAAATCCTGCCTTTTGCCTCAAAGCTCTGTTCTACATCATCACTGCTTTGAGTATCCGCCCCCCTTATCCAGATCTATGGTCATCTAGTACATACTGTATCCTGCAGCTTTCCCAATCATGTTAAATTCCTTGTAGAAATAAATTTAGTTTTGAATGTTCACTTCTAGATTCTGCTTTTCTCATCTCCTGTGTCTTACTTAAAGCAGTTTGTTGGCTCTTATTTTCTAACTCCTGCTTTTCATCTGCCACTTAGAAGAGAGGAGGGGATACCTCTGCAGAATCTCTGAACTGCTAAGTATTCAATATATCTGTATGACCTGAATCATATGATGCTATAACCAGTGCAAAAATTGATCACACAGGGTTAAGGGTACAGCTCAGTGGTTGAGCCTTACCATTTGTGAGGCTCTGGGTTTTATCTCTATGGGGGGAGGGGGAAGGGCAGGGGGAAGGACAGGAGGAGGGGGTGGGGGAGGGAGAGGGAGAAGGAGAGGGAGAGGGAGCGAGAAATCCACATATTTCAGAAGACTCCTTGTCTTTATAGTTGACTTCAGAGTCCAGCATTGTTCCATCCTGGTAAATTGTTACACAGCAAGAAAAGATCGTCACTGGCTGTTCGCTTGTTGGTTTTTGCTGACTCACAAACATTAACCTTTACAGCAGTTAACGGGTTATAAGCAAGTCTGTAGTCCCAAAAGAAATAGAGGGAAATCCTGTTTTAAAGATTATGTCCCTTTTTCAGTCACTCTAGAGAAAGTAACTTTTGATATCTACTTGGGGTTGATACTAAATGACTACTCCGCTAAGTTTATGGCTTCTTGTTTGACCAAAGAAAGATAAATCTGATCCTTTTGCTTCTGTTTTGGCCTGATAATCCCACGATAGACAATTCTGTTTGATCTGCTGACTTGCTTCTTGGTTTCCCAGGTGGAGGGCCCGTTTTTTTACTTTTTTAGACATCAAGGGCAAGGCGATTATTTCCAAAGTGACAAGTTTTACAAACTGAGCGCCTGACCTCGGCTTTCCCTTCACTTCTTTCATTCTAATGACACTGGTTCTAGATTTTTGAACTTAGAAGAGGACATTCCATGGCTGCAGGCTTGAATCAGTGGTTTCTGCCCTATAGTGGGCAGCATGAGTGGAAACGAAAGCCTCTCTCGGGTGCCCCCCTGAGGCCAGAGTGAAGCTCTGCACTCCTGCCTCATTTCTGTTTCACAGAATGCTCTCAGATGAGCATTGAGAGACAGGCAAACTGGACTGGATTCCCATTCCACGGAGAGTCTGGGGCCAAGCTGTTGATATCCTTTGTTTATATTTCTCTTTTTTATAGCTTCGGAAAATACTGACTGGGAAATACAAAACAGCAAATTTATTAAATTACCCTCTAGTTAGTAGACTTTGGCCTGATGGCCAGTCATAAATAAATCACACTGTGACGTTCTTTTATTGATAAGTAGAAAGTAAAGGGAGATAAATGCCAGAAAAACCTGCTGGGAAGAACATCAGTAAACTATTTTCATATGAGGTAGTCCTAGCAAATGATGTCTTTTATTTTAATGAGAAAGTCCATTATAACTTCTTGAGAAGATTTTTACTAGAAATCAAAATCATATTCCTGATTTGTTTGAGAAATTGTTGAACAAAATTGGATTTTCTAACTTGGCTGTCCATGAACTCCTCAAACATCAGCAGCAGTTACTGTAACTCATTCATTCATTCACTCATTCATTCAGCAAACATTTTCTGAACCAGCTACCATGTACCCAAAAAAACACTATACTGGTTCTGCAGACACAGTAGTAAATAAAATAAATGTTTCTGCTTTCAGTATGACATGCTAAGCATACCCTATCCAGACAGAAGTACTTTAGGAGACATGTTTGAAATAAGATCTCTTTCTTTTAACCCAACTTAGAAGAGAACATGGAGGCTATCAAGATCGTGCATTGAGTAAAGTTTGTCTTGCAAGCAGAAGCACTCACATGAAATCTCCAGAACCCACATGAAAAACAAGGCACAGTGGCCATGCCTGAAGGCTCTGTGCTGGGAAGACAAAAACAGGAGGACTGGGGCTTACTGGCCAGCTAGTCCATCCTTAGTGATGAGCTCCATGCCATCAAAAGACCCGGCCTCAAAGGAAGCAGATGGTGTTCTCGAATCCCTGACATTCCTGAGGCTGGCCCCTGACCTCCAGACATGTAAGCATCCACATGCATGGACACGCCCAGGTATATGCACACACATTAAAAAAATTTCAACTTATGCAATTATCCTAAGGTTTCCTGCACTGGTCAGTACCTACCTACAGCAAGACTACTATATCATGAATGAATATATTAAGAAACATACTTAGTCACTTAAATAAATAGCTAAGATATGCCTTTGGGTAAGTTTGTCTTCATTTACATGGCAACCACAAGACACTATAAATCCCTTAAATATAGTTTTGTATTTCAGCACCCGTCTTCATAGGGATATCTGCCTGTGTAAATCACTTCTTACCAAGGGCAAAGACTGAAATATCAAGAATCTTGGTACCTTGTAGGCCAGAAAACCTACTCTTCAGTCTGAAATGCATGGGGCAGTGCAAAACCCAGGTGACCAGGAGAGAAAATGCAGTACTTTTGTACTTTCCTCCCCTAAAAACTCCCCATTATGGGCCATCAGTCAGAGATTCAGAATGAGGTAGAATATAGGTGAGTTCCCTAACCCCTACTTTTAGACTTTACTTGTGTTTATTGGTTAACTATGTTCTCATTTCCACCTGCCTTGAAGGTTTATAATAGCTTTACAATTCCCCACCATACATTTTTCTTCCTTAGTAGAGTAGAAAAGCCCTAGAGATCAGAGATGACAACTCTTGGCTTCTTAGTACCCTTAATGTACCTGGTAGATTGGGATGAGTGAGTGGCTGGGGTTATTACCCCTGTGAAAGGGTTGTTTGATGCCTCCCCCAAAGGGTTGCAACCAATAGGTTGAGAACCATTGCTCTAATGGACTGCATGCTGCCTGTGAGTCAGCAAACCTTCAAGAGCATGGTCTTCCAGGTAAGTCAGGTACGTGTGAGTGACCAGGGACAACTTACTGTTCAGAGGAGTTCATTGAGCACTAGACAGAGAAGCAGAGGTGCAGATCCCCCCCCAACCATATTAGCTGCACAACCTTGAACAACTCACCTGCACTAAACTGATCCTGGTGTTCCCAGATGTAAAGAAAAAGAGGTGGCTACTATAGATGCCAAGCGGGTGGCATGAGGCCTTATGGATGCCAAGCGGGTGGCATGAGGCCTTATGGATGCCAAGCGGGTGTCATGAGGCCTTATGGATGCCAAGTGGGTGTCATGAGGTCTTATGGATGCCAAGCGGGTGGCATGTGGTCTTATGGAACTACTGTTGCTAGTACCTCCCACCCTCTGTTCCATCAGCCAGTGTTTGCCAAGGTGTGCTTCTAGTGTTCTTGATCTCAGGTGATTTGAAGACTATATGCTTCTTTTCCTCTCTATTGTGTTTTCTTTTTAGAGAGTCAATGGCTCATGGTAGCACATTACTTTTTCACTTTAACAGCATACATGATAAATTGGGGAGATGTATCAGGAGTATTTGATTTTTCTATTGGGGAAAGGATTTTAAAATGCCTTTGATAGCATCTCTGCTCTGGGAATGGCCTCATGATCATTAGAATTAGGTTTAGATACCCAAAGAGGCTCAGTTTTCACTTAAGAAACACTAACCCCCTCTTGCTTTATGCATTGGATTTCAAGGACCCTTGAGGGAAACAAAGGAAATATGAAAAAATATATTTTATTGTGCAAAAGAAATGTGCTGCAAGCTGTTCAATGAACCATCACCAAAACCACATCTGTTGGTGCTGTTTGGTCTCAGCTTTGCGCTGAGAGGTTTTTGTTGCTGCTGCTGCTGCTGCTGCTCCAACAACATGGTGGTCTGTGGGGTGGGGTTAGGTTTCTTATCAGATTGACAGGAGTGCTTTTTTTTGTACATGCACACAATATACAAGCAAAGAAATGCTTTGTCAAACTTGGTACTGATACCTGCATATACTGAAAACATTTAGCATCCTCTATAAGCTAATAAACATAAACTGCAAAAAGTCAAGTTTTATGAAGTGTAAAAATGCCCCAAAGTTGTGTTCATATCAAAATTCCCTGTCAAACATGGAGAAGGTTGCCCAAGATACCATATGTAGTGATGAGCCTCCAGTCTGCTTTGGGGAGAATTCCTGCAAATTTAGGCCCACATGGCAAAAGATACTCCTGGGACCTTTTTTGAAGCCCCCTATTATCTTCACATTAGCATATGCTGTATTATAGTTATTATAGTCCTATCTATTGCGGTCAATTTTATATTTAATCTCTATAGCAACATGCCAAATGGTAAATGCTATTTCTCACACTTAGGGTAGTGTTAGTCAAGCTATTTTGATCTTAGGGTATTAATTGCTATCATTCTACAAGCAACAAGCTTATACATACATAAGGGTTAATAATAAAAACACTTACCATTTTCTTAAAGCCAGTTTTGTGTAGCTCATGGTTATAACCAAAGTCAGATTACCAGACTTCTTCTCCCTTTCCAGTATTGGGACCTATGAGAACACAGGACTGCAGAAATATGTGAAGTCAAACAGGGCAGCTAGAAAACCTTAGATCTTACCATTCTGAGGAGCAAAATCTCCAATAGTGAGCTTGCAATTTTCAGAAGCAGAATATTCAACTTGACTATAGACATGCAAATCTTAGAGATAAAGCCAAGTGAGATACTGTTGTAATGCTATTTCCTGATGAGCACTTTGATATTTGTGGATGAGGCAAATAAAGAGGCTGTTGAGAGCCACCTCTTCAATACCAGTCATGCCAAGGAGCAGATTCCTACTTTGTGAGAGAATTGATTATTAGGGAGAAAACTATTTTTTCCTGCTTCTTCTACTTCTGCCTCAGTGCTAAAGATCCTGTTGTGGCACAGAATGAATTTGAATAAGGAAGCTAACTGTCCACAGTGTGAGGACAAGTGTGAGAGGTGGCCAGTCAATGGAGTCCTTCTCATGATTTGTTTCTTATCATAATAGCTAATTCTAGCATTCCAGAATCTTTTCCTTAAAGAGGGTCAAAATTTAGAATCTCAGCAGTCCCTTTCCTCCATATGAAGTCTTACTTGCAGCCACTGAAAGATACAAGAGGGCAAAGATGCTCCAGGTCTGAAGGCTAAAGCAATGCCTGCCTGTCACTTCTAACCTGGCTTCCACAATGTCTAGATCCCACTTAGCTATTATGAGTTCCTATTTTCTACCCTGGGTCAGAACACCAATGGCCCTTGAAAAAATGATCCTCCTACCCCATATGTGTCTTCTTTCCTACCTCTTCTTGTTTAGAATCATAGATTTGAAGAACTGGAATAGACTTGTAAAATTGTATTTTTAGAAAGTAAGAAATCACATGACCCAGATATAACTACTCACCACATGGCAAGACCTACAGCCAGTGCTCCTGGCTCACACTTTAATGCCACGGACTCTAGGCCCTCTGCCTCATCTCTTCCAGATTTTCCATCTTGGGAAGGTTTATTCTTCAAAAGGGAATCTCCTCACCTGTTCATACACCAGAGACCTTTGGCCTTCTATAGTGAACAGCCTCAAAACAGAATAAGAAATCTGCTATGTTTTGGCAACAAAGTTTCATGAATAATTTTTTTAATTAGATGACTATTTGAGTGTTGCATATGAGGGTACAAAACAAATGTAAATTCGTTTTGGTAAAAGAGAAATTTATTGGTTTAAAAATTTTGAGTAAACGTTGAGCAATCAAAACATGCAAAATAAAGAGAAGACAGGTCAGACAACCAAGTAAGCATTCAGACATTCCCAAAATAAGTGATCTCTCCCTGCCCACTCCTTTCTATTTCCTCCTCCTTTTCCTCTAATTCTTTCCTAGCCTAATCACTTCCCAACTCTACAAAGTGCAAGCATGGCATGATTAATACTTCCAGTGTACCCACTCTAGACAGAGAATTGCCTTTGTTGATTGGACTCTATGTTCAAGATTCTCTTGGAAGGCCTTTGATTGGCCCCACTTGGACCATGTGTCCAATGAAACGGGAAGGAATGAAGTATCATGGGAATGTATGACTTAGAAGCTAGAGCTTAACAGTTTGAGGGATGGAACCAGTTTCAAGTCAGATTCCATGGAGCTAGTAGGTATGTTTATTCAAACCTGCAACCACAGTACCAGGAGAATCCTGAGTCTCATTGATAAATAATAAAATCCTATACTTTTTAATTAAAAAGAAATTAAAGCAAAGATACTATAACCCCCCTCCCCAATTTTTAGGATAAATAAAATACCTTCTGCTTTAGAGAAAAGAAATTGTGCTAGGAAACTTAGTAACAGAGACAAAAACCTATTTTACATCCTCTTGGGTTCATATTTTCATGGTTCTGTAGGGTAATCCTTTCTCACAAGATTCATTTAATACTTGCTGCTCCTCCATTACATTTGAGGCCCTGTTCTAAGCAATGGGAAGAAACAGAGAAGAGAGCATCATGATAAAACTTATTTTCTAGTGGAGAATGATTGACAATCCTGGAATATAATAATACAGGAGAGGGAATAGACTGGTAGGACCACTGGGTAGAATGATGGTTTAGAAAGGATGAAGAGAGGATTCTCAGAGAGGTGTCATTTGGCACTTAAGCAAAGCCCAAATCGTGTCTAGGCTCACTGATGAATCAGCCCCTTCAGCATTTAATTGCATCACTGGCCACCCTCAAAACCAAATACACCGTGGTCTGAACAATAGAGATATATTTTCCCATTATCTTCTCATTTTGTCCCCGGATTCCAAGACCAAAGTTACCTATTGCTATAGGTTCAGAGAAAAAAATAACTATAAAATCGGTATGGTCCACTGTGGCAGTGGGGGGGGAGATAATCTGGCCCCTGGTTCCAATTTCCTTCTTCCTCAGTTTAATTTTGATTCTTACCATGGCCATATTATGGGCCCAGATATACTGACTGAAGAGTTGGGATAAGTATAGCCTTTGCAGGCTCAAGGACTGAGATTAATACCAAACCTAAAAGCATTGCATTGAACACTAAACTAAGTAACAATTTTCTATTAAGCCTAAGCTTCACACTTTCAGTTCTTTCTATAGCCTTTGATGTATATGAGTATCAGGAATGGCCCAGTGGGAAAAGATGCAAATATATGCCCCAACCAACCATAATTTTAACTATGTCAAATTTTCCTTAACCACAAGGAGGGGGTGATAACTTCCTGGCTCTGTATCTACTAATTAGAACTTGTTTCTCAATCACCAAAGGGGACCAAGGTAAAGTTGAGTCATCTCTGGCCCAGTGGAATAGTAAACATTAAGAATTAGCATCTAATTGGATGATGGAACAAAGAAAGGTACACAGATCATAAAAGAGAGAAACTGTCTAAATGTGTTCTTAGACTACCACATGGCATCACTGTACCCACAAGGTGAGGTTCAATCTCATGTCCTCAGTGTGCTTGTTCTAATCTCTTGGCTCTGATGTTATAGGGGTCTTGTCTTTCCTTCCTTCCTTCCTTCCTTCCTTCCTTCCTTCCTTCCTTCCCTTTTCATTTTTTAACTTAACATTAGTCTCAGCTTTGCTTTCCTGAATGAAGATTTTATGTATCATTAGAGTGGAAATTAGCTTTCCACCTAAAGGTTTGAAATGCACATGAATAGGCATTTCATGTGGTACATTCTTCAAATCTACTAAAAACTGACCCAGTAAAGCAAAGCTTGCTACTTAGTGAAATTGATAATGTCCTTTAGAAAATCACTGCTGACATACTTCTTTTGGATTTGATAGGCTAGTAATGCAAGTGAACTACATCTTCTATAAGCAGATGTAAATTTGTTGGTTCACTTAATAAACAGTTGCACTAGTTCAACCTGTATCCCTTTAATGATAGTTGCTTTTTTTTTAATGAGTTTGTTTTCCCACTGTGATCTAATTTTTTAACTTCATGTAAGTTCTGTCAAGAAAGATGATACAGATGCAATAACCACATTGTAAGTATAAAAACTAGGACATAAGAAACTTGACTGCCCTGAAAATCATTACCTAGTAATCAATACTGGAACGTATTTGAGGGTTTAGGTTGACCAGATGTCCACTCCATAAGTAGAAAGTATTGGTTCATCACTTTAATAAATATGCACCAACTTATTTTATTTGACCAGTGATAGATTTGCAAATTCTTTAATCTGAGTATATGGAAGTAGTATATTTCCTCTTTAATAATACTATTCATCGTCTAAACATGTCTAGTATACACAAGTATCTTCTTAGTATCTCAGTATCTTCTCAGTTATGCAGATACAAACTTGAACTTGCTTCCATTGCTTACTAAAACTATGAAATTCTTTTTGCTTCTATAATGTTGCCAAATCAGGAATGACTAGAATTTTTGGAACATATACATTCTGAACACACATACACACACACATACATACATATATACATACATACATACATATATGTGTATATATATGTTTTATATATGTAATATGTATTTTATTTAAAATATATAATAAAATATATAATATAAAAATATATTATATATTTATTTATAAAATCTTTTTCTTGTGGATGTTTCCACATGTTATGTCACTTTTTGAGCAATAAGGTTGAGCAAGTAACCTGCAACAAAAAACCCACCATGTTTTTATCTGAAAAGAATTGCAAAGGTCACAGCTTTTTGTTCTTTTCCACTGGCAGTGTGGCAATGTCTCTGAATCCCTTTTCAAAGTTACAAGTTTTAATACATAAAACAAAACATATAAGGTTATATACAAAATCAATTATACTGAAGCTTAACTATCAAAATACTCTTTAAGACAAATTTGTGAAATAGTGATATGTAATCTGTTTGAAGTTATAGTGGCAAGCCTAATAATGACCATAATGAGAGTGTAAAACAAAGATTCTGCACCAAATGTAAAATGATATGAAGCCATCTGAGGTGATTCGTGACAAATCATAGCATGTTCTCTATGTGGAAAGGAGGGAGGAAGCCCGCTGTATGGGAGGAGGAGAAGGCCACATATTGTCCAGGCATTAGTGATAACTTGGAGACCCTGAACAGATATTACATTATAGAACAGACATCTCAATTCATGGTGACTTGAAACCTAATCCTTCTCTTATTGAGCATGTTCACTGAGCACTTGGTTCTTCCAGGCAGATGCTTGAGCGGCAGAAGCCTGGGTTCACTTCCTGGTGGGTGGTTGTTGCTGGCTCTTAGCTAGGGCATCATTGGTGCCAGAGCCTTTTGTCTCCCATGCAATAGATTAGCCCAAGTGTTGCATGTGGACATAGTGGGTCTTGCAAAGTTCTTGAAAATAATTAGAGAAGGTGGGCAAGGAGTAGGAAGACACTACCAATGAAGAAAATTCATTGTCTGTCTAGGTTAAATGGGCAAAGAAGTCATATAGCTAAGCACAGAGTCCATATGAAAGGAAGAATTATGGGATGGAAGATGATCAAGCCAATTTTCACACAGCACAGATATATATATATATATATATATATATATATATATATATATATATATAAATAATGGTATGCAGAAATTTTGAAAGCATGAGCCAGAGAAGGTTTTGTGTTGACCACAGGCTAGGCATGGAGCTTTTCCTGTCTATCCTGAGGCTATCCTTCTATTACTCAGTTACACAAATCAGGAAACTTAGCCAAGGATCATCCCTATGCTACCACCACAGGCTTTCCAATATCTTTTCCAGTCAAAATTGGAGCCCTATGTAAAAGAATTGAATGTCTTTGAGCTAAAAGGGGTACCTGGAACATGAACCCAATCTTTCCAAGGAAGCTGAACTACCACAGACACAAATACCATGTAAATTCAAAATTTAAAAAAAAAAAAGGAAGATGTTTTTCCTCACAACATTAAGGATGAGTATACCTTCTAGTATTAGAATAGAAAAATGAATGCAAATATCTTACTCTTTTGTCTACATGATGAAATTTTACTTAGATTTGCCTTGGTAAAGACAATTTTATATGAAGGCTTTTCTCTGTCTCTCCAGACATGTCTCATATTCAAGCAAGAAAACCCTGATTTCTCCTCTAATTAAAGAACCACATATAATGCTAGAAACAATTACCAGCCAGTCCTCTTTCCTGCAATCACCAGCAAAGGGAACCTGAGGGAGGAGGTGCCAGAAAAAAACCCTGAGGACTTTTCACTTGTGTTGCTGCTGCTACGTCATGGAAAACAAGCCAGGCAACTGCTTGGAAGCCCTCACCTTAATCAGTCCATAGAGTAGCAAGGAGCAGCTGACTCACAAGGATGCCTAGCCAGGCATATTCCAGTGTATTCCGATTTATGGCTGCACGAATTTTAGACTCAGTTCAGACATCACATTGTAGACCCTTGAAGATTAAACCCTGGATAGATGCCCTACTTTTTCAAGTCCTGTGCCATCCCAAAGTCAAAACATAAGGCTTGTCCGTTATTTAGTTGAGATGCAATGTCACCCTGGGTCCATGCAGAAGCAGAGCCTACTTGAAGGTTGCGGAATATCTGCAATTTATCTGGGCAGTGGTCTTAGGAAGTGCTAGCAAGTGAGGAAAGAATTAGATGAGAATTTGAAAGGTGTGTAGGAGTCATTCAGGGTCAGAGTGACACCTGCTGAGGCCCATTCTAGCTGGAGCCTCCTCTGGGAGAGAATATCCAATATGTGCAAGGGGGAGGGGCAGGAAAGTGAGAGTACCATACATGGGTAAGGGCTGTTCCCTTGGGTGCACCCTGCACCCACCTTTGTGAGAAAGCAGGCTCTTCCTGAAGCTGAGAAACCCCTAAGGCTTGTAGCATTTGCAAAGGGTAAATAGCAAGAGAGGATAGCAGAGTGCACAGGAATGGTGTGTAATGAGGGAAACAGGTGACTGTCAACAAGCTGCTACAATTTTGCAAATGGTAATGGCCAGATATCCCAAGTTTCCCAAACCCATCTCCAGTGTTTTCATATTAACATCTCAGCCATTCATTTACCAGTCAGCTGGGCTTCTAGTGGGTGTCACTCCGCATCTATGAACTGAAATGCTCATATCCCTCAGCTTTAAAAGGGTAGAGCTGAGATTCCTTACAGGAGCTTCCTTCAAGCCCCAGCACCAGCCATTGTAAGCCCCATTTCAAGTTGGGTGGGGATTCTAGTCTCCTACAGATTTAAACCAAAGCCCAACCTTGCGTAGCCCTACTTGCTCACTTCGATGGAAGGTCCATCACTCTAACAGGATTCTTCAGGTAACCAAGAGACTTGAGATACATGAAATGGATTAGACAACTTCTGGGGGCAACAAGGATTGTTATTGTTACATGTTGGTTGTTTTGTATGGTGTTAGGAATTGACCCACAAGACCTCATTGATGTTAGATAAGAACTCTACCACAAGGTCATTCCCATGCGCCAGAATTTTGTTTTAGTAAATATTTTTCATAAATGGTAGCATACTGTAAAATAATGGTATAAAGTATACTATACTAAATAATATGATCAAATGGCTTGGTCATTTATTATCACTATCAATTAATATGTACTATACAGAAATATATGCACTGGATTTTTCTATTGCTGGCAGGCCAATAGCTTTGTTTACATCAGTGCTGTCACAAACGTCATCAGGTGAGTATAATATTAGAGCCACATCATTACAGATTCATCATCAGGTGTTAACAATTCTTCAGCTCCATTAGAATGGATGTGAGCCCAGTGAGAAGTGTCACTTGTCATTAGCCAAGAATACCACTACCTCTGCTCATGACTATATGTGAAAGTCACAAACACGTAAATGACATTCGAATAATGGAAGTATTCTGAAGAAAATCCAAACAAGAACAGAGTGAACAAGGGGACACTGATCCTAGGTGCTTATTTATTTATTTATTTATTTATTTATTTATCTGTTTGTTTATAGATGGAGTCTTGCTATATTGCAGGCTCAGGAAGCCCACTTCAGCCTCCTTGTTATATAAGAAAATGCCTCCATTAGCCACATTAGCCACTGTTTGAAAGAACACACTGGACTTAACTTGATGGCCGCAGACACTGGCATAAAAAGATGTTGCAAGCCCCTAAGCCACACGCACTAAGTATACAGCCACTCCCACACTCATCCTGGCCAAGTGCAATGGAAACTCAGATTTTCATTTAGAGACAGGAAAACGGAGGTGCCAAGGAGCCATGGGGAATTCATCAGACATCTGCTTTTCCCTCCTCCAGTGGTCCTCTAAGCTAGTTCTGAGAGAGTGTGTGCAACCTCAGTGCTAGTGCACAATGAGAAACCTCCCAAAGCTTTTTCAGCTGCAGGCCTTCTCAACTGTGATTGTGATGTTTGCAGGCCAGCTCCACCTGACTGCCAGAGTTGGGGCCTGCGGCTATTTTTCTGACTTTGATTGCTCAATCTGCAATCATGATCCCAGTGCCAGAGAGGCCTACCGAGCCCTAGAAGGGCAGGCAGGGGGTCTCTGGAGCGGTAACTTTTTCTGTGTTTTCTATTAGTAACCCAGGGAGTGATGCGAGTGGCTTCAGTGTTCAGTGGAGCCAGCAATCACAGTGGGGGGACGGGGGAACCTGGCAGTGAGCTATTGAAGTAAATCCATGAAGCAGTGACGGGGTTGCTGTAAAAACAGGAATGTCCATCCATGTTGCTGAGTTTTCAGGAGGGCCCAGCCCCAGGCCTAGGGATGTTTCCCCTACTCAAGAGAGACCCAATGTTAGACTGCCAGGTTAGTCAGTGTAGACTTTCTACCCAAGAATGCTGTCGATATTACCTCAAGGCAGCCCAGGTTTGCCCTATGATTGGGACAGACCTCAATGGGGTAGGGTAGCAAAGCAGGTGCAATTGGATCTAAGGTTCTGCAGTTCACAGGCAACCTGACAGTGTCCCCTGGGCCTTGTCAGGTTGAACAGTGTAGATCCCCATCCTCACAGTGAGCTTTGGAACCCACAGTCCTGGAATCCTCCACTGCCTCTTTTTGGCCATGCATGGATTTATCCAGCAGCCATTGCATGCCAAGTGCTTCAGCAGGCAATGGGCAGACAGGGGACCATAACTGGCAAGATCTCCTTTTGCAGTAACATTTTAAAAACAAGAAAGAGATAGCCATCAAATCGATGGGGCTGGGAGCAAACTACCAGACAGAGACAGGGACTGCAGAGACCAGACCCGAGATGACTGGGAGAGCATTTCTGACTGTTGATTTGCAGTCACAGGCAGGCCCAAGCCTGTTGCATGAGTGGAGTGTCAGTCCTCAAATGCTGCTGGAGGGGCATGGGAAGAATTATTAGGAAAGAAATAGACAAGCCAGGTTATGAGAGCCTGGTGAGGAATTGCACTTTGAATGAAAGACTCCAGAAGGCCTAAGAATTTTAAGAAGGGAATTAACTTGGTCTGATATATTTTCTTTTTTACGTAAAGTGGAGCAAGAATGAAAATAAACCTCCTAGGAGGTAACTGCAGTTCCAGAGTTGTGCCTATGGCTGAGGAAGCAGGCACAGAGAGGAGGGTGGCAAGACTTACTGAGAGCTTCCCACTAGGCAGGACTAGTCCGCAGGGAAAATACCATTAGGTAATGACACCAGAGAACCCTACCTCTCCCCTCTCTGTCACACCCAGTGAAGAATGAGGCTGAGTCTCCCTCCTAAGAACTGCAGAGTTTGTGTGCAAGCAAATTTTTTAAAAATTTTTTATTGAATATATTCTTCATTTACATTTCAAATGTTATACCCTTTCCCGTTTTCCCCCCTCCCAGAAAACCCCCAACCCATCCTCCCACCCCCTGCTTCCAAGAAGATGCCCCTCCACCCAACCCACTCCCTCCTAGCCCCCTCAATTTTCCCATGCTGGGTTATCTATTGAGCCGTCATAGGACCAAGGACCTCTCTTCTCATTGACGCCTGACAAGGCATTCCTCTGCCACACTTTTGGCTGGAACCATGTGTACTGCTTGGTTGACAGCTTAGTCCCTGGGAGCCCTGGGGCATCTGGTTGGTGGACTTCGTCATTCTTCCCATGGGGCTGCAAACCCCTTCAGGTTCTCCAGTCCTCCCTCCAACTCCTCCATTGGGGACCCAACGCCAAGTCCAATGGTTGGCTGCTAGCATCTGTTTCTGTATCTGTAAGGCTCTGGCAGGGCCCCTCTGGAGACAACCATGACACGATCCTTTTGGTATGCACTTCTTGTCGTCCACAATATTGTCAGGGTTTGGTGACTGTTTATAGGATGAATCCCCAGGTAGGACAGTCTCTGGGTAGCCTTTCCTTCAGATTCTTCTCCACACTTTGTCTCCATAATTGCTCCTGTGAGTATTTTGTTCCCTTTCTTAGAAAAACCCAAGCATCCACACTTTGGTCTCCCTTCTTCTTGAGCTTCATGTGGTCTGTGAATTGTAACTTGTTTATTTTGAGCTTTTGGGCTAATATCCACTTATCAGTGAGTGCATACCATGTGTGTTCTTTTGTGATTGGGTTATCTCACTTAGGATGACACTTTCTAGTTCCATCCATTTGCCTAAGAATTTCATAAATTCATTGTTTTTAATAGCTGAATAAAACCAATCCTACATCCAATAGAGGGCTAATATCCAATGTATACAAAGAACTCAAGAAGTTAGACTCCAGAGAACCAAATAACCCTATTTAAAAATGGGGTAGAGAACCAAATAACCCTATTAAAAAATGGGGTACAGAGCTAGACAAAGAATTATCAACTGAGGAAACTCGAATGGCTGCGAAGCACCTTAAGAAATGTTTAGCATCCTTAGTTATCAGTGAAATGCAAATCAAAACAACCCTAAGATTCCACCTCACGCCAGTCAGAATGGCTAAGATGAAAAACTCAGGTGACAGCAGATGCTGGCAAAGATATGGAGAAAGAGGAACACTTCTCCATTGCTGGTGGGATTGCAAACTGGGACAACCACTCTGGAAATCAGTTTGGCGGTTCCTCAGAAAATTAGTTATAGTACTACATGAGGACCCAGCTATACCACTCCTGGGCATATACCCAGAAGATGCTCCAGCATGTAATAAGGACACATGCTCCACTATGTTCATAGCAGCCTTATTTATAATAGCCAGACGCTGGAAAGAACCCAGATGTCCTTCAACAGAGGAATGGATACAGAAATTGTGGTATATATACACAATGGAATACTACTCAGCTATTAAAAACAATGAATTCGTGTGCAAGCAAATTGAAGCAAAACTCACAGGAACATGAGGGACACAGGGTGGAACTGGGAAGAGTCAAGCATGGGTACGGGGTCAGGTCGAGAATACTGTGCACCTGATCCCCAGGGATCTCTGGAGTAAATATTGCATCTAGCCCAGCTTTAAGACTGGGGAGGTAACTTTTATAGGCTTATATTACTCCTTTGGAGGACTATGGGAAAACTCCCAGGCTTCTTCAAGGGAGGATGCTCCTGTCAGCCACAGGAAGAGCTCAGTAGAATCCCAGATGGGAATCCTGAGCTACATCAATGCAGCGTCTGAGAAACAGACATACTTGCCAGGAAAGATTAACAGGACCATTTCTTATAATGATTATAATTTTGCTAAGAGAGAACAGAGGGGGTATGTGGGCTAAGAAAATACTAGGAAGTATAAGGTCCAAATGTCTAAATAAGTAAGTTAGCACAGGAGGCCTGTAACAGGAGAAACCTCTCATTGCCTACAGAGTCTATTCAAACTACCCATAGTCAACTGCCTCTATGTACTCAGTTTATAGGTGTTCCATTCACCCAACTCTCGTCCCCCAATTTTATATTGGAATACCCATTTATGCAATATAAAAAGCAATGAGAATTTGGTATCTGTTTCTGCAAACAAACAAATACAATAATAAATGTAGCCCATTAGCAAGGAGTGATAGGCTGGGGACATAGCTCAGTGTTAGAGAGTACCTGCCTGACGTTCACAAGATCCTGATGATGTCAGCTATGTCCCACAACAGTGTAGCTCCTTCCAATGTAGATCCATAGTTTTTGAAAATTGCCTATATATCAGAATATGCAGTAATCTTTTTAACTTTTTTAACTTTTAAGAGTGTTTATGTAGGGGGTGCATATAAATACAGTGCCAGTAGAGTCCAGAAGGATTCTCTAATGGCTAGAGTTGCAGGCAGTTATGAACCACCCAACATGGGTGCTGAAAGCTGAACTTGAGTCTTCTTTGAGAGCAGTATGTCTTCTTAACCATTGAGCCATCTCTGTAGTCCCATATCCATTAAAAAAAAAAAAAGTTCCAGAGCCCAAGCCTGGTTTAGAGTATCTAAACCAACCAAATTATAATTTCTAGAGTGGTTTTAAACTATAGATTTTGTTTTAGCATAATTTTAGATTTACCCAATAGTTGTAAAGATGGTCTGACTCTCACCTAATTTCCCATGTCAGCACCTTATAGCACCATGATTAATTACAATGAGGAAAGCAATGTTGGTCCATTTAGCTAGTAAGCAAAATTTCTGAAAGCAAATACATTAGCGTAAAGGACTGGTACAGGCAGAACACACCATATATTTATTGGGATTTTCTCAGGTTTTCTAGTTATGGCTTCTTCCTACTCCAAGACTTCTAGACTTCTACTGTGGATTTAACTGTCATGTATCCCCTGTGTTTTCTTACCTTCAAGTGTCTCAGTCTTTCTTTGTTATTCATACCCTTTAACAGGCTTGGAAAACATTGGTCAAGTGAACTAGCTACTTTTCTGTTTTTGTGATAAAACACCATGACGTAAAGCTTAAAGAAGAACATTTGTTTTTGATTAATGGTTCCAGAGAGAAAGAGAGGAGAGAGGAAAGAGGGAGGGAGGGAGAGAGAGAGAGAGAGAGAGAGAGAGAGAGAGAGAGAGAGAGAGAGAGAGAGAGAGTAATGACTGAGAAGTGGTGTGGCAGGAGCAGGAAGCTGGCTGATAACATCTTTATCTATACACAAGAAGCAGAGAGAGTAAGTGGAAAGGGGAGTGGGACTATAAACCCTCAATGCCTCTTCGAATAGTATACTCCCCTGAGCACTTCCTAAAGGTTCTCTAACATCCCCAAACAGCACCAACTGTGTCCAAATGTATGAGCCTAAGGAGGGGGGGGGCAGCATGCATTCAAACCACAACATGGCCTATTTTGTAGAATGCTCCCCAATCTGGCTTTACAATTTTTCATAAAACAGAATAAGAATAGGCAACTACTTTGTTTGATCAAGCTATGTGTTCTTAGACTAACTATAGCAGAGATGAAGTGTCCTGTTTGTCATAACATGTCAGGTACATGTGGCCAAATCCAAATGGAATCACTGTAAATGTTATGAGTCATTACTTGCTGATGAGAATGTTAGCAAAGTCTTTCTGTCTGTCTCTGTCTGTCTGTCTGTCTGTCTGTCTCTATCACACACACATAAACACAAACACACACACATACACACATTCTTTGTCTAGCATGTGCAGGACGTTGTGTTCAATCTCCAGCTGCACATATAATTAACAATAACAAATTATCCAGTAACCGCCCCCCCTCGTTCACATCTCTTCGCCTTGTCTTGCACATTAGCAAGACCAATCTATCTTTGTTCATTTTTAGTTCAGGATAGTGATGGTTACTGGCAATGCAGAAAAAGCTTCTGATTCTGAGAACTTAGATGACCTATGTATTGTATCTAGTGAAATAAATGTTCACTTGAGTCTCAGGGTTTAGCAAGGTACTGTTCCCAGGTTTCTCAGTGTTATGCTTATGTCTTCGCCCTGGCTATGTCTTCAGACTCAGAATAGTGCACTGAATTCATTAAGTGTCATAGTGTCAAACTATCAGAGTCAGTTTTCATACACCCTGGCAGTTCCCACAGAACTACTTGCGGTTCATTGCATGGTAGAAATGAATTAGTAACTACATAGACTTATGACTAGGTATTATGGCTTAATTACTTGCTACCACATCCATATTTGGAACCTAGAAAGAAACATGTAAATCATAAATTGTAAGCTTTATTTTTTCCATTCTTCCACATTGTTCTATTATAAACTCATCTCTCTGCCAGGTGTATGGCGCATACAACTTATGTGACCTATAATCTTGGCCTTAGGAGGTAAGGCAGGAAGATCACATATTTGAGACCTACTTAGGCTACATAGTTAAACTTGTTTCAAAGGAAGAAATTATCTTCCTGTTTATAGTATAGGAATAGAATAAAAGTATGTCAATTTACTTTGGATTAAAATTGTCAGCATGCCTTTGCCAGAACCTGATACTTCAAAGCTCTATGTCCTTCAACCCAGGTAACCTTGTGTCTGATAACACTGGCAATATCTACAGAAGTTCATTAGAATTCATTCTATTCCTTAATAAGATGAATCCACTCAGTCTGGAGGTTGGTAAGTAAACTTGGAATTCTAATGATTCCACTGTGGATAGCTAACTCTAAGCTATTTCTGAGCTGCCACATTTCAAAGGCAAAACCTCAAATTGGATTTTCCTGGTTTAGAGCAATATAGAATAGCAAGATGTACACATCTACAGTGGTTTGAGTAAGAATGGTTTCCATAGACTCATAAGTTTGAATACTTGGTCCAATTGCTGAAACAGTTTGGGAAGGATTAGAAGGTGTGGCCTTCTGTTATCATTTTTTATTATTCGGTCAGGCCTTGAAGTTTCAAAACACACATGCCATGCCCAGTGTGCCTCTCTCTGCCTCCTGTGTATGGATCAAGATGCGAGCTCTCAGCAATTTGTGTTGCTATGCCTTTGTTCCACCATCATGGACTCTAATTTTTGGAACCACATGCCTAATTAAATGCTTTCTTTTATACGTTGCCTTGGTCATGCTCTTTTGTCACAACTACAGAAAAGGAACTGAGACAATGTCTATCCATGTATGTTGGGGAGGATATGATAAGACAAGAAGCAAAGGATAAAAGAAATGGAGAGAAGCTGCACTTTTATGTTTTTCTTTGCCCTCAAATGTAGGCTGGGTATCTGAGCCCAAGATATTTTGACAAAGAAGAAGTGGCAGGTGACAGCTGGCTCTGAGAGTCATAGCTGAGGAAGGCCTCTGCTATACGCTATGCCTGGGTTCTTCATCCGTGCCCCTGCCTTCATGTATAATGCATCCACAACCTGAGTGACTCAGCATGCTTGCTTAGGAATCTCACCTTCCAGATGAGTCTTTTATACTTCCTACTAAATTGCTACTTTTTCATTTTGTGACCCCTTGAAATCCAAAAAGGCTAGATGAGCTAATCATGCACTTTTAAGTAATGAGAAAAAGACAGAAAGGGAAGACAGATCAAGACCTCAGCACTAATATTGATTCTATAGGCATAATTTCCAGCCCCTGGGGACTTCACTCTGGCTACAGCTCATGATATTCAGTCAGTCCTAATATTTGTCAAATATCTACTACATCTCAAACCCTATTCTGATATCTGGTCCCAGGTTAACCTAAGGGTTGAAGACACATGTTCTGGGCCATGACCTAAGGGGAAGTTAATCAACCTCTTGTGCTTCATCTTCTTTGCATATGTAAATGAGAGTGATAATAAGGACCTTCTTAGTTGATTAACATGAAGCAAATGCCACACTGTTAACTCTGCTTCCTCTGGGCTCACAGGATGGCCTCCTACCTCTAATTAAGACCAAGATGATCCCAATGCTAGGCAAATAGGGAATTGCTTATAAAGAGGCAAGAATCCTACTTCCCGCTCAGGAGCTGGAAGAACTGTAGGGATGCCCTTTCTGCTTAGCACCCCAGATCTCTCACTAACTGATGGCTATCATCAGAGTGGTAAAGAGAAACCAGCAACAATCCTCAGTTCCCATTGGTGGCGACATCTAGTCAAGCTCAACAGCGTTTGTGTGTTGTGGCGGTCGGTTGTGAAATGAAATGTGGTGAAAAAAAGCCAGTTTCACCGACTCCCTTCTTTCTATCCTAACCCCCAACTTCAGCTTTCTCTCACAGACCATGATAGGCACTAACTGAAAATAAATTTCACTTTCAGTAAAGGAACAGGCTAAGAATAGAATCACTGGTTGTTTCTCAGATGCCATATGAAAAATTTAGATTAAGTCAAGCTTCCTTTGTTCCCCTTGGCCTATTTTCTTTTATTAAAGACCGGAAGGCAGCACCATCCATGTCTGACATCCCTTGCAAGCATGCTTTGTTTCTGCTCTACTTACGGCTTGCTGCTTACTCAAAGTGATAGTCACACTCTCTGAAAAACTCCTAATGTAAGAGAATGAAAAGAAATGAGCCATCTTAGTATGAAGGGCAGGTTATGGAGAAGACAATGGCTCTATAGCACCCTGAGTTATTCTTAGTATGTCAGTTAGCTTATGCTGTGTAAGAAATGAACCACCCCCCTCCCCACACACCCTGCAAAGCTTAGTGAGGTCAAAAGAGATTCATTTATTTAGCTCTTCGTTGTACAAGTCAGCAGTTTGAACTGAGTTCATTACAATTCATCGTAAAGTTAGTTAGCAAGATCTTTTACTGGCTAGTTGATCTAGAGTACCCCTTGAAAAGATTTTTGTCTGTCCCATAGAGTGTACCTCTTGATCCATTAAAGTACCTAAGGTCATTCACCTTCTCACTGCACGGATACAAGTGGGGAATCCCTAATACCAGGAAAGAGTCACTTCCGCAAGTTGTTTTCCTAATGTCCTAGCCTTCTTTCTGTTATAAACATTGTGACCCAACACAACTTTGGGAGGAAAGAATTTATTTCATCTTTCAGTTCACAGTCCATTGTGAAGGGAAGTCAGGGCAGAACTCAAGGCAGGAACCGGGAGAGGTAGGAACTGAAGCAGAGGCCAGGGAGCAGTCTGCTTACTGACTTACTCCTCATGGCTTGCTTAACCTGCGTTCTTATATAGCTCAGAATTACCTCTTTGGATGTCACAGTCCCCCAGTGGGCTGGGTCTTCCAACATCATTCATCAAGACAATGCCTACAGGCCAGTGTGGTGGGAATGTTTTCCCAAATGAGATTGCCTCTTTCCAGACATCTCTAAGTGCTATTGATTTGAGAAAAACAAAAACAAAAAAACTAACAAGGTTACAGCAGAATCCCCTAAATGGCTCTTTAAAGCCCAGATGGCTGGTGGGCCTAAGTCCTCAGAGTTTGCATTTCTAACCCACTTGCAAGAAATGCTTATACTGCAGGCCCATGCACCTCACAGTGAAGTGCTCTGTTCACAGCAGCATGAAGGAGCACATGAGTAATTCTGCTTCACAGAGGAGAAAATGTAAGCTAAAGTTTAATAAGGAGGTCGTGAACACACAGCTGGTTGACCCTTTCTAGTGCTAATTCATGGAAAACCATTAGCACAGGCTATTTTCACCTCACAGCAGAGCCCATGTCTTCCTTCTGATGAGGCTACAGTGCTCAGAGAGGTTGTTCAATACTTCCAAAGAGCTTCTCTAAGACCTAGGTATGTCTATTCTGCAGACACGGAGATTGCAATCATTGATTTCCCCATTCATTCATTTCCTTACTGATGGGCCCTCACTGTGAAGCCCTACGAACGTGGAATGTCTGTGCTGGTAGCCTCCACAGACTGAGACTCAAGTTGTGTTTCTCACTAGAGAAATAACAATTCTCATCAAGTGAGGTCTGAGCAGAAAAAAAAGCATCAATACATCACTCTTTAAGGCTATAGAAAAAAACCCTTTCCAAGGACTTCGGTGCTGTTTCTAAACAACAAAGACCCTCATATTGCTTTTGCTGGGTTTCTTAGGGGGAATAAAAGAACCATCCTCGAATGTTAATTCCCTCCTGACTCTCATGAAGTGGAGGAATATAGCTCTCCTGGTCCTGTAGCAGAGCCTGAAGCTTTCCAGGTGTCTGTACTTCTGTTCAGAGTGTGGTCTATGGACCAGCAGAATGCTAATCACAGGCCTCAGCACAGACCAACTGGCCTGGGCCCCTACGGTTAGAATTCAGGACTCTATGTTAAACAAGCTCTCAAGGTAATTTTTTTTTCGTAGCTAAAGTTTTAGAACTTCAAAGCTTCACAGACCACACAGTCAGCCCTTGTGTTTGGTTTCTATGTGAATAAATTCAACCAATCACAGAGAAACTCTGCTCAGGTTTTCATTGGTACTGAACATATACAGACATTTTTTTCTTGTCATAACCCCCTAAATAATACAGTATAATCAATATTTATGTATGATTATAGTGTAATTAATACAAGTAAACTGTTAGGCGAGAGGTCTGTGTCATTTTTTAAAGTGCCACAAAGAAGTATAAAGACAAATGTTCAGCCAAGTTATCCTAAAGACCTTCGGAGGTCTTTTATTTGAAATTCTACAGCTGGATAATAATACCTTGCTCTCTAAAGTAGGAGTTCGTGAATGAATGTGACCAGGGAAATTGGCTGTTCAGGCAGCAAAGTGTTTGGGAAAATACGGAATAGAGAGTGGAAAGCAGGTGTCACCATTCTCTCCTTTTGGGATAAAACAGAACCAACCTCATCATGCCAGTTAAAGCTGGCTTGTCTGGGGACATTAGTATCTCTCATCTTCAACCCCTCCTTTTTTTTTCAAAGTTAGATAAACAACTTAGTGTTGACTGGGGACATGGAAGTTTACCAAGAATGACTTTATGTTTGGCCCATGAGACTAATGCAAGGATCAGCTCCAACCAGTGGTCTCTCACACATTTTTTGACAGGAATGTGAGGGCTAGTCCCTTCCTCACAGCTGTGCTCCATATTTGTTTTCATGTGGCAGGCCCCTGGACTAACATGCTTCCCTGTGAGAGCCAGTCACCGCGTACCAGGGACACAAAGAACCCAAAGGCCAATGTAGCAAAAGCACCAGAGCTCAATGCCTAAGAGCTGCAGAAGCTCCCAGAGGAGACCTGGGCCCAGGCCAGCAGCCTCCTCTAGGAGATGCTATGTGCGTTGACTAGAGTGCATGGCAAAGAGAGGGTAATATAAGGGTGTTTTATCCCATTACACAGACATTTGGAGGATTTCCGTAAAGGCAGAAAGCCATTCTCATTGAGTCTGTTCCTAAAGGAACGGGGATTAATAAACCTGAATTCTGATCCCTTGGAAATGTCAAACAAACCTGAGGCTGCTTCCAAAATGGAACACAAATCCACTCGGAGGAAGATGTGTTGCCCTTGTGATTAAAGCAGCTAACCTTTCCTGCATGGGTTCTCTTTCTGTTGTGTTATTCATGAACTCTTTCATTTTCACCACATCTCCTGAGGTAGCCAAATGCACTGCAGGACCAGAAATTCCTGTTTACCCAAAATGAAACTCATGGAAATTTTAGATATTTGTAAAGCTACAAAATAGGAAATCTTAAGTCTAGGAAGCTGGTAAGACCAAGAACCTTGGGTATACTGCTATACACTGAGTGTGTCTTCTGTCACATAACAAAGACAGAGTAATGAAATTCATAAGCTTGCTTTCTTATAAGGCCACCAAACCTTCTACAATCATCTAGAACTCCACCATCTTTAAGGGGAAATTGAAAAATTTCTTGTTTGTTCTCTAGAAGTTTTTGAGGATATTTTCAACATTTAGGCACATTGAGGACACACAAACAATTTTGTAGTGGTAAAGAATAACTTTCCTTTTTTCTAAAAGAATGAAAATTTATACAGTGTATTTTGATCATGTTTTTTCCTCTCCCAATTCCTCCCTGCTCAACTTTATGTTCTTTCTCTCTCTTTCAAGAAACAAACCAAACCAAAACAAAAACAACTTCCCCAAAGCAAAACCCACAAAAATGAAAATCAAAACAAACAAAAGACCAATGAGGAAAAAGATACCAGAAGAAAGCAGAATAATATAAGTAGTTCACAAAAGTACCACTGAGTTCCTTTTATGTTGGCAAACTACTCCTGGCCAGCCATGGAACATGTCCTGAAATATGGCTGATGTACCCAGTGAGACTCCACTAGAGAAAGTGAATTTTCCCTTTGTCAGCAAGTATCAATTACATATAGCTTCTTCATTAGGGTGGAATCCCATGTCTGTTTCCCACTCTCATCTGGTTTGAACTTGGGCATATTTTGTATGTGTTGCCACAGTCTCTGCCACAGTTAATTTGCATGTGCATCTCTCCTGTTGTGTCTGGAAGGCACTGTTTCTGTGAAGTCATCCATCTCCTTTGGCTCATACAATCTTTCAACCTCTTCCACACAAATCCCTGAGGCTTTAGGGGGAGGGGTTTGATGAAAACATTCTATTTGGCCCTGAATACTCCAAAGTCTCTCACTCTCTGCACATTGTCCAGAGATGGGTCCCATCTACTGAAAGAAGAAGCTTCTTTGAAATTGGTTAAGTGAGGTACTGAACAATAGGCATAACAATATGTAATCAGGAATCATTTTGTTGCTAAGCTCTTTTGGCATACTGGTGGGATTAGGCTTGTTCCTAGGCCCATGACTTATCTAGTCTCAGGTTCTTGGGAACCTTAGCAGTATCAATTATGAGTACCCTTTCATGAAGAGGACCTTAAACCCAAGCAGAAAGTGGTTGGTTGCACACATAGCGTTTGTGCCATTATTGCATCAGTATATTTTGGGGGGTGGGCAGATCATTGTTATATTGTTTCAGCATTTGTAGCTGGGTAATATTGATGACTACCTTTCTCTTCTGGCAGTGTGCAGAGTATTCTCCAGATACTAGTAATAGAGTGAATCTTTGACTTTGGCACCAGCTTCACTTCTCCGTATTTGATGACATAAGTAGTGTCTTCAGCCATCCGGTTGTAGTGTTTGGAGGTTTCTATGGGACCCCTTTGGGCAATTACTCAATAAGATGTAACCCATTCTTGTAACTGGAGGTTTTACATAGTGGCATAGGATGTCTAACTGGGACACTGTGACTTCATTTAGATTACTTTCATATATGTTTTATAAAGCTACTTTAGCACTAGGTTTCCCATGTGGTTTTTTTCAAAAGACCTTTAGTGTTAGTTGCCCTTCCCCATATATCCTCCTTTACCCTTTACTCCCATCCTCTCCCCCATTTAATCCTCCTAGTTTCCCCCCTTTTTCTCCATAATTCTATTCTATTTTCCCTTCCTTGGGCGATGGTCTTTCCATTCCTAATCCCTAACTAGGTACTTAAACTCTGTGGTTATTCAGATTGTAGCACATATGTTGAAATAATAATTCAACAGTTGAAAGCTTAAAAACTAACATCCATATGTAAGAGAAAACATGAAATATTTATCTTTTGAAGTCTGAGTTACCTCACTCCAGGTAGCTTTTTTTTGTAGCTCCATATCTTTTCCTATAAATTTTATAATTTTATTTTTAGTAACAGCTGAATAATATCCTATCGTATAAATGGACTACATTTTCATTATCCATCCATTTGTTGATGGACATGCAGACTGTTTCCGATTTCTCTGTAGTATGATGTAGAGTCCTTTGAGTATATACTGAAAAGACATCCAGCTGGATCTTGAGGTAGATGAAGTCTCAGCTTCCTCAGAAAACTCCACACTAATTTCCATCATGGCTGTACCAGTGTGCACTTCTATCAGCAATAAATAAGTGTCCCTAATTCCCTACATCCTCATGGTATATGCTATCATCTGTTTTATTAATCTTGGCCATTCTAACAGGCAGAAGATGAAATTTCAAAGTAGTTTTGATTTGCATTTCCCTAATGGCTAAGTGTTACTCAGTCTGATGTATTTCATCTTTTGAGAACTCTTTGCTTAGTTCTGTACCCCAGTTTTAATTGGGTTATTTGTTTGCAAAGAATAATTTTTAAAGAATTAGATCATGACTTTTACATGACTCTGTAATAAGCATATGCCAAAGATTGTTTTAGATTCCCAGAGTATCCGAGGAACAAATATTTATAGTCAGTCAGGAGAGGAAAATTGAAATGTTTATTAAAACAATTTCTAGCAGAGTAGTACACTATGATCTTTGTTGACAATGTATTTTCTACCAGAAAGAAATCATCTGTATCTACGATGGGACAAGGGTCAAGTTCATTTGTTTAGTCTTCTGTAAACAAATATCCACCTTTACAATCTAATCTTTAATTAAGAATAAGCAAGGGTAAAAACTATTGGGAGTGATAGATGCATTCATTTTCTTGTGGCAAGGGTTTCATGGCAGTTTATGAGATTTCACATTTAATATGCACATATACTACAATAATGCTGTTTTTCGAAAAATAAAATAATAAATCACTGGATAAAGGCACCTGCCTGTAATGCCAGCTCTTGGAAAGCTGAGATAGGAAGTCCTTGAGATCCAAGACAACTTGGGCTGCAAGGTGAACCTTGACTCACAATTAAATAGATGGTCAAAGAAAAGCATAGCTTAGAAAATCGGGTAATCCTTGCAATCTAAAGGTCTTAAATACTCCAATACAGGGAAAAAATGATTTTCTGTTTTGTATATTTAAATTTTGGGTAGTGATTTTAACATTAACCTACGTAAGCAATTCAGGCTCTTTGGAGTCATTTCCCACCTCTGCAGCTCTGCGGCTTACTTACTTTCTCTGGGACCCAGAGCTATTCATCTAAACCCTCTTAGCCTTGCTGTTTCTACCTATAAATTGAGGATAGTAAGGGCATTAGGCTGATTCTTATTTAAATTAAAAATGCTAATGAGAAATAATGGCCTGCCATTCTTTGGCATTTTTCACTTAAAGTCTTTAAATGACATAGAAGGATCCTTCTCCCCAAAGCTTGAGGACATCCAAGAGATTAACTTCAGTTAGAAAATGAGAAAGACCTGGAAGTTTGCTTGTTGTCATTTGCTAAATCAGAAGCCCAAGGTGGGCTTTTGAAGAGTGTGACGACATACTGACAACCTTCCAGCTTTTCAAAAGCCTAGTTGTTTTCACAGACACACAGAAATAAAGCTCTTTAAAGTTATCTGTAATCTGCTCACCTTGCCACACCCTGAGTTCAAGCCATGAAATCACTTAGTCTTCACAAGAGCAAAGCCTGTAATCAAAACAAAGACTGGATGGGGAAAGGTATGTGTGTTAGAGTAAGCCCTTTCTGCCTTTTGGAATCACAGTGTAGGGACACACTCACACCTTCTCCTAGGCCCTCCACCAGTTCAGAACTGTAGTATATGACTTCTCTGAGGCCACATGATATTTTTGAAAGCCGTATAATGTGCTACCACATACAAGGATTCAAGCAGTGCTTTCTATGCCCCCAGTCCTTATTCCTGTCCCCATCAGAGCTTTTGAAAACTGACAATGTGAGGTTTTTTTTTTTTTATGCATACCAGCAGCCATTACTAAGGTGTGCTTGGGGACACCGATACAAGTTATCTGACTGCTATATATGCAGTATAATGAGATAAAAAAACAAAGTTCTCTACATATTATGTGTACTCTGGGCCTTAAGAGAAGGTCTTGGTACCTGCAGAGGGTTAGTCAGGCAGTTTGCAGGGTGACATTGGCCAGGCCTTCCATCCTGCTGCCTGGCAGGGATCCCTCTACAGGATGTGTCATCATGTTCCCACAGAGCCCACAGATGGCTTGAACCTGTTTTTAAGATGGCTCCTCCCTACAGCCTGAGCTGTAAGAGTCCCTGAAGAGTTCCTATTCCAAGCCCTGCAGGTCCCTCATGAGATACCCTTGGATTGCCTGTCAGTTTTTTTCATATCTTCTGTATGTTTTGCCACTGGAAAACAAAAACAAAAAACCTAGGACTTTGCCCACACAGGGAGTTATTTTATCCCGATGCCGGAAATGCCTGCATGTTTATGTGCCCCCAAATGTCTTTAGCTAACCACTGACCTGTAAGTACAGAAGCTCAGCTCCTGGTCTACTGAAGGACATGCTCTAAGCTGTGAGTAAGGCAGAGTTTAGAGCTCAGTGCTCGCTGCAAAGTAAGCCAGATGCACGGAGGCCACCTTGCTTGACCCTCTTTCTCTGAACTTATTACTCTCTCACCTGCTTTCCTGATCTGCTCTAGGAGAACCCCTTCAGGAAGTTGTTTGCCCACAGACTCTTGGCTCAAGGTTGGTGGCTGAGAGGGACCCATCATCTCTCTCTTAAACTCCCAGAAGAGAAGTGCCTCTCTGAAAACAGCTTGCTGTGTCCTAGGGGAGTGGGGGGAGGTGGGAGGGGCATCTTTTAAAGGTCTAGACAGATGGGCCTTGGCTTAATCAATTTACTCATCCCAGGGCCTTTGTTCATGCACACTTCGGAGACTAAGAGCTGAAACAGCATTGGGTCATTCAGGACTTTAAAAAGAGTTAACTGAGAATTATCTGGGAAAACATCCATTACCCAAAGGCAAAATGCTACAGTCAGACCTGCCTTGCCTCCCTTCTAAAGGGAGCACTGTAATATGCTGGAAAGTGCTGCTGCTTCAAGAACCACCGCACATGGGCGCAACTTTGTCTGTGCCACAGAGATCTCAGGGAAAGCTTTCTAGCTTTCTCCACCAGTTCAGCAAGCACAAGAGGTCCAAAGTTTCAGGTAGTTCCTTCATTTGCAGTAAAAGGATGAATCAGACTTAATGGCATGCTAAACATAAATATCTCTTACCCAATGCCCTTGAAACATAGGAGGGTCCCCTACCTGGAGGTACCAAGGCAGCTCAGAGACTAGCTTTAGGAAAAGGGGGCTTCCTGTAAGCTTGCCTGTTGGTATTTGCTAAATCATAAGTCCAAGGGGGTTAATGGCCATAACCCACAACCAGTCAGGTTTCTAAAAGCCTAGTTGGTTTCACAGACACAGATAGATGAAAGTACTTTGAAGTTAGATTGTTCAAAGGCTCATCAAGTGATCTTTGTACTTTGCCACATCTTTGATACTCGTGTACACATTTAATACACATTCTTGGTTGTGTATCCTTCAAAAGAGCAGGGCTGTGGGGTGGGACTTCTCTGAAGCCCACCATTTGCCAGACTTCTTCTCTGTTGCTGGGCCATAGGGGAAGCACAGTGAAGGGGTCTCAGATTCAAGGAAGCAAAACGAAGAGTGATGATGCTAAAGAAGTATAACATTATTATTATTGTTTTTATTTTTCTGAGCATGTTTTTCATTTTTTATTGATTCATATATATATATATTCTAAGTTTTTTTTATTTACATTCCAAATGATTTCCCCTTTCCCGTTTCCTCCCTCCCCGAAAGTCCCATAAGCCCCCTTCCCTCCCTCTTTTCTCCATTCAACCCCCTCTCGTTTCTCTGTCCTGGCGTTCCCCTACATCCAGTCTTTCCAGGACCAGGGTCTCTCCTTCCATCTTCTTGGAAATCTATTGATATGCGAATTGTGTCTAGGGTATTCCAAGATTCTGGGTTAATATCCCCTTAACAGTGACTGCATACCATGTGTGTTCTTTTGTGATTGGGTTACCTCACTAAGGATGATATTTTCCAGTTCTGACCATTTGCCTAGGAATTTCGTGAATTCATTGTTTTTAATTGCAGAGTAGTATTCCATTGTGTAAATATACCACATCTTCTGAATCCATTCCTCCATTGAGGGACATCTGGGTTCTTTCCAGCTTCTGGCTATTATAAATAAGGCTGTTATTGTTATTATTGTTGTTGTTGTTTTTGTTGTTGTTATTCATGTTTCAAGACTGAATTTTACTTCTGTGTAGCCCTGGCTGTCCTAGGACTCGCTCTGTAGACCAGGCTGATCCCAAACCCAGGGATCTGCCTCTTTCTGCCTCCTCCTAAGTGCTAGAATTAAAGGCAGGTGTAACCACACCCAGCTTACTCATTTTAAACAATGATTTAGTAAATTTACCTTCTCTGCATTGCATCACAGAGAAGAGAAAGCTTAAGTTCCTCCTCACTCATTGAAAATGTCTTCTGTTTTCTTGAACAAAATTAAAAAGGCCCTTCTCCTTTTCTGTATACCCTGGCCTTGACAATTTTGAATTTCCATGTCTTTGTGTGTATGTAAGTGCATGCATATTGTCCTTTGACACACATGCTTCCACGAGCAGATATAGACATACCAAAGAAAATGTTTTTATTTTTAATTCATGCACAGAACAATGAGATTATGTTTTTTTTAATTTTACAAAAAATAGATAGGTGACAGCAATATATAATAATAGGTCCAACTGAATCCAGTATTAGTAATCATCACTCTGCAGTTCCCTTTCTATGTAGGGAACACTGGGGTGTAAGCAATGTTATGGAGGTTAATAGGGAGCAGATGGATTGAGGCAGGATGTTACCGACAAAGCTGCAAGCTGCTTGTGGGCAGATTAAAGGCATCTCCAGGAGGATGAGCTCTGGTTGTTTTCAACACCCGAGTGCTCTATAAATGAGGCTGAGTTAAAACTGGAAGAAGGTGTTTCTAAGATGCAATAATCGTTAACATTTAGATAAGAATGTAACCTGATAGATTCAGTTCAAGCTTTGCCAGGCAAATCTCAAGTCTATTCAAAGTGCAGAGTTCCATTTTTTTTTTTAACTAGTGTGCTCTATTTTAAACATCAAGCTTCAGGCACTAATGAAAAGAGGTCTTATTGACAATGAACTGTTGAGAAAAATAGCAAATCAGACTTTGGACTTTTTCCACTTATACAAAAGATACAGTTATCAGGATTAGAAAAGTTGACCTAAAAGGAACACTGGGGCAGGGGAATGTGAGAAAAAAATAAGTTTTTAATTATTCTAGTCTTATGAAATATTTTTAAAATAAAATGTAAGGAAATCACAAGCTTAAAGGGGTGAGTTGGCAAGGCTCTGTGAAGTAGTGTCAGAGGTTTTAAACACTCGTTTTCCTTGGCCTGTGAGTCTACTCTCATGGATAAGAGGATGACACAGGATGTGCTGAAATCCATTTGTAAGCACACTTGCGGTAGTGTTATCATTGCAACATGAAAGAAAGGGGGGAAGGGAGACAGACAGGTGGACTAAACACCCAATAAGATTAACCAAATAAGCCATAAATTTATATTTGTGATGGGCCACAGGCCAGTCTTTAAAGTGGCATCTGATCAATTTTTAATGAAACGTTTCCAATAGGATTGATAATTGAGGAAAAACTGGGTAATACATGTTAGTTTCATCCTAATTTTAAAATGAGCTTCTGCCCCTCTCCAACCTCACACAGGCGCAGCTGCACATCAAAGCTTCCAGTGAAATTTAAAATAAGCCACCTCTGGGACCCATTCTCAGGGAGTCTTATTGAATTGGCCTGGGGTGTGACCTGGAAATAGATCTTTATTAAATATCTTCAGGAGATTTTCATTTTTCTTTTCAGGTTTGAAAACCTTAAAATAAAATAAAAAAACAAACAAATAACAGCAAACAAACAACAATCCTCTTCTCACATAGTTCATTCTGAGACACCATAGATAGCCATTTTTAAAAAGCAAGCAATTTACTTGGCAGCCAGTGTCAGATTCGACCACACAGGACTCAAAGTGAAACTATCTTGCTCGTATCCTTAAACTTATGTAAAACCTTAGAAGGAAAGCCAACTAGAGAAAACATTAAGCATATCTTTCCATTTGTCATGTTGATACACTGTTGAATGGACTCACTGATGGACCAATTCCCCTTCTCTAATTTACTTTAAAGTTAAAGAATACATTCCAATCATTTCCACACTCTATGAAATCCATGTTTGTTAATGTGGGATTAGTGTTTGTGGTTTTCATCTAGTAAACCAAAGAAGTACAGAGCTGCTATCTCACAGTCCTACAAGCTATCAGCCAAGTCTATATATATCTGGATCAGGAATCTTATCCCAGCATTATAGACAGGTCATCTTTAAACTGGCTTTGCTATCTTGTTGGTTTTCCTCAGTTCAGCATTAGATTCATCTTTGACACAATCTTTCTATACTCCCCTGATAGTTCTGTGTTAAACTTCTGAACCTAATGCCTTTAAAACTACCCAAGGTCAAACATGGATTTGGAGATAGAAGATAAACAGCTCTCCCTGACGGCAGATTCGATCAAAATCGTCTCACACAGAAAGCTTCCGGTCTTTAAAGAGAATATTCTCTGTGTGACTTACAGAAATGTTCCAGCCTTTGCCCACAAGGTCTAATCTAAAGTGCTTTTTAAACTCTCTCCATGTTAAGGACAGTGAATGACAAACTGCATAACTGGAGACATCAAATTTGCACACTGAAACAGTTGCAATCACACCAGTGGCTTATCTTAAGTGAATGGGGATTGGGGGAAGTCTAATTTGATAAATTGGTCTTCCGACCCCCACTGACTGCGCACAATCACTTCAGGGGCACTTTATCATCATTTGGAGCCCTTCTGCCATTAGCCGAGACTCCAGACTCTTTGGCTTGGACTACTTTTATGTCCTCTCTCTTTGAGTCAAATGCTTAATGGTCTAAAAAAAAAAAAAGCTCCAATGTAAGCTAGGCGTGCTGCTTTTTAAAGCAGCTCTGTGGTGAATTCACTTCCAGAGTCAATAACTTTCCAGTGAGTCTCTTACCTTAACTGTAATAGTAGGGTGGTGTACAGGTGCTTTATAGGAGAGAGGTTGTCTGCAAAATCTTGATTTCAAGGAGAGACGTAGCAGAGACATTATCACAAAACTCCCCCTCCAAAAAAAAAGGTGAGGAACATTTTACTGAAGGTAAAAGTTATAAATCGCCATTATTGACTGAAATAATTTTGTTTGAAAAAATATCAATTAGCTTGCCATTTTTATTTCTGTTCCCAGCCCTGAATTATCCATCCCTGAAAAAAAAAAATGAGTACTGATAAGGGGATATTGACCCAGAATCTCAGAATACCCTAGACACAATCAGCATATCAATAGATTTCTAAAAAGATGGAAGGAGAGACCCCTGGTCCTGGAAAGACTGGATGTAGGGGAACGCCAGGACAGAGTAATGAGAGGGGGTTGAACGGAGAAAAGAGGGAGGGAAGGGGGCTTATGGGACTTTCGGGGAGGGAGGAAACGGGAAAGGGGAAGTGATTTGGAATGTAAATTAAAAAAATAAAATAAAATAAAATTAAAAAAAAAAAAAAAAAAAAAGAAGTGTAAAGGAATCCTGTCCCCTTCAAAAAAAAAAAAAAAAAAAAAAAAAAGAACTAAATCTGTCAAGATCTAATCTCTACATAGTCTTATGGAAGAGCTTGATAAAAGATGAGTTTTAGAGATTTATTTATTTATTTTGTGTATATGAGTACACTATAGCTATGCAGATGGTTGTGAGCCTTCATGTGGTTGATGGGGATTGAATTTAGGACCTCTGCTTATTCTGGTCCGCCCTGCTCGCTCCGGTTAACCTTGCTCCGGCCCAAAGATTTATTTATTTTTTAATTGGATATTATCTTTACTTACATTTCAAATGTTATTCCCTTTCCCAGTTTCCCCCCTCCCAGAGAGCCTAAATCCAATCCTCCCTCCCCCTACTTCTATGAGGGTGTTCCTCCATCCACCCCACTCCCACCTCCCCGCCCTCGATTCCCCTGCACTGGAGCATCTATCCAGCTTTCATAGGACCAAGGACCTCTCCTCCCATTGATGCCTGACAAGGTAATCCTCTGCTAAATATGGAGCTAGAGCCATGTGTACCCCTTGGTGATGGTTTAGTCCCTGGGAACTCTGGGGGATCTGGTTGGTTGATATTGTTGTCCTTCCTATGAGGTTGCAAACCCCTTCAGCTCCTATAGCCCTTTCTCTAACTCCTCCATTGGGAACCCCGTTCTCAGTCCAATAGTTGGCTGTGAGTGTCTGCCTCTGTATTTGTAAGGCACTGGCAGGGCCTCTCAGGAAACAGCCATATCAGGTTCCTTTCAGTAAGTATTTCTTGGCATCCATGATAGTGTCGTGGTTTGGTGACTGTATATGGGAAGAATTCCCAGGTTGTACAGTCTCTGGATGGTCTTTCCTTCAGTCTGTGCCCTATACTTTATATACATATTTTGCTCCTGTGAATATTTTGTTCCCCTTCTCAGAAGAACCGAATCACTCACACTTTGGTCTTCCTTCTTCTTGATCTTCATGTGGTCTGTGAATTGTATCTTGGGTATCCAGAGCTTTTGGGCTAATATCCACTTATCAGTGAGTGCATACCATGTGTGTTCTTTTGTGATTGGGTTACCTCACTCAGGATGATATTTTCTAGTTCCATCCATTTGCCTAAGAATTTCATGAAGTCATCATTCTTAATAGCTGAATAGTACTCCATTGTGTAAATATACCACATTTTCTGAATTCATGCCTCTGTTAAAGGACATTTGTAGCTGTCTTTAGACACACCAGAAGAGGATGTGAGATCTCATTACGGATGGTTGTAAGCCACCATGTGGTTGCTAGGATTGAACTCAGGACCTTTAGGAGAGCAGTCAGTGCTCTTACCTGCTGAGCCATCTCACGAGGCCAAGAAAACCACTCTTATGAAGAAAAGTGAGCTTGTAGCATCAACATCATGCATGACACTGTCTTGATAGAGCTTCATAGAGCACTTCTTCCCAGTGCTGGCAACTTTCTTCTTATACTCAATTGCTAATTGTCTTCTGCCAGTTGGGTAATATTCCACAATTATTACAGTAGATATAGCTAAAGTAGGCAAAGTTTATGGTCTCCTCTTTCATGAATTTGAAATTAGATTTGATTTTATAAAGACAAGAAAACTCTTCATGGACTCTCCTTTTTTATTCAAATATTTATTAGGTAGCAAATACAATCCTACTATAAAATCCAATGAAATTCCAAAATGTTAGTTAGATTTCTGTTACTGTAACAAACACCAGAGACAATCAAGTTATAAAAAGAGAGAGTTTATTTTGCTCTACAGTTTTAAAAGTTCCATTCCATAACACCTCAACCCTATCATTTCTGAGCTAGTGGCAAACAGCACACTATAGAAAGATCAATGTAGCAGCAGGAAAGGCACTGAACACAACAGCCTCAGTCAAAATACTCTAAAGATAACGTCAATGAAAGCAGACAGGCCCCTTCCTTCTTAGTTTCCTTGCATTCTTTGCCAAGAATTTCTTGAAGTTGCGCTCTAGACCGAGCATTACAAGAATAATGCTCTGGATGCCTCTTCGCCAAATTCTTTCACCTCTCTGAGCTTTCTTTCTTCATTTGGGGAATGACTGGCCTAATAACCCTCATGTTCTGGCCATTCTGTGATATTCTGGATGTGGAATCTTCAATCCAAGTAAGTAAATCAAGCCCAGATTTACCATATTTCTCATCATGGCTAGAATAAAAATGTTCTTCTTTTCCATCTTTTTTCCTGATGCAATGATTTATTGATATCTTAAGTGCCTGGAATATGTAATAAAATATAGCTCATAAATAAATGGAAGTTTAGTTCAGTAGAAACACTCTCCTAGACAAAGATTAATGTGCGAGTGATATATGAGGAAAGTATTCTGGGAACACAGTGAGAGAAAGGCACAGGTGATGGACAAAAGATGAACAAAAGAGTCATTGTTGTAGCTGGGGTCCTAGCCTTGGTGTAGTCCTTGGGAACCTCTGGAAGACATGCCACACCTTGCAGTTTTAGGACTGGCCTTTTGTGTTATATACCCTTCCTTAGTTGCAGGCATCTCCTAGAAGATTGAAAGTCCAGGGCATTTGCTGGTCTTAGTGAATGAAATGAAACAGCCAGTCCTAGAGAGTTTTTATAAAAAGGGTCACAGGCGTGCATGGTACACATGGTGCTAAGGGGGTAGGCAGTCACAAATACACAGTAGAGAACTGAATGCTGCACCAGCCAACTTCCATAGCTGAATAGTGAATCTACATACACCGAACTTCTTGCTAACTGTTGATTCTGTCGTATGACAACAGAAATCACTCAGTTTGAAAGACAATTGGATCTTTTCTGTTCAATCTTTCATGTGGTTCATTCATTACTCTTGAATGGAATCCTTTTATTTAAAGCTTAGCAAGATGTCTGTTTTTAATTTTTAATTATTTTTTGTAGCAATGTTTTAGCCCTTGACCCAAGAACCAAACTAATATTTAGAAAAAGAGCACTTTCATTGGCCCTTCACAGTCAAGACAGAGGACAGAGACTTGAACCAAAATGCTTCTTGCTAGAGCCTTCAGAACCATCTCTAACAGGCAGTCATTTGGCTATTGCTGCATGCTAGATATGACTGTACCCATGTACCACACAAAGAGCAAACAGTAGCTCCATGAATGAACTGTGGTTTGCTTAAACTGTGATCAGAATAAGTGAGACAGGGTTCTGTTCTGTCTGCCCCATCTCCTAGTCAATTAGTCTGCCATGCTTTGGCTCCCAAGCAAACAATTGGGAATCATTGCAGAATACAAACTATAGCACTAAATACTCACTTAGCCACATTTGCAAAATAGACAAAAGAAACATTGGCATTTTTGAAAAGGAGATATTTAGTCATAATCAGTACTAGTTGTGGCTGACTGCCCTCTTGCAATTAAGGAATGCCAATGCGGGTTGCATTTAAATGTAAGGGCACCCATCCCAGCACTCTTACAGAACAAACCCAAGCCAAAGCAACCCATCAGCTATGCCCCTGACAGAGTTCATGGAAGAGGCAGGCTTCCCTTCTCAGAAGAATGGAGATCAGAGCTGTGTTTAGATCAGGTATACAGAGGGAATTCAACTCAAGAATGGTGTTTGGTAGGATAGTCTGGGAAATAAATGAGCCAGACTTGAAAAGGAAATAAGTTACTGAAGAGAGTGAGTGCTTAAGAGATTCTGAGGGAGAGGAGGCATTTGTGAGCTGTTTGGAGTAGACAAATGAGATGGTTCTTCTGCGTTTGTGTGATCATGATACCAAAGCATGAATACACATCATCATATTGAAACAAATATTGAAAAATAAAGACACAACCACCTTAAATCACTGTGTAGCAACATGATGGATAACTGTTAACCACAAAGATGAGAGAGAAAGACCTCGGACCCAAATCATCTTGGCCAAATTAATTAAAACAAGCAATTAATTAAAGCAAGCTTTTTTTATTTGTGTATATATGGGCTATATTCTCCACTAAGGGGAAGCCTGAGAGGTCAGCATTGGATATGAGGAAGACAAGGAGGGTTTTTATATCTCAGTGGTAGGTAGTTTCAAATGGGGGATTTGGTGGGCAAATGGCAGTTGGTCTAGAGGAGCAAAACTTAAGCATAACAACCTTCTGAAACAAAGACATGACCGAAAGGTAGTCCTCATAACAACAGGTAGTCACCAACTAGGTCATCATAACAACTCTTCTGAAACAAAGGTAGGGTTACAAGATGATTTTTAACTTTTTAAAACAAGGACATAATTGCCATTCCTGGAACAGGCAGGTACAGAACCATTTGTAATTAAGGCTACAAGTGGGACATAGCCCAATCCTTGAGAAGCAGAGGTTTAATCATAAATAGGAAGTCTTTATTATAAGATGACTTTTAAGCCTAAAATGGAGTCAGGCTTGTTCTTCACCACATACTTCCTAGATAATTTTATCTTAGGGCTACCAGAATGTTCCATTGGATGCTTGCAGTGACCTTCAGCTACACATAGATGCTGTCATTGACAGGTGGGGGGAAGGGAATATATTATTTTTGAAAATGCAGATTCTAGCCCCACCTCCACAGATTTCTTCCACAAATTGGTATAAATGGAAATGTGCAATTTAATACGCTGCTGAAAAAGTTTTGGGCTAGGAGCCCTCAGACCATGCTACTAACTGTTCTGTTGTAAACAGTTGTGACCTATCATCTATCCAGATGGTGTACATAAAGTTATGCACAATGGCTAGTAATTCATTTATAAGCCACATGTTCATCATATCTGAACTACAGTCTTTTGTTTTAACTAAGAAATGGATTGACACCAGCAGGACACACTAGAAAAAAGAAAGATGAATTTCATTCACAAGAATGTTCAAAATCTATTCACAAAGACACAAATCAAGTTACACATTAAAAACTGACAATCTTAGTTACAACAGCTTTAGGAAATGCTAATTACTTAATTAATTATACTTAATTATTAATTATAAATACAAGGTGTCACTATGTAGCCTCAGATGGCCTGGAACTCACTATGTAGAACAGGCTGTCCTGAAACTCATAAAGATCCACCTGGCCTTTGCCTCCTGAGTTTTGGGGCTAAAGGCATGCACCACTATCCCAACTGAAGTGAACATTAGATATGGACTTGGCTTGGCTTTATTCTGTAAGGATGCTGGGGAAAGGTGACCTTACATTTAAGTATAACCAGCATTGGCATGTAAACAGAGACTTGATATCTGCATTTTGTCAAAAGTACTCTTTGCTCTGAGTTTTGCTTTAGAATTAAAACATAACTCTCATTTAACCATCTCCACATGAGTAAAGGGACAATCATCAGGTCACCCTTAGTCTCCAGCATTAAAGTCCACAGTACTTCTGTCCTCTACCTTTAGCAACAGGGCTGAGCTGGCATAGACTGCCATTTAGGAAGACAGACAGTGCCTCGTGTATTTCTAATAACCATCTTGCAATAGCTTTCCAAAATAAAGTTTTTCTTGGGGAAATTAGCTAGTTTGGTCCCTCTGAGAGGTCAAGATACAACTAGGGACCCTAGGAATCCTTTCCCATAGGGCCTTCATTTCATTTGAAGCAAATGATGCTGGAAGGCTGGAGTCTGTGAAAATTGGGCATCTCAAAAGGATGGCCTGATTTAGTCACGACACATTTGTCAATATGTCAGTGAAACTAAAACACAAAATATTATGTGGGTTTTAATTAAAAGGAAAAATATCCATATAACTTGTTCTGAGAATAAAATGCTTTGAAAGTATTCTTATTTAAAATAATCCATATGTTTTTCCTATATCTCACCTGAAGGACAGTCTTTCCTTCTAAGCTAGCTTGCTAGCCATACATGCATCACCATAGGTTTGCACAATATTTAAATAGAGTACAAGTAAAGGAGTAACCTCAATGACTGTTAGTCAACATGATTTGATTACAGTCTCTATGTTCTTCTGATTTCTGTTCATAAACTTACTGATTTTAAAAATATACACGTGGTTTGCAAACAAGTGGTGCTTCATTCAAATGGCTAGCAGTGGAAGACATCAAAATGTATGGTTTAGCTCTCTGTGATATTCAGATAGTAGGCATTAATTAATATAAATTTGCTGATTTGTCTTATTAATTAAAAGAGGAAACAGAGAAAGAAACCAATCGCTAGCTTCTTACTCAATCTTCAAGAGACTTCTGCCCGGTGGCACAGTGTTCACCACATGATAACCACACCTCTGTCCACTTTGCAAATCAAACCACAGACTCTTATATCCACACTCACTTCTTCCTTTTTGGCCCAGGATCTCTAAGAATAGATTCATAGGTGGAAATCAATTTTATGCTACTACACTTAATAACTCCTTTAACAGATGGGCAATCTTCCTGCAGTTCAGTTACCTCTTGGGTTAGTGTACTACCACTACGATAATGTTCCTGAAACAATCAACTCAAAGAAAAGGAAGGTTTGATTTTCAGTTTTGTAGATTTCAGCCCACAATTGATTGGCCCCATTGTTTGGGAATATGGTGAAGCAACACCCAACTGTGTTAGGAGCCCACAGAGGAAGAAACTGCTTACCTAATGGAAGCTAGGAATCAAGAAAGGGGAGGGAGAATGAGAGATTGAGAGAGCAAAAGCTACACACACACACACACACACACACAGAGAGAGAGAGAGAGAGAGAGAGAGAGAGAGAGAGAGAGAGAGAGAGAGAGAGAGAGAGAGAGAGAGAAACAAGGGATCCAGTATTCCTTTGCATGCATAGTCCCAGTGACCTAACTTCTTTCCTCTATGCCCTACTTATTAAATGTCTCACCACATTTCAATGGTGCCAAACTGAAGGCTAAACCTCTAACACACAGACCTTTGTGAGACCATTCCAGATGCAAACTGTAGCACCCTACCACTCTTCTAATGAATTCCAGATACACTTGTGTATGGTAACAAACAGAGAGCTTTGCCAATTACCCTGGACCCCAAAGAATAACTGCAGCAACTTCCTAGCTTTACCCTATGTACCAGAACAGCAGGAGGCACTTAGATGTGTCTATTTCTGATATAAACAGCCCAATACTGCTATTGAAGCTGGGCACCTTCATCTGTAGTTTGTGACAGGATTTTCCCTGTCCAATCTATTTAAATATTAGAAGGCCTGTGATTGGACATGGAAAAGGGAAACGGGGCTTAGAGGTGCACAAACAGAGAGAGACTCAAGGAAGAAGGAAGGAGCCTAGATGGAGGCTGACAGACAGGGAGATTCAGGACCAGCATGGCTTTAAATAGCCACAGGTAGATATGATATCATAAAGGATAGAATAATTGGGATAACTTGCCTGATCTAGGTGGGCAACTTTTATGATTATCAATTGGCTCTGAAATTTTTGTATGGGCATCTTGTGAACTGAGAATTTATTGTTACATAAATGTGACTTGTTAATTATAAGCTTCAAGAGTTTTGTTTTACTGGTTACTGGACTATGGGACCACCAACCACAGGGGTTTATGGCTGAGAAGGTACAGGTGGCTATGAGACAAGTGAACTGGAGCTGGGAAGACAGCAATTGGTATCTGATGAGGCTAGTCTAGAGGCAAAGTCAGCGGGACAATGCAGGGGCAGAGAGTTGCAGCAGTAACACGGGAAGCCAGTCTTTTTTAATATTTCATGCAACAGTAGTTGACCATAGAAAGTAGAGTCTTTAGGAGGCTGTGAGGACACCACACCTCACAATTAACTGGAAGCATTAAATAAGATCTGCAATTCTAAATCTCTGTAGATGTAGTCAATCAAAGGCAGACTCACTTTCATAATTTGTAGTTGTACTCTATGCCTCATTTCTTATTTTAGAGTATATTTAGAGTGTATCCAAGAAACACCATGGGAAGCTTCATAAAATGTATTTTTCAAGCAATGTTGAACAGGAAATTAAAACCTACATAGTGTTGTTCATCTGTAGTAAATGTACAGTCCAGATATGAGAACTGATAACGAATGTTCAAGGATTTCTGGCTTTGTTGGCTTACATGTTTCTTTGTTTGGATCCACAAATGTATTTCTTGCAGAGCCAGATAGCAAATATGTTCAGCTTTGGGAGCCCTTATGGCATGGAAGAAGCCACTGATAGTGAATTCACAACTAGACAAGCATATGCTCAAATAAAACTTTATTATAGCCGGGCGGTGGTGGCGCACGCCTTTAATCCCAGCACTTGGGAGGCAGAGGCAGGCAGATTTCTGAGTTTGAGGCCAGCCTGGTCTACAGAGCGAGTTCCAGGACAGCCAGGGCTATACAGAGAAACCCTGTCTTGAAAAAAAAAAAAAAAAACAAAAGAACTTTATTATACATCTTGAAATTTGAGTATCATAATTTCATTTCATGGTTTCACCATCTCAAACCTTTTCAACCATTGAAAAATGGGGTGAGATAGAGGGCTTAGGTTAAATCCAAAGCAACAAAGAACAAGCTGGTTTTGGTTTATAGGGATATGAAGGAATGGGAAATACTGGAAAGAAGCTATCTGTACAGACTGATAACCTGATAAAATGTCAAGGATTATGGAGTGGTTGGGATGTTCTAGGTCCAGAGCCTAACTAAATTTCTCAGCTGTCTTTATCCCCCTAAAGAGTCATTTCTTGTTCACCTCCCTGTCAGACCTAAATAGGTGAAAACTTTTGGAATGTATTAACTTAAGGAAATCCTGTTCTCTACCAATCAGAGTTAAGAATGTTATCAGATAACATCTGAGGCCTTAGTTGAGATTCCTCCCACTGAATGTAAACACATCTCTGATGTTTCCACTAATGGAACTGAGAAGTGCCTTGAATTATAACTTTCTTTGTTCTGTTATCATTAAAAACTTCATGACATTGCTTGTACTATGGACCTCTCATTAACCCAAGCCCATGTTCCCGGGCTGTGGTGACTCAAATTTAGACCTAGAATCAACTGTCTCTTATTCTCTTTGAGGTGAGATCTGTGTTACTACAGAGCCCTTGATTGGTTTATTCAGACTAGTGTTCTATTTGGCTAACTACAAAGCCATTTCTTGACCCTACCTAGTGACATTTACTGACACTGTAGCAGTAAGTAGGCCAAATGTGGTCTGCAGAACAATGGTGTCCACACCTCCTGGATGTTTCTAGAGACAATCTGGGACTCCATCTCAAACCAAGCAAATCAAAACCTCTGCAGTTTTAATGACTCAACCATCGTTAAAAAGCTTTCTGGTGATACTAACTTTTGCAAGAGTTACAGAAGGATGGTCTTAAACTTTAAGCTGAAAATTGCTGATTTTGGAACCTTAAAGGGAACACATTTGTTCATCCCAAAGTCAATTAACAGGAAGCGAATATCTAGTAAGGTCCAGACTCTGCACTGGTGATTTGAGATTCTTAGCAAGGGTCTTTAATGACTAGGTGAGTGTCTTATGTCAGAGCTCCAGGGAATCCCTTTGGAGAGTCTGTTTCCTTGTATCCTCCCTGATTAATATGAACTTTGCTTCTCTGGGGAACACCACCTGCTTAGGCATGTGCTAGAGTAACACTTGTTCCAGGCCACCTGAGTAATTTCATTTCACTATTAACATCCTCTCAGCTAGTGCAATGACTGCTATTCTTATCATTCTGCCTGTCTCCTAGAATGCAGTCATGCAGGGGTTTGGGGATTTTAGGGAAAATTTATCAAATGGTAATAACAAACATGCCAGCAAGTAACTATTCTAGTGCTTCTCATTAGGAGGGCTGCCATTGCTTTCTCTCTCTCTCTCTCTCTCTCTCTCTCTCTCTCTCTCTCTCTCTCTCTCTCTCTCTCTCTCTCCATTTCTCTGCTTGGAATTGCTATATGTCTGAGATCTGTCATTCACCACCCAACAATCCAAGACACAGATAAGCATGCATTTGAGAGTAAGACAAAGATATGAGAACTCCTGGCATGGAGTGGGGGGTGGGAAGCATGAAAATCAGGAATATAAGAGTATCTACCACATGGCTTCCCTGCCAGTCTGCCACCTGCCCATCAACCAGCCCCTGGCAGGTTGCTGACAGCCTGGAGCCAGGAGCATACAGCTGTTCTTCTCCTGCTGAGAATGGCAGCTTTAAGATATCACTAAGGAAACAGTGTAGACAGGAGTGTGTGTGTGTGTGTGTGTGTGTGTGTGTGTGTGTGTGTAGCGAGAGAGAGAGAGAGAGAGAGAGAGAGAGAGAGAGAGAGAGAGAGAACAAAAACTCATCCACAACTAAGCCGAGAAGAGTGGGAAAGGGCAGTTTACCGTAGGGTTGAAATCACAAGGGCACTGCTTTCTAACAAACTGCCTGACTACAAGCAAAGGCCAGTAGCTGACAGAATGAGGAGATGACCCAAGAAAATGCAAGCAGCTCTTCACAAAGAAGGAGGCCAGGGTCAGGCCCGCCCTTGCTTTTCCCTGGAGGCAATCCTGAGAGAATCGCTGCTTGGAGACCAGCACCTATACCCTCTGGATTTTGCTTTCACCAGCGCTCAGCTGCTCCGCAGTATGCTTGATGCCGGCCATTACTAAGGGAAGGATAGGTAACAGAGCCTAGTTTTGTTCTACTCTTCACAAAGGTATAAGGATATTTTACCCAAATAGGCTATCTGAATATTTAAGACCCAGCATCCTTAGTAAACAAAGCTCATTGGGATTTTTCTATCCTTGGCACACCTATGACATAAAATCTGAAAAATGAGCGTTATGCCCAGGGAGGGAAATTATCTTGCCCATAGCCACGCAGTTTCTAGTTCACATTAACATTCTTCCTGTTTAAAGCCCCTCGATTAGAAGACTTTCTTCACAGAGCTTGTCAATGCAGGAAGCTAATCAGATGCTCTGCTCCCACTCCCCCAGAGGAATTCCATCTTAGTGGCTGAGAAAGTGACACGAAAGTGTCGCACACATGCAGTCTCATAACTCATGCGATGTGTTCTTAACTGTGGACTCACGGGTGTTTCTAGTCAGCAGCCAGCTTTCTGTTCTCCAAGAATACAAAGGACCCTCTGTTATCCTGTGGCTCAGCCATATTTCCCTGCCCTGCAGGAGAAGATGGGAGTTCAGTACCAGCTCCTGAATGCCCTTGGTCTGATAGGGACACACATTGTCTCCATTTAGGGACCATCTCTAGCCACATGGTCATCTCCTTGTGAACACTAGGTATATAATTTCTAGGTAAGCACTTATTCTCCAAAGACAAAGTTCAACTCAACAAGAAGAAAGACAAATTCCACTGTATGCTTGACTATCTCAAACATGGGACACACACCTGAACCTTCATCAGGTGTACTGTCCAAAGATGTTGGTATAACATCAAGTACTTATCTCAGACTCTTCCTCTTGCCCCTTCTAGGGATGTGAAGGGACGTGACTCCCTGACAGAAGCTGACTATGTTCCTGTAGGCGCTTTAATTGATTTCTGATACTCAGAATACACTTTATTGTGTTCTTTTCAATTAGACTGTAGTTCTATAGAGGTTGTGAATTCACTTTTCTTGTTCATCAGTGTATCCCTGATGTTCTAAGTAAGTATTTGAGAATGGAGAAGGATGGGAAGGAGGAAAGAAGGGTGCTCTGGAAGTTTCAGAGTCCTCTTACCTGCATTTGTTTTGAGTAAAATATCAAGTATAACCACAAAGTGGGCTGATCGCATTTTAAGGCCCTGGACTCATTTCACTTTGGAATAAGACTTGTTTACCTGCATACCATCTTGACAACCTCTAATGACAATTCTAGATGCTTCTAAATATGGTACACTGCTACCCACAAAGAAATAGTAATGGTCTAGTAATTGTGCTACCATGTAGGTAAATCTCAAAATAATTATACCAAGTACAAAAGTCAGGCAAATCATAGTGTATGCTAAGTGATTTCATTAATACATAATCTTAAGAAATGCCAGCTATAGCGACAAAAAGGAGATCAGCAGTCTCTTGGACATGGGGTGAGGTATGGAGAATAACGGGTAGAATAACAAGGAGAATATGGAAACATGGAGATTAATGGATTGGTTCATTTTCTTTTTTAGAGTAGTGGTGATCTTGAGTATATTAAATGTGCCAAAATTTCTAAAACTATACAAATTAAATATGTGAAGTTGTTAGTGTATTAAATGTATTTCAACAAAACTGTTATATATAAATCAGCAATGGTCTGTATTCTCCACTTCATCATTCCCAAGACTCAAATGGTTTGTGTCTTTAAAAATATTTCAGATGAAGTCATATGTGTCTTTGTAAACCTGTAGTCCTAGAACACTTAGGAGGGTGGAGCAGAAAGATGGTTAGCCTAAAGCCAACCTGGGCTACAATGCAAACTGTCAGAAAATCATATGGAAATATGTGTCTGTTTCAATAATGATGTTAAAAAAATATTCATTCCTGGAACTTTTTGGAGAATTGACATGATTCTATTGATTCTTGTATGAATTTGGCTTCCAGTTTAGAAGGTATCTGAACTATGGGGACAGGGTAGTTCTTATACCTTCCAGGCAGCACATATTCATCTAAGTTCCCATGTTTTCCTTCTTCCCAGGTTCTTTAACTAAGCACCACTGAGTTGCTGGCCCAGGTGCCCAGCAACCCCCTACCACTACCATGGCCGAAGACGCAGACATGCGCAATGAGCTGGAGGAGATGCAGAGGAGGGCTGACCAGCTGGCTGATGAGGTAAAGGATTTGGATTCTGGAAAAAAAATATTTCTTCTAATGTCTCAATTTTTTTTAAATAAAAAATGAAAAAAAAGAACTTTCTTTTTCTCTGACTAAGTTGTCTGCAGATTAGAAAGAATTTACTGGCCCTGACTCTTGACTTGTAGACATTTAAGAGGGTAGGGTCCTTTAGGAAAAGTTTTATCTTTGGATGTCTTAACAGTGTGCTGTAGTTAACTCACTTCTAAAGGTTAACAATTTTAGGAACTTTCCAAGCTGGTTGCTTAACATGGCTATTTTTAAAACTGAAGTACATAATCTGAAAATTAGATAGATTATATATGATGTATATGTATATGTATATGTGTGTGTGTGTGTGTGTGTGTGTATGTGTGTGTGTAATGGTACTATGCTCTCAAAACTCATCACTTCCTAGTGAGTTTAGCACATTTTTTTCCTGCTATTTATGCTTTTGAGTCATTTACATTCACTGCATGTAAGGAATGGAAAGCCAACAGACCAATGTTGCTATAAATCTCAGCCACAGAGACATCACATCACTGCTAATAGCCATTTTACTGAGAGAGAGAGAGAGAGAGAGAGAGAGAGAGAGAGAGAGAGACTCTGAGAGAGAAATACCCACTGCACTCAGAAATCAAATAGAAAGCAATTGTTTAGCACCCAGACTTATTTAGAATCCAGAACTGCCAAATGCTACCAGTCATGGTTTGCTTTATTGTTTTGTTGATTACCTAGAGTTAAGACTGAAGGGAAAATATAAATAATGTATATAAAATCTTTAAAGTGTTCTTGTATGTAGCTATTACACTAAGAAAATAATACACAATGTTGGGGGGTGGAAAGCTGGGGGGGCGGATCTGGAAGGAGTTAGGGGAAAAGATAGAGGAGGTAAATATAATAAGAATATAGTGTATGAAACTCTCAAATCATAAAAGTATTTTTTAAACATAAAATCTTTGAAGAAGTCCTCCATTATTTGGAACCTGTTTTTTTTTTCCCCAACAAAAAACGTTGTCTTCTTTACTAATAAATCTAGTTCCAACACTGTGACTTCACTGTTTCATTTTCTTCTTATTCATGAACATAAGTGAAGTTATCTGGTTTCATTGACCATGTTGAAATCACACTGGTCCACAGATGATGGGTCATAGACAGACTACACCAAAAGCCTACAGGAGCTTTCTGTGAGAATCAACTTGCTATGCAGGGGTTGTCGCTATGATAGCCATTTTACTGAGAGAGAGAGAGAGAGAGAGAGAGAGAATCACCTAAGTCCTTTCCAGCAAAACTCGCATCCTTCATATTCCTTTAGGATCATGTTCAACATAAGTTTCCTGCTTTAAAGCATGGCTCTGAGAGCACACTGGTTGTTGGATTGAAACTATGTTAAAGAACTGAGAGCAAAGTGGCAAAGCTATGCCTGGAGGACCAGCTGCCATGCTCAGCCTAATTTATATTGATATCAACTTCCAGTTATGTTTCTAGGAGCTTTAAAGGAAACTTGTTACAATCTAAAGAAAAATTATGTTTATGTGTAAAATTCAATAACCATAGTCCAGGAAAGACAAAGTAGCCCCCAGAGTATAGGAGATAGTTTTCTGTGCATCCAGAGCATGCAAAATGATTTTCACAGATTTCTTTGTCTTTGATATCAAGATCAACCTCATATGGTTTTGGTTTTATGACAATAAGCTTTCATGTGCTTGCTTTAGGAAATCTGATCATGTAGAAAGCCCAATAGCCAAGAGACTAAAACTGGAAAGACATTTTGTGTTTGGTTACAAAGTTGAAGTGATATGTGACAGGGTCCTTTGTGTCTCTGAAGTGAAAAAAGTATTTTTGATTTTCCTAGCATGTTACTCCTGCCCTTAACAGTGTTTATGTTTTTCCATCTTAGTCCCTGGAAAGCACCCGTCGCATGCTGCAGCTGGTTGAAGAGGTAAGAAGTGGCTTCTATTAACATAAACTAGTTTCCTGTGTTGACATGTTCATTCCTAGCTCTTATTGATTTTACCAGATCCAGGCCCCTCTTGCTTCCAATGCTAACGCAGCTTATCAGAAACCCAGAAAATACTGGAAATGTCATACATTGTCAGCTAATTATCAAGGTGTATTTACCACCATCCATCTCAGGCTACCTGTAGAGTCTGGAGTGTAGAGAAACCTACCATGTTCAAGCTACTGCTCCCAATAGTCACAAAAAAGGGTCCCTGGAAGCAGACAGAACAGTGCTTAACTTGTAGAAGGATTACCTATATAAAATGTTCACTTGTAATGATTTTGTTGTAACAAATTACAGCTAATCTAAACTTCTGTTCTGACTCCAACTACATTTATAACTTTAAAAAATATGTATTTATGCAGGCATATCATCTTTTGAAATTATTGTATTTAGTGTTGCACACTAAAATTTGTGAAGAAATAGGAAAAAATCTTTAACAAAGAGAAAAATCTAGTCTAATTAAAAAAACATAAAAGTTCTTTTCTATTACTGACTCTGAATTGCACATCCATTTGTAAAGCATTTGTAGTGCATGGCTTAATGAATCCCAAACTATTTTTAAATGGGTAAAATAGGGCAGAAAGCAATAATGGAATGAAAAGAGCATTTGCAATAAAACCTACTCATTCCAATTTGGTAGAACAGCAGTCAACCAGGAAGAATAAATGGATTAATTGAACTTGCCCATTGGGAGAGATGGAGTAGGAAAAGAATGGGTTGGACTATATTTATCTTAACCCAATAAAACAAGCCTAATGGTTTTTATTCAGCAAGATGCCACTTTAGCCACAGTTTGAATGTGACTGCTTATCAATGTATAAATTCATGTGTGATTATCTTTTCTAGAGATCTTGGGCTTTCTCTGGCAGAATGATTAAATGAGCCTATTCACCCACCCCATGCTACTGTGAATTGCTTATGCAATGACATGAAAGGGAAGAAAAATAAAAGATAAATTTTACAAAAGCTTAGAGAAAAAGTAGCTGCCTCTTACACCATGGCAGCAGATGCTGTCTTCCTTTATTTCTGAAGCTGCAGTTACCTCACCTAAGGGTGTAATGTGACTAAAGGTGAATGACCACAGAAAGAGTGGTCATTCAATGATGCGTTCTCTGAGAGGAAAAGTCTGTTATTTCAAAAGTGAGAAATTGAACTTACACTGCAGCACAAGTTTGCCCCCACAGAGAGGAGTCTCAGCATCATAGAAGAGCAGCTTTCTATTCTAAATGAAGAGAAATATCTCTTTTGCTCTGTTCTTGGGACACTGTTCATCCAAAAATTCATAAATGCCAAGAAGGAGACAAGTAGCCTCAATCCCAGAAAATTGGCTATTGGTCTTAATGTGTTATTTTCCAGTGTGTTACAGGAAACAACAAAAGGAGCCAGAGCTTGAAACATCCTTACATGAGTTCTGAGATTAGACTGGAGCCCACTACTTAACTGCTATATTATTATACACAATTACTTTATTGTATGCTGCAGTACTATTATCATAATATACTTCATGACTTACAACCAGAGCCTCACTTTTCACTTGCTTATGTGCATGCCTGAATATATGATATACATTTTTCAAGCTGTCTCCAATTGCCTCAGTTGTGCAATGTTGAAACATTGCCTAGACTGTGAATAGGGGATAAAATGCATCAGAATGCACCCCCTTAAGCAAGCACTCTGTGCTTCAGAGTATTGGGAACATGGACCTCTCTCTCTTGAATGTCTTCTAAAAATGAAAGTAGTGTCAGTCTATCTTGCAAAAATATGTCTTCTCTAATTTATTCTAAGAATAAAAGCATCGACTGAAGTAGGATGCTCAAATTATATTTTTTTGTTTCTTGTAAATTGTTACTCCATCAAGCATGAAGTTGCATCTTAGAACAAGGGATGAAAGGGATGGCTTCAATCTCCCACGTCTAATAAATAAGAGGAGGCTGTTAGACATTTCATCCTTAGAAATTTTTGAGCAAGGCATTATTAGAGTAGATTGGTTTGCTCTTACTTTCTCCTGGGTCATTGTATATTTATAGTGAAACATTCCTTATGTCTAGGGATTGACTCTTCAGATGATGTTCTGATTTTCAATCAAAAAGGAAATTCTCTTAAAAGGAGATCACTATTAAATATTCATCAAGGGCAGAAATCATTTGGAAAATATGAGCTTTGAAATACCAGGATCTTACACACAACCCCAAAGTCCATTGGTGCTACATAATTTGAATTGAACTGAATTTTTATTGAATTCAGTTTCAAAGTCAGGGAAGGTACTAGAAGTAGGAAGTCTCCCTAAGGCAAATGGTCCACTTGCCATGGAAATACAACTTCACACTATCACTAATAAACTCTAGAGTATAACAGCAGGGGTGGTTGTAGGGGTGGGGAGTGCTGGCTTTTAGTAGAAGTCACCATCAGTGTTTCAAGGACAATGTAAAGTTACTCAGAGGTCAGTGGAGAAGTTTCAGAAAATTCAAATATCATAGACTGGTACAAAGGTTAGAGACTTGGTGGCAGTCAGTTCACAGCCTGGAGTTGAGCACTTACTTTTGAAGGGTACATTTCAATAAATATCTATGTAATCCTGAACACTGGAGATAGGAGAGAAGATACAAATTGATTTATTACAGGGGAACCAACATGTAAATAGATGTTTGAATTCAAGGTCATACCTGTCTTGGAAGCATTAAAAAAAAAAAGAATTAAATCTCAAAAGAGAATCATTAAGACTTCCTCCAGGCTGGAGAGATGGCTCAGCAGTTAAGAGCACTGACTGTTCTTCTGAAGGTCCTGAGTTCAAATCCTAGCAACCACATGGTGGCTCACAACCATCCATAATGAGATCTGATGTCTTCTTCTGGTGTGTCTGAAGACAGCTACAGTGTAGTTACATATAATAATAAATAAATCTTTTTTTTAAAAAAAAAGATGTCTTCCAGGAAGAAATACTTGAAAACCAAAAGGTTAACTCTGCGGATGCTAAATGCAGCAATGAAATCTCCATACCAACATCTTAGTCCATGAAGCTTGAGCCAGAAAAGGCCATACTACTTTAGGCAGGCAGATCTGAAGGCACCACACAGCCTTCCTGAAATAGTTATGGAAAAACTAATATTTCATGAATGTCTTACATCATTTCTCTCTATATACCAGCTTCTCTTTCAAAATGCTTTGGCAATAAAAAAGAAAGAATCATCCAACAGATACAGCCATAGAAAGAATTTTATAAAATCAAGTTGGTAGGGTTTTGTTTTGTTTTTAATTTAAACAGATGTGAGGCCCTTCAGAGTTCAAGAGAGGGCAGGGTGTCCAGGCTTTAGGATAGATGCCTTAGAATTTAATGAAAACATTCCAAAAGGACAGCAGTAAAATATTCTATAGACACTGACTTGGTTCATTGGCAAAATAAATAAATTGATCAATACATTTTAAAAATAAAAATGGAAGAATAAATTGTACCAAAGAAAGAAATGAAAAGAAACATTTATAGCTCCGTATAGACGGTTGTTTCCCGCCACAAACTCAAACACAAAGGAAGAATTGAGCTCAGGTAAAACTAGAGTCACTGCTCTCAGTCTCAAGCTCACTAATAAAGTACACACACAACTCTTCAAGGAACTGGAGATAATTGGATTCTGATCCCTTTGCAGTGTTTTCCCTATCACTGCCCCTCTGTCTTCTAGATATTCTAAAAACCACCCAGTTATTGGATGAAACCACCAGCAAAATAATGGAACCAAATTTAAGTTCATACCTTTATTGAGAAATTATCATGTGCTCAGAGCAATCACTATCACCATCATCATCAAACATATGTTAGCTGATTTAACACTTACAGCCACATTTTATTGCTGCTTTGATATTCCATCTTTAATCCAGAGGATGTTGGGACATTCAGTGGTTAAGTAACTTGCTTCAGACACATAGCAGGAAAAGGTAAACATGATATTCATGAGCAGGATGCCTTATTGCAGGGTGTGGGTTCCCACACACAGCTCCTCAGTTTCATTCTGCCATAATTTTCTTTTCCTTTGTGAGTTCCGCATCAAACAAAATGATCTGAGGGAACAGAGTAGCTCATTCTAAACATGCCCTGATTCCCTCCAAATCAAATCCAACATCTGAATTTGGTGTCAAATTCAACAATTCCTTCTTACATCCCACTCAGTCACCCATGAACTGAACTATCTTTGGAGATGGCTATACTTTCTAGAGCTCATTGTATCCTTATGACGGTGGGAAGTGAAAGAGCTCTTACTGCCCCATTTAACCAGAAGGTGAGCTGAGACACAGAGCAGTTGAGATTAGAGCAGTAAGGCTTCAAATAGAAATCTAGAGTTTAGACTCACTTACTGAATCCAACATGTTATTTCCACTGACTGACTTTCTTCTAGCACAACCCAAGTTTCTTGACTCCAAGGCCAACGGGTTCCACTTATGTTTTCCCAACTGGGACAGTGTCAAACACTCTTGCTCCTTCAATGAGTCATTCTAGTGTTGAGACATGCAGCACCTAATTGTAAAACTTGTAAAATTATTCTTGTATGGCATTAAACAAATAAGCGATACTCATTATACCTCATAGAATGCTATGACGTATTAATATACTGAGAACTGGGCTAACAAACGTCACCAGCTTTTCTCTATCTTCTGCCCTCAGAAGAATGTTACAGGATCTCCGAGGAGAAAATGTTCTCTAACATGTTTCTGCACAATCACAACCATATACCTAAATAAGCTTTTCATTACACTGTCTCTTAAGCAATGGCTAGCAAACTCAGAACAGGGCAAAGGAATCATTAAAATGCAGCCTAAGATATATGGATATCCACTCAGGATGTACTTAAAGAAAGTCTTCAAGATATCTTTTATGGTCTATCATCTCTCAGGTTACTGTGTGTCCCCCTGTAGCATACAATAGAGCAGGTTAGATATCTAGACATGGGAACTTTCAAATTGAGTAGGACAGTATCTTCACTTCTCCCACCTCCTGATAACCTAGGTAGTCTTGGTTCCTGTGAATAAAAAGAAGTGAGATGAGGAGCATTTCAGAAGATTAATGCACAAAAGAACTGCAGCGACCCTGGAGAGGACTTATTATTGTACAGAACTGTGAATTTCAGAGCAAAATATGTTCTGATCTCACTCCATCTTCCAAATCTTGAAGAGCTTCTCTCCAGAGTTAGTCTCCTTTTGAGCTGTGCCTCTCAGCCTCTTTGAGTCTGTGATGAACCTTAAAGTACCAGGACTCCAACATCCTTATTTATCTCTTATAAGGCATCCCTGTCCTGGCCATTAAATGGGCACTTTTCGGTCAAACTTGCCAGCAAAGAAAATTTAGCCTGGAAGATTGTGAAAATGTTGTTTTCTGTATAATAAAAACTGTAGAATTTTTATTTTGCAGGTTTAAAGATTATATGATACTAAGTATGCATTACAATGCACACTTACTGTACCCAGGTCCACCTTATGGAGGACCGGACCCACCTAATGGAGGATGTGCTTCATGCCTCCTCATGAGTCCCCTGAGAGTCACTGATAAAGTCACCCTTGACCCAGTTCCCCCTGGTCCCTACCCAGCCCCTGAATGCTCTTGTCAGGTGCCTTCCCTTTTATCTCCTTTTGGTCCTTCTCCATCTTCCATTTTTAGGGATAATTGTCTCCTCACTGATTTCTCTTTCTCTTTTCTCTCTCTAACTCCTTTTCAACTTTGCTACCATTATTGGAATGTAGAGTAAAGATGCTGGCATCAGGACTTTGGTTATGTTGGATGAGCAAGGCGGTAAGTTCAGATTTCTTCAGTAAGAACAATTCTTCATCTGAATTAATTTGCAGTCATTAGTTTTTTTTTGTGAGCCCTCAGATGGGCTTTCTGCATGTTATGTTACATGTTTGTATAAACAAAAGGGTTCTAGAAACCTCAGTTGCTAATTTTATTTCTTTGCTGGAAATACTGAATGTGGAGATGTCAAGGCCTTCTTCATGGCTGAATTAATGACACTGCTAACTCTGCTATGTATGTTTATAACAGGTTTTAAAAGAAAACTCTATGTGTATTTCTCAAAAGACAATATTTTAGACAGGATTGATAATTTTACATATTCTTCTTACCACCAAAGTTTTCCAATAAATTTGGTTTCCTTCCAATTAATATCCAGGTTATGAGCTATAGCATTTGAGGATATGCATTGCTCCTGACTAGCCAAATTTAGCATCTTAAATTTTTGGTTCTCAAGTCATAACAGAAATTTCCTAAATAACTAGAATTTATTTTTATGTGGTGTCTGGAATTAACCAATCAGAATATGTGAGCTATTTTAAAGGTATTTTTTAGAAAGGCTAGGAACAAAAAAACTTGGAGAATATTAGTATATCATCTCTACACACTAAGGTGGAAACTATAACATCAATATAGTTTTCTTCGACTCAAAATATCTACTGATTGGTGACAATGTACGTAACTCTATCCACAAGTTCTTCTGTTTTCATTTTGAATTCTTATAATAACTAGATACTTGAACATTTTCATACTTTGTAAAAGCATTAGTAAAAAATTAGGTTTATAATTATTTTCTCCAGTGGGGAATATAAGAATGTAAAACTCATTCCAGCAAAGACACAATAAACTCCAAGCAAAAGTTTCAAATTGAGAGGAAAATTGCCATGCTGATAACTTGGCATAAAACACTTTTTCTAAAACAGAGAGAATCTTTGCATATCACCAAAGGAAAAAAATGATAGAAAAATGAGCAGGATATATAAAGCTTTAAAACTTGCGAACAGATGTGTAAAATATTGTCTCAACCATTAGTGATAATGGCATGCCAGTTTTAGCAAGTTGATTTCTTCAGTAAGATACAAATTTTAAAAATTGACAATAACCAGTGCTATATTGTATTAAGAAAACAAACACTTAATTTTCACATGGGTGCCTTGGGCTGATGCACATGTCATAAGGAACAATTTGATAATCATATCTTCACTTTTGAAGTGTACCGATCTTTAACCAAAACATTCAAGTCCTGGAGTTTTTGCACTGAAGTTAAACATTTACAATTATGTAAAAGAGAATATGCTTTACTTGTAGCTGTGTAAGATTAGGAATGATCTAAATATTTGTCTATGGAGAGATCAAGCAAATCAGCTATGATATGGCTGTGAAGAGATGCTCTGCCATCATCCTAGTGCATAAGTGTTTAAGGATTCCTGGAGAGCTGAGGTTGGAGTAAGAAGAGAGAAAGCCACAGCACTGGAGGTGTTCTAAGACACCAATTAGAAGTATTAGAGATTTGTTGGGAAATGCCAGTGTTGGATTTATGTAGATAGTAAAACCTATGACTGGTGGATTTGACAGGAAAACCTTTCAGACTGTGATATGGAACCAATACCTAGAAAAGGAGCAGGAGAGGAAAGGAGTATAGAGTGGGACGAGACCCAGATTACTGATGTGTTCTGAGAAGATCTTAGCGAGGTTAATGGAGAGCCCAGGAACTAAGATTCCTAACCCCAAGTACAGAAGAAAAGCCCATTTGGGGCAGAAATGCCACAGACTGAGCCCTGCTATGCCCAGATATTGACTCGTAGCATCTTGAGAAATGAATGTCTTACAAGTCACAAATGTCTCGATATGAATGTCTTACAAGTCACAAATGCAAAGCTATGCCCCACTTCTCCTCAGCATGGCTGTCATAAAGAGGCATCCATTTTTATAGTATTTATTAGTATTAAACTTTTTTTCAAAAATACACCAAATAATTATACAAATAAAGGAAAAAAGACAGTTGTACACTAACCCCATCAGCGCTCTTCTAATATTCAAATTACACTTTGTTGAAATCTCTAAAATTAAGAGTACAATTGAGTTCTGTTCTAAAGGTATTACAACAGGGTCAGTCTTAAGAACTTATTCCATAGATCTACCATAGTTACATGCTGGTTTGATCTGTGTAGCAAGGACTTTCCTCTGAAATGTGAGGTGCACCTTATCATCTTTTTCAGTTAGTAGGCAGCAGTGTGGAGAAAGTGGCTTTACAGCAGAAGAAAGACTTGGGATAATTTCTTTTTTTCTTCCATAAAGTACTTATATAAAGTCACCGAAAACAATAGACAGAGAGACATAGAGCAAAAGAGAGAAAGGCTGAGGATATAGCCCCATTGCTGAAGATGTAGCCCATTGTAGAGGACCTATTTAATAAGAATGAGGTCCTTGCTTCAGTTACTGGCATCTCTGATAAAAAGAGAGGAAGAGGGATAGGAAATGAACAGCCTGCTTACCAGAGCTGCAAATAACTTTGTACTTTGATGAAGAAAACCTAGAGGTACAATGTGCTGGAATCCCCATACATGTGCAAAAATTCATAATTTTAAACAACATGATTCCCACAAACATCTATATATTGTTATCTAAGAACCAAAGAATGGATCCCCCCCCACACACACACACACACAGACACACAGGACACTGAATGCTTTCAACTGAAACATTCTGGATTCCTCCAATAAGCATATTTCCTGGGAGTGCTAGTGCTATTGCAGATGTGTAATGAACAGCTCATACCGACAAAACAAAACAAAATCCTTCTGATTGTAAATCTCCAAAGGTGGGTGATCTGAGACTTATCTTGAGGGGTATACATTCCATTTTTACTAAATTAAGAACTTAAGTAAGACCTTTGCAAGTGACAGATGTCTATGTCTCTGCCTCTATAAACATTTGATTCTGTTTTGTGCAACGTTTCCTTGTTTAGATAAGTAACTGCTTTTTGATTTCTCTTCAGTTTATGCTGTATTAATATTGTCTCTGCCTGATATCCAAAGTATTAACTATTTGTACCCCGCAGCTACTCAAGGAACCACAAGCAACAACTGTCCTCCTAGAGAGCCATTGTATCTACTGTGGAGGCAGGCCAGACCTCTGCAGGTTGTCCAACTGAGCAGTTGCACTGAGAAGTTCCTTATAGGATTCTTGTTTTATACCCAGGTATCAGGAGACAACAAGGAACCCCAGAGACATACAGAGCCCTGGGGCTATTGTTCCCCTAAAAGTATTGTCTCCCAGGAAAGTCCCCTAAAGGTTTCTGTGTTAAAATGAATAATCTAACCTGTAACCTCTGTTTTTCTCTTATTTCTTTCATTTCTTTTCTGGGCTTTTTTTTTTTTTTTTTGGTTTGTTGTCTCGATGATTCAGTCCAGACTCTCTGGGAACTTACATGTAATAAGCTCTAAATTAAATAATAAAATCTCTGACCACTGCTGGCAGAAATAAAAGGAGACAAAAATCAAGGCCCATCTTGAGAGCCAGAAAACTCTTACCTTAAAGTTAATGACACTATGAAGCAGCGTTTCAGAAAATACCCCAGCCCTTTGCTAACATCCACTCACCGACCTCAGGTAGGAATGGCTCAGCCACTGTGGATATGTGGCCGTGTCACTTTGTTTAAATAAATTTCATTGTGTTCTCCAGTGCTAAGCAAAGTGGAAATCATATAGGCAGTATCTTTAACTGAATATGAGTATGAAGGCTTGTATACTAGGTAAAACACTTACTGTGTTTTACTTTAGGACCAGGCTGAGTATTCTAAGAGCCTTAATATAAGATCCTTTACTTAGGTGAGATTGGTAGAAAAGATGTCTAAACAAATCCCTAAATGAGCTTCTGCTGCTGCTGAATCTATCACAGGCAATCGATTACTCGAATATCTGGGGGAAGGGGGAAAGTTTCCGTTCCTGCTAACAACATGCACAGTTATCTAACAGAAGACTAGAAGACTCTCCTAAACCATAACCTGCCCCCAAAAGTTCTCCACTCAACCCCCAAGAACAAATGCACAAGCTTAGGGAGAGAAGACGTAGTAACCGCCATGCAGTATGCTATGAGACTCTCACAGAGGCAGCTGTTCATGGGACTGAAATAAAGACATTGGGTGCTCTTAGGAATTTCCTAAGGAGTGCTTCACAACAACTATTCCAAGTTTTAATGAGTCAATTATGCCCACAAACCCAGCACAACTCAGCACAGTAAAATTAGTATCATTGTTTAAAAAACCTGGACAAAATAGTTTTATGCTGGGTTCTTTTGTTTGTTTGTTTGTTTGTTTGTTTTGAGGGTTTCTTTTGTTTTCTATTTTTTATCAAATTCAGCATCAGACTTTTCTCTTTCAGACATATTTGCCAACAAAGCTGGAAATCCGTGGTACAATGCAGCTTTGAGAAGTGTGAATGCGGATGTGTTCATTTTTGTTTTTCAGTTATCTAACTCACAGGTCCAACAACACTTAAGGGGTTCATTCCCATATATACATTACCTCCTGTTCTCTAGAGGCACCAGAGATAAGACTTCTAAAGTCTTGTCAGAGAGTCAGGATTTTTGCAAAAAAACAGCTAGTCATTGTTTTCTAACTTAGGAGAAAAGTGTCAGGAAGTGCAAACATCTGAAAAATCATCCCTTCACAAACACTTATGTGCGCTGCAGTCATTATTTGGGCCCTGCAGCGCATTTGCCCTTTGAGCCCAGGTAATTGTTAAAGCCATTCTAACACTGCACTGTTTGAGCTCCCAGCAACTGGGATTGATTGAACTAGCATCCTTATTCATATCAGTATGCAAGATGACACATTGATGAAGTCGAGAACCATGTCAACCAAGACATGTAGGAAGCAAAGAAAAATTTAAAAGGTTTAGGGAAACACTACATCCTTTCTCATACATCCTAATGCTCTCACTTGGGGGTTAAGTTTGATTCACAAACTGATTCATTGCATTCCTAAAAGGAAACTAGCTAAAACAAACAAACAATTGAGCTTGGCATGGTTGTGCTTACAATCCACTACTTAGGATGCTGGGATACAGGGGAAGATCCTGTGTCAAAATGCAAACAAATCAGATAGGAAGAGCAGAAGGCAAGGAGAAAGGAATGTTCTCTCAAAGGTGAGGAACCAAGACAGGAGAGAAATCTCCTTGCATATAAAGATATTCAGATCATTCCTGACTCTGTGCACTTAACAGAGCACTGCATTACTGTGCCCTCCAAGCTGGATAAACACTGGAGTACTTTCATTGGCTTCTGAAAAGCATAGCAGAAGCAGCAGAGACCTAGTCAGGGACAATTTCTTCTTCAGTCTCACTAAAGAGAGCTAAAATAATCTCTTATTATCCCAGTTCATCTTGTCCATACTTTAGGTCACTAGTGGGCCTCCTTTAGGTTTTATGGTAACAATTTCCATAGCGAACATTAATGTGGAATGGTTTTCAGATGGTTGTTTATGCCTATAGACTAGAAATGTGCTGATCAGTTTTTATCGTAAGCATGCCTGTACTTCTAGAGCACAATTGTCAAAGCATGCATGAAAATATAGACCAAAAGAGGAGTAGAGTTATAACTGGACATTATCATTAGACAGCCAAAACATTATATTGCACTTCTCCTTTAATGGTCTTAAAAAAAACTACTTGACAAATCACCTTTCATTAAACTTGCAGTTCCCCCAAACTAATGACATTTGTGAGAAATTAATCAGTTTCGTTTTTGTAACCTGGCAACCTCGAACTGATGAATTTTTATGAGTATCAAGCTGTATTTCAGATGCACTGAGGTCAGCTTTCCTTGTGGCAATAGAACAATGCCATTCTAGGTGCCAAACCATTGCCCCTCTTTCAAAGAGACCCACATTTTCCTTGTTCTCTGACCAGGTTGGTAGTGAGCAGGTCCCCATTGCAGACCCTGGGAAACCATGGCACAAGAATAAAATGTCTTCCCTAGCTTTTGTAACAAGTCACTTACAAGATTAAAAAAAGACAAGGTTTTGGTGTCTACAGTATTGCTGTGCTGATGTTACTTTCTTTTTCCAGCTTCTATGAATTAGATAAAGAAAACCGAAAACAGACCACCCCAGCCACCGCTGAGGGAAGAGCAGAAATTCATAGCTATGCCTATACCTACTTGCTGTTCTCTTGTCCCAAAGACAACAGTACATTCTATTTTCTCCTCTTATCTGGCTTGGGATATTTAACAACCAAAAGATACATATACTTTGAAATAAAAGCATATAATCTGTCTAGACCCATTGAATGGGAACCCCTTAAACATAAATTAACACCTGGTTTTTCTTTCTCTTGGGTTTCACTGTATCTGAATCAATACACTGTGCTGTTTCCCTGGATATGCAAAAGCAAATAAACCTTCTGATCCCATCTCATCCAGTCTGAACTGCAAACTATTTTGAACATCGTTCTTGTTCATTTCCTTCCACCCATGTCTACTTAGGGCAGTAGCAGCTGTCTCCAGCAATGCATCCTCCTGGACAATGCATTGTAATCTCAATCTCTCTCTCTCTCTCTCTCTCTCTCTCTCTCTCTCTTTCTCTCTAATTCTGCTTCACATAGTCATTTCTCATGTTCTGTTGGAAACCCCCAAAAAATTCATTCCACACTATCATCCCTTTGTCCTAACCAGAACAACTCGATCGTGTCGAAGAAGGCATGAACCATATCAACCAAGACATGAAGGAGGCCGAGAAAAATTTAAAAGATTTAGGCAAATGCTGTGGCCTTTTCATATGTCCTTGTAACAAGTAGGTACTGGGTACCAGCTCTAATCTGTGGCGTCCAGTTTTCTTCCTTTCTTTTTTCTTTTTTTGTTTTTCTTTTTCTTTTTTAATGTCAAAGTGAATGTCTGAAGTTTTGTCTTTTTTTTCTTTGTCCTTTTCCATCTGCTTCATTCTGTGGGGATAAAATACTTGTGTTTAATCAGAACAACTGGAACGCATTGAGGAAGGGATGGACCAAATCAATAAGGACATGAAAGAAGCAGAAAAGAATTTGACGGACCTAGGAAAATTCTGCGGGCTTTGTGTGTGTCCCTGTAACAAGTAGGTGCTGCCTGCCTGCCTGAAGCTTTGGTTTTCCCAAGGCTCATCTCCAAGCCTTGACTAGCTCATTCCTGCAGGCTCGTAGGCAGGATGAGCATGTGGCATGCAGAACAGATCAATACCGTCTCCAATGCATTCATCTCATAGCATAGATATTATTAGTGAGAGTTACTGTTGATGCATTAAAAATCAGGCATACTCCAGTGAAAGCCTCACTGTCAGCAATTTTTATTGATGAACATTTCAACATTTTCCAGAAAGTGTACTTTGAGACAGAGGCACTCAGGGCATATTAGCATATTATTTTCCTCAATCTCAAGAACTAAATTGTAGATTTAGAAAAGATTTTGGGTAAGTTTGGGGGATTCGAAACACACGTATCAAGGTTTGATTTTTTTTTTTTTAGAAGTAAAATAGACAGGCTAATTTAGCCCAAGTAAGCCTCTGCAAGTCAGAGAGTGTGGCAGATTCCCTCTTGCCTGCCCACTAGCTCCTGCATTTGGTCATGAGATGCTATAGCTTCACCCAATGCAGGCATCCTCTTCAGTCAGAGGTGCTAGTGCCTGTCTCCAATTTGACGCAAGCCCTCCAACTCTTCCTCTTGGAAGATCTGCCCGTACACTGGCTGAAATGTTGAAATGTGTAGATTTTGCATGCACGACATCACAAAACATTTTAACTGTTCTCAAGGTTCGCAATTGCTTTTTTTTTGGAATGTAGCAGAAATGTGACATGTGGTTATAAAGTTTTGCAACAGAAAGAACCCAAAACTCAGGGTTTCTAGAAGATAGTCTCATTTGACTAGAAGTAGGGGGGGAAATGCATGAGTGGCTTGCCCAACATGCATTTGGAAAATTAAAGTTACCTGATCTCCCTCACCCCTCCCCCTTTCCCTCTTAAAAAGAAACCTTTTCCCCAAAAGCTCTCCTGATCCTAGCTTTTAGACTAGAAATTGACGTGATTTTTTTTTTTGAGCAGATTATGTGACCATTCGCACCCTTTAAACTTTGAGGCTGATTTGAAATATCCCACTTCCTGTTTAGGAGGGGGAGGGGCTCATCTTACCAATAAATAAAAAGCATGTTTTTTTGTTTTTTAAAAAAGAATGCTGTGAAGCAAAGCCTGACTAACTGGAATCTAGCTAGCCGGAACCCTCATTTACCTCCTTTCTGTTTTTACTCAAAAGGGGGGGGGGGGGAGAGGATAACAGGAAGTAGTCAGCTCAGATTTGAAATGCTTTCTTGCCCATGACATTTGAGTTTCTCATGTAGACTCTATTCTATTCCATAATCTCTACATAAGAATAAATAAATGATAACTTAGAGTTGGTTTTAAAAGGTCATCAGACATATCATCATAAACCTTGACTGTGAAAAGATTTGATTGTGCCTGTCCCCAAAGACTCCTGAGCTAAAATTAGCTCAAGAATTTGAGAAAGATGTTTACCAATTACCTTTAAAGGCAATTTTCCCCCCAGAACCTCCTAATTACTACCAAAGGTATAGAATTGTCCAAAATATTTTATTGTCAAACATTCCAGTTAGTCGAGATTTGACAATATGCCCTTTTTAGAGCCAATTTACCCCACATCTGGAGTGAGTTCTACCAGATACAACCCCTCAACCCTTCATCAATTGTGTGAGAAAAAAAGGTGGCAGTAGGGCTCTTTGAGAAGAAACACGACCCCTACTAAATCCATATATAAGTGGTCCCTAATTCCTTAATTCGAAAGAGACCCTAATTGAGCTTCAAAGCTTGAGTGAAGTGTCCCTAATGTGTGTAAATAATGCTTTAAAAACCATGTGTCACAACGCAGTGGCTGGTGGTGCCCTGGACTCTCTGGGGGCTTTTCCCTGTCTCGGCATGTTTCAAAGGACTATGATAGATGTTCGGCCGCAATGTGAGTCTGTGCAGCGTTGTGGGTGCAGTGGTTTGCCTTCTCTTTGGAAACGCATATTTCCCTTTCCTTTGACTTTGCCAAAGATGGAATGCCAGACATTTTACATAGCAGAAAACATCACGAAGTCCAAACAGCTTCTTGTAACCAAAAAGAGGGAATGGGGAGGAGGGATGGACAGACAAACTTTTAACTATAAAAAATTGTTTGATGACCTTGTACTATTTATTGAATGGGCCCACGGCCCTTTAGTACTGTAAGTTGTGACTTCTCAAAGGGCTGATGGTAAATTGTGGAAGCTGCTGAAATCCCATTGGTGCATTTCCCAGTTTGTCACCATGGTTTGTTTCTTGGTCCTCAGTCTGCAAGGATTAAAGCCAGTATAAGATATGGCTTTGACCCTATTATGAGAAAAAGTGGAGGAAAGGAATATAATCTTTTTGTCTTAGAATTAAAAACTGTGAAATGGGACCAAAGGATGTATGTTGTTCTTGGACTCAATAGCATGTGGTTTCTACTATGCAAAGAACCTAGAGACATCTTTGATTGCCTTAAATTACAACACACCCACCAAAATACGCTCTATATGTTTCTATTGGGCACAACAGGTATGCCTGGATTTTAAGTTTTGTTCCAAGGCAGGTCAGTGAAATGTAGCCCATGGAGACCACACTAGTTCCAAACCACTCTCCCTTGCCTTAACCCAGAATAGTTTAAAGTAGGAATCTGTTTGCACACTACCCTGCCCTTTGGCCCAACCAAGAAGCTACTGAACTGCGTTTCAAATCCTCACGAAGGCTATTACTGTCCTGCTAGTGCCTATATCGAGAATGGTCAACTTCTGGAGTAGTTTGGCTTAAATGAGAATGCTTCACTTTCTACTCATGCCTGTAGCTGGTGCATGAAGAAGACACAGGGTGGGGTGGGGTGGGGTTCCTCTTTGGTGCTAGATGGCTTGTTCTCTCTTCTATTTTCCTGCATTCATTTCATTATGCTTCTTTTACTTTTTGTCTCTGTGGACAAAGGTTTGTACATCAACCCTGGATGTATGGTGACTGTTTGGAAGTACCGATATATTATCATTTTTAAACTACTTTAGAGGCAACCTAAAGACCATCACCCTTGGCCAACCACCAATCCTTTGTGTCTTTCATGAAACATTGAAATGTAGTTCACACGTGCATTGGAGGAAAGATATTAAGCAGAGATCACTGCATGATGGTGTGTTTAAAAGTTGGTCAAGTATGTCTTTCTTCATGACTCTGTGTTACTGTGGTGTGATGTACACCCTCCACTTGGCAGTCTTGTTTGGTGTCTGTCTGCCAGTATGTTTTTCTGTGTTTTGTGTCTCAAAATATAATCATGTAACTGAAATAGAACGGAATGTTCACCAGCTATCTTAAGCCTTATCTTAAATCCAATTAAAACACAAAACAAACCAAAGATTAGTCTTGACCAATTGGCTCAAATGAAAATAAAATGCTGAATAGCTGAGGTCTGGTGGTGGCCAACTGTTTGGTTCCAGATTATGATATATCGGTATTCTCTAATGCCTCAACTTAAAACTCATTTGCTTGGTTCGGTTCTACGCTTAAAGAAGTGATCATTTCTGTGAGCTTGCCACTCCACCATGGGCTTTGTCACTCACCCAATTTTTTGCATAGGCTTAAATCCAGTGATGCTTACAAAAAAGCCTGGGGCAATAATCAGGATGGAGTAGTGGCCAGCCAGCCTGCCCGTGTGGTGGACGAACGGGAGCAGATGGCCATCAGTGGTGGCTTCATCCGCAGGTGAGTTTTTTGCAGTTCTCTGTTGGTGGATAACTAGCACTGAACTATTTTATTTTCTTCTGCAAGGAATTTTTGGGCTCCCTCATTCGGCTATGACTGGATTATGATAGCTTCATTCTCTTGTCTAGTCTTTGGCTGAGTTATCAGTAGTGGCACTTCCGTCCACCTTCATGAGGTCTTCCAACAAAGAGCTCTAGTTTCTTCATTGTGATGATAGTGTGCCAAGCAGGCAAAATCCAAGTCACAATTTCCTTCCAAACTATGGCATATGTACTGGTTGCCATGGTGTCTCTAGGCAAAGCAAATCCCATGAACGCTTCCAGAATCAGAGTTGGTGCAGAAAGGCATCACATGACATGGACTTATTTTAGCAAAATCTATTAAAGATACTGTTCGCTGTTAAACAGCAAGGGCAATGAAGCATTTATAGTCTAGTAGTAGCAGAAAGCTATTACCACTCATTCCTCAGGAGATAGGTGCAAGAACAAAAGGATGTTATGGTAGGGAAATACAGTCATACCTAGAGTTGGCTAGAATGAGAAAGGGAGGCAAATGCCCTAAACCCTGCTTTCATGACCTCCAGTCTCTTTTAGGCCACTATTCAAAGCGCACTGGAAGTCTGAGAAAACAAGGAACCAGTAGTACAATAATAAAGATCAACTTCTCAGGGCATAGAGCAGGGCAACTCAAGGACCTGATTTGGAGTGGGAAAAGGAGGAAAAATTATGGGATTCACGTTAACCACTTCTTTTGAGATCTAGAAGCAAAAAACTTAAATATCTATTTTAAAAGCTCAAATTATATAAGTCAGCCAATATCTTGGCCCTGAGGAAACCACTAAGTGGAAAAACAGTCAAATACTTTCTATAACAAAGGAAAGATTAAAGTCATTATATTTTTGGAATGCCCCACCCCAATTCATTCCATACAATCACCAGTTTGTTTTAACCAGAACAGCTTAATTTTGTCAAAGAAAGTGTAAACTGTATCAATTAAGACCATTTAGACTATTACATATCTCAACCTGTGGGTCATAACTGCTGTAGCAAACCTCTGTCTCCAGAAATTATTAGAGTACAATTGGAAACAGTAGCAAAATTGTCTTTATGAAATTGAAACAAAAATAATTTTCTATTACATGAGAATCTGTATTAAAGGGTTGCAGCATGAGGAAGCCTGAGAATCACTGATATAGACAGTTATACCAGAACTAAGCAGAGGTGAAAATATTTGTCTTCATAATTATATACCCCTAAGTTGTTGTTGTTGGCCAATCAATAATGCTGTGACTCAAATGTTATTCATAAGGCATACAAATGACAATTCTAATTTTGCCTCCATCTGCTTCCAAGGAAACTCAATTAATAATTTGTAAGCCAGTGGTTGTATAAGTATGGACTATGGGAGATACAAAAAAAGAAAAAAGAAAAAAAGAAAAGGGGAAGCAAGGAGAAAGGCAAGGAGGAAAGACAGAGGGACCTTTGCCAATACTTAGTCCACAGCAATTTAATCCAAATCTCTTGACACTAGACACAAGCATCTATGATCTGTAAAGCTAGAGTGATTCCATTGTGCTTTAGGGATGGAAATGGTTGTGCTACAGGAATTTTTTCATGGTTGATGATCACTCAAATGAAATATAAATGGTAGAAGGTTCTCTCTTAATCTTTAAATATGCTCTGGCTCAGGCTGATATATATGTCTTAGTGGAGTCAGGAATACTGGCATAGGACTCTAATCCCAGCATTCAAAATGTCTGAGTGCTCAAAGCTAGTTTGGGCTATATATGGAGACAAAGTTGCAAGCAAATCAAAATGAATGAAAGAAGAAAATTATAATACACCAGTGTACTTTGGGAGTTGCCATGGGAAAAGGAGTTTAAACCTTCTGTTTTAGGCTCATTACGGTAACAAGTGGAAAACTTCTGTAATAAATGCTTTCTATTTGCAGTAAGATGCCTACTGTTTGCAATAGAGTGCCTTCTTAACCTTCAAGTTGGCCTTTGGAATCGTGGTAAAGTGCTTTGTGAGCCAGCTCGTGCTCTTCCATTCCTATCCATTCAACTGAAACCACCGGATGTGCATCTTTCTGCTCCAAAGCACCCTTTCCAATGCCCCTCCCAAACCTGTTACATCAACATGTGTGTGTATAAGAATCACCATGAAAAAGCAGTTCCTTTAATCTCTTAGGAGTTCTCAAAATAAAGAGGCAGATGGTTTATACCTGTTGTCTACACTGCTGCAGATCCCAAGGCAGGAGAGCAATGAGCACTGAGATTTGTTACCTGACTTTCTTCGCTCATCTACAAGTTGAATCTTGGAAATCTATATTTCAGAAAAACAAAACAAAACAAAAATAAACCATAGTCTCTATATAATTCTGCCTCCATCCTCTGCCCTAGAGTTCCTCAGAATAGATGATTTTATCTTCCCCAAAATAAATTAGGGTATGGGGTGGGTGAGAGATGTCTCAGCAATAAAACACTTGCCACTCAGGTGAGTTCATATGCCCAAAGCCATATTGTACATCTATCATTCTAGTGTACCTGTGGTGACATGAGAAATGGGCAGGAGAAATCCTGAAAGCCCATTCATGACATGTATGGTGATGAACAAGACACCCTGGTAAAGATGGTAGCCAGCAATGACTTATACCTGGCTGCCCTCTGACCTTCATATGGGTACCATAGCAGATATCAGGACTCACATGTGAACATATAACACACACACAAATATACATTAAAAATAAATAAAACAACTAAATAAATAAAATAATAACTAAATAAGGAGAAATTTATGTAATTTTAGAAATCATAAACATAAATACAACGGTGTATTTAATATGAACTATAAAGTCAAAGTGGGTGCAGAAGTGCATACTTGTAATACTAACACTGCAGAAGATGAGAAGGGTGGATCAAGACTTCAGTCAGCCTTGGCTTCATAGCCAAACCCTACTGGAGAAAGATACAAAGAGAGAATTCAAAGCTCCCAAATACAGTATTTGTATAAGTACACACGTATTCTATCTTTAAAGTACACTTTGAGCTCAAAACATCAATTTTAAAAGTACACTTGAAACTGACAGATGCTAAGATGTGTATATTGAATAAGAATTAGGACTATTCCTGGATGTGTGTTCACTTCCCACAAGCTCTGCTCCTTAGTAACAACTTTCTACTCTCTCTGTCTTCCAAAATTGCTCTTTGGCTCCCAGGGTAACAAATGATGCCCGGGAAAATGAAATGGATGAGAACCTGGAGCAGGTGAGCGGCATCATCGGAAACCTCCGTCATATGGCCCTAGACATGGGCAATGAGATTGACACCCAGAATCGCCAGATTGACAGGATCATGGAGAAGGTGAGTCTACAGCTCTCAGGTGCTGACTACTAATTGCCACTAGGAAGGGGACACTACATCCAGGCAAACTAGTTGCTGGATATTTTGCCCTTCATATTTCAAAACAAAAACATGAGATTCAGCAGCAGAACTGGAATGAAGATTAGAATGTAGTTTGGGTTTCAATGTATTGTGGGTGTTGGGTATTGAGCACAGGATCCTGGGTATGCTAGAAAAGTGTTCCACCAATGAATTACACTCCTAACCCATACCATAAGATTGGATGTAGTTGATATTTTTCCCATGCAAGGTATGTGCTAGGCACTTAGAACACATGAAAATGAGACAGATCATATTCTAACTGCCCAAGAATTCCTATCACAACACAAAAAACCATGGAACAGTTCACCATACAAATCAAACACTAATTCTTCTCCTGCATTCTCATTCTCAATGGTATGTTGGAATATGAATTGTAATTGTTTTGCCTGTCCAAATGCTAAGAGGGAGAGATAGGTGCATTAACAGTTTAATAACAGTTTTATGTGTAATATATGTCTGGCTACTCTTGTGCTGTATGTTTATTCTCTATGAGACATTGAAGTTCTTAATCTGAGATTTTGAGTCTTTTTATATCTTTTTCCATTGCCAAGAACAGAGCAGGTTCATTTTTAGATCTTTTAAATCACAAAGCTAAGTAATAGTTTCTTGATCCCCAATCATTCTTCAGTACTGGGAAAGGGATGAATAGACAGTATTGTATCATATGTGCTCCAGATAAACAATATATGACCACAAAGTATTATGCCTGATTGGTATTGAACTACACATATGTCAGAACTGGCTACAAAAATGCTTGTGTTTTGCTTATGTTTGCAAGTTACAACATGCCTGTCGTGGTTAAGCAGATTTTGCTATCATAAATGCTGTGAGAGCCAATGGATTTTAGAACCATGTTGATAGGTCCTAAAAGGACTGAAACCAATTCAGCCGGACCTAAGCCATTATAGCTCCAAAAGGAAAAAAAAATGAACATAGAAATGTTTGCTCAGCTGTTTTCCAGAAGAGGAATAATCTGAGAAAACAGGAAGTGCTTGTTTTCTATCACTGGACCAAAATGTCTCAGAAGCAAGCAGACAACTCTACAAAGCCAAGCAGGGTTCCAGAGAAGAGATATTTTTACTAACATAAGGGGTTAAAACTTTGAGTGACTGGCTTGGAAAAAGAAATATTTATTCCTCCTGTAAAGGCAGCAGAAGCCATGTTCTAATGCCTCTGCTGGTGGAGTTCTCTAGAATGGTGAGAACTTTCTGAATTTAGCTATTCATTACCAATAAAGGTGCACACAGGGATAAAAGTTTAAGGAAAGGCTACGCAAGTTGATGGGACACAGCTGCTGGGGCTTGCATGAACCCTAAACTGCTGAGTCACTGAGGTAGAGTAAAAGGGTTAATTGCCTTTCAATAATGAGTATAGCTTGGCCAATATTTGAAACAGCCCCCCATATGCAAAATCAGAATCTGGACACAATTTAAATAGCCCATTTGTGTCTAGCCAAGCATGTTACTGAGCTACAGTATTCCCACTTGCTCAAGGAAGTTCTAGTCTTTGATAACTATATCAGAAGTCCCAGTATGTACAGACTTGAGTTAAAACCATCCAGTGGGCAAAGCAAAGAGAATTTTCTTCTCTCCTGGCCCCAGTATGATCTTTTCTCGTCATCATTTGGGTTGATAGTAAATTCTGGGGAGCTCAAAACAGTAAGAGTTTGGATATAGTCTTGTGTATTTTTAAGACATTGCTTTGTGTGTTTGCTTCTGTGTGTTTATAGGTACAATCTTCCAAAGTTACAAGCACATTGTTCTTCTAGGATACTTGAAATTAGAAGTAGGTTTTCATCCCAAGTTTCTACAAACCAGGGCTAATGAAACAATGAAGATATTCAAACTTCAAAGTAAAGTTTGGTGGAAAAAAGTGTATAGAGGTTCAGCCAGGTGGTCCTCAAGGTCTTCCATCAGTGGGAAACACTGAGCCTGAAAAATAATGCCATGGCTTTCTAAAAGGGATTGTCAGTTCACCAATTCTATGAACTGGAAGATGGAGCAACAGTTTAACTCTGGAATCTGAATGTATTACATATACACAGTTTTAGATGTCTGATTTAGGCCAGTGCAGTATCTGCCTGAAGCTAAGGGCTTGATATACTCAGTACCTCTTTCTAACAATGTCTGAGCTCCCTGATGGACACTGGCCTTTCCACAAAGGGAAATTATGAAGCAAATCTCAGAAATGTCAGCAATCTTAGGATTCTCTAAAATCAAGCAGGAATCCTAGGATGGGGTGGCCTCCATTTAAAAAAAAATCCTCAAGCTTGAACAAAGAAAACAGAATGAACTCAGGGGCATTTTCCAAGGGATACACCTGAAGGGAGATTCTGTTAGGTTTTGTTTTGTTTTTGTTTTCTAAAAGGTGCTATTTCTTTTATATACCACAGAAAAAGTATATGGTACTTTTGTGCCATGTATTAAGGGTCTGGAATTTGAATGTGAATCAAAGAACTTGAAAGGAAGGGGCAGGCATCTATTGAACAAAGTTGTTCCAGCTCCACCCTGCCCTTTGAAAATATCCCAAGAATAGCCTCTGTTCTACTTAAATATCCCCCTAGCTACCTGATGAAGGGTAGGTAGTGCATTCATCAGCAAGATGGTCTACATTTGCCTTCAGAAATGACATTTGTTTTAAAATGGATCGTTTTCTCACTTCAACTTCTCTGAGCTCAGTCTAGAAATGGCACAGTTCGATTTATAGGAACATATTAAATTGGCCTGAGCTAGTCTTTTTCCTTTTCAACAAAGTATGATTATTTCTGACACAGTTTGTAGGTACAAAAGAAGGATCTGGGAACCAAATAAAATTGAAGGGATTATCCATTTTTCAAATGAGGAGCCTGGGGGTTAAAAATATGTGTCTATAGTTCTGAATAATCAGGACAAATCAATGTTCTTTCTTTTGATGTAAATACTCATTTTTGAAGCCAACTCTTGATTAACCAAACAGATGGTAGAGAACCATGGCCAGATAATTCAGTTGTGAATAATCCAGAAATATGTTCAACTTTCCAGATCTCTGTTTGAACATGGATGAGTCCAGTATGCTAGGAATTTATAAATTCAAATTGAATATAGAAGACCCTACTGAGTAGAGATTGGAAACTGGGAAAGTAGGCACATAGCCTATGATCAGTGAGTGATAGTAAATCATTAGAAAACTAACTCTGCATCCCTGGACCACCTGGTGGCTTTCTCCTCTGCCCAGGCTGTAGAGTTACAAGCAACACTCCCACTTGTAACAGGAAAGATCAACAGTCTGTACTTGCTGCCTTACCTTTCTTGACAGTCGTGGGGATAGTTAATTTCTTGGGGCTTAATGGTCTAATTTTTGAATGCCTTTCCAGCATAGAAAGATAAATCAAACAGCAGATGCTATCCAGTGAGGAAAATCATTGAAAGCTCAAGTCAAGTTTCTGTGACCTTGTCCACTTAAAGCCAATGGTCTTAGGGCGGAAGAGTGATAATTCTGAATGGGTTGTTTCACAAAAGAATTTGAGTGGACCCAAAGGATGAATGGTACCTTACAGAGTAATCTAAGACCTCTCTTCTCTCCTCTTTTCTAGGCTGATTCCAACAAAACCAGAATTGATGAAGCCAACCAACGTGCAACAAAGATGCTGGGAAGCGGTTAAATTTGCCCTTCTGCTGTGCTCTCTTTTGAATGTTGTTGGACAAGAGAGCTCCTTCATGCTTCCCTCATGGTATTACCTAGTAGGTCTTGCACACACACACACACACACACACACACACACACACACACACACACAGAGTCAGTTACCCCCATTGTAAATGTCCTGCGTGGTCAGTCAGCTTCCCAATGATACCATGTGTCTTTTGTTTTCTCTGACTCTCTTTCTTTCCAAAGGTTGTACATAGTAGTCATCTGGTGGCTCTAATTACCAACTTAAGATGTCTTGGGTCTCGTTTTTTTTTTTTTTCTTTTCTCAGTGGCGTTTGCTGAATGACAACAATTTAGGAATGCTCAATGTGCTGTTGATTTTCTCAGTACACAGTATTGTTCTTGTAAAACTGTGACATTCCACAGAGCTACTGCCACGGTCCTTTCTTAGGGTGTCAGGCTCTGAATCTCTCTAAATGTGCTGTCTTTGGTTCCTCATGGCTATTCTTTGTCTCTATGATTTCATAATTAGACAATGTGAAATTACATAACAGGCATTGCACTAAAAGTGATGTGATTTATGCATTTATGCATGAGAACTAAATAGACTTTTAGATTCCTACTTAAACAAAAACTTTCCATGACAGTAGCATACTGACAAGACAACACACACAACAGCAACAATAACAAAGCAACAACTACGCATGCTCAGTATTGGGACACTGTCAAGATTAAGTCATACCAGCAAAACCTGCAGCTGTGTCACCTTCTTTCTGTCAACATACAGACTTACTGATCATAATCATCCCTTTTTTTTCACACACACACACACACACACACACACACACACACACAAAATGGATTTAACACACCACTAGTAATTTCTAGCAAAATATATGTTTGGCTGAAACTATGTGAAATGGATGTAATATAGGGTTTGTCGAATGCTTTTGAAAGCTATGTTTTGGAGACAATACTCTTGCTATGTGGAAAACGTGAAGATCCTCTAAGTCTGGCTCTTGCTGATCACCATTTCCCTGTGGTTTGTCATCAGTATAATTTTTTGTCGCTTAATCTAGAGCTATGCACACCAAATTGCTGAGATGTTTAGTAGCTGATAAAGAAACCTTTAAAAAAATTATATAAATGAATGAAATATAGATAAACTGTGAGATAAATATCATTATAGCATGTATATTAAATCCCACCTGTCTCCTCTGTTGGTTTGTGAAGTGATTTGACATTTTGTAGCTAGTTTAAAATTATTAAAATTATAGATCCCAACCACTGACTTCTGTCTGATGTTACACTCACAGCAGAAAACAAAGTCTGCATACTCTGTGCAGTTGTCCCTAAGTTGTATATATTGGGTAGAAAACCAAAGATGTTCCATTTCAACACAATCCAAATCAAATAACAATGGATACCTTGGCTTGATTCTTATAACCTGTTCTTGAAATACCTGTGCATAAATTCAGTGTTAACTGTGGGACACATAGTTTTCTAGCATGCATTGAAAAAAATTCAAAGGGGAGAAAAATCTGAGGTACCCTAGTCTTAGCTCTGTTTAAACTTAGGGATTCAAAGTATTGGTAACTACTGTTTCCTTCCCCTTCCCCTCCCCCTTCCCCAGCATTGCCATCAACCAAAATTCAGCCCTTCATCACCATAACACTACTCCCCACACTTGTCTTAATTTACCCATTTACCTAAAAGTGTAGCTAGCATAATGGTAGAACACTTGCATACAAGCACAAAGGCCAGGGTTTTGTTATGGTTCCAGGGGAACATATTTAATTATTCAAGGTAAACATTTTATACATTCACAATAGTGTAGAATCTGGTCTTAGAACATCTTTCTCCCTTCCCCCAAATCCCACATTTATTAGCAGTTACTTTTTCCATCTTGAAACAACTACTGGTTAAGTAATTTGCCAGGTGTATCTATAGATTGGTCTGCTCCAAACAGTTCATAGAAGTAGTGGTACAGTGGGCTCTTGTGACTGACTTCTTTCACTTTGCATGATGTGCATATGCATAGTTCATCTGTATCATAGCGTGTCTCAGTATTCTATTCCTTATGGCCAAATAATATTTCCTTATGAGGATCTACTGCATTTATTTACCTGTTCTTCAGTTAGTGAATGCCTAGGTTATATCTTTATCTCCTTCGGCCTTTTATGGCTACTCCTGCTTTGAACATTTGTTGACAAGTTCTTATGAGAGAAGCTGTCCTTAATTCTCTTATAACCACTCATTTGCCACCACCATGCCTTTAGTCACCACCACTTCTACCTCAGCACCACCTCACCTAACAGTATTTTTACCTTTTCTACTGCCTGTATCACTTCATTATCTTGACTGGCATATCTATCCTCTCTACCTTCATCATCATCTTTGTACATTTGTGTGTGTGTGTGTGTGTGTGTGTGTGTAGTATATATACACATAATAATCACCTCTGTTACCACTGACCCTGTCACCATGATGGCTGCTACCACCTACACCACTGTCCCATCCATCATCTCTGATCATCTCCTCCTCTATCACTACTTATCTGCATGACCCATAGCAGCAATGCAAGTTCATCTATCCTGGTTGTTGGTGGTACTTGGATAATTTTACCCATGAGTCTCTCCGAAGGTTTGATGAGAGCAGTGAAGATGCGAGAAGAGCAATGATAAGCTTGTCCTTGTCAGAAAGCATTTGCAAGATTTTACCCTCTTCCAAGAGAGCAACAGCAAAATCACATTTATTTCTTAAAATCATGGCAGTAGAGAGGGTGCTAAAAGACAGAAAAGGTGATTATGTACCACATATGTCAGAACTGACAGGGGGGTCAATATTCAGACTGTGCAGAATGTTCTAAGCTCCATCTGTTCTCAGCTGAAGTGAGTGGGTTTTCACAGAAAGTGAAGTGCAGGCAGTTTGCTTTGAGGCTGCCACACAATGCTCTGGGCAGCATATTTTTTGACAAATGCATTTGTCCAAGCTTGGCTCTCACACAGTCAGCTACTTCTGGCTAATGAAGAATGGATGTCCCAGGGATGAATCTTCTCTAGATGTCTAGATATCAACCCAAGAAATGCATTAGAAATTTAACAATAGAATGCTGCAAAGACTAAATATTCTCCTTCCTCGATTCAGGCACTGGCAACGGACCCTCCTACACAAAATCAGAGGGTCTCCCCTTTGCCCTCTTAGCACGAGGCTTTCGCCTTGACCTCCTGCCCATTTTCTTTTGTCATCCCTCCTTTAAAACTATTTATTTTGTGTGGGTGTGTATTTTGTCTGCATGAATGTCTATACATTATGTATTTGACTGCTACCCACATTGGGTAGATAAGCTTATTGGATCCCCCTGAAACTAGAGTTACAGATGGTTGTGAACCCTAATGGAAAAGTGGGGAATTGAACCCAAATTCTCTGGAAAAACAGCCAATGCTGGGCCATCTCTTCAGACTCTAACTCTCTCTCTCTCTCTCTCTCTCTCTCTTCCATGAAATGTATATGGGCATCAACCCCTTGCCTTCCAGAGTGCCCCTGCAGAATCCAGCTCCATTTGATTGTCTGATAATTCACCTAACATTAATCACTTTCTTAGCAGCTGCCCCCACTTTTCCTGTCCACTTTTATTTCTTTCATCCCCATTTTATTCCTAAACTCTGCTGTAGCAAGTTGAATCTTGTGCTGGGCTGAGAGTAGAGGAAGAGAAGATGATGCACACTCTGTGGCCATTAAGCCCAGGATGGGCTCTGTGTTCAGTGTTTTGTCTATGTTGACACATTAAACTATTGCAACTGCAAACTTGATATTATCAGTCCCCTTCACTAATGAAAACATTAACTTTATCTGAACAAGGTATCCTGATAGTAAATGATAAGGTATGATTCAAACAAGATGTACCTTACTACAGAAGTGTTTGGAAATACATTCCAGGGTTATACCTTTGTCACTTCAGCAAGTCAGGAAATTCCAAGAAACATTTGGCTCCTTGAAGCAAGAAAGGCAGAATGATGGGTTCTCAGAAGGCCCCCAGAGAACCTACCTTTCATTCGCTTGCTGTAAAAAACACTATGCTTTATTTTTTAATTAATTAATTTTCCATTTCAACTTCCCTCCTCTCCTCCCAGTCCCTCCTCCTTCCCTGACTCCCATCTGTTCCTCCTCTCTTTCTCTTCAGAAAGGTGCAGGCCTCCCATAGATATCAACCCGCCATGACATATTGAGTTGTAGTAAGACCAAGCACCTCCTCTCTTGCTAAAGCTAGAAGAGGAAACCCACTAAGAGGAAAGAGTTCCAAAGGCAGGCTATAGAGTCAGAGACTGCTCCTGCTCTCACTGTTAGTAGTTCCACAAGAAGACCAAGCTAGACAACTGTACCGTATGGACAGAGGGCCTAGGCCAGGCCCAGGCAGGATCCCTGGTTGACCATTCAATCTCTCCAAGACCCTATAAATCCAAGTTAGTTGACTCTGTGGGAAAAAAAAATGCTAACTTTATTATGATTTAGATCCCATTGCAAATATGGTGAATATAACAGTAAAGGAATAAAAACTTAGGAAAACTTTAATCATTGAAGTAGTCCCATGCCTTCAGATGGAGACTTCAGGAAAAGATGGGTGTGGATGGATGAGTAGAGAGTTCCACTTCCATTGATGGGTTCTGCGCTACCTCCCAGAACTCCTCAGCCAGATCAATCTCTGATTGTTCATGTGGTAACTCACATGATATTGATCCTTTTTTTTTATGGCTGCCTTTTCTTTATCTCTTTCTCTACTCAAATCAACTGATGCCTCAGCCTGTGTCTGAGCATCCCAGTCTAAAGGTGTTCCAGCTAAGACAAGTCCTTCCTGAGATTTCTGCCATCTCCCAAGCATCTCCCCTGAACACTACCATGGAGAAATGTGCTGCCTTCCATCTACATCGTATTCTTTGAGTTCCTCCTTCTCCGGTAAAATGTGCCCTTAGCACTTAAACCCTGGTTTTCCTCAATGGAGAGCAAGGTGCCACTTGTCAAATTCTAAGACTGCTGAAGTGCATCATACTCTTCAGGAAATTCCAGCCTTATCTACCTTAACCAGTACCCATCACTCTATTTTCCTACAAACCAAAAATAAGATTTTGCAAAAGGTACTGTGCTCCTAACTACCCAGTAGCAAGTTGTAAACGAAATACTAAGCAGCTTAAGGCTTCTCGGAGCCCTGTTTTCATGCATGTAAGCAATATGGACAGGGTAGATCTAAAGGTATAATATCCATTAAAATGCCTTATAAAGACATGTGCCACCAGGTGGACACAGGGACAGGAAACAATCACACACACTGAGGGAGTAAAAACAGATTTTCCTGGTCACTTCTCATCAGAGAATCTATCATCATCATATGGGTATACAACGTTCTCACATGATTTCATTTAGATATAGATAAATTAGTTTCATATCTAGGATGTTCCATGCCCTTATCAGATCTACCAGAACAACTCCTAGATTTCCATTTTCCTAACAGGTGCTAACTGGAAACCAGGCAACATGCTCTGAGGAATACAGTAGAAGCTTAGGAGTCTTAGTGATTGTTGTATAACAGATTGCCCAAACCATAATACCTTAAAATCCTAAATAATTTATTTAGCTCTCAGTTCTTTGGCATTTAAGTTAAGCCTGGCAGAAAGTTTTAAACTTGCCTAGTCTGTGATTGTGGTCAACTGTGGGTCCCCTGGGAACCAGTGGGCCATCTATTGCTGAGCCTTCCTCTGGCTCCATATGATCTTTCCTTCTGCAAGAAGCCATTTAGAGTTTGTTAATGTCCTCTTGAGACCAAGGCTCCTCACTTCTGCCACATCATATTGGCCAATGTAACTCTCACACCAATCCACAGCCAAGAGATGAGGAAACAGATTTAACCTCTTGGGAACACTTCCAGATCACTTAACAAAGGTTATAGATGCTGTGCTGCTGAAGAGAAAGGTTGCCTTCACAATCACTCTGAAATTCTCAAAGATATATAGAGTTCTTTCTCTCCTCTGTATCCTTGGAGTCTAGTAAAAGGAAAGGTTAAGGGTGAGTTGTCTCGGTCTTAGAACAGACCCCTGTGGATATTCTTCACAGCCACACAAGAAGGATTGGAAGATCAGAAGTGATAGAGCTGGGGTGTGCTAACAGAATGTGGTAGTCTGTTGATGAAACTGACCTTAATCCTGAAATGTCAAAACTAATCCTACTTCTCCAAAGCAAGAGGATTATAGTCACTACACTTAAACCCTAAATACCCAGAGCTTGGAAGAAAGCGTTTTAACATACAAAATGGGATCGGCTCCTCAGCCAGCACTTGATAAATACCCCTTGTCTGAAACTTCTGTGCCTTCCTTCCCCATCTTTTATTTGTTGCTATTTTGTGAAGATTTACACTAGATTTTATTTTCTTGTGGGAGTCTTTGTTTTGCTTTTCTTACCAAGCTTTTCTGTTCAAAAATATACTGTTCTCTTTGCTAATGGGGAAAACAAGACTGATTAGTCAAGGATGAAGATGAAATTATGTGTGTCAGAGACAGCTTAAGTATATACAAGATGTTTCTTGGGTGTCTGAAGGCGTGGGGTGTAGGAGGTGACTGCTGTCCTCCATGGCACCGGCTTGCTTCTTAAAGGAACTGTGACAATTGCCAGTTTAGAAAGGATGAAGTGAGTGCCAATGGTGTGTGGTTTTAAGTTTTCAGAGACTGTGGAAATAGAAAGCTCTAGAGACCTAAATCTATGCATTCATTTGTTATTAAAGGCAAAACTCCAAACTAGGCTAAATACATCCTCCAATAAGTTTCAGATTTTATACCCAGGACCAAAAATCTCCTTGTTTTCCATGATCATGGCCTCCTTGAATTTCTATTCTCTGAACTTAAAACACCTTCAGTGCAGGTAGTCCGGCTGTTCAACCCTCAGGCTGATGAGCAGTTCTTGGGTGGGTATACCTCAACCAACTGTCCTAGCCTCATTTTATTCCAGAACAATGACTGAAAACCAAAAAGAAACTTTGGAGTGCCTTGGAAATGCTTTTCCTTAGTTAGAAGATAGTACAATCTGGTCCCTCAGAATATAAAGCCTCAATAAAGAAGCACAACTGGGAATGAGAGTTCAGAGACAGGAGAGAGGAATGGAAGATCTAAAGACTCCTTGGGAAGTGATGCCAAAGAGGCAGTGTCATTAGGTAGCTGGGCATTTGGGTCTGAGGGATAGCAGAGAAGCAGGTAGAATGTGGATCCATGCTATTATCCTGGGAAAAGACAGGGAGGGGCACTTTCTTTGGCCATGTATTGTCATGGGATAGCATTGACACCTTCTACCTGGCTTGTGCACTTGAAAACCCAAAGGGGTTCTATACCAACAGGACCAATATGACAGGTGAAGCTGAGGTGCAAAGGGTCAATTCATCATTTTGTAAGGCTGTTAAGGTCTGTTTGAAACTTATTGCCAGCACTATGACTGGTATAGCAATCAGATCAAAAGAATTTGAAAGTACATATAAGGAGCATTGCATGAAGGAACAATCAAGCCAGCAGGGTCCCCCATCCCAGCCTAACAGGCAGCTAGCTATTAAGGTTTCTTTATGGCTCAACCCTAGAGGGACCATTCACATCCCAATAGTTCTTCAATTGCCTGTTCCACCTACAGGGTTTTAACTGAGATTTTATTTGAAAGAGCTCTGATGGTAAAACAGAAAATACAAAAAGCAGGAAAGAAAAAGGGAAAAAACATTTGTTATTATTTTGGAAGTATTTGTTTTAAGACAGGGTCTTCATCTGTTACCAAGGCTACATAGAAACTCACTATATAATCCACGCTGGCCTCATATTCATAACAATAACCATGCCTTCTGACAAAACTGGGATTATATCCTCTACTCGAGGGCAATCTGGAGGACAGATGTTGTTGGTGGATCAAGATATTGATGACCATCAAAAAGTAAATAAATAAAAAATATAAACAAATAAAAAAAGTTTGAAAATAAAAAATTTTTTAAAAGGAAGGAAAAGCATTTGATTTTGTTTGCCTGGATTCTGAAAGCCCAAGAAGCTGAAGAATGTATGTAAGGTAGAAGATAAGGAAGGGATAGACAGAGGCTAGGGTAAAATGATCATGCTAGAAGATAACACAGGTGACTGGACACAACGAATACACATGGACGAAAATGCAAAGTCAAAGCAAGCATGGTCAAGAAATCAAAGAGTGGTGATAGACTCATTATCTGGCACAGGTAGGTGGGACAGAAAGATGTTTATAAAGCACACATATAGGGCTTTTATTTGCTTAACAGGAAAGTATATTCTGAGTTAAGTATTACTTTCCTGGGGTCAGTTTATGTTCATAATTCATAAAGAAAGATAGCAGGTGCAGTTTAAAAGAATAAAAGAGTTGAACTGTTTGACTTGAGTCATAACATTTTGCCTGAAAAAGAAAAAGGAAAAGGAAACAATACTTTGGAGGTGTGTCCAGCATACAACATGGCTAAAACAGACTAACTTGAGAAAGCACAAAAAAGAAGGCTGGGGGCTGGGCGTTGAAACTCAGTGGTAGAGAGCTTACGGAAGCATGCATAGGGTTCTAGGTTCATCCTCAGCATTATGAGAATTTAATTTTATAGTGGGGGTAGTGTTAGATAAGAGAGATGTATGTAAGGGGACTTTTATATAGCATAGAAAAGGATTGAAGACAAGGACTGAGGTTCAACTCAGCTTATTGTTATAACTACTAGGCTATTTCTAGTTTGTCTTCCCCAAATAAACTGTTCCTTTGTCCATTCTCTTCTGTTCTGTTTTTCTATTCCTACAGTCATCACCAAAGTAACCTTGACTATAATCTTGTACCATATTGCTTTCATCTGGAGTCTCTATTGTTAGAACACTTATAATAGCTCTGGAATTACATATGCATCATTTTCTAACCAAAAAAAAAAAATCTCAGTCTCTACTCTTTCCCATTCTTACAACTTTACACTTGCCCTTCAAATGTACGTAGCAGTCTATAACCTCTTACTACATTTGTTCTCAATACATTCAATTGCTCAACCCACCAAGAACCCCAGAGCAAGACACTAGCCCTTCGTATAAGAACATCTTCAATTTCCATTTCTCCATCAGAAATCCTGAACTCTAGATCAATAGTTCTTTGTCTGGTCCCTTTTGTTCCAAGGTCCTGGAGAACACCAGGAAAATTAAGGACTATTGACATTGAAAATATATGTACCGCCTGGGTGTGGTAGTACTCAGATATTATCCTTATCTCCAGAGACTTGGGAGGAAAATTATAAACTCAAGAGCAGCTTGAGGTATATCTTTCTGAATGAATGGGGACATATTGAAACTCTGGCGTCCAGCAGAAGCAGCATAAATTGGCATAATCACTTTAGTAAACCAGCAAGATCTAATAAAGCTAAACATGTGCATACATTATGACTCAGCCATGTCATTTGTAGGTATCTACCAACTAGAAATACATACTTTCATTCACTAAGAGCTAGGTAGTAGAATAATCATAAGGAAAACATGCTCATAGCAGAGCCTGGGGAGATGGCTAAGTGGGTAAAAGCATTTTCTAAGCAAACTAAAAATTTTAGTTCAAATCCCCAGCACCCATATAAAAGCCAGGCAAAGCTTCCTACATCTGTAACACCAGGATCAGAGGTTGTAAACAGGCAGATCTTGGGATCTTGCTGGCTAGCCACCTAGCTAAAATGTAGTGTCGGGTTCAGTAAGAGACCTTGTCTAATAAGCTAGAGAGCAATAGAGTAGGACACTCTGGCCTCACCAAGCACTCATGTGCCCAGGCACACATGCATCATAGACACAAGGAAATAAAGTGTTCCTAATAGCCAACGCAAAACTCCAGTGCTTGTCAGCAACTGAATGGAGAACCAAATTACAGTTGTTTAAACATGGGAGACAAACAGCAATGAGAGCGAGTAAACTGTAAGAATACACTGAAGCAACGTGCTTAATTGTCACTAGCATGGTATAGAATGGAGGAAGACACACACAGGAGAAGATATTGTTTGACCCATGCGTATGAATTCCAAAACAGAAGAAACAAACCGATGTTATTAGAAGTCAAGTCAGTGGCTTCCATTTGAGGTGAATGGTCAGTGACTAAAGCAAGTTGGAGAGAAGTTTTTAGGATGCTGCTAATATCCTGTTGTTGGCACAAGTGCTGGTTACATGAAGATATTCAGTGAGTGTCACCTTGCTGAGCCTTTCAATATGGAATCTTCTCACCATTCTTTCTGCAATTTATGCTTCAATCACAAGCTTGATTAAAATGTCATAGTTTTAAAATTTTTATAAAAATCATAGTTACAAAAATGGTAGCAAAGTACAATAGGAAACATCATCAGGTTTTGGCATTTCAAATACAAAGGACCCATCCTCTGCCACCTTTTCCTTTCCTTTCTGGTCCATGGTGGCTCATCCACAGAAACAAAGACCCTGAAATATTGTGCAAGGTCTGCACCTCATACTGTTCCATTTCAAAGTGAAAAATATTTTATGGGGTGAAACAACATCAGTTGAAATCATCAAATATGAAGTGTTTCCATTTTCTATTCCTCTAGTTTCAAAACCTCTCTCCCAACTATCCTCTTGTCATGACTGCATACTATGAAGAGCAGTTAGCAGCAGGGACTACTAGTGAAGCTCTATGCCAGGTTAAAGAGTTGGGAAGGGGGTTGTTCCCTCAAGTAGCCACCATGGTATCCCCTTCTCATCTCTAGGTCCTGAGCATCAAGGTAGAGAGAAAGTCCCATGAACTGGAACCTGGAAAGAGTCATATTCATGGAAGGGACCACTTTCTCCAGACTGGAGGCACAGCCCTGAGTAGAGAGAGAACAGCAAAATCAGGGTAGAGAAGAAGGAATAAATGCTACAGTCTCTCTCCCTCCAACTGATGATCTCTGGCTTTTTTGATGGTTCCCACATACAAAACTCACCAGAAGTTGGGGAAAGGAAGGTGGGGATAATGTTTACCAAAGCTGGCATTGCTGGCCCAGAACAAAGTAGAGAAGGGTAGAAGGGAAGGAGTGAAAAGTAGCATCTAACATGCTTCCTCACCTAAGGTATCTTTCTCTGACCGCACTTGGACCACGCTGACTACTGAGGTTCCTATGACTATAGGACAGGATAAAACCAAAGAGTCCTCAGGCAAGGAGGACTTGGAATCAGAGGCTTATGGTGAAAAAAGGTTCTGCTCTTTCCCATGCTTATTATGGCCTATGTGGTAGCCCCACTCCTGGTTTATAATGTTGTTGTGTTTGCTTCTTCAGACGCTTGTTGCAGGGAACACATTGCTTTCTCTACCCTGCCTCTTCATGTCAACTTCTCGGGCTCTGCTCTCAGTCTCAAGACATTTTCTAGCCAAATTTTCTAAGAAAAAAAAAATCTGATTAGTTTCATCACATATCCACAGCAAGCTATAGCACAGACTAGTGAGCACACTGTTCACACTAGCTGAACTCTGTCAAACAGTCACCTTTGGCCTAATGAAGTATTGCTGAAGATCCAGGTCATAGGACACACAATGTGACTACCTGAGCAGCAGAATATGTGTTTGACAAAGTAGGTACATGTATGAAACTACTTTAGACGTAAGGTCACCTAGGTATTTTCATTTTAATTTGGAATTAATCAAAGTAGAGCTTGAGACTTGGATATGGAGTTGCGTAGTCTACTTTGAAGGTAATTCCAGGAGTAAATGGGTTAAGTAAGGAAGAAAAACCAATAAAGGACAAAATAAGGGTTGGTGCTAAGTCACCACTCTAGGCTATGGAGCTCAGATCCCTGTGACTGATAAGACATTTGCAAGTTTATTCGTCAGCTTGAATGTCCTTGCACAAAAGGTGGTGCAAGAATACTAATTCTTCTACTCTGCCAAGCTTATATGCTCAAAGCTTACCAAGCACCTTTCCCTGCCTATGGTATTGGAGAAGCCTCAAGACAGAAAGAGAAGCCCAAGCACATAAAACCAGCAAGGTATTGAAGTGAAAGCTGAGAACTGCCTACCACACAGCACAAGTCAGGCTGAAGGGCCAAGAGACTCTGGATAGTTCTACTGTTGAGCTTTACCTGGCAACTAAATTCAGGCGCTCACCTCTAAAGGCGGAACCTGGGCTGGGTGTGTAGCTCAATAGGCTAACACCCATCATGCTTAGGGCTTTGGGTTTGATTCCTAGGGCTGAAAAAAAACAAACAAACAAACAAACAAACAAAAAAAACCCACTATGTAAAGCCAAATTCTGTTTTCTAAGTAGGTCTTGGTGTCAAACTTCTAACTATTGCCACTTTTTGCTGATTCTTCATTTTCTAAGTCCTCTCTATGTACTGTCTCTCATTCCTCCTAACCTTTGATGAAATCCTTGGAATTTCTGTAGTTTTTGAGTATAAAATGAACAAACAAAAACTGTTCAACCCTCAGCTCCTCTCACTTCTCTGAGATAGTTGATACCATTAACTTCTAACATCAAAGTATTTCCTGTCTTGTGTGAAGATATATTCACTCTGACTGCTCCTTCTAAATCTTTGGGTTCCATTTGCTTATTCACTGTTTAGCCGTTGATGTGTCCCTAAATGACAAAATTTAGGCAACTTCTCAAATGTAGTGCATATAAACCCAGACTTGTGATATTTCAGATGCTTCTCATGGGTAGAAGAATACTAAAACTAGGCATGTACGGCAAGCTTCTCTTCTGAGGATAAACTACATCTCTGCCTACCCACTAACATCCTTCCAGATCACCCACAGGCACTTGAAAGTCATCAAGACCCACAATGAAGTGTTCATCACCGCCCCCTTGTCAAGTTCTTAGCCTTGGGACTGAAGCCAAATACCACCCCCTCATTACATCAGGCTCCAAGTCTCTGAATATCTCTCCTCTGCTTGCTTCTTTATCCTTGGCCATGTCTGGAAGAGCACAGATTCAGGACAATCTTCCTCAATTCCTCTGTGATCCAGCTCCACTCTCCTCACCACTCCTAGGAGAAGCTTTAAACATTAACCTGCTCTTGAAATGTTTCCTCAAGCCTTCAAAGGTTTTCTTCAAGAAAAAGCACAAACTCCTATTGAAGAAGTTCTTGATATAATGACAATTGGTGACCAGACCAGGGCCTGAATTCGTTTTTCCCTCAGTACTGTGGCAAAAATACCTGACAGAAACAGTGGAAGGAAGGAAAGAGGGAAGAAAGGGAAGAAGAAAGGGAGGGAAGAAGAAAGAAAGGGAGTGAGGGAGGTACAGAGGGATGGAGGCAGGGAGGAAGAGTTTATTTGGTCCCACAGTTTCAGGGTACAGTCCATCAGGCAGGAGAGGTGAGGTGGTAAGAGTGTCTATAGTTATGGCTGCAGATGAGTGAGGCAGCTGGTTATGTTATGTGGAATGATACTACCCAAATTCTGGATAAGTCTGGGTTTTCCAACTTCAATTAAACCTCTCTGCAAACACCCTCACAGGTACATCTAGAAATTTGTTTCTGAGGTAATTGTAAGTCCCATCAATGTTCATTATCAAAATTAGCCATTACAAACCCATCTCTATCAATCTGACACTCAGATTACCACAAAATCATCAAATTCCACCTCTGCTTTCAAATGTTTCATGTTTACCTTACAAAAAATGTATTTATTCCATCTCTAAAGATGCTGAAGCCATGAGTCCCAACAATTACTTAAAAGTCCAAAGTCTCTTGTGAAACTCAAGATAATCTATTAATGATAAATTTCTATAAAATCAAACTTTCAGGTTCTATACTTCCCACATGTAATGGCACAAAGTGAACATTCCCATTCCAAAGGGAGCAACACAGGCATAACAAGGGATAGTCAACTAAAGACAAACTCAGGAGGGCAAATGTCAAGTTCTGCAGGCCCATGTCCGAAGTCTGGAGCAGGTGATGGGATCAGACAACGTAATAACCTTGGGCAGCTCTAACCCTCTAACTTTGTCACCCATAGCACATGTGACTTCTCTCTTGACCTAGCTCCATCCCATGACTGCAGCTGTTCTTGGAGATGTTCTATAGTCGTGGCATCTCCATTACCTTAAAGCTTTGGCTTCCCTGATTCATGCAATAGATTCTCAGAGTCTCCTTGCAGAAAATCTAGCCCTACCACTTATTTCCTGATCTCAGTGGTTTTCTGAAATCTTGATGCAAGCCTACATGACCCAAGACTCTTGTAGTTCACGCACCTAAAAACCCATATTGTGTGGACAGAACTGCCAATTTCAGCTTCTAGCTTGAAATGTGGCCTCCTTGGGCCACAGTTGCAGCAATAACTGGGTATCTTTGATGCTGACCCTAGGGAAACATTTCTCTAGACAGCCGTTTTGCAGTAGGTACCTGCTTTGATACCTTTCTAAATTTAGACTTTCTCCTTTGAAATGAATGTTCATTTTTATAAGTTAGAACAAAGCCACTCACCTCATGACTGTAAAAACAGAGAAAGGAAGATACTAAGGTCCTATATTTCCTTCAAGGACATTCCACATTTCTTCCTACTAGGACTTTCTCCTAAGTTTTCACTGCCTCTCAAGAGAGTCATTTTGGGTCCTTTAAACACAGAGGCTTTGGGAAGACGTTTAAGATCTAAACTGTAGCAGTAATTAACTCCATCGTTTTGTGAATAAACTATATAATTTGTCCCTAAAACTCAAATTTCATAATTATAATATTACAGTTGCTTCTAAATAGCATACAGATAAAAGACATCATCTTTATCCCATCTTCAAATCCCTTTGCTTAGAGTTTAAGAGACAGACAGACAGAGAGAGAGAGAGAGAGAGAGAGAGAGAGAGAGAGAGAGAGAGAGAGAACAATTATCTACCTTAAGACTAAAAAGAAACTGTCATGCTTTAGGGAATAATGTAATATTTAATTGTCTATTTGGCCCAGAAATTATGAATTGACATGCTTATTTGTAGAGGAAGAACTGACAAGGGATGCTTTGATACTATCCCTTTAGCTGGAACCCAATCCCTCACTGTCAAATTCTATGCGCAGCTGCCACGTCCTCAAGTAGAGGGGTAGAATGCTAGCATGTCCCCAATATATTGAAATGTCTCTTGGTTTGTACGCTAAAGTTTAGCCCTGAGGAAATAACAGCCTGTGGGCCACCCATGGTCTAGACCAGAGGCAATAATGGGAAAGATCATGTGATGCCTAAAAATAATGGAAAAAGAGAGCAGGGTGTGAGTCACTGCTGTTTGGGAGGCAGTGAAAGGAGAGCTGAAAAAGAAGGAGAATATAAAAAGAGCCAGAGTAGAAATAAACACTGGATCTGCAGATGAGAAGCCAAAGGGATCACCCCAGACCTTGGGCCTCCAGAAGCTGCAGAGCTGAAGTCAAAGAGTGATGGGCAGAGGAAAGCCTGCACTTACTTACCTGACTCACCCTCAGGGACCTGGGACCAGTGATGGGTAGGGGAAAGCCTGCACTCACCTGACTTACCCTCAGGGACCTGGGACCAGTGATGGGTAAGGGAAAGCCTGCACTTACCTGACTCACCCTCAGGGACCTGGGACCAGTGATGGGTAGGGGAAAGCCTGCACTTACCTGACTCACCCTCAGGGACCTGGGACCAGTGATGGGTAGGGGAAAGCCTGCACTCACCTGACTTACCCTCAGGGACCTGGGACCAGTGATGGGCAGGGGAAAGCCTGCACTTACCTGACTCACCCTCAGGGACCTTGGGCCTGAAGCCTTGTAATCCACATTAATCACCAATCACCAGCATCAGTGTCCATGGCAGGGCAGGAAATATTCTCTCAGTGGCCATTTATATGAAGAAGGTCCCCAGGGACTTAAAATTTTTGAAGGAGACTAATCTAGAAACAATCATATACAAAAGAATGTACAATAAACACATCTTTGACAATAACAGAGCACTTTGTCCAAGGACTTAAGGCAGACAAAGGTCAGCTCTCTGCTCAAACTAGAACCTAAAAATGGAAGGAGAAGACATCTGAGAACCTTCCTGTGAGAGGTGACAAGTAAGCTGCAGACATGGAAGTCATCTTGATAGAGTCCTGGGAACAGGAAAACTGTGCCAGACAGTGCCACAACTGTGTGAATTTCCTACTACTATGGGATGCATTACTAACTACGTGCCTTAAGGTCATATAAATACATTCTTTCCATGTTCTAGAGCCTGGAAATCTGAAGTCCAGGTGTTGGCAGAAATCACATTCTTGAAGGAAGTTCCCCTCTAAGCTTCTTCTGACATTTAAAGGCTGTTAGAATCCTATGACTTGTGGCCACATTACTCTAAGCCTACCTACCTGTTCACATGATCTATCTGTGTATCATCAGATCCCCTTCGGTCTCTAAATTATGAAGATGGCTCTGATCACACAATGTGATCACATTTAGAGCCCACAAAATATCCCAGATAATCTTTTTATCTGAAGATTGTTTGGTAGTCAAAGACCCTCTTTTCCTATAATGGTAACAGTTTCCTGTGATTAGATCTGGTGTCTTCAGCAGCCCCTTCTCTACCTCCTATAAGGACCTGAGACCTGGTATCTAAAATGCCCAGGGTGCGGGCATTTCAGCATTCTCCAAGCTTAAGAAGATGTGAGATGTGAGGTAAGCAGACATGAGGGCATGAAAGATACTATATATAGCTCAGGATTTTAGAGAGAGAGAGAGAGACTTGCTCAGGAAAAGCACCCATAAAGGTTTTAAATGAGAGTGAGGTGGTCAGATTTTCTCTCCTGGGAATTACCCTATATTTAAATAAAGTAGGGTAGATATAGCCAAACTAAGGAAAACCACTAAATCTTTTATGGCAGTTTTCCTTTTATAGTCACAGGTAAAGTATAGATATGTAGTTACAGAGGGAGAGAGCCAAGGCTCTCCAAGAATCCACAAGGTCAGACTTGGTCACTAAATGAGAATTCTGTGGAGTTTTGAAAAGAAAGGTTAAGGCCCTGAAGGGCCTAGCAAGCACACACACACACACACACACACACACACACATACACACACAAAACCCTAGAAACTGTGTATAAGAAAATCTTAGGGAGAGGAGAGAGAAGGAAGAGAGGAAAAGGATATAAGGCTGTTTTTTCCATAGACTAAGAAATTAAGTGAAAAATGGGAAATGAGACATAGTGGAGGTATCCTATAGCTGACTATGTCCTCATGGTAGCCAGTGCTCAGAAAGTCACCTCACTCTGGAGATGATACCCTACCCTGGCCCAAGGCAGACTCCTGTCATTAATAACCGACAGGTATCATGATAAGTAGTAGGAGGATTCTTAGTTCCATTCACAATTTGTAGCTCCCCATGAAGTCTGGCAAAGCTATGGACAAGACCATACACTTATTCTGTCCCTACCCCAACCTTCCTCCCTATTAAGATGTCTGAGAACACTCCCTATGGAAACTGCTTGCATCCATTCCTACTTTAGGTCTTAGACTTAACTTCAGGGAGCCTGAGGTAAGACCACTTCTACTTCTGGCCATATAGCACTTGGAACAGTCTTAGCTAAGAGACAGGACAGCAAGCTTAGTTTTGAACACAGAATCTATGAGCTCTAAGAGAAAGTTAATTCTATGTATATTAGTAGGGGGAAAGAGCATTTTAGCAACAAAACTTTTCTCCAGTGATTAGACACCAAAAAGTCTTATGTCTCCACTAAGCACAGCATTTATTTTCCCGTATCCCACATGGTGTTGATTTTTTTTTTCCAAAATACATCTCACTAATGCTAGCATTCAGTAGAATTTCAACACAGGCTGACAGCTCACATGCTTCTAAGTTTATGTGGGCTCTAGAGTTTACAAAGCACGGCACATACTCCAAGCATGTTTCACAGACTGGTAACATCTTGTCATCTGAGAACTAGGGATGCTAAATTCCATGTGTTCTCCAGATCTACTAAGTGAGACTATCTGGGCTAGGGTGAGCCACCTGTGTTTTAACAAGATCTTAGGGTTATTCTATGGACATGAGTATTTGAGAAACACTGGTACATATCATCTCCTACAACTCATTGAAAGGTAGATTGACTGGTTGACATCAAATTACAGGCAAAAAATGCAAATGCAACAGAAACCAAGCATTCATATACTTATTATACTTATGAACACACACACACACACACACACACACACACACACACACACACACACACCTGACTTGTTTGCATGCTATAGGAGTACAAAGTTAGGCCTCAGCTGAGACTCTGAAATCTAGTCCAATACTTGCTAAAATGGAAACAACCCCAGTACTAGTTCAAGCTAACTTTATGAATGATAAATTCACTCAGTGAAAGGCTATGCCATCTCATAGACAGGTAAGTTTATATCTATAGACCTTCTATTGGGCCTATAGCCCTTTAATTTAAACATTCTATTCCTGCTGCTATTTGTTAGAAGTTATGGAGATATTGATTCCTTTACTTCTCAAATAATGTTAAAAATTATTGTTGCTAAGAGCCTACACAGGAACATGAGGAGAAATAGAAAAACTAATGCTTAACTGAGAGAGCACATCAACATTTGATCATGGATTAAAATGCTAAGTGTTGACCTGGGAGCCAGGTACAGTTGTTTGAGTTAGCCAGAAATGCATGGGATAACTCAGCTATGTTGTGTCTCCTGTTCTCAGACAGGGAAGCCTGGAACTTGTTCATATCAACAGCAGGCATATCCATCACAGGGGCAATGAGCGAGCTCCTTTACTAGTCTGCAGTAGAACTGTGTCTGCTGACATCACATGGTAAACTACATGAGATGGACCAAAGGACAAAAAGGTAGGCTTTTCCAAAAGTTCAAAGTTTCTCAGTAACAGCCAAAGACAGGACCAAGATACAGCAGGAACCCACATCATTAAGAATGTTGCAAATAAGTGTCTGTCACTGTCAGCTAAGGAAGCCAAGAATTGAAATGATAAGTATTTAAATGCTGGACAGTACAAATGGCATAGGACCTAGAGGTATGCAAAATGAGACCCTCTGCTCTCTGGCTAGTTTTGTTTTGTTGTGATGAAATTAGTTTTAGGACAGCATGAAATAAACAACAAATGATTTCATTTTCTGTTAGTTCTCCTAAAATGCAATTATAGGTACTTCTTTTTTTTTTTTTTTTTTTTTTTTTTTTTTTTTTTTTTTTTTTTTTTATTATAGGTACTTCTAAGTAACTAATTACATCATAACCTGGGGAGTACTCCCTTCAGAGTACTATAAAATTTCTTATAGAAGCAGAATAGCTATTAATAAATATCCTGTATAAACCATTCAGCCACTGTAGCAGATTTAGGGGCAATCTTTCCACCCTGAGGTTTTAGATTTCTTTTCTGTACCATGATATAAATTTTGGACCCTTGATGATATCAATATAAAATTTGATCTCACTTGGGACAAGGGATAAGCATCTCCATAATTTCTAAAAAGATAAATAGCAAGGAACAGGATGTTTTAACAAGCAGAGCCTTTAGCAGAAGGTCTGCAGATGTTGCCTGGTTCTTTCCATCACTGGAGTCTATTGCCTGTCTCTAGGACGATGCAGGAAGCCTTGAGACTACTTACTCAAAAACATCAGATAAAAGTCATGGTCAGGCAATTCCATCTGCTTCCTTCAAGAAAGAAACTTAACAAAGTAGTAATGTCTGAGCCTTGAGGAATGAAATTTCCTAAGGGTCTCCAACTTAACTCAAGCAGTATGTTCCTCTTCTATGTAATCTTGGAGCTGTTGTGGGGGTGGTGCAGACAGCTGGACGCCCTGCCTGTGCTGGCACATCCCAGAGATGGAAAGGTACCATCTGTGCCACTACTCTTGCTGATAGAATGCGGCAATGCCGAGCTGTGAGTTTCCAAATGTTCCATCTGGGTAGAATTGAATTTCCTCCTTAAAATAAAAAAGGAAAAACATGTTTGACATATACCTCTCCGTGTGATCATCTCCATAACCCTTTCTTAATTTCTACTATGTTCTCCTTCAGAGAAGTATGACATGAGCTGCCAAAAGCTAGGAGCAAAGGTTTTGTTGGTCTAGCTGACTAATTCTTAATTTTCTTATGAATTGAAAAAAAATTCTCTAGAAACAGTTTCCGTATACAAAATAATGTCCCACTCATCTGAGGAAAATATTCTGAACAGATCCCTAAATAGACAGGTAGAAGGGGAACACCTTACATTCATACAGTCAGAAAGCCTGGATTTGCCAGAATACTCTGGTGCCCTGTATTTCCACGCTAGAAAGACCTGGAATTAATTTTCTTTCCTACAAACTATTTTGGTTCTGAAGAACATTCTAAGTATAATAATAACAGCAATTAGAAGCACGACTTGAATTCAGAGTGACTTGCTTTTGAAGCCTTACGAGTAAGAGGGAACAAGAATACTCCTGCAGAATGCTAACGTGCCTCTCTGAGTACAATTATAGATTTGAGATCTCTTGTTATCTTACCATGGCAACCTTATTACTTAATTTCCCAAGTGTTGAACCTTTGTCATTTTGTTCCTTTAGGGGAGCCATTCAACTGCTTCCCCTGGATTCAGCTCACGTCATTGTCTTTAGCACATTCCTCAAAGCACATGCCACAAGCTCACATCCCCAGACCAAGAATTACAGCAAGAGCTTAGAAAAATTGGCTCCGCCCTCAGCATCTTACTTAGTTATATTATTTATAGTTAATGGAAACCAAGAATCCAAAGGGTCAGTGCCAAATCAAAAGCAATGCTTAGGTCCTCTGCATTATTCAATTTTAATAATAGTTGCTAAATATATTCTCTGCTGGGAACTTCAAGGCATACAAAGACTAAAGAAAACTTCTTTGATTTTAACGTGAGAAGTTCACAATGGAGAGAGAATAAAATCCAAGTTACTGTAAAGTAGTTTTAACTATGCCCACCAGACCAACAGCAGTAGCATTGCCTGGGAACTTAGGTATCAGAAACAGCAACACCTCTGAGGGGCCAGAACTCTTCAAGCCAGAAGCTTGCTTGCTTGCTTCTTGGTTGATTGGTATAATTCTTTCAGGTGACCTTGCTGTTTAAGTGATATAACACAAAGGAATAAAAGGAGAAACAATTTAAAGGAAAAGAGCAACTGTTTTTAGGTTGGGGCTCAGGAGCTCATTCCCATTCCATTCCATGTAGCATGTTGCCTGAAAAGGAGACTTCCTGCATCATCAATACACATGAAGCCTTGAATGCTAGCTAAGACACTGAAATGCAGGAAGTAGATGGAGTATCAGGGTGTTCCGAGGGAGAGACCTGTGAGCAAAGTCATAGAATCTAAAAAATGTACCAGGGCACTGAAGTGGGAGGGGGTTGATTGGGGGAACAGGGGGAGGGGAGAGGACTTATGGGACTTTCGGGGAGGGGGGAACCAGGAAAGGGGAAATCATTTGAAATGTAAATAAAGAATATATCTAAGAAAAAAATGTATTTTTATTAATTATTTTCTTATTAATTATTTTATTCAGTTACATTTCAAATGTTGCCTGACTTCCTAGTCTACACTCCACAAATCCCCTACCCCAACCCTCCTCCCTTTCGTCTCTAAAGTGGGTACTCCCACACCCACCAGTGCATCCACTCCCACCTCACCCATCTAGCATCCCCCTTCTCTGGGGCATCAAGCCTCCACAGGACCAAGTGCATCCCCTTTCACGGCCAGACAAGGCAGTCTTCTGCTACATATACAGCAGAGGTCACAGACTAGCCCATGCATACTCTTCAGTTGGTGGTTAAGTCCCTGGAAGCTCTGGGGACTCTGGTTAGTTGATACTGTTGTTCTTCACATGGAGTTACAATCACCTTCAGCTCCTTTAGTCATTTCCCTAACTCTTCCATTTGGGTTCCGTGGGTTCAGGTCAATGGTTGGCTGCAAGCATCTGCATCTGTATTAGTCAAGTGCTGGTAGAGCTTCTCAGAGGACAGCCTTGCCAGGCTCCTATCTGCAAGCACAACATGGCATCAGCAATAGTGTCAAGGTCTGGTGCCTGTTCACGGGATGGATCCCAAGTTGAGGAGGTCTCTGGAAGGCTTTTCCTTTAGTCTCTGCTCTATTTTTGTCCCTGTATTTCCTTTAGACAAGAACAATTCTGGGTCAAAAAATTTTAGAGGGAGGATGGCCCCACCCCTCAACTAGGGGCCATGTCTATCTGCTAGAGGTTGTTTGTCTCTTCAGATTCTACCTCCCCACTGTTGGGCATTTTGGGTAAGGTCATCCCCATGGTGGGGAAGCCTCTTGGAGTCCTGGTATCTAGGACTTTCTAGAGGTTCCCGCTGTTCCCTACCCTACACTGCTGGATATTTATATTCAGTTTCTTGGCCCTCTGGACTTCTCTCTTGTCTCTCCCCATACCTGATCCTGCTTCCCTTTTCCTGTCCCCCTCCCCTATCCCACCCATGTCACTCCCTCCTTCCTTCTTCTAAGTGGGATTGAAACATCTGCACTTGGGCCTTCCCTCTTATTAAGCTTCATATGATCTGTGGAGTGTATCATGGGTATTCTGAACTTTTTGGCTAATATCCACTTATCAGTGAGTACATTCTATGAATGTCCTTTTGGGTCTGGGTTACTTCAATCAGGATAATTTTTCTAGTTCCATCCATTTGCTTGCAAAATTCATAATGTCCTCTTTTATTAATAGCTGAGTATTATTCCATTGTGTAAATGAACCACATTTTCTATATCCATTCTTCAGTTGAGGGACATCTGGGTTGTTTCCAGCTTCTGGCCATTTTAAATAAAGCTGCTATAAACATAGTGGAGCACAAATCCTTGTGATATGGTAGAGCATCTTTTGGATATATGCCCAGGAGTGGTATAGCTGAATCTTCAGGTAAGACTATTTTCAATATTCTGAGGAACCTCCAGATTGATTTCCAAAGTGGTTGTACCAGTTTGCAATCCCATTGGCAATGGAAGAGAGGTCATCTTTCTCCACATCCTCTCCAGTATTTGCTGTTGCCTGAGTTTTTATCTTAGGCATTTTGATTGGTGTAAGGTGGAATCTTAGGGTCATTTTGATTTGCATTTTCCTGATGACTAGGGATGTTGAACATTTCTTTAAATGTTTCTCGGCCATTCAAGATTCCTCAGTTGAGAATTCTCTGTTTAGCTCTATAGTCCATTTTCAAATTGGGTTATTTGGTTTCTGAAGTCTAACTTCTTGAGGAGATAGATGATAGATAGATAGATAGATAGATAGATAGATAGATAGATAGATAGATAGATAGATAGATAGATAGATAGATAGATAGATATTGAATATTAGCCCCCTATCAGATGTAGGGTTGGTGATCTTTCCCAATCTGCAGGTTGCTATTTTGTCTTATCAACATTGTCCTTTGCCTTACAGAAGAAGCTTTTCAGTTTCATGAGGTCCCATTTGTAAATTGTTGATCTTAGAGCCTGAACCATTGGTGATCTGTCCAGGAAATCTTCCCTTATGTCAATACATTCAAGGGTGTTTCCTACCTTCTCTTCTCTTAGATTCATTGTATCTGGTTTTATATGTCGGTCATTATCCAACTTGGACTTGAGCTTGTACAAGATGATAAATATGGATCAATTTGCATTCTTCTACATGCAGGCCTCTAGTTAGACAAGCACCATTTGTTGAAGATGCTTTCTTTTTTCTATTGTATGGGTTTGGCTTCTTTGTCAAAGATCAAGTGTCCATATGTGTGTGAGTTTATTTCTGAGTATTCAATTCTATTCTTTTATGAATTCTTTGAAACTTTCATACATACAGTGTCTTTGATCATATTCACCACCCAATGCCTCCTCCTAACTCTTCCTAGATATACCCCCACATCTCCTACTTTGTGTTCTCTTTCTGTGTTTTATTTGGGAGGCACTTCTTTTATATAATCCACTGAGCCCAATCTATGCTGCCCAAACACTCCTCAGTGTGAGATTATCCAGTAGATCATAATTGATATTCAGGATTGTTGCTAAAGATCCAGCCATCAGATAGGTGGAAATAGATCAATTGGTACTTTCTAGGAGAAAAAAAATATCCAAAATGAAAGTCTGGGAAAAAAAAATCTTAAGAATAACACAAAGGACCTAAAAGATAAACACACACACACACACACACACACACACACACACACACACACACACACACAAGACAAATATGAGAGAGAGAGAGCGAGAGAGAACTTCCAGAATCATACCTGCAAAAGGCAAGAAAATACAAAGCTTTAAGATGAAAGGCATGCTTACGCAAGGCATGTCTGATTGCATAATTCATTGAAACTCAAAAGTATTTATTATTGGGTTAGAGGATGTCAAGTTCTTGGTGACCTTCCAAAAAAAGACATCATTTAAGTGTCCTATGACCAGATCTTACATGGTTAAAGGCATGTGAGATGGGAAAATGGTTGGGCAATCACTCCCCTCACTTCTCTTCTGTGAATTTTTGCTGTGCTGGGGAAGAAGGGCATGGTGGTATTGACTGAGTTCAGTACATTCACATAGTGTTTTCATAGATGAAAACACTGAACATAATTCCCATTTATGATATCAAGTCTCCCCCAGAGAACAGGATTTCAATAGCTTGCATACATGAAATAGAAAACAAAGCACTTCTGTGGTCACCAGCCCATCCTGTTCCTCTAGGAAAGGCAAAACTAGCACCAACTGACCTTCCATAAGGCTGATATTACATTTTTAAAGGCAGTCTGATAAGCTTAATTAAATCATTTCTGGTTTTCTTTCCAAAATCTGGATGGCTGCTCATCTAATTCTGGCTTGGCATCTTGAAGAAAAATCATATTGTAGGAATAAGGATGTTGCATTCACCATCAGCATGCCCCCAAGGACAAAAGGCACTCTGGGTGCTTTGCAAGGCTGCAGAATCTGAAAGGGCAGAGTAGCAGCTCCATTTCAGCAAAAATAAATATCCTATTACAGCACGTTGTTTTTGCAGCTGACTGAGGCTTTGCTATAGTGCAAAGGAAAAGAAGGTTTCTGGCAGGGCAAAGAACTGTGTCTACATCACTCCTTTATGACGCCATTTTCTCCCCTCAAGCTAGGAAGTCCCAGAGGAATTTTTACTTCCAACAAATGCCTAGTACTTTTTGCTGTACTCAGCATGTGTGACTGGATTTTGAGACTATTTAAAATAAAGTGTTGAACCAGTTCTCTCGGTACCATTTATTCTTTCCTCCCTAATTTTCCACTCCATATTGCCTTTATATTTCAAAATTATGGGAAAATAAGGGAAACCACAGCATGTCTTTGCATTTTTAATTTTTAACCTGATTCTAGTGAGCCATGGCAACCTAGAAGCTTAAATCTGCGTGAGACATTCCAAATCTTCTGGCTTTAAAATAGCAGCACATCTTTTAGCAGTTTAGCTATTATGAGGTAGATTTTCATGCACATTAATGCTTGTTGAACTAAAGTGCATTTCATTTTTGCATCTTTTTCTTCTTCTTCTGAGGAATAGAAAGCTTGAGGGATATGTGTTTTTTACACCTTAATAAATAAATTTGAATATGCAAGGCAGGAACTAAGTTATTTATTTTCTATTTGCCTTGATTATTGATTAGGACTGACCCTGCTTTGGAAAGTAAGGTATTTAGATAACAGAGCTGTTGCACTGGAGCCTGTCTGTTAGCATACAGAGTTAAATATATCTTTTTTAATTGTGTGCGCATGTGCACGCATGTGCGTGCAAGAGTGTGCATGCGTCTAAGTTAGAGAACAACCCATGGGAGTTACCTCTCTCCCTCCTCCCAGTAGGTTCTAGAGATCTAGAGCCCAGGTCATGAGGTTGGGTGGCAGATGCCACCTGCTGAACATTTCCTTGGCCAAGGAAGTACTTGGAATCAAAAGTGTCTCAGATCTCACATATTTGGGGAAATGCACAGAATAAAAGAGATTTTACAATGCAAAGTTCTCTGCATGCACCTGTTTTGATTGTGACTTGCCACAGGAGATCACCTATGGAACCACTTGTGGAATCATATTGCTGCTCAACTACTTTCCCATTTTGAACTTCAGATATGAAATGTTCTGATTACCGATGCTGTGTGCACCAATTCTGTCTTTTTTGGATTCCTCCAGAAACAACCCCCTAAGATGAGCATTTGAGAATACATAGTTTATTTGGGAGGTAATTAATTTTTTAAATTAATTAATTTTTTACACTCCATATTTTATCCCCCCCAGTCCACCCTCTGACTGTTCCACATCCCGTACCTCCTCCCCACTCCCCTGTCTCCATGTGGATGTCCCCACTCCTCACCCCCACCTGACCTCTAAACTCCCTGCGGCCTCTAGTCTCTTGAGGATTAGGTGCATCATCTCTGAATGAACACAGACTCAGCAGTCCTCTACTGTATGTGTGCTGGGGACTTCATATCAGTGTATGCTACCTGTTTGGTGATCCAGTGTTTGAGGGATCTCATGGGTCCTGATTAAATGAGACTGCTGGTCCTCCTACAGGATTGCCCTTCTCAGAGTCTTTCAGCCTTCCCTAATCCAACAACAGGGGTCAGCTGCTTCTGTCCATTGGTTGGGTGCAAATATCTGCATCTGACTCTTTCAGCTGCTTGTTGGGTCTTCTGGAGTGCAGTCATGATATGTCCCTTTTTGTGAGTGCTCCATAGTCTCAGTAATAGTGTCAGGACTTGGGACCTCCCCTTGAGCTGGATCCCACTTTAGGTCTGTCTCTGGACCTTCTTTTTCTCAGGCTCCCCTCCATTTCTATCCCTATAACTCTCTCAGAGAGGCACAATTATGGGTCAGAGTTGTGACTGTGGGATGGCCCCCCCTCTCCCTCATTTGAGGACCTGTCTTCTTGCTGGAGGTGGACTCTATAAGTTCCCTCTCCCTACTGTCAGTCACTTCATTTAAGGTCCCTCCCTTTGAGTCCTGAGAGTCTACCATTTCCCAGGTCTCTAGTGTATTCTGGAGGGTACCCCCAACTTCCTATCTCCCAAGGTTGCCTGTTTCCATTCTTTCTGCTGACCCTCAGAGTTTCAGTCCTTTTCACTCACCCAATACCTGAAGACCCAGCTATATCACTCTTGGGAATATGCCCAAAAGATGCTCCACCATGCCACAGGGGAACATGTTCCACTATGTTCATAGCAGACTTATTTGTGATAGCCAGAAGCTGGAGACAACACAGATGTCCCACGACAGAAAAATGGATACAGAAAATGTGGTTCATTTACACAATGGAATACTACTCAGCTATTAAGAATGAGGACATCCTGAGTTTTGCAGGAAAATGGATGGAACTAGAAAATATTATCCTGAGTGAGATAACTTAGACCCAAAAAGACAAGCATGGTATGTTCTCACTAATAAGTGGATGTTTAAAAGTACAGAGTACCCAAGATACAGTCCATAGAATTCAAAAAGGTCAACAATCTGAAGTACAAAAGTAAGGATACCTCAATCCCACTTGGGAGGGAGAACAAAGCAATCACAAATGGGGAGGGAGGGACCTAGGAGGGAAAGTGGACAGGGGAGAGGGAGGGAGGGGAGAGGGGAACATGATCTGGGAGGAGGACATTGAGAGAATAGAGAACTGAGACAAGGAGGGAAGAGAGCTATAAAGTTTTTCTTAAGAAGACATCACTCCTTTGCTGGTTGCTCTTACTGGAAACCTCTGGGAAAGGCCATGAAGGGATGCCCCAATGAGGGCTGGTCAGGAAGTTGTCAGTCAATTCAGTCCCTAGTTAAGAGCTCTGGCCAGATTACTTTTCAGTGTTATCTATAGATTCAGTGCTTTCTTAGTGAAAAACCTAGTGACTCTTGGAGATACCATGGAGCCAGTTTTGAAGTGAATAAAGAAAATGTCTGTAACACTTAAAAGAATACCAAAGAGAATTGACTCTGAGGACTATCCAATTTTAATACTTAATATAATGCTATAAATAGCATTTGAGGGGAAAACAGACACATAAATCAATGGGAAAAATAAAGAGTCCATAAATGGACTCACACACATATTACCAAGTTATCTGTCAGAAAAACTCAGACTACTTCATGGGGAAGGGCTTGGTTTACCTAGAAAGGGTGTTAGGGCCTCTTTACAGACCTTACTCCTTTCACAAAAACTAACAGAAAAAAAGATAAGTGTAAACATTTGAAGTGTAAAAGTATAGAAACTCTACAGAAAGATGTAAGACAACATTTATGTGACCCTGGGTTGTTCAACTTTGGACTATTCCAAAAGAACAATCTGTAAATAGAAACTTGACACAACTATAATCCACTGGCACTGGGCACTTCTGATCAACAAAAGCCATTGCCAAGACAATGAATGACAGAAGGAAGGAAACAATTACAATACACTCACTTGGAACAGGATTGGTTTGTATCTAAAATTCCAGAAATCATTAAAATTTGTGGATGAGAAAAATCCAAATAAAAACTTTTAAAACTGTCTGAATCAATTAAAATAGCACGTAGGTTAGGATCTTTGTTTTAAGACATTTTTAATTGTTCAAGCACTTTGTGTATCACATACACAGTGGATTTGGTTTGACCACATTTGTTCTTCCCATTCTCTCCCATTCAATCCCTTCCTTATCCCCATCCACTATGTTTTGCTCCTAACTTCATGTTAGTTTGGTTTTTTTAAACACCATTGAGTCTACTTAGTGCTGCCTGTATGTGAATTCACTGGGGTGTGGGTAACCTCTTGGGGGCCTCAACCCAAAAGAAAACTGACTCCCTGTACCAATCAGCCAATTGCCAGTAGCTCCTCAATGCCAGTTACCCCCTCAGCAACAAGTGGGACGTCAAGAGCCCCTCCCCCACCCATGCTGGAATATGATCAACTTGGTCTTGTACAAACAGTCACAGCTGTGAGTTCATATGTTCAACTGCACTATGTCCAGAATATATACAATGTTGATACAGACATCAACCACTTCTGGCTTTTACAATTTTTCCTCTTCCATGATGATCTCTGAGTGTGACGAACAGGGGTGTGATCTGAATGTCCCATTTAGGGCTGAGCACTCCATAGTCCCTTGAATGTTGGCCCCATTGTGGTTCTCTGTACTAACTGGGTCTTGATTTCGAAGGTAATACCCAGAATAAACAAATAGAAAGTACGTTTTCAAAAGCCAAGTCCTTTATTCTCACTTTGTCCCAAACTGTACTCATTTGATCTCTGAACTCTTTTTTTTCCTATATTCTTTATTTATATTCCAAATGATTTCCCCTTTCCCAGTTCACCCCTCCCCAAAAGTCCCATAAGCCCTCTTCCCTCCCCCTGTTCCCCAGTCAATCCCTTCCTGCTTCTCTGTCCTGGTATTCCCCTACACTGTTACATCCAGTCTTTCCAGGACCAGGGGCCTCTCCTTCCTTCTTCTTGGGAATCATTTGATATGTGAATTGTGTCTTGGGTATTCCAAGCTTCTGGATTAATATCCACTTATCAGTGACTGCATACCATGTGTGTTCTTTTGTGATTGGGTTACCTCACTTAGAATGATATTTTCCAGTTCTGACCATTTGCCTAAGAATTTCATGAATTCATTGCTTTTAATTGCTGAGTAGTATTCCATTGTGTAAATATACCACATTTTCTGTATCCATTCCTCCATTGAGGGACATCTGGGTTCTTTCTAGCTTCTGGCTATTATAAATAAGGATGCTATGAGCATGTGTCCTAATTGCATGCCAGGGAGTCCTCTGGGTATATGCCCAGAAGTGGTACAACAGCGTCCTCCAGGAGTGTCATGCCCAGTTTTCTGAGGAACTGCCTCAAGCAAATCAGTAGCCTTCCTATACTCAAAGGATAAGCAGGCTCTCTGAACTCTTTATGCTTTTAAACTTGATCTTAAAGGAATTACCCTATAAGAGGGAATTCTATAAGTGAGTGAGTGGAAGGCAGATAAAGGGATGAGATACTGCTCCCCAGACCAGATGGGTGTGCATGGAGGGCTGGAAGAGTAGACCAAAGCCTCATAGCACCCTGACATGGTGAAAAATTCTCAGATGAAAGCTTGAACCAAGCACAAAGCCTGCCAGTACTTCAAAAGGCTCTACTGTTCTGAACGCTGAAGCATAGAGACCCTGCCTTCCTGAACTACCAGACATTTACATAGAGATGGAGACAGAGATGCTAGATAGAAAAGCAAATCTCTTTCCTGACTTTTCCTGAATAGGAAAAAAATCCTCTCATTCTTACTTTTGTTTGTTTGTTTGCCATTGTTATATTTAATGTGTGTATGCATTTTTGTTTGTGCTCTTGTGTGTGCACATGTGTGTGAGTGTGGAACATCTGTGCTGATGAGACTACAGGTGTGAATGTACATGGAAGCCAGAGGTGAACATTGTGTCTTTTGTCACTCTTTTCCTTATTCCTTTGAGGCAATGCCTCTGGCTGAACCAAGAACTTGTGCTTTTCAGGGGTGCTAGCAGCCCACAAGCCCTGATGATCTTGTTTCTAACTCTTTCAATGATGGAAAGGACATGCTTAGACCCACTCCCGACTTGTTATATGGTTGTTAGTATCTGCACTCCATTCTTCACGACTATTTAGCATACACTCCTAACTACTGAGCCATCTCTCCAGCCCTCATTTGTGATTTTGTTCCTAAGGGAGACCATAAGCTTTAATGCTTATAAAGATATTATCTCTGACAGCCTGTCCAAAGTCAGAGATGGACTTAATTTTATTTGAATAAAACAATCATGACATGTCTTGTGCAACTGAGTTCATGAAGCCACACTCTGAATGGACTGAATGTTTGTGTGCCCCCAAATTCAATATTGGAAGACAAACTCCTAATAGGTTGGTATTAGTAGGTGAGACCTATGAGAGACAATTAGTTTGTGGTGGTAGAATTTTGTGAATTGGATCATAAATTTGAGAACTGGGGGAGACAGTTATCCATGAGTCAGGATGTAGGCCTTAGCTGACTATAGAATATGCATTCTTGAGCCTTACATTCTTGAGCCTGCAGAACTGCAGGAAACAGGGTTGCCTGCTTGATTTTAAACTGAGTGAGCTAGGACAGACCCACTTGATAAACACAAATAACATTTTTTAACACCTTAAAGATTTTTTTTTGCTTATATATTATGGTTTCTGATTTTGTTTATATGGGTTTTCTGTATGTGCAAATATATGTCTCATGTGTTTCTTCCTTTGGCTCCTGTTTTAAAATTCTGTTTGTGTTGTCCTATATGATTTTTTATTTGTATTTTATCTTATTTTATTTCTTTAAAATACCTGCTTGTACACTATGAGAGAGAAGGAAAGAGTGTAGATTTAGATGGGTGGGAAAGTGAGGAGGATCTGGAAGGAGTTTGGGGGAGGGTAAACTCTAACCAGAATGTACTGTTTGAAAAAAAATCTATTTTCAATTAAAAAAGATAAAAAAGTACAAATGTAAGGGCATTTGTCAGAAGGACTTACAGGTGCCAAACTTTGAGTAATAGAATTATACATTTTTTAAATTTTTCTTTGTATGTGGCTTCAAATTCCTATACACTGAACATGTTTTGCTTACATAAAAATGAGGACAGAAAGACTGAGTCTCATAAGAAAAAGTTAACTAGGTTGTAGAGTAAGGCAGTCCTACCTCTGAATAACCAGTTCTTTGCTTACCAACTGTGTGGCTTTAAGAAAACAATTTATACTTCTGAACCTCATAACTTTGGTACTGAAAAATAATAATATTCACTTAGTAGTGTTATCAGAGATTGAAATTAATATATACACAGAGAAGAAAACAACTTTCTAAGCTGGATGGCATTGCTATACACCTTTGATCCCAGCATTCAGGAGACAGAAACAGGCAGATCTCTGAGTTCAAGGCCAGCCTGGACAGAGCAAGTTCCAGCACATCCAGATCTATAGTGGGAAACCCTATATTAAAGACAAACAAACAAATAAAATTATATAAATAAATAAAATACTCTTTTACACAGATGTATATAAATACTTATAGTTATTATATACATTTTGCATATGTGTGGGGTAGGAATTGAACTCAGAGTCCTATGTAGGACTTAGGCAAGCTCTGTACTACAGAGCTACACCCCAATCTCCTGATTCCTAGGCACTATGAACTTATCGATTTTATGATATATAAGTAATATTTCTATGAAGATGTGAGAAAGCACACAAATGTGTTATCATATATCTTAGCAATAGAGCATGGCTAGAATGTCCAAGTCTTTGATCCCCAGCAATGTAAAAAATAAAAAAAGCAAGTTGACAAGCAAAAATCCCATATTCTTATGGATGATTGTGGTATTTTTATATGAATATTTAGGTCAACTATGGTTTGTTACCTAGATACACAAGAAATATAATCAAGTAAAGACGTGACCAGAATTTATCTTTAAAAATGAAAATAAAATAATTGTTTCTTTAGTGTTGTTTTAATTTTTGCCAACTCTAAACCACAAAAGTTCTGCCCTAGGACAGTTTTTTCTTCGAAAATTTGTTGATAGGGATCCATAGGGCAGTGTACCAATTAGAGGGGCTAGCTGCTTTCATGGGTGGACAGTTCAGATATTCTTTAATCCCTATAGGCTTTTTATCCTTCTTATAAAGTTAAGAGGAGAATGCTTGTTAAGTGGCAATATGAGTCCTGCAAAATTCATAAATGGAAATCTCCACTCCCAGGACCTGAATTTGTGACTTTATTTGCATATTGGGCGTGTAAAGAGATAGTCATTGTCTTAGTGTCTTAGTCAGGGTTTGTATTCCTGCACAAAACAGAATCACCAAGAAACAAGTTGAGGAAGAAAGGGTTTATTCAACTTGCAATTCCACATTGCTGTTCATAACCAAAGGAAGTCAGGACAGGAACTCACACAGGGCAGGAACTTGGAAGAAGGAGCTGATGAAGAGGCCTTGGAGGGGTGTTGCTTACTAGATTACTTCCTCTGGCTTGCTCATTTTGCTTTCTTATAGAACCCAAGACTACCAGCCCAGAGATGACACCACCCACAATGGGCCCTCCCACCCTTGATCACTAATTGAGAAAATACCTTACAGCTGGATTTCATGGAGGCATTTCCTCAAGGGAAGCTCCTTTCTATGTGATAACTCCACCTTGTGTCAAGTTGACACAGAAAACCAGCCAGTACAGTTTGGGTTACTATTATAATGAACACCAATGACCAAAGCAACTTGAAGACCAAAGGGTTTATTTGGTTTACACTTCTATAACATTGCTCTTCATCAAAGGAAGTAAGGACAAGAACTTAAACAAGGAAGAAATCTGGAGGCAGGAACTGATACAGAGACCATGGAGGGCTGTTGCTTACTGACTTGTTTATCATGGCTCAGCATGCTTCTCATAGAATCCAGGACCGCCAGACCAAGGATGCAACCACCTACAATGGGGCTCTCCCCTTTCCATTACTAATTAAGTAAATGCTTTGCAGCCAGATCTTATAGAGATATTATCTCAGTTGATGTTCCTTCCTTTCAGATTTCTTTAGTTTATGTCAAGTTGACATAAAAGTAGCCAGCATAGTAATATTAAAATAAGTTTGCTCAAGGAGCCTTGATACAATATGACTGGTACCCTTATATGTAGAAGGTATTAGGACGTAGATCCAAAAGGAGGGGCCTCAAAGGAAGACAACTTTGTCAACTGTCTGACTCAAGACTTGTAGCCTTCACAATCATTACATGTGAAAGTATTGAAAGAAATCTTGATGGTACTAAGTAAACATAAGATTTCTTTCTTACAGTCATCTAAAAAGAAAAAAATCATTAAACTACAGGGCATGACTACTTACTGAAGTTAAAGTTATAGTAACTTCTTTTTTATATTTTTTATTAGATATTTGCTTTATTCACATTTCAAATGGTATCCCCTTTCTGCATTACCCTCTTTGAAAATCCCCTATCCCATCCCCCCTCCCCCTGCTCACCCCCCTATATTAACTTCTTCTTTTCCTCCTCCTCCTCTTCATCCTCCTCTTCTTCCCTTCTTAAATACAGTCTTGGCAGAGCCTGACTATGTAGCCCATACTGATATGAAACTCATAATCCTCCTGCTCCAGCATTTTGAGTGCTTTGATTATAGGCATATGCACCATTCTCAGGTGTAAGGCTACTTCTATTTAAAGGTGTTTTGTGAGAATATTTAATCATTCTTTTTAATATGAAATGCAGCATGAAGAAAGATGCCAGTTTACAAGTTTTGGTTTGATCTTTCTATGACCATCTAAGGCTGAGATTCTTAGTGGAAGGAAGAAAGACTTGAAGAAACTAAAAAAGATGCAGTTAATATTCATGACAACAAAGAAAAAAGATAGGGTGAGCAGGGAGATGAGCTAGCCCAATTGCAAGCATTGAAAGAATTGGGAGTCACACCAAGATACTTTATATGGTTTGTGGCTATCGTGAAGGGTATCATTTCTCTTACTTCTTTCTCAGCCTGCTTATCCTTTGAGTATAGGAAGGCTACTGACTTGCTTGAGTTGATTTTATATCCAGCCACTTTGCTGAAGTTATCAGCTGTAGGAGTTCTCTGGTGGAGTTCTTTGGGTCACTTAAGTATACTATCATATCGTCTGCAAATAGTGATAGTTTGACTTCTTCCTTTCCAATTTGTATCCCTTTGACCTCTTTTTGTTGTCTAATTGCTCTAGCTAGAACTTCAAGTACTATATTGAAAAGATATGGAGAGAGAGGGCAGCCTTGTCTAGTGCCTGATTTTAGTGGGATTGCTTCAAGTTTCTCTCCATTTAGATTGATGCTGGCTACCAGTTTGCTGTAAATTGCTTTTACTATGTTTAGATATGGGCCTCGAATTCCTGATCTTTCCAAGACCTTTAGCATGAAAGGATGCTGAATTTTGTCAAATGCTTTCTCAGCATCTAATGAGATGACCATGTGGTTTTTTTCTTTGAGATTGTTTATATAGTGGATTACATTGATGGATTTCCTTATATTGAACCATCCCTGCATCCCTGGGATGAAGCCTACTTGATCGTAGTGAATGATCGTTTTGATGTGTTCTTGGATTCGGTTGGCAAGAATTTTATTGAGTATTTTTGCATCGATATTCATAAGAGAGATTGACCTGAGATTCTCTTTCTTTGTCGGATCTTTGTGTGCTTTTTGTATTAGCGTAATTGTGGCTTCATAGAACGAGTTGGGTAGTGTTCCTTCTGTTTCTATTTTGTGGAATAGTTTGAAGAGTATTGGTGTTAGGTCTTCTTTGAAGGTCTGATAGAATTCTACACTAAAACCATCTGGACCTGTGCTTTTTTTGGTTGGAAGACTTCCAATGACGACTTCTATTTCTTCAGGGGTTATAGGATGGTTTAGATGGTCTATTTGATCCTGATTTAATTTTGGTATTTGGTATCTATCAAGGAAATTATCCATTTCCTCGAGATTTTCTAGTTGTGTTGAATACAGACTTTTCTCTAACCAAATAACTGAAAGATCTATATGACAGGAACTTCAAGTCTCTGAAGAAAGAAATTGAGGAAGACCTCAGAAGATGGAAAAATCTGCCATGCTCATGGATTGGCAGGATTAATATAGTAAAAATGACCATCTTGCCAAAAGCAATATACAGATTCAATGCAATCCCCATCAAAATCCCAACTCAATTCTTCATAGAGTTAGAAAGAGCAATTCAAAAATTCATCTGGAATAACAGAAAACCCAGGATAGCTAAAACTATTCTCAAGAGTAAAAGAACCTCTGGGGGAATCAATATCCCGGACCTCAAGCTGTACTACAGAGCAATAGTGTTAAAAACCGCATGGTATTGGTACAGTGACAGGCATGTAGATCAATGGAACAGAATTAACGACCCAGAAATGAATCCACACTCCTATGGTCACTTGATCTTTGACAAAGGAGCTAAAACCATCCGGCGGAAACAAATGGTGCTGGCTCAACTGGAGGTCAACATGCAGAAGAATGCAAATTGACCCATTCTTATCTCCTTGCACTAAGCTCAATTCCAAGTGGATCAAGGACCTCCACATAAAACCAGACACACTGAAACTAATAGAAAGGAAACTAGGGAAGAACCTTGAACATATGGGCAGAGGGGAGAATTTCCTGAATAGAACTCCAATAGCTTATGCTCTAAGATCAAGAATTGACAAATGGGACCTCATTAAATTACAAAGGTTTTGCAAGGCAAAAGACACTGTCAAAAAAACAAAGCGGCAACCAACTAACTGGGAAATGATCTTTACCAAGCCTACATCCGACAGAGGGCTAATATCCAATATATACAAAGAACTCAAGAAGTTAAACTCCAGAGAGGCAAGTAACCCTATTAAAAAATGGGGTACAGAGCTAAACAAAGAGTTCTCACCTGAAGAATATTTAACAGCTGAGAAGCACCTAAAGAGATGTTCATCATCCTTAGTCATTAGGGAAATGCAAATCAAAACAACCCTGAGATTCCATCTCACACCAGTCAGAATGGCTAAGATCAAAAACACAGGAGACAGCAGTTGTTGGTGATGATGTGGAGAAAGAGGAACACTCCTCCACTGCTGGTGGAATTGCAAGCTGGTACAACCACTCTGGAAAGCAGTCTGGTGGTTCCTCAGAAAACTGGGCATGACACTCCCGGAGGATCCTGTTATACCACTCCTGGGCATATACCCAGAGGCTTTCCCTGCATGCAATAAGGATACATGCTCCACTATGTTCATAGCAGCCTTATTTATAATAGCCAGAAGCTGGAAAGAACCCAGGTGTCCCTCAATGGAGGAATGGATTCAGAAGATGTGGTATATTTACACAATGGAATACTACTCTGCAATTAAAAACAATGAATTCACGAAATTCCTAGGCAAATGGTCAGAACTTGAAAATATCATCCTTAGTGAGGTAACCCAATCACAAAAGAACACACATGGTATGCAGTCACTGATAAGGGGATATTAACCCAGAATCTCGGAATACCCTAGACACAATTCGCATATCAATAGATTTCCAAGAAGATGGAAGGAGAGACCCCTGGTCCTGGAAAGACTGGATGTAGGGGAATGCCAGGACAGAGAAGTGAGAGGGGGTTGAATGAGGAAAAGAGGGAGGGAAGGGGGCTTATGGGACTTTCGGGGAGGGAGGAAACGGGAAAGGGGAAATGATTTGGAATGTAAATAAAAAAACTTAGAAAAAAAAAAGAATGAATTGGGAGCAAGAAGAGATGCTGCAACCATTACTAGGAGTAGGACATTGGGAAATCAGGACACGCAGAATTATAGAAAGGATGTTAGGTGGAAGAAAATGTGGTATCTGCTCATACTTCCATGAAACCCAGTTGTGCAATCTTTATAACAGCCTCCATGGCTTTTGGTTCATGACATTTTTGCTGACATTCTGAAATACTGAAAAGGTTGTAAAATTTATAAAAGGAGCATACAACAGTTCAGTCCACTTAGTAATTTTCTCTCAACATTTTCCACAATGTGGAATACAAAGCAATAAGCCGTAAGGACAGTGACTAAGCACAGGGTCTTTTAAATCGAGCTCTCCCTTCCATTTAATCTCCCTGGCTTTAAAGTGTCTGCTGCGCAGCCCATCTGTTGTTCTATTTTGATTGTTTTTGGCAAACAGATGCAGGAGGAGAACACTGTCGCCTTTTCTGTTTTATGTAACCCTAGAGATACTATCAGAATGTTAGTAGGATTTTGTTTCTTTTGTAGGAAAAAGATGCAAAGCACTTTTTAAAAACCAGAAAAAGTATTGGCTCTTGTCAGTGGAAAACTAGGCATTGTCTGACACAATCTTCCAGGATATGTGAGTTTATGGACTCACAACCTTTCTCCTTATTTGAGCTCTTTACAGTTCTGCAAGCTGTAAACTATTGAAAATATGAAAGTGATTCAAAATTATGCAACCATCACTATTAAAGCTAAAATGTTTTTATCTCTTGAAGTGAAACTTTGTTTCCTCAAAAATTGCTAATCTTTCCCACTTTCTATCTTTCCCTTGTCAGCCTCTGATCCACTTTCTGACCCTATGATCTGCCTACTATGAACAGCTTACATAACAGTACCATGGGATACCCAACCTTCTGTGTCTCAACCCTTTGATAGAGAAAATAATATTTTCAAAGTTCATCCATAGTATAATGAGAATAGACACACATCCCCATTCAAGGTAAGATAGTGTCCTATCTTGGGGATGTGCCTCATTTTGTTGACCTGTTTATCAGTTGGTGAACAATTTGGTGGCTTCTATGTTTTGAGCATTATAAATAATTTTTGCTATATTAAAAAAAAATCAGAAAGATTTTTGTCTACGAATATATAAATAAGCCTGAAGATTCAACAGATTGTTTTTGTCTCTATAGCTTCTTCTCAGGAATCCTATGTAACCTGCATGTGTATCTTCATTTTAGATTAATTAATGAGCTAAATAAAATCCTTGATGTGTATCTACTTTATATTTGTGAAAACATCATGGGTTTATCTTTTCCTTAATAATGCACAAAAATAAAAATAGAAAAGATAATAAAGTTTATCTTTTCCTTAATACTTTTGTAAAGTGTCTCTAAGATTATATAAGCCTAGCTGAATACTAGTCCTACTGGAGTTTCTACTGAGAGTGAAAAACGTAAATTACTCTAGGAATGAGGACAAGCAGGGGATGGTCAGGGAATGGTAGGTCTGCATTGACCTCATAATATTTCTGACAAAAGTCTCAGCTGTGTATATCTCCAACAAAACCAAAGCAACCTGGCTATGACCTGCATGGTGTTTTTAACTCTGACAACCAGTTGTACTTCCAAGTATCACACAGAAGATGAAAACACCATGACTAATATTTTTTAGCTTGGCACCACAGCAGCAACTAGTCTAAAGTGAAAGCAAATACAGCTCAGTTTGCTGCTGCCTGCTGTTTGGCATGAACTCAACAGTTGTTCAAAGGGTCAGCCTCAGCTGGCCATACCTGTAATCTCACCAGTCATGGGTAGAGGCAAGAAGACCTCAGGCTCAAGACCAGTCTAGGCTACATAGTTAGAATGTGATTCCAGAGAAAAACAACCAATAAGTACATGCAAATACACACACACACACACACACACACACACACACACACACACACACACGCACGCATGCACATGCACACGAACATGGGATCCAAATTAGTATCTTTTATTTTTGTTTTCCATGTATGTGTTTGTGTGTGTGTTGCTTATGTATGCATCCATATTTTTTTTCAAGTATGTGGGTATATGTATGTGTTAGTGCATGTGGAGGCAGGGTCTCTCAAGCAAACCTAGAGGTAGCCTTGCTAGCCAGTGTTTCTGGAGATCTCCTGTCTCTACTTGTGGAGGCTGAAATTACAAAAAAGCCCACACACCAAACTACTGTCTACAGGGATTTTGGTGATCAGAACTCTTCTCATGCTTATATAACAAGCATTCTAACAACTAAGATATCTCTTCAGCATCTAGGAAAGTATTTTAATAGATAATACTTCAAGCATAATTTTCAAAATGTTTAAAATCAGTGGTTTTCAAATAAATTTCAAAAGGAATGGTATCTTGGTTAGGGTTTTACTGCTGTGAACAGACACCATGACCAAGGGAACTCTTATAAAGGACAACATTTAATTAGGGCTGGCTTACAGGTTCAGAGGTTCAGTCCATTATCATCAGGGCAGGAACGTGGCAGAGTCCAGGAAGACATGGGACTGGAGGAGCTGAGTGTTCCACTTCTTGTTCTGAAGGCAGTAGGAGAAGACTGACTCCCATGTGGAGGAGAGTCTCATTGCCCACCCCCACAGTGACAAACTTTCTTCAACAAGGACAAACCTCCAAAAAGTGCCACTCCCTTGCCAAAGCATATTCAAACTACCAGAAGTGAAAAACAATTTTTTTATTGAGGTCATTAACAAATAAATGTTCTTTTGGAGCCAACAAAATTGATTACATAGTCAAGTCAAGATTGGAAAGTAATGTCTGTCTATAAAGTTAGGGAACTGAGGACTGTGAGATCTAATGGAAATCTAGGTATGATGGTACACACTTATAATCTCAGCACTGGGAGACTAAGACAAGAGAATCATGAGTTTGAGGCCAGTTTGGGCCACATAGCATGTTCAAGGCAGCCTTAGCTATTGAGGAAGACTCTATCTTAAAGAAGAAGTAAGGGGAGGAGGAGGGATAAAAGAAGAAAGAAGAGGAAGAATAGGAGAACCAGAGGAAGGATAGGGGTTAGGAGAGAAAAAGTAGAGAACTTTTATAGATTATGGGTCATTTTTAAAAACATCATGATATTCATTCTTTGAAATTTTTACATATGCATACACTGTACTTGGACCAAGTTCACCTCCAATTTATTCCCTTCAATTCCTCCTAGATGCCCTCAGTCTTTGGCCTCCATGTCCCTTCCAATTTCATGAACTCTCTTTAATGAATTACTGAGAGCAACTAGTGCTGACAATATGGATACAGATGTGGGGCCATCTACTGGAGCATGGTCAACATACCCTGGACCACAACCTTAAGAAAACTGACTCTCAGGCCATGCCTGGTAGGGCATGCCTTTAATCCCATCACTCAGGAAGCAGAGGCAGGGGGATCTCTGTGAATTTGAGGTTAGCCTTGTCTACAAAGCAAATTCTAGGACAGCTAGAGCTATTACACAGAGAGACCCTGCTCAAAATCCCTCCCCCACCAAAAAAAAATCTTGACTCTCCCTCCCTAAAGGTCATCAGCTGTCAATAGCTTCACTCATATGCCCATTCCCATTCCATGAGTTGATAGGAAATTAGCTAATTAACTAGTAGGTTTCCATAAGGTATTTTTATGAAGCCTAAATTTGACTGACCCATCCACTACTCCCTCCTTTCTCTAACCCCTTCACCTTATCCCTGATTAATCCTTTAGGCCCAGGTATTTCCCTCTCTTTTTTCATATTACATGTATTTTACATCCCTCTGATTATATATTTGAATTGGGTCGTAGGAAAGTAAGTTTTCATATGGCCTTCCATGCACCTTTCTTTTGGATAACCACCTTCCCACCCCCCACCCCCCAATATCCTTGGCATGCTTTCACTACTCCCTGCTTAAGTCCCTCTAGCCTCAGAAGTCCACCTCTCTACTTTCATTTTACCTGTAAACTAGTAGCCCTGACCCTTACCATGCAAAGACACTTTTCTAGACTCCTGGATTCCAATTGTGTTCCAAGTTAAACACAAAAAGCAAGAGATGTGAAGCTGAAATGTCCACATGAGAGAGAGCATGTGGAATTTCTCTTTCTGGACCTGAGTTACCCCATTCTATATGCTTGTTTCCAAACCACTTTCTCTTATTTTTTCAGAACTATTTATGCATTTTATGTACACTATAGCCAACTACAAGAGGGCATCGGATCCCATTACAGATGGATGTGAGCCACCATGTGGTTGCTGGGAGTTGAACTCAGGACCTCTGGAAGAGCAGTCACTGCTCTTAACCACTGAGCCATCACTTCTGCCCACCATTTTCTCTTTTGCATGTACATGTGAGTGCATGTGCATACATATACTCTCTCACACACACATGCACACACACACAAAAAAAAACAATAAATAAAATGTAAAATTGTCATGGGAAGACTCTCACTATGTAGTCCTGATTGGCTTGGAAGCCTCTACTTTACAAGTCCTCCTGACCCAATAATTAATTAATTAATGAATTAATTAGCTCATTAATTAATAATTAAAGAATAAATATGGGGAAAAGCTTCCTTGATTTCTGTACCTCAGAACTCTAATCCTCTGTTTTGCATAATGCTTGGGGCTGCTCACAGATCATTATTTGTTTACAACAAGGACATGATTTACAATATTTCTCAAGAGTTCAATACTGATCTGAAGGTCATAAAATGCTGAATGCCTTCCTCTTATGATTTTCATTAAAAAAAAAAAATCACCTCCTGCTAGCTTTCTGGAGCCTGTGTTCTCTGGAGAACACAATTACTCCCTAATTGTTGCTGTTTGGATAAGGTCTCTACCATAAGAGCTGTGTTCAACAGTTGGTTCTGATCCAGGAGCAGAACCAAACCTAAATATACCTTGATTAAAGCATCAAAGAATTTTAAATAAATAGCTCATCAAACCAGAATATTATTAGAATACAAACTGTAAATGGATATATATTTCCTTGAATAGTGTCTGTTTTGCAGTAGAAACTCCATATTTGTTGGCTGCTTTTATCGCTGAAACTGTTATAATGTTCTGTGCTAGGACTCAGAAGCCACATCTGGTACTCTCTCATCTTCATATAAGGACATTTGTCTTTGGATTTAGGATTCATATGATTAATCCAGGGTGATTTAATCTTGAGATTAGCCACTCATCTACATTTGTTAAAAAAAAAAACTGTTTGCAAATAGGATTGTATTCACGATACCTTGAGCTAAAACTTGGAACATATATGTTTAGTGGCTGCAATTTCATTCATCAAAACCACTTTTCATCAATTTTCAAAGTCTAGTCACTCAGCACAGATGTGCCAGGCCCCAAACAGTGAGGAGGCAAATGGTATGCTATGGCTGGATACTGGACTTCCATAACAGATGATAACTTATATTTTTTTTCTAAATTCTTAAGTCATAAATTATAAAACATATATTAAACTCACAAAAGAGGCTATCTTACCAACTCTGAAACTTCTCCCTGCTAATTTTTTGATAAATTCTAATAAACGATGTCACTAATGTTAATTTTTCAATTGCTCCACCATTCAATGGATCTCAAATTCTTAGATCAAGGTCATTGTTTTTTAAAAGTTTCATGATATGAAGCTATTTTAATTAATTTCAATGTATTTTCTTTCACTAGAAATCAGAATTGTGCAGGAGCCTTAAGCTTAGGAGAACCAATTTGTTCCAGTGATACCAACATCTCTCCGCCTAATGCTAACAGTATTTTGTTTTAGCCTGGTTTCCCTGTAGAGCATAGCCTGAGAAAATGCAGGCAATTTATTTGAAAAATAACCTCAGAGAACAAAAGAGTGCAGCATGGAAAGAGGGAAAACAAAACAGGAACTGACTGAGCCAGTGAGATCAGAAATCAGCATCTCATTAAATATACCTCAGGAACAAAAGAAGGAAGCACTTACTCATACACTGGCTCCTGTCTCTCAATGGACAATCAAGGGTCCACTGCAGACATCTTCAATGCACATGCATAGATGCTGAGCAATTCCCAAGGATGTTTCTACAAATTGAAGGTGGCTGGTCTAAGTGAGACAGATCTCCCGGATGTCCTTGTAATTGGCCAAGGTGTTGCTGTCCTGAATTTGTTGCTGTAGTGGCAGAAAGATGGGGTAGGACAAAAATGATTGACAGATGAGCACAAGAGCTGTTCAATATACTTTCAGTTCCCAACTGAGTCTCTGAGATTTCTCCCTGCTACCTTAAGCTAGAAAAAAAACAAAAAAACAACAAAACAAAACAAAACTTTTTCACACTTGAAAACACTGTGACTGCATGGATCAGATAGCTGGACTTTCACCTCAAGAAAGCCTTTTGCCTCAGAGAAGTCCTAACCTATATAAAAGTATAGTAGTAACCAGACTTATCACTCATGAATGAATGGGAAGGTAAAATGAGAAAATATAAAACTCTCAGGCCAGGTGTCTTAGTTAAGATTTCTATTGCTGCGATAAAACACCATGACCAAAAGCGAGTTGAAGAGGAAAGGGTTTATTTGGCTTACACTGCCACATTGTAGTCCATCATTGAAGGAAATCAGGATAGGAAAACAAACAGGGAAGGAACCTGGAAGCAGGAGCTGATCCAGAAGCCAGGGAAGGTTTATTTTAGGTGTATTAGTAACAGCACAATTTGGTGAAAAGTTTTCTGGTGAGTGTTAGCTCAATCCCCTGTGTACAACGAAGCAAACATAAATCTCTTTGAGGAACAAGGTAAACTAAATGAAGATAAGACATGACCACATCAAAATTCTTTATAAAGTATATGTTATACCTTTGTTAATCATACTGGTGGAGACCACTAACACAATTTAAAGCCAATTTTGAAGCAAGGTTTGATTAAATTCTGGCCAGATTGATGGACTCTCTAACCAGGTCCATCTCTGGGTTCCCAGAAAATGGCACCAACTCACGTTTTGCATGGGCTTACAAAAGGCAAAACCCACAACTCAACTCACTTCCTATCAGGTCCAATCAGGGGCAAACACTCATTCTGACAAATTTCCTGCTCATGTATCTCATGCCAACATGTGATCAAGCATACTCAGTACAAATGGGTCAAACACAGGACAGACAGGAACTTACTCCTGTCTTAACTGCAAAAAGAACCATAAACCTGCAAGGTATATTCTTTCTGTTTTGGTCACCCATTAACTTGCAAGGCTTGTTGTTCTTGATTCTCTTTTGGTCTCACACCTTCCACAAGGACATGGTCTACAGAATGACTGATAAAAACAAGCTGATTATAAGGGTCTGGGGAAGGATCTGATGTGGTCTCCAGCCACACATATAGGACAAAGGTCATACATTGGGCTAAAACGCACTCCTCTCCCAGCCTTCTACTCCCAGCCCCTTAACAATTGTCTGTTAGTTTTTTAATTAAAAAGTTTAATGTGGGATTAGGCATCATAGTTCACTCACATGATCCTAGCACTGGGGATATTGAGCAGGAAGATTGGGAGTTTGAGGTCAGCTAGGGATACACAGTAAGATCCCATCTCAAAATTTTTTTTCTTTAAACAAAAAAAGAAAACTAAAGCTGGGCAGTGGTGGCGCACGCCTTTAATCCCAGCACTTGGGAGGCAGAGGCAGGCGGATTTCTGAGTTCAAGGCCAGCCTGGTCTCCAAGGTGAGTTCCAGGACAGCCAGGGCTATACAGAGAAACCCTGTCTCGAAAAACCAAAAAAATAAATAAAGAAAGAAAGAAAGAAAGAAAGAAAAAGAAAACTAAAAACTTTTAGTTTTAAAGTATCATAGTAATAGTTGAAAGTAAAAGAGCAACAATTCAGTTTAATTTTCCTCGGCAAAATGCACAGTGTTGCTGTTTTACTGCATTTAAAATACAAAATATAAGCAGTCATATTTTAGAGTATCCTAAACTCAATCACTGGAATAAATATGGTAAAATTACCTAGATAGTCCATCAATAGTTCTTGCTCTCAGGTTATTCAAATTCTAGGCAGAGACATGACATTAATGTGATACCCAACAGAAGGAAAAATTAATAAGTGGTCAAAAAAGCAAGCCAAGTAATAGTGTGAGAAAGTTCCTGAGTAAGCTAATAAATGAATTTAATAAATAACAAATGCCAGTGAATAATGACTCACAGTTTTGGAGATTATGGAAGTATTTACAGGCAAGTATTAGTATCACTGTTAATAGGATTTATACTTTTCTTGGGAGGATAGGGCATTGAGACCAACTGACAGTCAGGAACCCAGTCTTAGAGGTGAGAGTTCAAGTGTGGTCCACAAATAATCCAGCATTGCTGCAGGATTGAACAGCACATACAGCAGCAACACAATCACATTTACAGAGGGTCTTGTGGGAGACTATGTTCTCCTCAGGACAACTAAGGTGTGGAGATCTGCTGAAGAGAGTGTTGCATTATAGGAAGGAAAGATCCCAAAGTAAGCATGCAAAGGTGGTAAGTGAGGTTAGTAAACTAAGGGAGAATGGATTGAATCATCCAAACCTTGTGTAGAAACAGGTAAAATAAAGGGGAAGCGAACATTATGCACATTCTTGAAATCAAAAAAGCAAATGGGACCAAAAATATGTCTGCAATGCAAACCAACTGGGCTCTGAGTGAAACGAAAACTGACTTCGTACAGCCTCACTCCCGGTTTCTTGGTAAGAACATGCCTTCCATTCTGCTAATAAGTGAAAATCAGACCCACGTGAAGCAAAAGAGTGGTTAGAGGTGGAGCTATTGGTGCTTTCAAGCAGCTCCACCATGCTATTGCAAATGAGGAAGAAAACACTAGTACATTCTTAATAAAAATGGTTAAGTCAACCTTCCCACTTGACAGTTTCTGGATGTAAGTGGGTGGTATTTCTTTCTCTGACTTTGGCTGGTTGTCTTCAATCCACTGGTGGCTTGTCCATGTGGGCAAGCCATCTAGCTCTTATCCTATGGACATCACTACATTAAAGAGGCCTCAGGCTAAGGAAGAACAGGCTTCTCCTTTGGGAAAGCTGAGGGAATCTAGAAGGCTGGCCTAAGATCTCAACACTGAGAGTAGCTTGTGTTTCTTACCCTTACTCAAGAAGCCTGGATCTGTCTGGGCAGAGTACAAGAATTGCAGAAAGCTAAAATTCAGTTTGCACCATCTCATTTGACCTTTACACCACAAGAAAAATTTTGTTCTACATTTGAGAAAACAGAGCAAGACCGAACTTTTTTTAAGTTGGTATTGAGACATGGTCTCTTGGTTGTCTTTAAACTTGCAATCCTCCTGCCTCCTTTCTAAGCTGTGATCACAAGCTTGTACCACTACATGAGGATTAAGATTAAATACTGTTGACTCTTCTAAGTGCTTTGAGCAGGAGAAGCAATGCTGGGAGCTCTTTCTGAACTAATGTTTTCCTCTCTAGTCCACTATTAGTTTGTTCATGTGATACACTTGCTGAGTCTACTCTCTATATTTAATACGCTTAGTGTTTGAACAAAAAGAACAATCATTTTTTCCCCTAGAAATAGGATGATATTTTTCAGGCCCTTAAGTAATATTTCATTTTGTTTTGTTTGATCAATAGTTCATTTCTTATTTTTAATTAAATAAAGCATAACTCCACTGGGACAATGGAAAATCTACATCAACGATAACAAATTTTATTGCGAGAGATCCCTTAGAGGGATACAAAGTTATGAAATTGCTGTGTGAAAGATCACGTTTCAGAACATTCTGGAAAACTGGTCAAAAGGTTTACATAATTTATATAACTACTAATAAAGAAAGAGGAAATGTAAGATCCAAATTATATTTTAGTTTTAATTACTGTGCCTAAGAGGTCCAAGAAATAAAAATGCTTCTGATTTGTAAGCCCCTCACTCAAGGAAAGATGCTTCCTGACATGCTGGAGGTTGTTGCTTATGAGAGATAATAAGTCACATGCTTTCACTCTCCTAAACAAGTGTAGTAGACCCATCTACAATGGACATTCTTCATAACATATGGGCAGGAAGTATATTTGCTACTGATTCAAGGTAAGTGGGAAGCACATTTGTAGGAAATACAGTAGGATGTACACTTGTTCCCAATTGAACCTGAAGAGTTCTCTGTTGAATTATGGATTTGGCCTTTTTACGTCCCTGCAAACTGACTCGGGGTCATTTTCTGAAAACCCAGTGATGGACCTGGCCTGAGAGTCCATCAACCTGGCCAGTATTTAATTAATGTTTGCTTAAAATTGGGCTTTAAATTGTGGAAGTGGTCTTATTTTCAACCAGTGAAATTAGAGAAACATGAGCTATATATGTAGGTTTCCTATGTTGTAGAAAAAAAGATGTCAGGAAAAACCAGCATGAAGTTGACCTAGAGTTCATTATGAAGGGGATTTAACATAGGGGATTTAAACTTGGTAGTCACTAGAGAGGCACCCAGAGAAAAGATTGTATACAACCCAAGCACAAATGTGGGCTTTTCCAGAGACTTACAAGGGTCTTAGTAATAGCTGAAGGTTTGACTTTTGAGGCTTTGAAATGGCATTGTTTCTAGGATTTCTAAGGAATGCCACCTCCCCAACACATATTTGGGTCTTAAGTGTGGTTTGTTGCTATTTTAATATCCTTATCTGAAGTATCTATATAAAAGAAATACTATCTATGTTTAGGCAACCTTCACAGCAAATTTTGTTAATTGTGCTGAAATTCTTCACTCTCAGATTGAGACTTCTACCTCCCACCTTCATTCAATCAGGGGCAAACATACATCCTGACATACTTCCTGCATTCATACCTCCCACCTACATATAATCAAGCACATGTAGTTGGGGCAACCAACTGTATTTACAGAAGTGAAAACATATGTCTTGTTATCTTTCATGAATAACCCCCAGCATTCCAGAAAGTTATCTGTCCTTGGGCAAGCAGGGCTTACAGGTTAGAGGCATTTTTTTGTTTTATAGATCTTCTAAGAACAGCAATTTCAACTTACAACATAACTTTAGTCCTCACAGTACATCACCTCAAAAGAGCTACATCTCATCCTGGGCATTCCATTATAACACTGTGATGGATGATTAAAAGGACCTAGAGTATTTGTCTTTCTAGGACTGGCCTGTACACTCAGTCATCTTTCAGCTTCATCTATTGTCCTGCAAATACAATTTTATTTTTCTTTACAGCTGAATGGAGCTCCGTTATATATGTGTACTACATTGGCATAATCTATTCATCATGTGAAGGACTCAGGCTCCAGAATGTTGGAATCATGAGATTGTACCACTGTATTAGCTACTTTTTTGTTATTGTGATAAACACCATGAACAAAATCAAACTATGAGAGAGTCTTTTTTGTATTACAGCTTCACGGAGAATCTGGAGGCATGGGAGCAAGCAGTAGGCAGCCAAAGTTGGAAGCTGAGAGAACAAACTGTTAACCATAAACGCAAAATGAGGAAAGTGAACCGGAACAGGAACTGGAAGTAGGGTGTGACTATTAAATCTATCTCCCCCTCTCCCCTCCCCCCTCTCTTTCTTTCACTCTCTCCCCACCCTCATTGGTGCTTTGCCTGTACCATGTGTCTTCAATGCCCATAGAGACCAGAAGAGGGCATCAGGTTTTCCCAGGTCATGAGTGGCTCTTCAAGAGCATTTAGTGCTCTTAACCACTGAGCCATTATTTCTGCAAGGCTATAAAATTTCAAAGCTGACCCTCAATGACATACTTCTCTAGTGATGCAGCACCAACAACGTGGAAGCAAGTTTTCAACTATTTGAGCCTATTAGTGATATTTCTCATTCAAACCACTGCATTCCATTTCCTGGCTTCTATAGATTTGTGGCTATATCTCAATTCAAAATGCACTTCTGTAAGCATAAATTTTTGCAACCTAATTTTAATAAGGGTTCAACCTCTCCTCTAGCCTACCACCCAGCAGAGGTAGTGGGAGAGAAAATTTATTAGGATATGGGGGAAGTGGACCTGTTCAGCAATAGTTCTTTAGGGATAAGCTTGATCTTTGGCAGCAGTTCAGTTTCATAGCAAACACCAAATATGACTTAGCAACAGCAGACCAGTGCTCCCGGCAGGCAGACACCAGGCACGAACTGGCAGCTACAGTCCAGTTCTTTCAGTAAGCAGTCACCAGGCGGCTATAATTCAATTCTAAAGAAACCGCCAGGCTTGCCCGCTGACCTAAGGCAAAGTGGCAAGCTGCCACAGGAACCTCATGAACCCCATGAGCAGTTAGTTCTTGGGCGAGTTTCTCTCAATGACAGCATTACCACAAATTGAGCTCAACAATGCTATGTAAGACAAGCAAATACATGTGCGTCTTTAGCGAAGAATAGCAAGGTAGAGCAAACCAAACCAATGCTCAGTGCTCATCTCCCACTGTCTGTGGGGTCGTATTTATACTCTTTCATCAAGTGTCCTTTCACGTGTTTGCTATCTCAATACATTTTTTCACCTGTGTCTACTTCAGGAACAGTCTTTTATGTGCTTGCTTTAGTAAGAGATCCTTTCACCTGTGTGCCCTAGCAAACATCATTTGACATAACTAACTTTCCAAAGAAACTGGAAGTTTCCACTTCACACTCCATCAATCTTTAAAAGTACCTATGGTCTTTTTACAATCTTTTTTTTAAGTGGGAAGACTTAAAAAGAGGACAAAAGGAGAAATGGGAGCATAGTAAGAAAATGGCAGATGAAAGCATCAAATCCTGTAGCTCTATGTCCAATCTCTTGGACTACATTTTCTCAGGGCTTAGATGACTCTACATCCTAAAACACATCTTTCCTCTGGATTAGATCCATTCCTTGTATGCAGCATTCCTTGGTGGATATATCACGGCTCAGGAATCTCCAACAGCTTAGAATTTCCACTGAATCATAGACTCTACCACCACAGCTTCACACAATGGTCTCTCTGGACCTCCTGCCCTCTCCAGGATTTCTTTCAGAAACAACCCTGCCACTTGCTTCCTGCCCTCAGTGGCTGTCTGAAACTGCAGAGGAGAACCCACAACCCTTTCATTCTTTTATCTCTCATGTCACTAAAGCCAGTGCCATGTGAATGGCACTGCCAAGTTCAACTGCTCTCCTTCCACCACGTTAGCATCAGCATTTGTGTGTAAAGCAATTGCCTATCAGGAGCAAGTGACCCCTTGGGCTCTTTCATTCTACAAGTTAGAAGTTTAGCTGGGAGGAGTCTTGCCCTGGGGAACCTTAGTTTTCCTATGAACAGCCTATTTCTTTGCCAAAATATCATATAAGTAGCCTTTAGCCCAGTTACTAATATTCTTACCCTCCAAAGTCTCTTGTACCAGGCCTCCACCTTCCACATTGCTCTCAGCACAACTGCTTTAGAGACTCAGTCTTGATATTTTCTAGCATAGCACCAAATTCTCAGTCTTCAAATCCTGATGTAATGAATATTCTTAAACTTGAGACCACCTCCCCTTCTGATTGTGCACTCCATCATATAGCAGACAGCCCTGAAGAGGACCCTGGTGGCCTACTGCTTATCTGTTACCCTTTGATGAGCTATAAATACCACCCATACAGGGTAGACTATCACAATTCATTCCATACACAGTGGTGCATGTCCTCCAGCAAGGCTCCACCCCACTAAAGGCTCCACAATTCCTCCTTTCAAACAGTGACATCCACAAAGTACCAAGGATATTTCTGCTTATCAAGGACATTTCTTCTTTAAACCACCACAGCTAACATTCCTGATTAGCAGGAGTTTGAAGATTTTGGAACTAGATCTCACTATGTAGCCAAGATTGGCTGCAATTCCATGATGTCCCTGCCTTTATGTTTTACTAAATAAAATTTATTGTTTATAATCACAGCAATTGAGAGTTCAGACCATCCCAGAGAACATAGGAAGATCCTATCTCAACTCCCCTTCAATTAATACAAAATAAATTACATTAACTTTGCAAAGCATAGAAATGTTTGATTAAATCATGTGTTTGCCTTGTAGGTTGTTATCACAATATGACCACATGCTTATGCAGTTCCTTTAAAATAATGTAGAAGTAAAGTTACTTAAGTTTCATAATAATGCTTCTATTTTGCCACTAATTTAACCCAGACAATGAATAATTTAGAAAAGGGAATGAACAATGATCTCAAATCATCTGTATTGATTCAAAATGAAGACATTGTTCTATGTTCTCATCAACTTATGTATTAGTTAACTTGTTCAAGGTTGTGACCAAATACTTTTTGTTGTTGTTGTTGTTTTAGCGCTTTATTGTAGAAAAGTAGGGTGAGAGAGAGAAGGTAGAGAATTAGAAGCTGGCCATGGCCATGTGGAGAGAGGGGGAAGGGAATGGGGAGAGAGGGGGAGCAAGGCGATAAGAGACAGAACAAGAGAGCAAGAGAGTAAGAGAGAAAAGAGTGTGACCAAATACTTAACAAATATCACTTGGAGAATTTATTTTGGTTTATAGAGCCACATGGGACACAGTTCCTCATGACAGAGATGGCATACATGAGTATAAGGCAAGTGGACACAAGTCAGAAAGCAATGACTGGACAGGAAGTGGGGGTCAGGCTATAAAAGTGTCAAGGTCCAACCAGTGACCCACTTTCTCAGATTCTAAAAGGCTTCAGATTCTAAAAATACCACAACATTCAAAACCAGCACTCTCTACTAGCGACAGGTGTTTGAACACATCCACCTAGGGAGAACATTTCACATTCAAACCATAAACTACCGTGTACTATGAAAAAAAATCTGTTGTTTAGTGTACAATTCTAGCCATTCAGTTGCTAAAGCAAAAGTTCAAATTTATACTTCTCTTGATGTCATGTCATTTTTGTCTGTCTCTGGAATCTATCACAATCACTTAATTATCTGCAGGAATATCTGTTCTGCCAAGTTATGCTCCAAAGGCAAACTAGAAAATACAGATACAAAAATAAAGCTTATGATTTTAGTGAAAACAGGTTGGTGGTGGGCAGAGAGATAACTGAGAAATAAGTAGGTGATCTATCTGTAAATTTCATGTGTAGAGAATGTTCTATAATCATAAGTATTTATACATCGACACCTTGGTTTATAAGAAGGCTGATAATAGCTTTATAGAGCTTTACAAAAGCAGTAATTAACAGAGCGTGGCTTTTTCAGTCTCCACAGATGCCTTATTACAGATGTCCTGATTTTAGGCAAACCTAAATATAGGTTCTATTTTTTTCATATAGAGTGTTGATTCTATTTAATAAATTTTAATTAGAACCTATATTTAGTACATTTAACTGTCAGGGTTTTAAAACCTTGGGTCTGGGTCCATTTAGTCAAGAGGTATGAGTCTTGTTACTTATTAATTCCCCATTACCTAGTCATTAATGTGGAATCCACAACATAGATGTGGTTCAATGAAGGTCACACAGCAGAGCGTTTACCAATCTCTAGACTGCTCTTACAATGGCAAAAACAGAACAGAAACCAAAAGAAAAGAAAACCTTCCTTGCTACATTTAGAATTCTATTTTGTACAAAGCCATGTCTTTTAGGGTAGTATAGAGGTGCGGTTGATGTGTTTTAATTTTGTGACAAATGAAATGAGAGAAATAGATATTTCTTCCATAATACCATGATTCAGAGGATGGGCAGGGTTTCAGGAAGTCAGAATGATAGTGCTGAGTAAAATGCGAACGTTGAGAGCAATGTATGACTCGCTGTAGAGCAAAGCCCTCCAATGCTTGTCAAATCAGTTCTGTGCCCTCACTCCATCCATAAAATATGTAGAAGAGTTCTGGCTTAAGAATCTCTGCACTTTTCAAACACTGTCAGCACCTTGGCAGGTAATAGGGAGAGCTGTGCCTGCTAAAGGTGATCTTAAGACAGACCAGGGTTGGGGCCAAGATGTACTAATATCCAAAGAGCTTTGAAAATGTGGTAACTCAGATTTACCAAAGCAAAGGGAAGAGGAAAGTTAGGTGGGAATAAGATATTTTGTAAGTTTTAAAAGAACAGCCATTCCATATTCTGTAACAAACCTCAGAAGTAATAAATACGGGAAGCTTCATTTTTGCTTAAGGTTAACCCCTACCCACAGTAAGGATTAAGACTGCAAGCTTTGCCAAAGGCAAAGATAAGAAAATGGACTTTGTCCAGGCTGTTGAAATAGAATACTGTGGTGTGTTGGCAGGACCTGCTTGGACTTTCATGGGGAGGCCCAGACAAGTGAAAGTGAAATGACAGAGAGTCAGGATTCTGCAATAGGGCTAGTTTCTATTAGCTGAAAGGGAAATGTCTCTGTATGTATAACTTAAGTCATAACCTCAGGCAATCAATCATGAGACAAAGGATGGGAGTATGGGAATGATACTCATGGAGACTGTATAACCTTTTGGACTTGTCACAGGCACACCAGGAAGAAAACATTAAGACTCTTGGAATTCAAGGACGAGTGGACAGTCAGTCTTACTTAAGTCTTAAGGCCCAGAGAAGTTATTTCCTGTTCATTGTTTCATGAACATGAATGTCTATAGGATTTCTTAACTGTGATGGTTTCTGACAGCACAGGGCTCAAGTAAAGTTAACATTGGGAATAAACTTATTTACTTCCTAGTGTATCCACACTCAACTCCTTGATTTTGAAGAGCAGAACCAATTTCCATTTGTCACATTCTACCTTGTCTAGTCCTTAACAGAAAAAATGTCAGCCTCAACCATACAATCCAGATGCCCACTGTTGCTCATCATTTGTTAAAGCTGACATAGTTGAGGGAGCTTGAATGAGAAATATCCCCCACAGGCTTGATCTTCAGTGGTTGCTAATGTTTGGGGAGTTGGTGCAGCTTTGATAGAGGAAGCACATCACAGGCGTAGTCTACAGAGTTCATAGAGTCATCCCACTCCCAATTCACTCTCTTTTCTTGACATGAGGCTATTAATGTAATCTTTCAGTACCCTGCTGTCTTGACTCCACCATTACTAACTCTCCCTCTGGTACTATAAGCCCAAATAAACTCTTGCATTGCTTATGGTGTTTTATCACAGCAGTCCAAATATAACGAATACAGAAATTGGTACTAAGAGATGTAAGTAATCACTTATGTTAAAGCACCACTACTGCACCTCTGACATTCCCAGGAAACAGAAGAGATAGGTAACAGTTAATTCAACCAAAGGTGCCAGTTTTAACTGACAAGATCTTGAAGGTTCCTCTACCTCCATCCTTACACAGACAAGTGGCTTTTAATAACCGGATGCTAATAAATTATATATTTGCCTATATCTAAATACCCACTTTCTTTAGACCATCTCTGATTATAAAACACGCTGTGAGCAAGTAAAGGGTTAGATTCTGTGCTCTAGAAAAACACAATGAGCAGCAGAATGAGTTTCTAAAAGTAGGAGACCTTCCAGGAACACTGGTGCCATCTTGAGGTGGGTAAGAATAGGGAAAATCTCAATAACCACAGACAATTATGGTTTGTTTTTTTTTTAAATCTCCTTTTATGTCCCACCACACACTCCCTTTTAAATCCATAGCTTCTTTTTCTTTCACTATTATTATTACATGTTAATAAATTCATAAAATTTTGTTACAATGAAATGTAAGACATTAATGTTTGCATATATATAAACTGACTCCATTTAATGTTGCTTCTATGTCTATCTATATTTTAGGAGGCTCATCCCGGGGAAGGCAGATTCTCCCTCTCTAAGCAGTCATTAATTGTCTATAGCTCTTCATCTAGGGGTGGAACCCCATTAGATTTCTTCCAACTACATTGACTTGTCAACTGGTATATGTCATAGTTCAGGTCTTATTTAGTCAGCCACATTATTGAGATTTCATGGGTATGAATCCCATGACATATTTAGAAGACACAATCTCACAGCTGATTTACTGGTTCTCTAGGTGCTTCAATCTTTCTGTCCCCAATAACACAGTTTTTCCTGAGCCAGCAGTATAAGGTTGTATTGTATACTTATGAGTTGGGGCTGGGTAGCTCAGTTGTTTTCTGTAGTTTGATCAGTTGTGGTTTTTCTGTAATAATCCCTGTGGCAAAGAGAAAGTTCTTGGATGAGATGTGAGAGCTACACCTGTCTGTATGTATAAGGTTAAATACTGAGAATACAGATAGGAATTATACTAGTTTAGGAAAGTGGCAGTTGTAGACTCTCCTCTAAGATCCATGACCTCACTAGCTACAAAATGTTGGCTAGGTTTACAGTGTCAGGCATGATTTCCCTCCTGTTGAATGCACCTCGAGTCCAATTAGACAGCTATTGTTTGCCACCAAGCTATATGGTTTGAATAAGTATGGCCCCCAGAGATTCATGTGCTTGAATAATTGGTCATAGGAAGTGGCACTATTAGGAGGTGTGGCCTTGGTGGAGTAGCTGTCCCCTTTTGGAGGAAGTATGTCACTGTGAGGGCAGGCTTTGAGGCTTCCTATGCTAAAGCTATGCTCAGTGTGGCATGCAGTCTCCTTCTGTTGCCACTGAATCAGGGTGTAGAACTCTCAATTCCTTCAGCACCATGTTTGCCTGTATACTGCCATGCTTTCCTCCATGATGATAATGGACTAAACCTCTGAAACTGTAAGTCAGCCCTAATTAAATGTTTTCTTTTATAAGGGTTGCTGTGGTCCCTTCACGGCAATGAAACCATAACTAAGACAACCACTATGGCACTTTTAGGGATATGGTACCATGCTGGCCACTGTTGTTCATAGGTGTCACAGCTAGGTGGGATTATAAATTGCTTTCCTTTATTGGCAGCTTGCATAGCACTTTTTAATTTTATGAAAGCTAATCTTAACCTTGGCAACTGTCAACAAGAGTACCCAATCCTTTCCTATAGGACAACACCCAGCTCCTCCCCACGCTTGAGTAATTTTGGTCAAGTACTTCCTTGTAGAGAGATAAGCAAGGCTATCTTAAACCAGAACTGTCCTTGGGAGAAGGACATTTAATACAAATAATACAAGTCTGTTCTTAAAACCACCTGAACAAAGTCCTATTTACCATCACATGTGTATGTATTATGGGGATTATATTGATTTAAAAGCATGGAATGTATAACACATACACACACACACAGAGAGAGAGAGAGAGAGAGAGAGAGAGAGACAGACAGACAGACAGACAGACAGACAGACAGACAGACAGACAGAGACAGAACCTCCAAATTTCTATAACAATCCAACTGTCAATCATAGAAAGGATCCACCCAGCTCCTGTCTCTGGGAATCAGTTCCTCTCCATCTAAACTCATAAGAGACAACCCTGAAAAAGAACTAGGAGCTCTAAAGTCATATTGCTCGAACCTGCTTTTTGCTTAGAATGTATTTGCCTTTTTCTGTTTTTTCTTTTCTAAATAAAAACTGTTGCTATAAATTATTTGTACTTTCTCAGTTCTTCCAGGGTTTCTCTGTGTAGCCTTGGCTGTCCTGGCTGGTCACTCTGTAGACCAGGCTGACCTTGAACTCAGAAATTAGCCTGCCCCTGCATCCTAAGTGCTGGGATTAAAGGCGTGCACCACCACTGCCTGGCTCTTTCTCAGTTCTTTAATAAAGCCACCAAGAACCTGGAAGTTAACTGATCATAAGACCCCCCCGCTCAGTAACATAGATAGCAAGTCAGCCAAGAGGGATGCCTCCCAAAGAAGCGCTCATGCCCTGTCCCTTTTACTGCATCTTTTGCTCTCTCCTTTCTCAATAGCCGTCTGTATCAGGTGTGTGCTGGACAACTTAAAGCAAGTGTGATACCTGTCACCTAAAGACTCTACTGGCTGAATAACTATGTCATAAAATAATCCAAGAGACAAATTCATGCACGCGTTATAGGCATGCAAGAATAGGCATACCAAGAAGTTTAGAAAAGAGGGAGGAGAAGATTTTTACTCTCCTTTTGAATTTCCCTATTCCCTGTGACAAGTGATAATAAGCCTAATATTCTGATCTCATTTGTATATTGCATTCCAGAATTAAGGAACAAATATTGTCCTTGCTGCAGACTGGGCATCATCAATTCTAAGGGCCAGAGGAAAAAGATTCTCACTTAACCAGAATAAAACTTACGAACCACCATCTAAAATGCCCCTCCTTTGCTAAAGATTCCCATGGACAGGAATAGTTGTCTAAATCTTTTAGATAGGCATATGAATTTTCCAATTTTCTCAATGCACTTTTTTATATTAACACTCAACCTTCATCTACCAGGCAGTCACTCAGCATATTTACCACTATACATTTATTTACTATTGGAATAACAGACACCAGATTCTAAAATCAGAAGTTTGTTTGTTAATAACACTCAGGACTTTTCTTCCTGGAGTAAAACATAAATTATGGGAAGAATATTTTCAAAAATGTACCAGTGCCTAACAAAGGCTAGAGATGCATAGTACCCTTAGGAGGACTCCCCTAAAATCTTCAAATATGATCTATTCTTACCCTCCTCAAGGAGATGCCTCTGTGTGAGGAAATAAGATGTATGATATTCCGTTCTCATTATAGGTCTCATGGGAAACTCTCCCCATGCTCCAGCAGAATGAACTCTAGATGTATCCTCAACCACTGATGAAAGTTAGATCCAAACAATCTTAGAAAAGATGTCTTAGGTTTTACTGAATATAGCTTGAACTCAGTGCAGACTTGGAGACAGAGTGAAATGGCATCAAAACAGCAATATTAATTATAATACTGTTCTGCAATCAGATCTTTTTGGAGAAAGTAAGAGAAGTGGTAAAGTTTCATGGTTCGTAGTTTTTAAATTTTTATTATATACACTTATTTAGTTGGTGTGTGTGTGTGTGTGTGTGTGTATGTGTGTGTAGGTAGGTAGATAGGTAGGTAGGTAGGTAGGTCAGAGGACAGTTTTTGGAAGTTAGTTATCTTCTTTAACTATGTGTGTGCCATGTATCAAACTCAGGTGGTCAGGATTGGCATCAAATGAGTTTACCCACAGGCCCCCTTCATGGTTTTCTATCAGGACCACTCTCTGTATGACGGGAGCATAGAATTAAAGTAAATGCAAGAGCGAAAATGCTTGGATAGTTAATTTTCTGCTGTTGTGATAAAATACCATGATCCGAAAGAAGAAAACTCTATGAGGAAGTGTTTACATTGAATTAGAGCTCCAGAAAGAGAAGCCCATCATGACAGGGAGACATGACAGTCAATGGCAGGCATAGTAGCAGAGGTAGGAAGCTGAGCGCTACAGAGCAAGAGCCAGAGCGAGAGAACTGGAAGTAAGGTGAGGCTATGCAATCTCAAAGCCTGTGATCTACTTTCTCCAGTAAATCTCCATGTCAAAAAGTTCCATAACATCCCCAAACAATGCCATCATCTTGAAACCATGTGTTGAAACACAAGAGCCTCCGGGGAATGCTCATTTCTTATTTAAACGGCAACGGTAGAGCAGACTACACTTTGATATTTTGCACTGTCAATTGTCATTTCAAGAAGTTGTTTGTTTGATAACTTTTGTATCCAATCTCCGAGGCTCGGTAAGGGCTAGAAACTTGATGACAAAAATGAGGGGAACCTTATAATTTAGATAGCCTTTTAAAACTGTTACTTCTGGTGGAGACTAAGAGTCCCTGCCTCCACCCAGAATGAACTTCACTAAAATAACCTCAAGCTTATCATACTGATTAGCCTGAAAGGGCTAAAACAGCCACTCCCATTAAGATATTATTGGAGGCTGGTGAGAGGACTCAGCAGGTCAACTTGATCACTGCCAATCCTCACATGATGGAAGGAAAGAAAGCAACTCTTCTGTCTCCATATACATGCTGTAACACAAGTACTCACATGCACATGCGCATACACACACACACACACACACACACACACACACATACATACATACACAAAGTGAATTTCATTTTTTTTTAAAAGAAAAGTTCTCATTTAAAACTTCCTTCTGTCATCCCAATAAGAAATAAAATCCCATCAGGCAGGAGGCAGGAAAACGATTACAACCCATAATAAACTAATTCTTGAACTTTGGATTCTTAAAATTCTGTCAATTGCTTTGTAATACTTCTCTTCTCCCAGTCATGAAGCCAACTAAAGAAGGCCAGCTGCTTTAAGATCTGAAACTGATAAAATCATAATCACTATACACCCTTAGTCAAGAGCTACCTGTATGCCTCTTGCCAGGCCCAAGATGAAACCCACTGACTCTCAGGGCTAGTTCCAAAAGATACATTTTTCTCAATCCTGCTATACCTAGACTCTTAATTTCTATTTGTTTTTTAATGGAAGTAACTTACTACTAGGAGAAACAATATATTTGGATACTACTTTTTCAAGGGTTTCAGGATAGCCTATGCCTGTTTGCCAGCACATTAAAAAAGTATCTTAAAGACCTAAAAGGGGATCTAGCCAATCCTATGATGGTCTCCTGATATGTAGTCCCATTTGGGGAGTTTCTAATAAGAACACTATTAATAATTTAAATTTCTTTGCAGAGATAAGACTTAAACTATAATGGAAAAGACATGAGTCTATCTTCAAAGGGTAATATAATTGGTACACATCTATACCCCAGTAACTAAGCAACCTCCCCACCCCCAAGCACATGCATGTTGTTTGTAGCTTGACTGTTCCTAGCCAGCAATCAACAACTCTGATACTTCCTAGAAATAATAAGCTATTACCAAGTTGGGATTTCCTATTTTGAACCCAGAGATAAACCCCTCTGAAGCAACTAAAAAGTCAGAAATTGACCCACTAGAATAGAGTTCAGAGATATATAGATGGTCTTCAAACCATCAAAAAAGCTTTGAGTTAGACCCTCCCCCTAAGACTATCTGATCTAACAAAGCCAGTCACTTTGTGGCAGAGAAATCCTTGAGTTTTTAACCCATTACATAGGCCCTCAAACATATCCAGAGTCCATTTTTCACAAAGGGACAGGCTATTGCTAAAGGTTTTGCTGTTGTTATTGTTGTTGTTTTTACAATGGTAAGGCCCTGTTGCTGAAGATAACAGTTGCTTATATCATTGATAACAGAGAAGTTAAGCTGGTGCCTAACTAGAAGCTTCACCCTTCCCAACTAGCATTCATGATACTAGGTACTACTTTGCACACTACCAGAGAAGGAATGTCATCTTCAATATATCCCAGCTACAAATACTGTGACCTGCAACAATTATCTGGCATCAAGATACACTGGAACAATAGGGGCATAACTGTTATGGGAATAACCAACCACATCTTATCAATTGAATTTAGTGCCCACTCCATAAAACTCCCACACTTGACACTATGAGAGTGATCAAAAACCTGAGACTAGACAGGTCAAGAGCTTAGGGGAAAACCTCCTGTTATTTTACTAAATGAACATAGCAATAAAATGACTCCTAATGACATACCTCTATACACATAGATTAGGGCTTCACTCAGCCTGTATCAGAGAAGCTTCTTCTTGAAATAGATGGGGATTAACCCAAAGACTGGAAAACATTCAGAGTGTGTGAGATTTTGAAGCACTCAGTCCTAAGTGGAATATTTTCATCAAAGCCCTCCCCTCAAGGCTTAGGGATTCACATGGAAGAAGAAATAGACTGTAAAACCCAGACGTGACATATGACTCCAAAGAAACTGTCTTCCAGACACAATAGGAATTGTTCAGATATGAACTCACAGAAACTGTGGGAGCACACAGAAAACCTGCATAGGATCAAGCCAGAATGGGTACCAGCATTGAAAGGGGGATGTGGACATGAGGTCATCTGCACTTGATAGCTACTGGCAAAGGAAAATCAATTTTCTCCAATGGAGTGTCACTAGCTATATCCATCATACACTCCAAGGAAGGCCCCATGACAAGAAGTAGTGGCCAACACAAAAGGAATTCAGTGGTACTTTTTGTGAACTTTTTGTTTTATTTTGCTTTGTCTTTTCGTGTGCACACACGTGTGTGTGTGTGTGTGTGTGTGTGTGTGTGTGTTACTGTTTTTTTTACTTGTTTTTTTTTGTTTTTGTGGTTTTGTAGGATTTTATGCTTTTTCTTTTTGTTTTTGTGTTTATTTCTTGTGTGAGTGTGTGTGTGTATAATATATATATATATATATATATATATGTATATATTCTTGTGACTATATGAGAAAGAAAGAACATAAAGTTGAGTAGGTAGGGAGATGAAGAGAATCCAGGAGTCCAGTAGGAGTTTGGGGAGGGAAAAATGTGATCAAAACATATTGTATGAAAAAAATTAATTAAAAAACAAAAGCTAAAATCCTAGATGCAACTACAAAGAGATGGCCCAACTGTTTCAGTGTGTCAGAAACCACTTCTTTAGTAGAAGAGGCTACCAAGATAACTCTAGAGATGCCATTGGAGGTTCAATTCCCACATGTTTAGGTCAAGCTACTATAGAAATAAAACACTTTTGGATGGCAGAGGAATGGATAACTTGATACCAGGCTACTTCCCTGGATGAGCGTTGGGTTGCCACAAAAAAAGTTATGATGCTTTAATCTTATCTTCTTTGTGCCCTTGGATCAGGGAGCTGAGCATTTTGTGAGGTTATTTACCCAGTTATGCTATCAGTGCTGACAATTGACCAATCCCTAACCATCTGAAAGGAGAATGGCATACTGATGGCAGGATATATCTCTTGAGAAGGTTACTGAGTCACAGGCACTATCACTTGAGACATCTGTCAAAGGGCTGGAATAGTCCCCCTGACCAGAGTACTTACCCTGGGGAAAAGAAAAAAGATTAACACATAATACATATGTGTATGTATATATATACTCCAAATATGCCTTCAAGGTATCACACATTCAAGCAAACATAGGAAGAGGGACTGACGAGCTTTTCTCCAGGAAACACCTAGAGCAAAGAGATGCTACAGGTGCTAGAGGCTGCTAATCTCCCAGAAAAGGTGGTAGCAATATGTTTTAAACATCCATCCACAAAAGGACTGCAGCTCAATCTGTAAGTTAAAAACAAACCAATAGCTGAAAGTTGCAGCACTGAGACTCTCTTTGGTTCTATTCCTCTTTTCTTTCAGTGAGGGACTAGAAGAACCAAAGGATATGCCACAGAAGAATCTGTAAAGAAAGGGAGACATAAAGGAGGACAGTGGTGGCTAAACTGGGAAGCCCAGTTTTGCTAAAAGTAATAGAAAGGAAAGCAGTCCATACTTTCCACATGAGAACTTCACATGCGTCATAATGTCACCATGACTATGGATTCTTGGCTTTTGAAAACCAACAAACAGGAGTGTCAAGTATGTCTCCTTTCTGAGGTTAGCAATTGGAGCAGACAATAGAATTTTTAGTTAATCCATTCAAAGAAGGTGTATTTACTCAGGAGATGACCCGCAAATAATTTATACCTATATACTTCCCTGCCAAGGATGCATAAATTCTTAATCTTTGTGCACAACTCTACGGGATTGATTAAAGCTTTTCTAGTTTACTCATAGAAGCCAGTCGAGGCAGTTAAAGTACCCCTCATATAAATTATTCCCTGATGTGGTGATAATGGACCATTTCTTACCTTTCATGTTACTCAAGGGATTGTGAATGCCATTGGCATAGGTATTATCTACACTATGCCTGGAGATCGCAGTCCTCTGGAAAGATAGAAAGAGTCAATCAGACTTTAACGAGTACATGGCTAAGCTGGCCGAGGAAACCTTAGGAAAATGACTCTTCCTGTTACTGGGGACTTGAGTGAAGAGCAGTCATCTAAGGGTACAACCAAGTTTGTTCTGTGGGACAGACAAAGAATTATACATCCTGGCAGATCAAGAGGGCCACAGATGTGAGAAAGCAGCCATGACCCAAAAGTGACAGATATTCCAGAGGCTGTCACCAGAATGAAAGTAATAGTTACAGATTGACAAAGAAATGGAAAAGCACCACCCACAAAGATAAACAAATGACTCAGTGGTTAAGAACACCTGCTGCTCTTGTACAGGACTCAAGCTCAGTTCTCAGGACCTACATGGTGGCTCACAATTGTCTCAAAACCCTGTTTCAGGCAATATACTTCCACTTCTGGATTCTGCAGGTACCAGGTATGTCCATGGTATGCATACATAGAAGCAGGCAAACACTCATACACAAAAAGTAAAAAATGAAATAAACTTAAAAAAAAAAAAAACAACTGGAAAGCTCCCTAGTAAAAATTTAACACCTAAATAGAAGGACATTACATTGTTATGTTCTGTTGTTTGACCCTGTTCTTGGGGAGGCATGAACAAATATCTATTCACCCAGATACAGAACTAACAATAAACCAGACTAATGATAGCAGCAAGTCAAATTTGGTGAACCAGTGAGTTTATTGGAGTTACTTACAAGAGCATGGCTAAGAGGTTAGTTGGAGGAACATGGTGGATGCAAAGGCAGCTGTGTCCATCCTAGCAAGGATGAGGACACAGGGAAACTGAAATCTCAAAGCTCTCTGTACAATATGAAGTCAGGTCAAAATATAGGCTAGAAGTCCTCTTTTCCTCAGCAAGTCTTACTATTTATGTAACCGTGCGGAGGAAGAGATCTTTCAAATCTGGAAAGTTTCAGGGACTTCCTGATATAAGTGGGTAGTTTCTGGATCTGAATGACCCTTCTCCAGAATGGAGTGTTTCAATGCAGTAGAAGTTTCTGTACAACAGCTGGCCACTACACCACAGCCTTAACAGTTACAAGGATGGATAGATGTATACGCATCTCTTGGTCAAGACTGCCACTCTAGGGGCTCCTATGTCTGAAAAGTCCAGTATAGAAAAAATGCACTATGAAGCAATGGAAACTCCAAAATTCCTCTTCTGAAGATATGCAGCCAAGCAAATAAGTAATGAGTGATCAGATGCTTAAAGACAGCTACTATTCTGATTCTAGGTCATAGTTTTTTCTGGGAATAATCCTTCTTATATTGGAAAAGAGCATGATTACTTCCTTGGGTGACATTGCTCTTAGATAAGCAAGAGCTAACATTAACTGAACTTTTGTCCTGCTTTTCAACATTAGAAATCCTTTAAAAACATCTTTCCTTTGACACTTTTTATTACTTCACACATTATTTCTATTCTCCCTCAAGTTCCAACTCCCTAAACACCCCACAGCTTTTGGCCTAGTCAATCAAACTGTTTCCCTTTTAAATCTCACCCATCCTTGCTGTCTATGTGTTGACACGAGGCTGAGGTTATCCACAACCACTACCACTTCAGGAGTGGTCTTCAGGAGACACCTACTTAAAAGCAAGCATGCTAGACTTACAGCAGTCTATATATAGAAGAACAGGAGAAAGTATTATGGCTTCAAAGGAGATAGGCACTCCACAGGAACACCAACAGTCAGGTAACTTGAACCCATGGGGATCTCAGAGACTAAACCATCAATCAAAGAACACACATAGGCTAGACCTAGATATGCAGCTTGGTCTTCATGTGGGTCCTGAACAACAGGAGATGGGGCTATCACAAAAGCTCTTGCCTGACTGTGGGATATGTTCTTCTAGCTGTGCTGCCTTGTCTGGCCTCAATGGGAGAGGATGTGCCTAGCCACAGAGACTTGATGTGCAAGGGTGGGGGAATACCAAAGGGGGCCCCACTTGCTCAGAAAATGAAAGGGGGATTGGAGGTAGGCTAGTGGTAGGGGTTGATAGGGAGGGGGTTAGTAAGCTGGATATCAAGTGAATGAGTAAAAAAACACAAAACACAAAAAATAAATATAAATTTTAAAAAAGCAAACATGTAGGATCAGTCTTCCCAATTCTCATCTGAATGGATAACTATTGGTTCTGTAATAACACTTCAGTATATACATAAAGAATGGGGCACTAGCCCATGAATGGGAAACTTATGCTTATTTTTGCCCATAGAGTTTTCTGTGGAAAAGTACAAAGGTACTTATTTATTAAGGTGTGACTAACCTTAAAGATATCCATAATAATCCTATTCAAAACTACCTTTATTCTCTGTTGCCTTTCATAGCTACCTTCTCTAACTAGTTTTATGAATGGTCTAGTTCACTCTTGCTGTAGAAGGCCCACCCCCAGGTGAACTCAAGCCCCTTACTTACAAAAACCCACTAAGGAAAGTTTCTTCCTCCTTACTAGCTACAGTTTTGTCTCCTCTTAGCTCCTATGGGATCCACAAAAATCCTAACAGAGACATTTTGTATTTACAAAGACCAAGTAACAAACCCAGCCAACAAACTAAAAGATTCATTCCATTGAGAGAGATTGATTTATATGTTCAGAGATTAAACTCTACAAATTAAGCCGTGGGATTATAAACATGTCATCTGCTCAGATTCAGACATGAGATCTTATCAGAATGCATGACTTTACACAGACCTCAGATTTTCTTATCTGCAAGTAAAACTAGCAGATTCTCAAGGACCATGTTGGATTTGTGGGTGAAAGGCCTGTCTAATAGTACCTAATTCTGGAGATCTTCTGGATATGTGATACTATACCTCTATACTGTCAGGGAAAACGCCTCATTGTTTTTCCTATATATAACAATGTCTGCCTTTGTAATTAAGCATCTTCCTTGATGTGCCACTTGGTAGAGCATTGAGTAGATTATTTGGATCTGGTAGTCTTGCCTTGGAGCAAGCTCACTGTAAATCCAACAACAGCTACCAACAGCGACAGCTAAGACTATTAGGGAAACAACACAGGGCCTTGCCCAACTCTGAGATAAATTATGTCATTTCAATCAAGCTGGACAAATCAATTCTATTACAGAATGGTCCTTCAAAACAAAGGGGCCTTAAACCTTTATAATGAGGCAAGGGAGAGCCTGGATGTAATTTAAAGAAGAATGTTTTTTCTATGTTGTAATGGGAATAGTTCAACACAATGTCCAAAATATCCTAATGAAGTTAATAGGACAAAATGCTTTTTGTAACTCCTTCTGGTCTCTATGCTGGAAGAAAATATGGAACTTAATAATTTTTTTCTCCATTTATACCTGTTCTATTCTCAGTTTTTCCTGATTTTTATCTTCCCTTATCTGAAAAAGCACATGACTTTCCCCCCCCCCACCCCAGCACTTGGCAACTCCAAATGGATTTGCCAAAAGTTTCAGGTCAATTACACAAAGATACCCAGAGGTCTGGACGACTCATGTGGATCAACCAAACCAATCAGCTGCCTGATCAGCTCAGCATCCCTGCCCCTGCACCCCCCTGCCACACACACACACACACACACACACACACACACACACACACACACACACGCCTCCTGGCAAGGGAATTTCAAAGGCACCTATCTACCAGAATAATCTTTGAAAAGCTACTTGCTTGTAAGAAGTCCAACTTAAGCCAGCATTTGCACAAGGGCAGAGAGGGCAAGCCTGTCCTTGAAACAACCTGTTAGGTACAATGGGGCACATATACACTTAAAATTATGCAACTTTGCAGAGAAGGTAGGAGAAATTTTTCTTGTTTTTTTTTATTTTTCTATTTTCATGACTTATCACAAATGTTATATAATCTGTAAGCCTAGACGAAGAAACTGAACCTAACCAGTACCTTGGAAGCCTTTTCTATGACCACCCCAAGAGTGGCCACTATCTAAAATGAAGGCCATGGTAAACTGTATTTGTTTTTAGTTTCACTCTTTGGTTATAAGTCTTTCCTTAACATTATATTTGTGAGCTCAATCCCACAGTTGTCTAAGGTGAAGCTTAGCTGTTTTTTATTTCTTTTCTCTGCTGGGTGAAATGCCACTTAAATATTATGCACTGTATCAAAGGAAAAAAATTACAACAATTTTATTTAAGGATCTTAACTGGACTTCTTTTCAATTCTTGAGCCAGAAAACATTTCATTTCATAAAATATGATGAGTGTTCCAATGGGCCAAGCAGAAGAGGATTTCTTACCAAGAAAACCCTGAATAAGCTCTCTAGCTTCACATTAAAAATGAGTCATTTTTGAGGCTACACAGTTGACAGGTGCATTGTTAATTCCTGCTTGCTTTGTTGTAATAAACTCACTCTCTGCTGTGTGGGCTTTGATCACAGTTGCCTAGATTAATTTTCAAGGCTCTGGAGGATGGTTTTTCTGAAGAAATTTTCCTCTTGAGCTTGCCTATATATGTCTAATAGGCAGACAGGAATAAGATGAAAAGCTTTTACATCTGTCTTCATACTATTTTTTGCCTCTGAACTGGCTAGTTTTTGTCAACTTGACATAGGATAGAGTCACCTGGGAAAAGGGAACCACAATTAATTAAATGACTCCATACCATAAGATTGTCTTATAAGTAAGTCTGTAGTGCATTTTATTGAGTAATGATTAATGGCTGTTATGGGAGGGCCCACCATTATGGGAGGTGCTACTCCTAAGCAAGTGGTGCTGGATAGTGTAAGACAGCAATCTGAGCAAGTCAGGAAGAACAAGCCAGTAAAAAACATGTCTCCATGGTTAATATTTCAGTTCCTGCCTCTTAGTTCCTGCCCTGCCTTGAGTTCCTGCCCTCAATGATAGATTATGATCATGAAGTATAGGCCAAATAAATCCTTTCCCTTCTAAGTCACTTTTGGTCTTGGTGTCTTATTACAGCAATAGAAACCCTAACTAATGCAGCCTTCTTTGCCATCTTAACCTTTTGGGTAAAGACACATAGCACCCACTCTGAGGAGAAACACCAGACTTTAAAAGGAGCAACAATAGGGACCCGTGAGAAAGAGGGCTTAGCCATTAAAGGCACTCACTGCCAAGCCTGATAACTTGAATTTTCCTGGATCCCACATTGTGAAAGGTGAGGACTCATTTTCTACACATTGTCCTCTGACTTCCATAAAAAAATGACAGCCAAAAAGAAGCAAAGGGAGAGTGGTATTGTAGAGCTCTCATGGAGAGCTAGAGCTATAGGTTCTAGGTGATTTTATCAAAGAATGGAGAAAATATGAGCAAACAGATGATAGTGAACAAGTTTATCTAGAAGAGACAGAAACAGGGAAAGATGGACACACTGTGAAGGAGAATACTGCTGGGCAAGTTGCCTCCAGAGCTCCTTTCCTTTTGGAGCTTCTTTCATATGAGTTTAGACAGGGGGAGATGCTGAAACCCTTGATTAACACTTGGACTGTAATAATTCTGGGGAATCTGCTTGCATGCAAGCCATTCGTCCCATAATTTTAAGTGTATATGTGCCCCATTGTACCTAACAGGTTGTTTCAAGGACAGGCTTGCCCTCTCTGCCCTTGTGCAAAATGCTGGCTTAAGTTGGACTTCTTACAAGCAAGTAGCTTTTCAAAAATTATTCTGGTAGATAGGTGCCTTTGAAATTCCCTTGCCAGGAGACGTGTGTGTGGGGGGGGGGTGCAGGGGAGTGCAGGGGGTGGGGGTGGGGATGCTGAGCTGATAAGGCAGCTGATTGATTTGGTTGATCCACTTGAGTCCTCCAGAGTCAGCACAGATCAGATATAAGGCCCCCAAGACCACCTCTCACTTAAGTTCAGGTTGACACTTGCACTTCTGAATCAACTGGCTATAGCTGAGAGGTTCCCACAAGCCCTTCTTCAGAATCTCTGTTGTTAAAATGGTGCTCACAGCCCAGGAAACATATGCTTCTTAATTTATTGTGAACGGTATTACTAAAGATCTATAGAAGCAGGTGGGTGAAGAGACACACAGAGTAAGGTGCAGGATGAATATGGAGTTTCCATTCCCTTCTGGGCATATTAACTCCCAGGGCATCCATGCATTTCCTAACTCAGAAACTTCGAACCCCATCAGTTAGGATTTTTATGAAGTTTCAGTTATGTTGGAAAGATTGGTTAAACCATCAGAACTCCCTGGAGATCTCAAAGTGGAGCTAAAAGTTGTGTCTAATCAAAAGGTTGGTTCCTCAGGTAACCTCCCCCGCCCCCAAACCCCAACCATCCAAGGGCTTCCAGCCATCAGTCATCTCTTGAGCAGGCAAATAGAAATCCTTCCTTATTCCAAAGATTTCAAAGGACTTAGAAACTCTTGTATTAGGAACCTGGGAATAAAACCAAATCCTATAACAAAAGATTCTCCTTTCAGCCTCCTCCTGTCCCCAGCCCTTTCACTAGGAAATGACAAAAGCTTTAGAAGCCAATTCTTGAAAGTCAGGCAGTAACTGAATATGTATTTCTTACAATGTCAGTCATTTATCAGTTCTTTTGTGGTGCATGTAGTTCTGTGTCTATATGATATATATATAGATAAAATTTACCCAATTATCATAATGTAGATAAATTTGCATAATAAAGAATCTTTACCATTTCACTTATTTTCTGATCTAAATTTTCTTTTACCCTATTCCTTGTACTGTATGCAAGTGTCTGTGTGTAGTGTGTGTGCATACACGCATGTTACTGTACACATGACAAGACACACATATGGAGAATTGAAGACAATCAACCTGTAGGAGTTATTTTTTCCTTCCATCCTGCGTTTCTGACAACCCAAGTCAGGCCATCAGGCTTGGGTGACAAGAGCTTTCTTTTTCCCACTTAGCTATCTCACCTGTCCCCCTCTTAAAAATTGTGGGCCATGCAATTTTTAAGAGTGACTAAATTTCCAAAGGGTTTTATGTTTCTATTCAGCTAATATCTGAAGAAGTGACTTGCTTTTGAATATTTAACCGGGCTTTGATCTATCATATCACAGCTTCTATTCAATGTTTAAAGGCTAATGCCAAAAGAAAAATTCTCAGGAATAGGCGGAGAAAAAAAGCTGCATGTGTTTCTTATAAGAGCGTTACTGCCTCCTGGCTCCCACCTTCTTTTCAGGAAGCTGTTATGTTCCTTGAGCAAAAGGCGAGCTACATAATCAGGAGACTCAGGAGATTCCTTCCTTTCCTTTCAAAGAAAAGCAGTCAGGACACAGAAGGGCCCGTGTTTCAGGATACAAAATGAAAAGAGTTCAGGCCATGTCAGGGGTTGCTAAGAGAACAATAGGTCTATCTGAGGGTTGGCTGAAGCCTCCTGAACCACCCGTGGTTCATTTACCCATGCAGATGCACTACTATAATGGGAAAAATTAAAAGGAGCCAGCTGTGAACTACTTGGGGGGATGAATCAGCCATGAAAATAATTAGCTCACACATAAGATGCCATTTCTGTACGCTCCCAAAGCTCCTTATTAGCTCCCAAGTTCCACCTCCCCCCAAACCTCCACCACCCAAATCAGTGTTTTTTTTATTGCAAAGTGTCCTGGTTGGGGCTCTGAGCCCGCCGCCCAGGTGGCAGGCAATCTGCATGGAAATCCAGCTTGCTTGTAGGAAGAAATCTATTAAAGGAGCCTTTCCAGCATGTCCCCCACCCCCCCGTGCTGTTGTTCATTTGTTTCTGTTTAACTTCTCCCAATCCATGTTCCTTCCCTTTTGTTAACAGGAACTCTCACCTCCCTGTTTGAATTCACAATCTCCTACTTGTGCTGCCCATTTCATTCAGAGACAGCACTGAAAATGATGTTTCTCTTAAATGCGATGCCAGGCTATCAGACTGTATACAATGGCTATTTATCTCACTTACTGAGAAATTTTTTGTGTGTGTCTCACTGTGTCGATTTAAATGTATTTGCTATAGAATGCAGTTTTAGCTCTCCCCTGGACTTGGAATGTGATATGTGATGCATGGGCTTTGTTACCAAACAACAATCCAGAGTTTTCACTTCCAAAGCACACCTGGGACCCTGTAATCAGCAATTCTTTTTCAAGGGTCGAGATGAATTTGTTCAGCTGCTGGGGGAATCCGGGTTAAACTTAAGCAATATTCTGATGGCATAATGAATGAGGTATGCAAGACAACCACAGGGGGAAAATAGGGAAACTGGTGGTTTAGATCCTAGGGTAATGACAGAGTCGTGTTGCCACAGGTCATCATGCCATAGTTTAAACAATAAAGCCATAGGAACACTCAACCCCAGCTTGGACCAAAACAGCCAAGACAAGTGACCCCCTAACTGACCTTTGCTCCTTTATTATGGTATCTCTGTTTATATCATCAGACTTAGCAAATGGCCTGTTCCCCCTCACTCATCTGATGCCAGGCTACTTGCAGAAATTCCATCTAAAGACAGAAACATGGAGCAAATTCTAGTCTTGAAATACCCCCACCTTCTACTCCATCCGCACCTCACCATAACTCCTGAACAATCCTTCCCTCCATTAGAGTTTTCTCATAAAATAAGATACCTAAATTTTCAGCTCTGTCTCTCTTGAGGAGCCAATCCATACTCACCTGCGAGTGTGCACTTTACCCATTAACAAGTTCTCTGCTAGTTCCTTAATTTGTTTCATCTCTGAATTCTCTCTGGTGATGATGAGAACCTGAAAACTGTGAGCCAAGACATCTGTCCGCTCTATGAAACCTCCCCAACCTCTACCCACTGGTAACAGTCACAGAAGTTAAACATAGACGTTTTCTTCTGGAAGACTGACATAGAGATTAGAACACTCAGAGTTCCAACCTAGTAATCAATTCCCAGCTGCTTAGAGATCTCGTCCCTTTACAGGTCACACAATATAGACAAGGGAGAACATACAAAAGAGGAAATCATATAGGAAAGTTGGGGTGTCCTTGAGATGACAAAACCTTTCTCAGGGAGCTGGGATCCTAGAAGACTTGACAGCCATTGAAGCTGCCTGAGCCAGTATCTTTTGGATTCTTGTCCCTTGAATTTGAAGGATAATATTCATGAACTGCAGCAAGGGAGTTTTAGAAGAAAGGTTATTGCATGTTAATAGGAAGGAGCTTAGTGGGGATGGGAAGAAAAGGAAGGGGATAGAAGAGCTTCAGAATAGAAGTGGGTGTTAGGAACCAGGATTCCATCAAGGTGTTAGTGCAGGAGCTTTTAAAAGACTTACAGTAGCAACTGCGGTGAGGTATGGTCAATCCAGTTGCCTCCAAAGTGTCCAGGTGTCTTCTCACTGTGTCAGCCACTGGGTACAGGAGCCTTAATCACCAAAGCTTCTCTTGACAATGAATGACAGTGAATTCAGAGACTCTTGACTATTCAATACACTGAGAAAAATGTATGGCTATATGCTCACCCCTAAAGAGTATATTTACATCAGTTCTTCTAAGGTTTGAAGAGTATCACAGAAGAACAGGCAGACAGAACGGAAGACTTATGGGCTAGAGAGACAACTTAGAGTTAAGATCAAGTACTTTTTTTTTTTAAGATTTATTTATTTTTGTATGAGTACTCTAGTCATCTGCTATAGACATGCCAGAAGAGGGCATCGGATCCTATTACAGATGGTTGTGAGCCACCATGTAGTTGCTGGGAATTGAACTCAGGACCTCTGGAAGAGCAGTCAGTGCTCTTAATCTCTGAGCCCATTTCTCCAGCCCAAGATCAGGTACTTCTTTTGTAGAGGACCCAAGTTCACTCCTCAGCACCTACACCAGGCAGCTTATAACTGCCTGCAATTCAGATACCTTGGGTGTTCACACTCATATGCACATATCCACACAGGGACACGTAGGCATACACATATATTTTTAAAAATTAAAAGAATGTAAGCCCAGAAGACAGGGAGAAGGTCACAACACAGCTATTGTAAACAAGAACTCACAGCAGCTTTGCTTGATTGTACAATGCCCACACAAAGCTATATTTGTCAACAGCCAGTCATAGAAAGGACAAGGACTTAAGAGGCCCTCACCCCTTCCTGTTGAACTATTAGCTACTGAAGGATGTTGAGTGTGTGTGTGGGGGGGGGAGGGAAATATTATTTTCAGATGTGTATCCACAGGTGAACCCTTCAGGGTTCACTGGATAATTGCATACTCATGGTTACAGACAATTGTGGTTAAACTCAGTGGGACACAAAGCTTTTAACCAAAAGCCCTCTGATACTTGTTTCTCCCCTTAGGATCATGGAAAACTTGCCTTTATTTTCCCTAACTATGATGCATCCTCAAGAATTGGAATAGGTTTGATCCTGAGGCTCAAAGGAAAATGTCTTATTGTAATGTTGTCTAGTGACTGGAGAAGTTTGATCCAAAGCTTAAACAGTCCTATACAGCTTTGCCCATTTTGGAAGAATCAAGGGAAATAGGCTGAAGTGCCTAATTTTTTAGAAGAATCCAGATAAACATACCTTAGTTTAGCTTGTTGACTTCAGTCTGTTGGGACCCAGTACAGAAGCCTATCCCAGTATAATGATGGAGGCTTAGATTTTTAAAACCTACTTTTAATAAAGGTTTTCAAATGCTTCCACCCCGCTTCTAGCCCACCGTCCAAAGGTAGTGGAGAAAAGATGGTAAACAGGAAAAGGAGATTCTAACCTGCTTAGAAGTAGTTCTTTGAAGCGATTCCAATCTCCATTGTCAGGATACCAGCCATCCAGTTCAGTAGTGTCAGGATACCAACAGTCCAATTCCAAACACGAATAAGCAGTGTTGACTGGATCCGGCAGTAACAGTCAGGCCTCCATAGAATTGGCACAAGTGACCAGGACCATCAGCCTAGGGTGCCCTGAGATGTTCTCTGCCATGCTTCTTTCAACAAAGTGAAAATCAGTGAAGATGAGAGACCAACGAAGTGTTGCTAGGCTAGCTATGCTAGTGCCTAGTCACTGGCCGGTTGAAGTCCTATTTATACTCTCTCCAAACTTCATGAGTACTCCCATGGGTCTTGCCTTAGCAAAAAAAAAACCAAAAAAACAAAAAACAAAACACATAGGTCTTCCTCAGCAACCCCCCACCCCCACCCCGCACACTCTTACTTTGTACCCTAAGCCCCTGGGCTATAGCTCATCATTGTCTTGCCTAGGTTTCTAGGAGTTTAGATTACAGTTGTGCACTGCATGTTGGACTCACAAAGGAAGGACCTACTTTGGCTAACAGTTTCAGTGGTTACCTGAGGGCTGGCGTGCAGATCCCATGTCTGTGAGTCAGAAGTAAAAACAGACATATCCAGGAACATGTAAAGAAATGTCATTTAGCCGGGCGGTGGTGGCGCACGCCTTTAATCCTAGCACTTGGGAGGCAGAGGCAGGCGGATTTCTGAGTTCGAGGCCAGCCTGGTCTACAGAGCGAGTTCCAGGACAGCCAGGGCTATACAGAGAAACCCTGTCTTGAAAAACCAAAAAAAAAAAAAAAAAAGAAATGTCATTTATTTCATGGCAGGCAAGAAGCAAGGAGAGAAACTGGGGGGGAGGGGGGGAAGGGCAGGGGACAAGATATATCTTTTCTAGGGTATGCCTCTGGTGACTCAATTCCTCCAATAAGGCCACATGTCCTATTTTCTAACCCCTCCTAATAATGTCATTCTATTTTGTATGTGTCTAGGAATTAATGCGCTGATGAGAATGGAACCTACACAATCCAGGATCCAGTCACTTCTCCAGAGCCGCACTTCTGAGTTCGCTACTCTGGAACTTAGTTCTCCATACATGAGATATTTGAGAGAAAACCTTACATCCAAAGCATGATAGCCAGTACTATGCTTTATTTTCCTTTTGCTTGTTGTCAGGTTTACAGTTCCCAAATTTTCTGTAATTATAGCAGCATACTGTTTACAATAATTATAAAAATTACAATTTTCTTTATAAAAGATACCTGTTTGTGGTCATCTCCTTGAGGCAAGAGACTATGAATAAATGTTGTGTTTCTTTTATACCATGCCCTCCCCCCCCCAATATCATTAACCACAGTGCTTGGCAAGCAAAAAGCTTAATTAGTATTTTTCAAAATGAAATCACAATACTTCAAAGAAAATACTATAGGAAAAAAATAGAATGGTCATTATGACTATTTTCTCTGTGCATATTCTTAATATATTACCAAACTTTTAATTCATAGTCTATGGCAGATAATAATATTCCCTGGTTCTCAGTGCACCAGTGTACTTATAAACTCTTCAACCAAAGACTTGATATACATACAGTGTTATGATTCTCACACGGGGGCATTAATGTTGAGATCATAAAAAGAGAAGGAGGTTTAGAGGAGAATGGTATATGGCAGTGTGGGGGGAGGGGGTGCCCCAGTGGGCCTATGTGGAGGCACCCCTTCCCCCAAGGGACCAGACACACACAGACATAGTATAGAATAGAGTTTATTCAGGGCAGAGGATGAGAGTTAATGGGGTAGTGGAGGCAGAGAAAGGAAGAGAGAGGGAGAGAGTAGAGAAGTAAAGGCTGGCCATGACCACGTGGAGAGAGGGGGGGGGAGGAGAGCCCAAGAGGGACAAGAGAGAGGCTGAGAGTGTTAAGAGAGGAGCAAGAGAGCGAGGAGGGGCAAGCAGCCCCTTTTATAGTGGGTTAGGCCTACCTGGCTGTTGCCAGGTAACTGTGGGGAGGGGCATACCTGGCTGTTGCCAGGTAATTGTGGGGTGGAGCTTAGACAGAACCCTAACATCCAGGAGTAGTCTTCAAAGACTGCATAATGTTTTGCGAAAATTATTATTAATAAAGGAACAAATTAATTTATTTGCAATAGAAAATACAGGGTGATAATGGGCTCCAAGTTTGAATTTTGTGGACAAGTAGCAAAAATTGATAAGGATTATGGGATACAACTATGGCCAAGTGTAAACACATGAGTACATTTAAAAGAATGAAGATAACAAATACTCAATTGCCTTTTTTCTTCAGACAAGAGACTTTTTAGCTGGAAAGTCTGTAGTGCCTACTTAATTGCTTTGACTATTTCCCAGATATACTAGAAAGGAAGAACTTATTTAATCACTTTGACTATTATTTCCCAGATAGTACCAGAAAGGAAGGCCTTAATGTGATGCTTTGACAAGACCTTCTTAGATTGAGATTTTGTACACAAAACTCTTCAGCAACAGCAGGCAGGATTTATGTGATGTCAAGGAATATTATTTTACTTACAAGTCATACAAAGAATGATTCAATAGTATAGTATAAAATATGATGGTTGGTATAGAAATACATTATATTTCTCTCATGGGAATGTCTATATACTTTAACTACACAAACTAGTGAGTTCAAAGATTCTTATACAAGAAGAAACCAATAATGCACACTTTAAGTACCTTGTGCAATCTATTTCATTACAGTGTAGTGTGGAGCCCTGAGTGGCTTTGGGGGGGGGGGGGGACAGTGACAGGGCTCCTGCCTCTGGGACTAAGCCTCCATGAGTGTTGACGGCTGCTGTGGGTGTAAGGCTTGTTTGTCTAATAATATACATATTTTCTGGAACCAGTACTAGCAGTGGAGGACTCTTTCCATCCAAGGAATGTCCTCCCTGCTAAAATTAATGACTCCATGATAATTAGAAACAGCACAAGTCCAGGGGTCGAGGATATGACTATGTCTTTTCAAAATGGTAAAAGCTGAGATCTTCAGGATAGCCCTTAAGGCTGTGGAAAAGAACTCTAAATCCATGAGCTTAAAAATATATAATTTCTCAACTATAACTTCTCAACTTATATTTCAAAAATATAAGGATGCAATATGAATTATGAGGGGCTTCATGAATCTAAATTAACAAAGGCAGCTACACTATGAGCTAGTTTGTCAGAAAGATACAAAGGAAGATACAAAGGCAGGCAGATTCCTGAGTTCAGGGTCAGTCTGGGACACAGAGAGTCCAGGCCCAGTTGTGGTAGAAATGGTAATTTCAGGACAGGGTCCCACCCAGCTAGTGCTTAACAGAAGCAGGCAGATCTCTGAATTCTTTTGCAATGTTAAGAGAAAAGGAATGCTTGCTGTCTCCTAAGAATTAAGGGGCTGAGGTCACAAGATGCTGATTCATAGGATAATCAAAAAGGAGACCTGAAGTAAAAGATTGAATTGATATGTAAATAAAAAACTGGGCTTTTGGGCTACATGAGATGAGCTAGCAGACTCCATAACAATTCTTTACAACATTCTCTAGCGAGAGCTGAGCTGTCTGGAGATCTCTGGAGAGTGAAAACAGTTCTTCAGCTCTTCAAGAATTTTTTCTAACAGGATTTCTGACTTGGTTGGAAGATTCAATAATTTTTTTATAGCACTTTTCTGACTTTGGTCAGAAAACCCATGAGCTATCTAGATAGCTTTTAGAATTTTAACTAGCAGAGAGAGCTGTCTCAACCAGGGATTTTGGAATAGTGAGAAAAAGCAGTCTAGAGCAGAACACACACACACACACACACACACACACACACACAGGGGGTGGGCAGTCTGGAAAGCTATCTCAGCAGAACTTAGGCCACCAGCTTGGAGCCATGATTTTGACTTTGAGCCATTCTTTTTGCACCTCCGAAACACCTCTTCTCTTGGGAAGCCTTCTCCAAGCTTTCAAAGCTGGACCTTGGCAGTGTAGTTTTGATTTAAAATAGTTAACATACAGAGATTTCCTAACAAGCCATAAGACCAAACAAATATTTTGAGTAAAGAAGACTTTTAATATATTTGATCTAATTCTCCATTTTTTTTTCTGTCCTGACTCTTTTCTTTTGATTAGTAAGATGTCAAGTGTTGGACTCACTTGGATTGGTAATTTGACTGCTCTGTGTCCTGTGAGGTCTGCAGAAGTCCCAGGACAGTCACTGACTTCATTGTCTTCTACACTGCCTTTCCTCTCTTCTTTTGTAGCTATTAGGGGTTCCTGCTGTCTGCTGATGTACCTACTAAGGCAATACTCAGATCTCAATCTATATTAGTTTATATGTTTGAGTGTTTTGCCAGCATGGATGCCTGTACACTACATGCCTGCCTGGTACCTGTGGAGATGAGAAAAGGTGTCAGATTCCCTGGAAGTGGAGTTACAGACAGCTGTGAGCTGCCATGTGGGTGTTAGGAATTGAACCTGGGTCCTGTGGAAGAACAGCCAGTGCTCTTAACTGCTGAGACACCTCTCTTGCTCCTCTCTTACTTTTAATCACAACAATGTGCTTATGATTAATTTATCTTTTCTTGTCATTTATTTCTGCCAGAATGACCTTCTCTGAAATTATTTTCATCAAGAATTCTCATGCCATGATTTACCATCAGAATTTGAATAGTTTTCTTCAAGTATTAGAGAAGCGTTGTCTTCTGTGTTGCCTAGGCAGGTCTCAAGCTCAGCTTGAGCAATGGTCCTCCCTGGACCTCCTGAGCAGGTGAGACTGCAAGCTTAGCTACATTTCCAGCATTTTTTAGTAAGGACTATATACAACTTTAGGGAATGTAGATCATTTTATTAAAATATACCAACAAATTCATACAATATTTAAAGTGAGAGCAACAATGTAACATTAAGGAACTTAACAACTTTCAAAAAAAGCTCAATGTACAGAGCTAACAATGATATCATGAAAAAAGATTCCTATCCTGCCAGTGGAAAGGTACAGGGCACCCGTTTTTGGAACTACTTGGAGAAGCAGCATCAGGACAATTCCCATATTCCTAGGTGACATACTATCTTTAGTATCTGTAAACCTCCAAACTTAAATGTGTGGGAGGACACCAAAAGTGGGGTGATGATGATGATGTAAAGGCATCAAGAATTTTTATTAGTCTTTAAATTTCTATTTAACAACCATAATTTTCCCAAAGTATACAAGTATATAAATATACTTTTACAAATCATCTGTTCATCTATGGAGTACAGGCCTTTGGGAGAGAATAATATGCTCTCTTAGATACTTCAACTAGTTTGCTTCATAACTATGCCATTCTCTTACGTTAATTTTTATCTTCAATGACATATGAAAGATCTAAAATCAAATTGGCTGTCTCTACAGCCACCTGTAGGCCACTCAGCTTGGCAGTGAAACAGTCCACAGTCAGGTTCCTGGCTAAGCCCATAGCTGCCTGTTGAAGGCAGGTTTGTGGTACAAAAGGATGATAAGTGCTTCTTAAGACAGACCAGCTGAGCTCTTCCTGGTTGTTGTACAAACCACAACCACACCGTGACAGTGTATCTGGCCAGTTACTGATGGAAGCAGAATCTGCTTGACATGACCAAAAGTGTCCATACTTCATATCAATGAGGATTTCACCACCATCATGTTCCAAAGAGCTAGCAACGGACTCCAGAGCACTGCAAAATGCTTCAGCAACAGTGTGGAGCTCTGCCTGAGAACACCCATCATCTCTGACAATAGCTTCTGCCTTGTTATGAACCTAAAGAAGATGATCAGTGAAAACATACATATTAATTAACATAAAAATGTGTAGAGGAATTTTATCCAGCAACATGGTTGCTCTGACAAGGGATCACATCCAAAGACCCTCTTCATCTATATGATCCGGCTGGAATGCAGACATGCCCTGAATTACAGTATGATCTGCCTGGAATACAGACATGCTCTTAGTCTGTATCCCTTTAATCCCTCACAATGAAGGTAAGGTTAGTTTGTAGAAGGAAGCAGCCATATGAAAGTGACAAGTAATTGAGGGGCAGATAAAGTGATGAATCAGAGAAAGATATGACAGAATGAGTTAGAGATAGGATATGCCCAACTCTCATGACAACAGCACAGGAAAGAGAAGCTATTAAGAGAAGAGAGAGACAGAAGGGGTGTGGTGTGTGTATGGCAGTTTTCCAGGGACAGGTTGAAAAAAGAACAAGCTAGACACAGGTGAAGACAGAACGAGCCAGAGAATGAGAAAAAGCCAGAAGATTAGAACATATTGTCAATGTTAGTATGAGGCCAAACAAAGCAATTGAGACAGAAGCTGAGAGAAGCCAGATAAATCAGTTAGCTCAGACGATTAGATTGTACAGGGGCTAGAAGCTTGCAGGCCTAGGCCTTGGGATAGTAAGAACAGAGAAATAAATGTTCTGGCCTTGGTCAAGCCATGTATTTGCACAGCTTGGGTATGGCTCTCATCTCATCCCTTCATCTGAGGAAAGAAAAGCAACATTTACAAATATGCTTCAGAAAAATAGGATACTTGACCAAAATCTTGTTCATAAAGTTAGTGACCTTTATTACTCAGAGTTTGGCAACAATGCTGCTTGGCTTGTATGAGTCAACCTGCTAGGCTGTAAACCTTAATATGGTCAGCCAGAGTAAAAGTGTGTATTTCCAGTCATGTGACCAGAATGGAGGGATTAACCCTTTTATCAACTTATTCTAAATGGTTGACCAGTGGTCACTCCTTAAACATATAAAGGACAATCATATGATTTAAAAACAAACACACCATGCATACCATGCAAAACTGGCAAAGACAAATGAAGTACTTATTATATCAGCTAAATGCTTGAGATCTGTTTAAAATTATATTGCTCTTTAGTTTTGAGGATTAGAACCTCAGATGCTGGAGAATTTCAGAATTCCCAATAACAGTATGTCAGCTTTAACACACCTTACATATAGACAATGCTCAAAGAACATGCTCATTTGTTAGATTAGAATCATAATAACCAACACAATCAATTTAGCATCTTGTATTTATAAATATAACTTTCTTGAAATCAACTACATTATCTGAATTTTGAAAAATTAAGTATCAAAGGTTCCTCTGGTATTATGATTTGGCCATTGTCTCACAAAACAAAAATTGCTGAAAATTCAAATAATGTATGGAGGATGTTTAGCTTACCTTGTGTCTGATATATGCAGCCAAGTGTGTTTCTGTACAGCCACCTCCCAATAACACCCATGGTTCCTTGACTGTTAGCTGCAAGACATGCATTGCTGTTTGACACGTGAGCTAAGGAAGAAACAAATTAAAATCAGGATCTTTTGCTAGTACAGGAACCATACCACACTCTCATAGCATCTTAGATTCTGAACTCAGAGCCAGATTTTTGAATTTTCAATTTTCTGTGTGTGGTAAGGGAAGGGGCAGGTCAGGTGTGACTTCTACACATGAGTAGAAGTCAGGGGACAATTTCCACCATGTGGGTTCTACAAATTGAACCTAAGTCATCTAGCTTGGTAGTAGGTACCCAGATTTTCTCTTAACTTAAAAAAGTTACATTTATCTTGCATGTACATAGGTCAATGTACGTATGTGTTATGGTACAAGTGTGGAGGTCAGAGCACAACTTGTGAGAGTCAGTTCTCTTCTTCCATCATGTGACTCCTGGGAATTGTATTCAGGTAAACAGGCCTGGTATTTAATGCCTTTACCCACTCAGATATCTCAATAGTGTAAAGGTGTTGGACATTGGTGAGCTTAGCTCAACGCCCCCAGCAGAGCTGTCTGCACAGGTTTCCTGAGAGCGGAGCATCCTGCGGCTTAGCTTGACTTCTGTCTTCCCGCCCGGTGTGGTAGGGACTTCCCAGGTGCCTGACCTATGGCTATGATTGTTTTTTCCTGTTGTTTTTCACCCGGCCTCTAGTATATATTTCTGGTCCCTCAGTAAAGCTTTGGCATTCTCCTCACCAGAATGACCTGAGTCTGTGTTTTCTGTTAATCCCCAGGCCTACGCCCTGATACTTGGTACCATGGCAGTACGGGCACTGTCATAAAGGTACAGATTTTAATTTACAAAGAACAAAATATATTTTATCAAAGTTGTAATGTGACTAATTCACATTTTCAATAATGACTAGAGAATGAAGAGATACAATAGTCTGCTTTCATGGAATTAGATTGATATTTTCTTCCCATCTACTTTGCTCACATATGGTCTAAAATATCTGCATTAACAAGGTTGCTGGTTATTTCCCTAAAAATCAAAGTCTTAATAAGTTGTATAAATGTTATACAATTGTATAGATAGTTTTAGAAATGATAGTGAGTACCATGTAATAAGTAAAGAACATAGAAATCTCTGATTTACTAAGGATGAATCTTTAAGCATATGTGATCTTTAAACTCACAATCAAATTTTTTTTATGTTGTCAGTTCCCTATATAAAAGTTACAGAAAACAATAAACTCTACTAAGAAGTGGGTGATGGGTAATGATTAGGAAATCCAATTCTGACTGAATTACTCATACGCATTAGCAGCACTACCCAGTCCAGGCATGTTCAACCCATGGCACATGGGCGACATACTTCCCAGGACAGCTATGAATGTAGCACACTATGTTTGTAGATGGCAATGTGGTAGCATGATGCCAAAAGTAATTGAATACTATATACAATTCAAATTAATTTCTTAGAAAAACTTCACATCAAGAACCTTCAGGTTTCTTATAAAACGCAGAATTGATGGTACAATATATTCCAAGTTTACTGTGACAGCCCGTTAAATTAGCGTACTTGAGCCTTTGCCCCTCCTCTGACCTCCTTTGGTCCTGGGATTGGAGCTTGTATGTACCAAGCATATGTTTTACCTTTGAGCTATATCTCCAGGCCCTCCTGTCCCTTTTGGTCTTGCTATTTATGACACTATGGGAATTATAGAAAAATGTGAAAAACCAAAACAAACAGCGCAGACCTCATCCTGCAGACCCATCGCACGACGGCTTGATTCCTGCTGTAGGCCTTGGTATCCACCTACCTTCAGTTCCTCCCAGGTAGTGTCATTTCTGCTGCCGAGAAGCAAGCTGCAGACAGTTGCCTCATTAGGAAGAAGATGAAAAAAATGTTTGGAGCCAAATCTTGCAGAGCACACATCTTTCACACTTCCATAAGTAGTAGAAACGATTGGGTTTAGGGAACCAATAGGTGTTGCTCCTATTTTTGAAAAGTATAAAAAATATAAACTCTATAAGCAAAGATGGGACCCTTAAGACAAATTTCAACAAACCAACAAACATTAATTCCTAGCTAGTAGAAGGGCCCCCACCAAAGCTTATTAAAAATATGAAATATAGTATAAAAATGCATCTTCTTAGATCTCTGAAATTTACATTCTGTTCAAATGATATATTCCTCCTCCTTTCTCCTCCTCCTCTTCTTTTTTGGCATGACATTTTGCTAGGTAGTCCTAGCTGGCCTGGAATTCACCATGTAGACCAAGGTGAATGTGCAATAATCCTCTCGTTTCAGCCTTTTGAATGCTGGAATTACAAATGTACATGTGGCCATCACTGCTTGTTTGAGTACTTTTGTTTATGGATTTTGTCATAGTTACTTTTCCATTGCTGTAACAAAATACCCCGTCAAAAGTAACTTAAAGGGGAAAGGGTTATTCTGGAGCACAGTTCATTACACTAGATAAGTTACAGAAGCCTGAGTTCAAAGCAGCCATTCCTATAGTCAGGAATCAGGAAGATGTATACGCACATGCTAGTGCTTAGCTTGCCTTCTCAGCTTTATACTGTCTAGGAATTCCTGCCCAGAGAATAATGCTGTCTGTAGTGGGGTCAGGACTTTCCAGGTCAATAAAAGTAATTAGACAGACTGATATTATGTATTCATTTGTGTGCGTATGTGTTTGTGTGTGTTGCTAGGAATTAACCCCAGCCATGCCAATGTTAGGTAGATGCTCAGCCACTAAGCTATATTCCTAGTCTTACAGATCTATTTGAACATCTATTAGAAGCTATTGTGTATTTTCAGGAAAAGGCACACGAAAAAAAAATATTTTTAGGAAGTCCAGGATCCCTGAAAGCCTACTTAGAGGAAACAAACAAACAAACAAAAGAACCCAAAACAAAACAAAACTACATTAAGGACCTCATTAATTTTAAAAAAGAGTGGGAAAAGTCGTTTTTAAAAAGAAGTCAGTTAGCTCTCTTTAGGTCACTGCCCCGTCTCCAACTTTGCCTAGGAGCTTTTCTTAAATGTAAATAGGCAAGTGCCAAAATAAAGAACATACTTATTTCATTATACTGTTCTTGACTTCTTGATTCTTACATAGATCACAAGTTAAAATATGAATAAAGGTGATTTGAATATTTGCAAAATCTCTAAAGGTAGTTAAGTTACCTAAGGAATCTACACCAAATTCTATAAGAAATGACACTTAACATTTGAATATCAAAACTATAACTTGTAGCAATTCACTTTTTTTTTTTGAGAGTTAGTTCAGGCTGTCCTTGAACTTGTTATGTAGGTGAGGACTGAGGATCTTGGTAATCTTGTGTGTCTTCTTCACAAGTGCTGGAATTAAGTGCTATAATGTCTAGATACCAGAAAACTCTAGGAGTTGGAATTTTCATTTTTTGTTCTAGGTATCTGAGTTAAGTAACAATTTTGGACCAGTGCGGAAAACAAGTGTCTGTTTACACGCACTGGTGCTATGGGAAAACATTCCATACTTTAATTCACATATCCAGAATACCCAGTGTACTGGGTGAAGTAAGCTGGAAACAGTCAAACTAATGCAAATTAGTAGACAATTTAGATCATAAAAAATGAATTCCAAATAATTATTTGCATGTTCTTGGCAACTTTCATTTTGATGGTCATTAGGCTGACAGTATCCAGTGTTTGGCATACATGTTTTTTTGTGAACTTTAATTAGTTCAGTGGGTTGTAATTCACAAGGCAGGTGTAATAGCTTGTAGTCAGGACTTTATGACTAGCCCCAAAACATAGGTGGACCTTGCTCAACAAAAGGCAACCTTTGCTATCAATATGAACACATCTGATAACTTCTGAGTTTGTCAGTACAGTTACAGGAACATTGATTTGAGAAATGACTCACATCAGGAACTCAACTTACTTTTATCCTAACCATGTATGTGTGCTTTGCCTGCTGAGTGTGTGATTGTTACTCTATGTATCAACTCACCAAATAATTTTAAAGGTCTGAGGGCCAGGCCTACTAGTAGCCCAGATAGTAAAGGGTACCCTTTGATCTCAAGAACCCAGCTATAGATATTCTTGGTAAACGTCCAGCATATATAGATATACTCCCTCCACCCCCAATTAGGAACAACTATTTGGGCATAAGTACAGAAATTTCTTGGAGTTATAATAAAAGTGAAAAAAAATGAAAATGAAGTATCCCAGCCAGAAAAATCATCTGAATGTAATAGGATTTAAAAGCTTTGGGAATGTTGAAATTGTGTGTACAACATTAAAGACTTTATAATTGTTAGACTACTCAACTGCCTGTAAAATACCTGAGGGTTCTATCATAACAAATATAACGTTGGAAATGGCCACCACCATTCTAGTTTTTAGTAACTGAGTAATGGGATCATTTCCAGAAACAATTTTTTGCCTCCAGAAATAAGGTTGGTGGCTTCTAAAAATTTTCAAGGTATTAACCATGACACAAACCAAACCTCTCTGTTCAGAATGGGTGCTACATTAACTTTAATGGGCAAAAGCCAGGAGAACCTTTTACCTGTCACTTTGCTCAGAGGTTCCATCAGAGTCACTCCAACTCTATCAATGGCAATAATGTGATGCTCACTGAAGAACTGTTTCAAAGATGGGTGTATTACTTTTTGGCACAGGACAAGATCTACTTGGTCAGTGACTAGCTGCCTTCCTAGATTAAGCAACTGCTCTAAAACTGCATTCTCAAGTGACACTTTGTAATGGACCACTACAGTTCCTTCTCCAGCATTAGAAAAATCTCCAGATAAAGACGCACAGAAGAGTGCTACCCTAAGGGCACCTGACTTTTGGGTAGGTAATAATCTCCTTAATTGAATTTCTGATGTTTCAATGAGTAGTCCAGGTAATACAGTAGAATCTGTAACTCCTTGGCCCTTTAAGGGAACAATTATACTCTTCCCTAAAACCATTCGTTCTGCACTTTCTGGAATTGTAAGCAAAAAAGCTTTCAAAATCAAAGCACTTATGTGATCTATTTCCTTTCTGGTGAGCATACAGGCTGGTTTGCTTGTTAAGATACTGTGTACCAAGCTGAGGAATGTATGTGTACTTTTGAAGTCAACTGGAATTCGACAACTACAGGCTTCGGACTTGAGATAACTGGTACAGAGACTCAAGAGGTATTTATTTAATTGAATAGCAGTTGTGGGTGTCAAACCTATTCTCTGAATGTTTTCAATCAAGTTGCAGCACAGAATGGCTGTGTATAAGCCGCAGTCACTGAAACAGGACACGTGATTCTGCACAGATGACATTAGGACCTTTAATACAGGATGGGTGACCGAAAGGTTTCGAAGCAGGGCTGAGGACTGTGAGGTTGTGCACACACAACCGCCCAATCCATTGTGCAGCTGCTTCAGCCTCCCTGAAGGGCCATAGCATGAGGCTATGATTCCTTTCAAGACAGAAAGTGTAGACTTGACTTTCTCACTTGTCAGTGGTTCAGTTTTACACAACGATGGCTTCTTAGCTTCTAAACGAGACATCCTGTTTCAGGTTTAACTTGAGAAGGCAGCTTCAGTTTGTTTACATGGTTTTCATTTTATTGCACTGTCATGTGTTTAAACATTAAAGACTATTCTCCAGGTATGAAAGTCTGCGCAGGCAGCATTACCAGCTACAAAATCAAGTGGTTTTCAGACAATAACAGCATAGATTAATTTAATGATATTAATAATCCCATGTATTTATTTTGCATCATTCTTCTATATTCTTTTGTTTGTCTCTGGACTGAGACCTCACAGACTCTTTTGCAACTCTCTGTATAAAGTATGTTCCAAGATGGACGCCTATGAAAGTCACCCCAGCCACAAGAAGCCAGTTCTTTCTAATCCAACTGGGATTTTTCATTTCTTCTTTTATTATCAAGTTCAGATTCAAAGTTGCTTCTTTCTATAAGAAATTAAAAAAATTTAGGATAATTCCATGATATTTCATAGGTAGCAAGTTTAGTAATTTTAATACTCTGTTCCATTTTTAGAAAAAGAATTTTAACTGTCAAAAGCCTACTGGAAGTGAGAAAGGGAACCCAATGGACTTAATTCTCCTTTGCTTCTAGAAAACAAATGGCACATTAGAAAACTAAGGATTTTTCACCCTTACCTACTAGTGTTCACAGTACTAGAAGATACTTTGCACAATACCAGAAGAGAAAGGTAAACACCAACCCAGCTATAAACCCTTTGACCTACAATAGTGACCTGCCTGCATTATTGTACTAGTGATATAACCATTCGAGTAAGCAAACACTATGCAATCGGATTTTAGGTTCATTTCACAAAATGGAACTCACATCTGACACTGCCAAAGTGGTCAATAACCTGAAAATAGATACTGAACCTAGAGGAAAACCCAGTAATTCTGTTAAGAGATTGGGGCAAAAAAAATGACTCCTATTGACATTCTGCTATACTCATAGATTAGAACCTTGTTCAGTCATCATCAGAGACACTTCCTCCTGTAGTAGATAAGGACTTACAGACTCACAAGTGGAAAATGTGCAGAGAATGAGAGACCTTGGAACACTCAATCCTAAATGGCAAATCTTCATCAAATTCACATGCTTAAATCGACACCAAATACCCAAATCATAAACTGCCAGAGCACTAATGCATTGAAAGGCAGTTAGCATGTTCCTTTACCTGTTCTGTATAATGCATTCTGGGTAAAGGACTAATTGAGGAGTAAAATTGAAGCAGAGAAGAAATGGTCCAGAATTTGAGCAGCATAATCGGGTACCCCAATGACAAGATGGATTGGACCATCACAGTAGTTGGTGAATTAAGCTCATGGACCACAGTACTCCATAGTCTATTTTTGTAAATAGGTATACTGCAAGGGAAACAAGCTCCTTCATTTATATTGTTTATTAGTTTGTACAGAGTAACTTTACATTTATGGGTAGCAGGAAGTAAAACAATTTACAATCCTCATTCCTTAGTGTCCTCTCCTAAATCCTGGGATTACAAGGTGTGGGCCACTATACCCTGCCCTCTAATAAAAAAAAGTTAGTGTGTATCACAATCAACACAACTCTCGGAACGAAAGGCATTTCTATAGAGAATCTAAAGTTTAGGATTAAGTGGTAGAAATACTTCCAATTGCCTCATGTCAATTAAAATCAAGTTTTGCTGCTAAAGGAGTTTGACAAATGAGTAGCTGTTGTTTGTTACTTTGTTCTTACCCCGTCCCCCACACCTAGTTTCACCCTGTATCACTGGCTAGGAGAAAATGTTTAGAGGGGCAGAAACAGAGAGAGAGAGAGAGAGAGAGAGAGAGAGAGAGAGAGAGAGAGAGAGAGATAGATATATCCCTGAATCTAATTTCTTTCCTTTTGTTTCTTCTTTGAGCATGAATAATAACAAAACTGCATATAACCCCCTCACCCACAAAGAACCATCAACCCCACTTCCTGGGGTCCTTCCATTTATATGCTCTCTGAAAAGTTCCCAGAATTCCAAACATCACACACTTGCAGAAACTATCTGCAGCTGGTAAAACCATGCCTGTGCTAGTGCAGGAGGCAAATCATAGCTGCTGCAGGACAGCCAGAAGCAGCCCCATCACTTTCTTATACTATTTCTGTGTTTTTTTAAAGAAACCAAAATCCCAAAATTGCTACTACATAAATGTTTTGCTTTTTAAAACTTTTCAAATTTTGGAATTATGTATGAAGGATTAGAGACTTGAATTATATAATAATCACATCCTCTTGAATTCAGTGATTTCTATACATAGAAAATTATTTTGAACTATAAAAATGCCTACTTTTGTCTTAAAAAGAAACAATGGGCTATTTGGATATATCTTAACAAAAACAATAACTTTTCAGTTTAGTCTTTTTCTTTCTATAGCACTATAAAATTAAGTTCCAATCTCAGGAATTAACACATGGTTGACCAGATTTAATGGAACTTACCTGAAAACTGCAAGCATGCTACTTCATCTATGTTTGGCTCTTTGGTGGATTTGCAAGTCCCAGACTATCCAGCTCAGTGGTATCGTCCTTAGGAATTTGGAAGACAGGGCTACTTTTGATTCTATGCCACCCCAAATGTATGAACCCGATTAAAGGTACCATAACAATCAGAACTTTGTACTCTCTCCAGAGGTTCTGAAAGCTCATAGTCTGTTGACATCAGTGTCCCTAAAAAAAGATTAAAGGAGAAAATTAAAATTAAACCAACCCCAAAACATAAATGGTCTCAAATCATGCCAACAAACACAAACATATATGTGTGTGTATATATGTGTATGTATATATATACACATTTCATAAAATTTCAATAAAAATTCACTTATAGGTTGGAGAAATGGCTCAATGGTGAAGAGCCCTTGCTGTTCCTGCAAAGGAGCTGGGTTTGGTACCCAGCATCCAGAAAAACAGCTTATAACCATCTGTGTGACTCCAATTTCAGGGGATACAACACCCAGATCTTTGCTGGCGTCAAGAACACATGCAGTGTGCAGACATATAATAAAGACAACTACTAATACACATATTTAAAAAATAAGTTGACTATAAAGACATTTTTCAAGCTGGGCGGTGGTGGTATATACTTTTAATCCCAAACTTAGGAGGCAGAGATAGGTAAATTTGAGTTCTAAGCCAGCTTAGTCTGCACAGTGAGTTCTAGGAAAGCCAGGGATACAGAAAAACCCTGTCTAGAAAAAAATGACAACAAAACAAAACAAAAAGATATTTTTCAAAAGTGAAGAATGAGCTTCCACTTGGGAGCACTGACCTAGAATTTCCACAATGTGATGAAGATGAACTCCTCAGAGTGTGGGGGGACATTTGTCGCAGAGGTAAATGAGCCTAGTGCAATACATTTCATGTTCTGAGCCTGTCCCCGATTGCAGGGGTTGACCATGGTCTCATGCTACCTGCCCTAAATCAGAGCACAAGTGTCGGTATCATCCATTCTGCTTAGATTAGCTTCATTAGATTTTAAAATTTTTTTTATTTAGATTTTCTTTTCTATGATGGCAACTCTCCGCTTTCACTTGTACATTAGGAGATTTTAATCTCTTCAATTTTCCAGTAAGACTTTAGTCAGGTTTTCTGTGATTGTTATATTCCCAAGCTACAAGAAAATGCCTTGGTGGCACAAGTGACAGTAGAGAGAGAAAAGGCAATTATGTGTCCTAGAAAATCCCCAACACTTGGGTTCTAGATATCAGATTACTCTGTTCCTATAATAGTGCCAATTGTTTGGTTATTTTCTACTAACATTTGAATACAGTTTTTTTTTTTTTTAAAGAAATTCTTATTTTGCCTATGAGGTTTCCTGGGCGCCATCTGCTGGTATTCTGGTCAGTGTGAAGAGTTCATTCTGCTTAAAATATATGAAAAACAAAACACAAAGAATGCAACACAATCATGAAGAGAACACCAGCGAGGGTGTTAGAATTGATTGACCCAGCTCTTGTTCTTGGGATGTCTGATATTCACTATTACTTTGTCTTTAATGAAAATGTTGATGTTGGATAGTTGTGAATTCCAATCATTGACTTGAACAGTTCTTTTAAAAATTCCGTCCTTGTAAAAACAGTTCTTGTTATTTTTAATTTAAGCAAAAGTTCAAGTTTGGTCTTTATTATAGATACCAGGCACAACTGAAAACTGGCTAGAAGAGAGAATCCTCAAAAGTTTTCATCTTAAAGAAACAACCGTTGAAGAAATATGTCTAACTGGACTTAATCATTATGCAACATATTTTGTCTTATACGTACAGTTTTAAAGGAAAGGAATTCATATTGTGGACATGCCTAACCTGTCCAGCATGGCAAAGAGAATAATGATTTTCCCTTTCCCCACATTTTCTAGATATCTCCCCTATAATGGCACCAATTTTGTTAGACTTTTCTAGACTTGTAAACACACATACACCAAACTAAAACTAAACTTCTACTCCCAATAAACCAATGGTTCGAAGTTGAGTTCTACAGTTTCCACTCTGTACAATCTTACTGCTTTCCTCATTCACCACTCAAGGACAGCTTGATCAACATCTAAGTTGGAAAAATCTATCTGTTGTCAGTAAAGGTAATTAAAACCAAACAATACTGAAAGCCTTGTATGAACGTGTCACTAACTACAAAGTCCAAAATACAATTGATTTGTGGTTGATTAGTACCAATCTACGGTAGTCCGTGATTCATTAGAAAGGACACAGTGACTTAGAACTGTCTCAGATGTCTCCCATTCAATTTCACTGCTTTTTTAAAAATCATTTAATATTATTATATTTGAATTATAATTATCCTGATTGTCATCTGATCTTGGCACTAGTGTGGAGAGAGGGAATGGAAATCATGCAGATTGTTTGGATTAAATGTTCAGTTGCTTGGCCCTCAGTGTGACAGCAGAGACTTTTTCCTGTCCCTTGTCTGCTCTAAAACTTCAAAGTGCCAATTTCTACTCTTAATCGTTTTTGAGATTTTCATTTTATTCTACCTTTGTATGGTAGTATATTAAGACCCTCTATTTCTTGTCCATTCTGTAAAAATGTACTTGTTCTAGTTCTCAACCTTCCCTTCTGTCTAGAATAAGTAAGGAGTACTTCTGTTACCTATGGTCCAGTCTCATTTGCTACCACACTGTCAGTTCCACTATTCTTCTATGTCAACCTACCACTCTTTAAAGTCATTTTCCTCTGCACACTTGTGACCATTTTTTTCCACTATAAAGAACCAAAGGCTATAATCTCAGGACTAGGAATTACAAGTGAATCATTGAGAAGAGAGCACTGTTCAAGGTGATCTATCTTTCAGCAAAATAGCAAATACTTACATGACATGAAACTGTCTCAAAACTAATTAAAACAACAAAAACAAAACCAATCTGAGTCATCAACAACAAACCCTCTTTCCTTCCACACTGCTGTTTTACCGGTATTTTATTTGGAGGGAAAAATCAGAAAAAAGAAAGAGAAAGGGGGCTGGAGAAATAGATTGCTCAGTAGCTAAAAGCTTTTGCAGAGGACCTGAATTTGGTTCCTAGAGCCCACATGGAGGTGACTCATAACCATCTGAAACACTAATTTCAGAGGATCTGTTTTAGGCCTCTGAGGGCACCTGCAATTCAGTGCATATATCCAACAAGGAGACACACATCTGTACATAATTGAAAACAAAACAAGATTAAAAATATACTAAGGTATTCAACTCAGAAATCTGGATATAATGCATTCTGCATTTCCCCTCACTCTTCAAGACTGTCCACATCCTGTCATTTCAGATGATCTTCCCAAGACAGTCTTGACACTTATGACCTCTAAATGACTTTCTTGTTTTGTGGTCTCATTATCAGGAGCACTAGTCACCTGGGAATTTAGAAGAAATGTAAATTCTCAGACTGCCTGACCACTGAGGCCAAAACTCCAGGGTAGTGTGGAGGAACATTTAATACAATTCTCAGGGAGTCCTAAAGCTGAGTTTGAAAGTTGATCTCCAAAAGCCTCTATACTCCTACCTTAACGAAATGGGGAGTCATGTTTCTGTTTGGAAGACTTCAAGTGACATTTTTGACTACAGGGCGAAAGTTTAATCTCTTATTAGAGCATACAAAAGGCCATCCAGAATTAGTTTTTCCCAACTAGTTTTTAGAAAATAGAGTAAATCAGGTCAATAAGGCTGAGTCATACAGCAGTGACTTAAAGGAATGAGCTGTAGAATCCTACTGCCTGGACTTCAAATTTCCCCTCAACTCTTTGCAACTGTACTGCCTCAGCTGAGTCACTGGCAAAAAGAGTTCTAATGACTTCTGAATCAAAAACCTGCTGTGCAAAACACACTCCTGAAGCAGCCTGGACTCAGTGATAGGTAATTACTGGTACTGTTCTTTGATCATCTGAATCCCTTGCCTTTTTTGAATTTAATTTGTTGTTGTTGAGAGTACATATGGGACAGGGTCACATGTAATCCGTGCTGGCCTCCAATTCATTATGTTAGATAAGAAAATAAAAATAAAATATCCAGAATCTCAAGAAACAGTTTTTGTGGTTTAGGGGTCCCTGTTTGGGTGTATATGTATCTATAATCAGAACATACAGTGCTACCTGGTAGCTAACACTCAAGTGTGAAAGTCAGGTAAGCTATGAAGGAAGTAAGAAAACTTCTAAGGCCCAGAAAAGCTGCAAAGACAGAATGGATGTCACTTATGTTTGTCTGATGGCAGTTAACAAAGAGTTGCTAAGTGAACAGATGTGAGAGTTTTTGGATACCTAATCTGTACATACAGAAATGTTATAAAAGCTTTGAGCAAACATGACAATCAACTTTAACTTCCATTACAAATTAGTTACAACTGCAGAAAACTAGTTCCTGCTTCATTGTCATAACCTATCACATTATAACGATTATTCTGCATGTTTATAATACTACAGTGCAGGCATGGGTTAAGTGCTCTTACTTTTACTGCTACATATGCATAATTTCTAATGCATAGAAGTAGGCACCTCCAGAAACTCCTGCTTGAGTGATGTGATTATATAGCTAATCTTTTGTTTATAGCTTACAAAGTTAGGAAACTACCGTATTGATCCAAATGTCTCTAGCATTCATGCCAATTTTCTCTTGAGGTATGAGTGGAGTTACTTTTATTCAAATGCTCATTTTCTGTCCACACAGGCTGGCGAGTTTATTAGACTAAGGAAACTACTAAGGTGAATAAGGAGTAGTGCTTGTTCTTTACGCCAAGACCAAATATGGAAGGGGATGATCTTAACAGTCCACGATTGAACACTCTATAGGAGCAAAAGTGAAATAACTGATTCAAGTCTTCACTCATTTCTCAAAATCATACTTCTCTATTTCCTCCGAATTGCAGTGTTTTTCAGTCAATCTTCTTAATGTTTAGTTAACAGCCATTTACCAAAGGGGACAGGGCAGCCACGTGTTTTGTTTCTTTGCTTTATTCTCTTTGCAGAACAGAAACGAGACAATCTTGGCTTTCTTAGCTCCTAACAGGGCAGCTCATTATGACAGAAGATGAGTGGGGGTAACTTTCTACTTCATAGACAGGTCATTTTTGTATTCTATATAGCAGAATCTCCATACTTTGATAATTCAGTACATACAAACCAGTAAATAAGAATGAACACCCTCCAGACCACCTTGCATACAAACTGTTAGTAGTTGCTTATTTGGGGTAATGGCTCTATGGCAGGTGGTACCTGTTTGGTACAGGTAGGCATCAGACTCCGTGTTTGAAGCAGTGCCTGGGACTAGATGTTCAGAGAATGAGGGGAAAATGCAAGAGATGATGAGAGATACATAAACCTCAGAAACTGGCTGACTACCTGACCAGAGGGTAACCCCAGAATGACAACTGCCTTTTTGTCTACCTTGAGTATTTTAGGCTGTTTATTTCCCCCAAGGGGTCAACTTCCTGCTTTATCAAGATGCCAGCAACTCTGAATAAAGTGTACCTTAAAGGTATTTCCGGTTCCTGTGGGGTTATGGGTCTGTCGTTTCAGTCACAATTCTTGTGCATCAGCTCTTTTTTTTCAGGTGTCACTTATCCGCACTTGCTGTGAACATTTAATCTAAAACTTAACTTTCCTCCACGCTTGGCTATTTTCTAGGACTTATTACTAGACTACAAGCTCCAGGTGGGAAGAACCCTGACAGTCTAGGTCACTGATGGGTGAAATAGCGTCACACAAACAGTAAGTGACAAGAAAACAAACAACAACAGCAGCAGCAACAACAATACAAAAAGCAAAAACACTTTTCTTCTGAGATATCAAAAGGATCCTGGAAGATGAACACGACCTCGGGGATTCCTCTCACGTGACTTGGACTTCTATAACTTAGTCAAAAGCCCGAGTACTGTTTATGCTTTCTCTAAGTTGACATGATCATGCTGGGAGCAGCTCTATGCTCGACTTTAGTATTTCGGAGAGCCCCCACGTCCTGACAGTCCCCGTTGTACCGACACTTCCCCGTGAAGGAGATAGAGGCGTTCTGGGTTGCAGGTGGAAGGCGACCAAGCAGGTGACCCCGACTCTTTCCCAGAAAAGCTTCTCCATTCAGTTCATTGTGCAGGTGAGTTTGAAGAAGCTCTAGTCCAACTCTACCTGATACCTGGCCACTCCTCGTCACCCACACTCGCTCTACCACCATCAGATAGTCGCTTCCTGAAGCTACTTGGAAAGCGAGCCTTGGGCCACGCTGGTGGCCAGGTGCCTCTGTATCCCCGCCCCCAAATACCCTTGGCCGAGGCCAGTCGCGACCTTCCCGTGTGGGGACGCGGCGGGGCCGCAGGCTGACTTCGCCACCGGCGGCTTGGACCCTCTCACCTGCCCACCAGCAGCTGCACCTCACGGCTAGGCCGCCTTCGCCACCAGAAGCCAGAAACCGCGCTTGCACAGCAACCAACCACGCAACGGAGCGCCACCACCTTTGCCGGGATCGGCAGGAAGGCGCATGCGCACCTCTGTGCTCACTACCCCCAACCCCCTTTCGGGGTTTGCCTGAAGTGAAGCTCGCGGCTGTCACCGGAAATCTTACGGGCAGACCTGTATTGTGTCTGTGAAAACGACCAAAACCGAAAGGTTTAAAAACACATCACAGCACCAAGAAGGCGACAGAGCTTGCGGCTCTCTGCTCTCTCGAGAGGTATTTGTAGAATGAAAGACGCGGTTACCATTCTTGGTGGCTTTTCCTGCTCTGACCAATCACAAGGCGTCTTGTCCTGTCACTCAGTTGTCAATTCCCACCTCTCTCGGGTGGCCTAAAAACTGTAGCGCGTGGCTCCGCCCTGCCGTCCCCCGAGTGACGTCAGAGAGCGGGCATGCTCAGGCAGAGCCTGTCGCCATGCAGGAAACTTCCGCCCAGTCTAGGAGCTGGGTTGGCAGAAGTCGAGAGTCTCCAATTCAGCGCCGGATCCGGTTGGTTAATTTCCTTGGTTTTGCCGTTCTTTTTTCTTCTTCAGAGATAAGTCTTTTATTCTCTTGAACCACCCGAACCATTATGAAGTTTAAACACATTTTAATTAGTTTTTCTCTGGCACTGTGAGACCCTATCTTTTAATCTTCTTCATTAAAAATATTTTCTACACCTCCCCTGTAGTTTTGTGATACCACGGAAAGTACAGCTTTTGTTGTTCATCACTACCTATGGTTGACCTTAAGTGATAGATTATCTGCCAATCCTATTCATGGCATTTCCAGTCTCTTAAAAAAAAAAAAATCCGCTTTGGCCGCCATTTTTATTTTGGTCTCCATAAAGCTTTGATATCATCGACGGAAGCCATTTTTCGTTTGGGCAGTTCCCATGACCTTATCCAGGACTTCGCCGCCATCGTAGGTCCTGGCACTGGCTTCCAACCCTGTGAAGTCGGTCATGCCATCTTGTGTTTGGGCGCTGGTTGCGTTTTCTAACGCGCGAGGGGACACTGGGAAACGGGAAGTAAGCCAAAGCTTCTGAAGCTTGGTTTGCCGCCCATTTAGTCTGAGTTTCCACACCCAGGTACTAGTCCACCAGTGACCCTGGACAGTAACAAAGCATGTAAAAGCCCGAACCCACCTCCCGCCACCATCATAGGTAAGAGCATGATCCTTCTGACAAACTAGCAGTCCCCTCAGTTGGACTGATCTGTTTGCCCATCTTATACCACTACGTATTTTTGTTTTGGATTTTGGGACTTTCCACAATTTTTCTCTTAGGTTTTCCTTCTCGTTCCATTAGAATTGTTAAACACCAGGGTGCAGGGAGACTGAGATTTAAAGGGGCAATAATGTTGAGGGAATTTCCATAGAATAAAATAGCAAAATGGATGGAACAGCAAATTTTATCATTAATTGTATGACTTTCTGCATCAATAGAGGTAAACATAGCTCCCAGAGGACTTAAAGATGTGATGTAGTTGTATATTCGTCCCATTCATTCATTCATTCGTTCATTCATTCATTCATTGAGTTTGTTGAATTCTTAGATAGCTTTGTGCTATAAAATATAGAAGTAAACTTAAAAACAAAACAAAACTCCTTTTTTATTCACTTGTTTTGATATATACAAAGCTGGGACCAGGAACATAATGTTCTGTTTCTTAACACTGCTGGACAAGCAACTTCATGTACTCACTTCTCCCATTTCTTGGGTACTGCATATAACCATTATTGTAAGTTAACAGGCTAATACTTCAGTTAGTATGGCCTTCTTGTTCAGTGTAGTCATCTACCAGCTAGGCCAGCATCTTCTGGGAGCATGTTATTTGGAATGAGTAGAAGCTGCACTTGGGCACAGTATAGTATTGATTTGGGAACTTGGGACTGTGGCTTACCTTAGCTTTTTGTAGCACCGGGCTTTCTGTGTCTTCCTGTATGAGAAATCAAAATCAGGAGTTCTCAACCTTGGCTGCCCATGACAGTCATCTGGGGAGCTTCTAAACCAGACTTCAGACCTGTTGCAGATAGAAATTGAGACTCTATGTGGAATTTAGATGATACTAAGGTATTTGAGACATTTGTTTTACATGCTGTTAGGAGTAAGATTGCTTTTCACCTTCCCTGTTGGCTTTACTTAAAATACCATGAAGAAAGGGAAGAATATTTGAGTGGGTGGTGAACCAGCTTCCCAGTGATTGGTTACCTTGCCAACCAGCTTCCCAGTAATTGTTACTTTGCCACATATGTCCTTTCCTCAGTCTATTAAGTGGGAAAGAAGAATGAACACCATTTATTTTACTGAGTCTGACATGAATGTTTCCATTGTGGATATGCATGTTTTATGAGTACGAAGGAAACATTATTACACTGAAATATTGCTTGTTTACAGTTTTTGCAATGCTACTAAGGGTAGTGATAGAGTGAGGATGGGTAAGAAAATCACTTCTGAAACTGAAACAGTCCTCCCTGGCTTTACTTCCTACTTCCTTCACTTACCAGCTCCAGCTCTGGGATTTAAAAGATAGGTATCCACCCTACTGCTTCGGTTTCCTAACTTGTAAGGTGGGATTCCTGTGAGAGTTAGGTAAGTTAATACAAGCAATGTGCTTCTTAAGTACCTGGCATGGTCTGGAGAGATGGCTGAGCAGTTAAGAGCTGTGTGCTGTTCTTCTAGAGAACCTGAGTTTAGTTCTCAGCACCTATATCAGGCAGTTCACAGTTGCCTGTAACTCCAGCTTCTTGGGGACTCAAGCTGTCCGATGTCTGCGGGTGCCTACACTCACATGTGCAAAGCCGCACACAGGCACACCCCAATACACATAATTAAACACAATAAAAATCTTTTAAGAAGTACCTGGAATATAGTAACAGCTATGAAAATATTATCTGTAGCTATATATTTTATTACATTATAATTAAAAATTTGGATTATTAAGATCTTATTTGTACATTCCCATGACTGAAATTCTTTGGCTTTCTACTTTGTGTATCTATTTGAAAAAGGAGGTTGCCTAAATACATTACCCAAGGCCAGGAAGATAATTATAAAATAAAGTTTTTAAATCAAAAGATCTTTTAAACATAGCCTTATTAAGATAAAATTTTGGGGCTGGAGAGATGGCTCAGAGCCCCAACTGCTCTTCCAAAGGTCCTGAATTCAAACCCCAGCAACCACATGGTGGCTCACAACCATCTGTAATGAGATCTGATGCCCTCTTCTGGTGTGTCTGAAGACAGCTACAGTGTACTCACATATAATAAATAAATTTAAAAAAAAAAAGAAAAAATTGTAGTGCAAATAACAGCATTTATTTAAAATGTATCATGTGGTAAGTTTTACATATATACACTGGTGAATCATCATGATCAAATAATGAACATATCCGTCACCCTCAAAAGTTTGGTGTTCCTTGGTAATTCCTCTAGTTGCTGTTTTCTAGGCAGCTGCTGACCTATCAGTATAAACAAGCATTTTCTAGATTCTTATTTCAAAGGAATCTTGTACTACATGTTTTTATTTGGGGGTGGGGGGTATGTGTAATTATTTTGAGAACCATCTTTGTTATATTCGCTCACTTCTTTCTTTTTTCCTCCTTTTTTCTTTCATGGTGTTGCAGATTGAAGTCAGGGCTTAGTGCTTCTTAGGCAAGCGCTTTATCACAGAGCTACATCCACAGACTCTTCAGCCTGTTTGAATTGCTAACTGCTATCACTGTGTGGCTATGCAGTCATGGTACAATTCACTAGTTGATAACCATTGAGATTTTTTTGTTTTCAGTGTGCTCATTTTTGCATAACTATGTTCTCCAGTTTATTTGAATTGAAAAAAGTTATTAAAAAAAAGTTATTTAGTGTTGTCTATATACAGTGAAACCAGAAGAGTACAGTGGTAAAACATTTTGTGTTGGGATTTTACCTTTCTTTTATATAGTTTATGCCTTAATTGTTTTATGAATAAAATATGACATTTTAAAAATGCAAAATGTGTGGCTGGAAATGTAGCTCAGTGGTAGCGTTCTTACCTAATATGCATGTGGTCCTGGGTCCAACCTGCAACTCTGTATTTAAAAAAAAAAATCATTTCTCAGGATCGAACATTTCACTTCCTAGGCAAATGCTCTATCATTAAGCTATTATTCTAGCCACACACTCTTCTGCCCCCCCCACCCCCCCCAACATTTTAGTTTTGAAACAGAGTCTTACTAAGTTGCTCAGGCTAACTTATAATTTCTATCAGTCTCTGGAGTAGCTGGGATCACAGGATTGATCACCTGGATTATTTAGTTTTACTCATTTTTTAAATTGTGTATATACATATGTATCTATGTGTGGTTATGTGGGAGTGCAGGTGCTTATAGAGCTCAGGACAAGGTGTTGATCTCCTGGAGAGGGAGTTACAGATGATTGTGAGCTGCTGAGATAGGTAGGGACTTAGTGATATATGTCCAATGCAAGAACAACAAGGGCTCTTATTGCTGAGACATTTCTCTAGGCATAGGATTGTTATCTCTTGATATGTGTATGTCTAATCACTAGATCTGCCTAAAATCTGTAAAGTTTACTATGACTATGTTACTTTAAGGATTCTGGACAGTAATCCATGTACATTAGAGACCTATGAGATATCAAAGTAAAGATTTACAAAGCCACACCAGAGACATCCCAGAGCTCCCAGAATACCACTTATATTTTAAGGTTTAGTGTTTCTGCTATAGAAAAATGGCCCATCAGTTGATTTTAATAGTACTGACACCCACTATGTTAAAATAAACCAAAGCTGGCTTAAAGTTGGATTTGATTTATGTTACTATGGGGGAAATATAAAATACAGCTTTTAAAATATCTTGGATATAAAAGTTATTTTGTGTCATTTTGATTTATTCTCTAGAAAATATTAATATTTTGTTATTAAAAATATTTTAAATTGGCATGCCATAAAAAAGGTTTATCTTTCTGAGTTTTGACTCATGTGTGGAATTACATAACCACGACTGAAATTGTGCTATGGACCATGTCTGTCACCACCCTCTATCTCCCACCCAACAGTTCCCACCCAATTTCTCTAGCTATACCTCATGTCCTTCTGTCCTTTAACCCTTACCAACCAATGAACCAATGGTATTTTCTCTAATTGATACAGTGTTTGCACAAAAAAGATTAGATTTTAAGAAGACTCTGTTAATGACTATCAGAATGCCTTTTATTTGTTTGTTTTCTATGAAGGTGATTGACAGAATGGGCTTTAGATTATAAAGTAAGTTGCATGATGTCTGCTTGTACATTAATGGGTCTGTTTATGACTAATCATCCACAGAGATTCAGGCACAGAGGCGGCTATTGACATGTGTGCCTTCAGAGCTCCTGTTTCATGGGAAGAACTAGAGACACAGTTGAATAGGTTCAGGCTCTATGAAAAGGCAGCGTTTAGAAGGATGTGCTTTGCTGGAGTCTGAAGACACGATTAGAGTTCATGAGGGTGTCTTTGTGTGTGCTTCTGATAATGGATCAATGATAAATAGATGTGGACTATCAGTTAAGCATCCCATGCAGGGTTTGCTGGGCTAAAGACTCAGCAAGAAGGGGAGGCCTAAATATTGAGTCATATGATTGGCATGACCATCAAGTGACAGAAAAGTAGAATCTGTACTTGGGATTGATCCTGTTACAGTATTTCAACATCTGGTCTACATTTACTAACAAAGGAAAGAAAAAAAATTAGATTTTTGTCGTTTGAATGATGTTCTCATTGTTGATGCTTGTTTTGGTTTGTTTGCTTGTTTTTTTTTTTTTATAAGTATTCAAGTTTGGCTCCTAAGTCATAGGAACAGACAATTCTTTTTTTATGTCAAGGTTTCTTTTATTTAAGTTGTCACTGGTAAGAGATTTTTTTTTGTTTTTTTGTTTTTTGTTTTTTTGTTTTGTTTTGTTTTGTTTTTGGTTCATCTGTTACTCATTGACCTTTTACTAAAGTTTGTTCCTGGGTATGAGTTTAGTAATAACAAAAGTGTGTTCGGTGAAACAGTGATGGTTTCATATGCTTTGAACTATAGCTGTAACATCAGAAATCCTAGGCCTCTACGGTTTTCTGTCCTACTCCCATAGCTAGAGAGCTTTTTAAGATGATAGAAGCACAATAATTTGTTAGCTAAACTTTGAAGTGGAGAAGTTAGAAGCCTAGAGTTAATATTTGGCCTTTCAAACTGGGGTGACTGCTCTGGAAAGCTTGTCTGTCACACAGGCCAGAAACACTGAAAGAAAGACAAATGAGGATTTTGCATTGCCCTAGATTTTCCCACAGAATAATCTAGAAGGTCACTGACTTTCTTTATTTGAGTTTATCTCTGTTCTGTATTTAAATGACAGGAAAATCATGTGATATTGTCTAATCAGCTTCTATTCCTTCCCCAAATTAATTTTCCTAAAAAGCTTAGGCTGTTTGCCTCCCTGTCAGTACACACATGCAAGCACATGAGTTTTGGTGGTGTTGCACATTATCCAAGTATCTTCTTTGTGAAGGAATGCTAGTTTTCAGTTTAGAGAAAGTGGGCTCAGGAATGCAGAATATAGGATGGTTGTATTTGTAAGATTTATGATGTGTTGTAATTCCTCCATGGACTTATGTAAAGTGTATGGTTTCTGTGTACTTGGAAAATCTATCGTTTTGGAGATTGTCCTGGCTTTCATAAAACTAGTCAAGAAATAAAAGATGCCAGTGCCTCCTGGCGTCAGTAGATAGCTCTGTGGCAAAGGTTTTTTGACATTAGTGCTTGAAACCCTAAGCCCTGGGCTTGCTGCTCTTGCAGAAAAGTTGTTTCCAAGTTTCAACTTAATTCTGAGGTTAATATCTTTTCTATTCAAATGAATGTTAGAACATCAGTATTTTAAGAACAGGAACAATGGAAAAACAATGCAAGACTACACTAAAGTGGACAGAATTTCAACCAGATGTCTGATCTGTTGTCCATTTAATTTTTTAATTTATATCTATTTATACTTTTTGGTGGTTTCAGTGTTTTAGAGCTAAGGATTGAATCCAGAGCCTTTCCCATGTAAGGCAAACCCTGAGCTGCATTCTCATTCTCATTGTACCTTACTCCCAGCATAAAGCACTAGGATCTACATCTGAATAATAGCTCTCTCAGCCGTCACTCTATGGGACATTAAGTATTTAATTCAATATTTATTAAACTGCTTGTTTGTAAAAATTTGTTCAGAGTGCTTTGACTTCCTTTAGAAAGATTTAATGTAGACTGTAGGATTGGGGACAATAAAGCTTCATTGGATAAATATAAAATATATTAATAGCATATAGCAACTGACTGTTAGGACAGTAAGAGTTGATTAAGCAAACTTCTGTTGTATACCTATGTTCAGCTATTAAAAAGGACCTGAAAAGACTTTTTCTTAGGAAACTTGCAGTTAGGTAAAAGAGAGACTTTGAGGTCCAGGGTTACATGGTATCTAGTGAGCTGAGTATGAGGGTTGAAGTGTAGCTGTAGTCATGGGAGAAAGAGGTCAGTTTAAACAGTCCTGAAGGGCTCGAAGGAACAGGTAGGTCCACTGTTGAACATTGGACTATTGATAGGATGGTACTGTTGGAGAGAGCATTCCATCCTTCAGTATGTGTGGGAGGAAGTAGAAGTTCCTAGAGCTCCGTCATTGTCATCAAAGACATTTGTTATGGAATAATTTTCCATATTCTCTTCCTTGAAAGAATTTGTGTTCTGGCATTATTTATTCCTTAAACTACAATTCAGTTTGGGATGGTAGAGGCCTAGAAATAGAAGAGACCTTGGGGGTCACCTTGCTTAATGAGAGGTTATTTTCCACCATCCTGTGAATCAGCAGTACTTTACATGTGGGGCCTGCACTTTGTTTCAGTAGGTAGAGGTGCTGAAGCATAGGCCTGTCCCTCTCTGTATCCCACAAGGTGGCAGGAAATGGAAGATTCCAGACAGTTGTCCTATGACCTCCAGGTGCAGCCATGTTGTACATGTATGCATGTGCACGTGCACACACACACACACACACACACACACACACACACACACACACACACACATAAAGATGCCAGTGCCTTTTGGTGTTACACATACACATACACACACACACACAGAAAGGCAGACAGACAGCAGAGACAGACAGAGTCTGAGACTGAGACCACCTCTCTCACCCCCATACAGAGAATCTTTCCCTGAACTCTTTTCAGCTTGTGGTCTGTTAGCCTTTATGATCTCCCTGAAAGATTTTAGTCACTTATGGAAGTCAGGCATACAGTGTAAAGTTGGGCATCCTCATGGGATGAGAAAAGCCATGTAGAGTTAGAAAAATAACTGCACATACTTCATCCTTGGTTGACCTTGCTTACAGAACTGTATCCATTCTCCATCTAGCTGATCTTTTAGAAGATTTGTATCTCTCTAATGGGGGATCTTTTAAGAGTTTAGCTATGTTATTCAAACATGAATTAATGTATTTCAGAGGACTGATTTTATATTTATTAGGCCCAAATAATAGAATTTTAAAGACCTAAAGTTTTTGGAATAATCAATATAAATTTCCACCTCCTTGTAAGCTTTTTTTTTTCATTTACATCCATGTATAAATGAATATGCTTAAGATGAAGATAAGCATACTCATTGAGATGGTGGACATGAAACTGGTTATAGTTGCTTATGCTTCTTGAAATTTTAGTACTCTTGAGGCTGAAGCACAAATATCAAGAGTTAAAGGATATCCCCAGCTACATAGCTAATTTAATGCTACCCTAGGCTATACAGTGAATCTGACTACATAGCAAGATGCCATCTGAGAAAAAAAAATGAAAAGAGAAGAAAAAAGGACACCAATAATTAAGTGATTTAGAAGGTAGGTAAAGATATTTTTGTCCACTTAACAATTAGAATCAATTTAGTCACGTGGTGGTGGCGCATGCCTTTAATTTAAATACTTGAGAGGCAGAAGCTGGTGAAACTCTGAGGTTCAGGAGAGCCAGGACTACACAGAGGAACCTGATCTCTAAAAGCTAAAAAGAAAAATCAAAATAAAAAAATTAGAATCAATTTTATCAGATTAAAAAAATATCTAATCTATAAATAGAGTATGTATGACCAGGTAGTAATTATGAACACTCATTGGAGGCCACATGTTTATAACCTTGTGTGTGTGTGTGTGTGTGTGTGTGTGTGTGTGTGTGTGAGTTACACTAACCAGCTCCTTGGTTCAACCTTTCTCTGTCATCACAGCAGTGGAGTTATAGGCCACACCATTCCCAGCTTTTGTCTGTCTGTCTGTCTGTCTTCCCATGGGACCTGGTGATTTGAACTCATGTTTATGTGGCAAGCATTTTTACCCACCGAGCCATCTACCCAACACTAAAATATATTGTTGAAACAATTTCACCTGTTTCTGTTTGACTTTATGAAATGCAGCTACTGGAAACTTCTAAATTACATTTGTTGCTGACATTGCATTTCTGTTGGATCCCAGTATTCTACAATTATTGTGCACAAAATTTCAAAAGATAGCTAGCCCCCCTAGACACAGGGCTTATGGATAGTGCCTTTACCACTTCACTTCATCATATTAACTCTCTACCTTGTTCCTCAGGTTGGTGCAGACTTTTAACTCTTAAGGATCTGATTGACATTAGTAAATAACTTGCCATTTTATTTCTGCTTTATCGTGACTGTTATAATTGATCCTAGGCTTTGGTTTTGAAATATTTTATGAACATTAGAGATACTTATTTTTGCTCACTTTGAGTTTTAGTCCCTAAACAGCATGTATATCCATTCATAAGAGCACACATGAGGTCAGCCTATATTGTTTAGGTCAAGACTCGGTATTTCCTATCATGACTATAAATGTTAGTCATAACTGAGGTGTGTGTTTAGTACTCTTTGCCTTTTGAGCACAGATTTTGTTTCTACTAGAATTAGTAATTGCTTTTACTCAGATGCTTAGACTTTCATGTGCCCGCCCTAAGTCAGTCTTATGTTCTTTATCAAGAACATTGTCTGAAATTCGTCTCCATGCCTGTGGATCTAACAGGATGTGCTGTCCTTGGAGTCCCGAGATCTGCCTGTCTTTTGCAGTGGCTCCCCTTTCTATGTTCAGCACCTGTACCAGGCTGGGGCTCTCCTTTCAGGATCCTTAGCTTCCCTCAGCCTCTTAGCTTTCTGTTTCTTGCATCTTGCCTCATTTGAGCAAAGCACACATTATTGTTTCCTGAGAAAGAATACATGGGCCACAACAATTTTAAAGAAGGTTTGTGGCTAAATATGTCTGATTTATTTCCTTATGTTTAAAGACAATTGGAAGTTGGAAAGAAATACTCAGAACATTGAAGGTGTTTCTCCCGTGTTTTAGAGCTTCCAGGGCTGGTATGTGCAATTTAGATCAAATTCTGGTACCTAATTGATCCTGTGTGTTCTGTATCCTAATCCCAACTTGTTTTCTTTCCACTCATAATTTCTTTATGAAATATACCAGAAGTGTTTTTTATTTTCATCTTAATTTTTTTTGTGTTAGATGCTCTGTATTGTCCATTTAATTCTTTCTTTGATTGTTTTCATTTTTTTGCTGAAGTTTTTGAGAAATTTACACAGCTTTGGACTTTTTTGTTGTTGTTGTTGTGGTTGTTCCTTGAAAGTTCTCTCTCATTTAGAAGGGTTTTTGTTTGGCTTGGTTATTTGGGTTTCTTTCATGCTAGGATCTGGGTGTGTGACTTCTGGTTTATACTTGAGCTGACTAGCTGCATGTCCATGGGTCTCATGGCAGTGGACTTCATTTTAGTTCCATCTGTTATTTTCTTGGGGGAACCTCAGATGTCCACTTTTTTTTTTTTTTTGACTCCATGTTTTCATCAACCCAGTTCCCAAAATGTGGATTTTCATTTTGGGTCTTCTAGGTAGGCTAGGAAGCATGTGACTTAGAAAGTCTCAGCTTGTAAACATCCCCTAATTTCTCTCTGTGCATCTTTAGTAGAGTTACCTACATGCTTGTAATTTTCTAGACTAGAGATCCTTTGATTTGATAAAAAGGGATTAGTTTTTCTCTTAATGACAAATACTGTACCGCATTTTGCTTACTAATCTGTTGATACTTGGTTTATCTCTATGTTTTGGTTATTTTGAATGAAGCTGCTGTGAAACTCCTCTGTGTTTTCTGTTAGAAATAGTGCTTTTATTGTCTCTGGTATATTCTGGTCATTAGACCTGCAAAAAAAAGCATTGTTGAAAACATTTTACATTCCTACTGGGAGTGCATGAGAATTCCAGCTTACATCTTGTGAGCACCTTGTGTTGTTTCTGTTTTGATGTTAGCCATCTGTGAGAATATAAAGTGAGTGGCATTTTAGTATAGTTTTAATTTATATTTCCTTAGCTAGTGGTGGTAAATACTGGTTCATGTTTGTTTATTGACAATTTTAAAATCTTCTTTGAAGAAATGTTTAACTCCTTTGCCCATTTTAAAACTATGATATTTGGTTGTGTTTTGTTTTGTTTTATTTTATAAGGGTTCTTTGTATATTTTGGATGTGAATTTCTTAGCAGTTGTATGATACACATATATTTTCTTTCATTCTATGAGTTTGTGCTGGCTCTCTTTAAGGAGATGGCTCAGTTGGTCAAGTACTTGATGTACAAACATAAGGACTTGAGTTTGGATCTTAGATACCATCATAAAAACTGAGGATAGTGGTAACAATGTCTGTAATACCAGTACTGGGGGAAGAGATAGCTGGAAGAGTAGAGCTCATGGGCCTAAACTAGTTGAATCAGTTAACTCCAGGTCAATGAGAGTTCAAAAGATAAGGGAGAGAGAGACAGGTGGAGACTCCCTTAGGACTTCCACACTTGTGTACACACATGTACATACCCAGAGGAGTGCAGACCCCCCCCCCCCCCCACTGCACACACAAGTCAACAGTAAAAAGTCAAAATTAAAAAAAAATGGCCAAATAAATGGTTGTGAAAATGTAAAATAATGATTCAATTATGCCACCAACCTCCCCAAAGTTGTTTATAATTATAACTGATTTTTTTGTGTATGTGTGTGTAAGAAAGAGGAAAGGAGAGAGGGAGACAGATGAGAGAGAAAAAAGGAAGAGAGAAAATTCTCTGGATGCAAGAACAAGTTATTTGAGAAGAAAGCAGTTTGATTTCTTCTTATTCTGATGCCTTTTATTTCCTTTTCTGGTCTAATAGCTCTCTAATACAGTTTTCAATAAAAGTTGCAAGAGAAGACATTGTCACTGCTCATCTTAGTGGGAGGATATAGTTACTCATGTCTAATTCCAGCTATGGGTTTTTCTCTTTATAAGTATTTTATTAATTGTTACTATTATTTGTGTGTGTGTGTATGTGTGTGTGAGAGAGGGAGGGAGAGGGAGAGGGAGAGGCAGGGAAGACAATATAGTGTCATGTGAATACCATAGCATGTGTTCGAAAGTCAGAGGATCAACTTTTTTCTTCTCTCTCTTTTTATTCTTTACTCTTATATTATACCCCACTTCAGTTTCCCCTCAATACATTCCTCCCAGTCCTTCCCCTCCCCACCTTCCTTTTCTCCACCTCCTCAATTTCCCTTCCAAACAAACAAACCTAAAAACAAAAACAAAACAGCAGGCCTCCCAGTATATCAACTGAACAATATAAGTCACAATAGACTATAACCTCACATCAAGGCTAAAGGAGACAACCCAGTAAGGGGAAAGGGGCCCATGTGTAGATTTACCCCAGTCCTGCTATTAGGAGTTCCACAAGAACGCCAAGCTACCCAGCTGTAAAGTACATGCAGAGGACCTAGCTCACCTCGAGATACCTTGCGTGCTTGCCTCTTCAGTCTCTGTGAGCCGCCATGAACTCTGCTTAGATGATTCTCCCAGTGCCCTTGACCTCTCTGGATCCTAAAATCCTTCCTCCCACTCTTCTCTGGGGTTCCCCTGGCTCTGCCTAGTGTTTGGCTGTGAATCTCTGCATCTGCTCCCATCAGTTACTGAATAATACTTTTCTGATGACAGTTGGACTATGAGTATAGCAGAATATCACTAGCAGAATTATTTCCTTGACTTTTTTTTTTTAACCAGTTGTTTTAGATTCATTATTGGGTTTCTGCGCTGTTCTGTCTTTAGTAAGTGGCCCTCCAGGCAGTATCAGGCATGGGCTCTCTTTCCTGGCATGGGCCAGAGGACAACTTCTAAGAGTTGGTACTTTCTTCTTTCTGTGCATTCTGTGAGTCAAATTCTATGATTATATGATAGTGCTACTGATTACTTTTTAGATGTTAAGCCACCCTTACATTACTGGGGTAATTGTGACTTGGTCTTAAGATTTGGTAGAGTACTGTAGGGAAGCTATCTGAGCTTGTGCTTTTGCTTCTGGTCAGCTTTTAGATTACCATATTAGATCACTGTATAACATTTTGGGTAAGAGCAATTAGAATTAAAATTTTATCTCACACTTCTTACTGATGTTTTATTAAGTCAAATCTTCCATAAAACATCCCTCCAAAGTGATATTTTGATATAGCTAACTATAGCATTCTTTTTTCTTCTCTGCAGGTTCTCTACCTCATGTGGAAATCAGTAAACCATGGCATCTAAGAAATTTGCCATTAAAGTAAGTAATGCTTAGTAGCTGCCTTCAAGAGGTCACTCACCTTCTTTTGCACAAATTTTGATGTTCTTAAGTTGATCTCTACTCTTTAAATTTATAATTACAGAAATTTTAAGTAGATAACATCAAAATTTTAAGAAGAGATGGATGAGAAAACTAATAATTCTTACACTTATAAGGAAGTCTTTGTTGAAAACCTTTTATTTAGGATAGTTTTAGGTTGTAACTCTGTTTCCAATGCTAATAGCAACCACTCACACTGAATGTCCATGACTTCTCAGGATAACAGAACAGGCCAAAGTCAAAGGAGTAGGCAATGCTCTTGGGTCTGGGTGCATCTGAGAGAGAGCTCCTGATTATCTGCTGTCTCCTCAGCCTTCATTGTTAGCTTAACAGAGTAGAGGCATCTGAGGAAGGCCTCAGTGAGGAGTTGCCTGGATTAGATTGGCCTGTGGCTATATCTAAGAGAGAGGTGTAGTTTTCTTCATTAATTGATTCAGAGAGGCTCCAGCCCACTATGGACAGCTCTCCTTTCCTAGACAGGTGGTCTTGTCTAGGTGGTGGTCCTAGGCTAAGAAAGTGATATAAGCATTAACATATGAGTGAACCTTTGAGAAAGCTAATGGGCAGGCCATCAATGCAGTTCCTCCATTGTTTCTGCTTCAAGCCCTGACTTCCCTCAAAGATGGGCTGTGATTTTTGAGTTGTAAACTAACCCTTTGACCCCCTGCCTCCCATGTTGCCTTTGTCCAATGTGTTATCACAGCAGCAGAAAGGAAACTAGAACAGCTGATGTCTTTAATTTTTCTTTTATAAATGCTTTTCTAGCCATTAATAGTAGAGCTGAGACCTTCTTAGGTATGGAGTGATAAAGGATTCTATGTGGGGAAAGTCAGTGGAAGACTTGATAAATACCTTATGTGAGCTCTTGGAGATAGTTTCATTTATATTGGCTGTTCTCATCGTCAGTTCTGTGTAGTGGTGTTGTCTTACATAGCAATTAAAAACAGCAAGGTAGACCAATGAGATCGTTCATCAGGTAAAGGGACTTGGCATAAAGCCTGATTGATCCTCAGTTGTGCTCCTCAGACCCACATGGTGGTGGGAGAGAACCAATTCCTGCAGGTTCCCTTTTTGCTTGCACACATACAAGTATATATAATAATTAAAAACAAAACCAATAAAAACAAAATAGAAAATTCTAGTATTTAATTGACCAGATTGGGCTGGAGAGGTGGTTCAGAGGTTAAGAGCACTGGATGCTCTTCCAGAGGTCCTCAGTTCAATTCTTAGCAACCATATGGTGGCTCATAACCATCTATAATGTAATCTGGTGCCTTCTTCTGACCTGTACATACATCAGAATACTGTATAATCAATAAATAAAAAAATCATTAAAAAACCTAATTAACCAGATTATTAAATAATATAATATTATTTTATCTTAGCTAAATCGGTGCTTATTTACTAATGTATTTATAACTTTCATTGTTTACACTTACTTCTGGGATATATATACTCTTGAGTATTTCATAAGGGTGACTAAGTGGAGAACATTCACTATTTATCTATAAAACCATGTCTTGATTTTCCTCTAGACTTCTAAAGACTAGAAAGATATTAAGTTGTTTAGAATTCTAGTTTGAACATAATTTTAATTAGTAGCAAGATTCTGTCTCAAAAGACAAAGGTAAATAAAATTCTCTGGTGATATATGACATTAATTCCAGCACTCAGGAGGCAGAGGTAGGTAGACATCTGTTAATTTAAAGCTAGCCTGGTCTACATAGTGAGACCCTGGAGAGAGAAGAGAGAAGGGAGGGAGGCAGGGAGATGATTACTAGCATAAAATAATAACTTAAAAAGCTACTCTCATGATTCTTTCCTGACTTTGTATAGGTGGTTTCTCCTTTTGATGTTAGCTGGGACTGGTGGTTTTGCATTGTGTAGATACTTTACTTCCTTGCTGCTTCTTCCTCCCCTCCCTGCTCCCAAGGGTCTAGATGAATGGAACCATTGTTTTCACTGTTCACTTTTGGGTACAGAAAAGAGCAGTTTTAGTTATATTTTCACAAATGTCAGTCACCAAAGCTCTGTTGAGTAGCTCCTGCTCTGGAAAACTTGAACCTTTGGTTATAGACAAACTGAGCTTAAAGGTATTATCTACACATTGGAATTTTCCCTATTCTAGGCTCAGTGCAAGTGGCTCCAGTTCAAAGTCCCCACTTCCTGTCATTGCCTCTGGGGCAGTATGAGTCCAGCTCTCCAACTTCCCCAGTATGTCCTGGCTCTAGATATCCTGGCAGCCCAGGCTTGACCCTCATCAGGTCGTGGTTATTGATAGTGCTATGGGGGTTTGTTGCTTTTACTATTCTTTTCAGATAACCACCAGTTTCTTATCTATATTCTTTCTTTTCTTTACTTGGGTATATCTGCTCTTCCTTTCCTAAGTTCTTAAGTCAGAAACCTAAGCCTTTGTCATCAAACCTTTCCTTTTGTGTGTACTTAAATCCATATGGTTCTGTTAAAGCATTTCCTACTTAGTTGCATCCTTCACAGTATGCAATTAAGGTGGGCATTTGGTCACATAATTCTTAAATTTCATAATGATTTATGATTTTGTCTATTGGCTATTGTAATCACTGTTGTTTCTGTTTGGGAATTTCAATTGGTCCTATTTAAATTGTTGTTTAGGGAAGTTCTGTTTCAGTAGAATACTGCTCTGTAAGCATTTGAAAAGTGTGATATCTATAATTATATATATCATGTAAAATCAGGTATAGTAATATATAATAAACAAAATATGTGTGTGTAGAACAAGTCAGATTTGACAGTTGTGTTATATTAGTTTATTATGTATTTGCTAGTATTTCTGTCCCTTTGTTCAGTTGAAAGATACATTAAAATATCCCACTCTGATTTAATATTTATATATTTCTCTGTGTAATTTTATTGAATTTTCTTTGTTTAGTTTGAAATTATGTTCTTAGATACATAAATTATGGTTAAGATATCATCTATTGAATTTAATTTTGAGATATCATTTTATCTCTATACTTCGTATATTTATAGTCTGTTTTTCTGACATTTGTGTAACCTACGTTTGGGATCCGTTAATCACACATAGACTCCTATGGGAGTCTGAAAGCCTGTCAGTCAGCCAAGCCCAGCCATATGTTCAGAGCTTCCAATACCACTTCATTGTTTTAATTATGAATGAAAAATAGCATCTGCACAAATTTAAGGGAAACCTAGAATATAAGAAATAGAGACTAAAGTGAATGAATGAACTCAGAAAGCTCGAGAGACTTTAAGGCAAGATGAAAATTGTAGAGTTTGATATTATTTTCACAGCAAAAGGAAAGCTGTTATAATTATGAAACTAGATCAGGACGTTATGAACAAGAAACATTCTTAAGAGTAGGAAAGAGTGCTTATAAAACATGATAGAACACAAATTCTCTGATAGTATCAAGGCCTATCAAGGAATATTGCCCAGAAACCAAAACAAAAGATTGTTTTAAAAATGTAGAAAAAAAAATCCTAAGAAAATTTGAATTTGGTGTTGATGTGAAAAGTTGAAGTTCTAGAAAAAAGACAAATATTAGAAAAGAACACCATGAAAAAAAACCCAGTGTAATAGAACTTACCAGCAAGGACACAGTGTTCCTGTTTTGAAGGATTGAGTGAGAATCCAACAAAATCAATGAAAAAGTACTGTGCTCATAAGTACAACACAGAGATTTTGTGTGTGAGGGGAGGAGAAGGAGGAGGAAGAGGAAGGAAAAGGAGAGGGAGGGATGAGGGAGATGGAAAGGAGAGGGAGGGAGGGGAAGGGGGAGATGGAAAAGAGAAAGAGGACAACTCAGAGGGTGGGGGCTGAAGAATCCGGACAGCCTGCTCAACAGTGGCAAGGAGGACACAGGAGCACTGATCCCCCAGTGCTCACGTGTGGTGTGGGAACACTAAGGAAACTTTTTTCAACCCGGAAGTCTCTTCACCGTCTAGTCTTTAAGTACATATTAGAATGGAATAGAGACATTTTCGAAGACACTAACTCAGGTCAGGAAAATTTCCTTCCTGTGTACCCTATTGTAGGACATGGTTCTTCAACAATGGGGGTTAAAACGGATTAGACATGAGTTCTTGAACATAGAAAATTAGGACACTGAGGGTCTAAGCAAATCTCATGCTGATCACTGTGCATCATGCTCAGAGTGTAGTCATTTTGATTAGTACAGGAAGGAGGGTTCCTTGCAACTTAACAAAAACCTGCAGATTACCCCCTCCCCCCACCTCCCAGTCTGTCAGAGAATTTGGGAATAATTTAGTCAGAGTAGTTTAGGAAACTAACAAGAAACTATGTAACTCTTAATTCTTAAGTACAGAGAAAATTATGTAAAGTAGAAAAGTAAACATAATCTGTGATTCAACATTGAGCAAAGCTTAAGTTTCATGATTCTGTGAATTCCAGATTTCAGAAGGCTGGGGGAAACATATGGGAAGATGGTTTGTAAGCATTATGTCCTCATTTTCCATAGATGATATGTATAAAGTGGAAATAGAAAGTATAGTTCAAACATAGAAGCATGATGGTTAGTAGCAGATGAAATAGCTTAGGTTTTCAGTCTGTTGCCTTTGGTAAGTGGCAGTTGGGGTCTTTGTGTCTTGATTTGTTTTCTGAGTTTAGGGTTTCTCTGTATAGTCCTGACTGTCTTACTTAGAACTTGCTCTGTAGTCCAGGCTGACCTCAAACTCAGAGTTCCACCTACCTTTGAGTTGTACCTTTGAGTACAAGGATTAAAGGTGAGCACTACCATATCTGGCTTCTAGACTTATTTTTCATATGGCATTTCAATCAGTGTCTGCATAGTATACAGAAACTCAGTGAATAAATAAAATGTTAACGAAATATTTATCCAGTGTTTTCAAAAAGATACGTCCTCTTGACAACCTGGGTTGAAAAATAATTGGAGCTTGGATAGATCATGTCTTTAAAAGTAGCAGACCAGGGCACCCAATAGTGTGCCCATTGTGTGTGTGTGTGTGTGTGTGTGTGTGTGTGTTTGTGTGTGTGTTGGGTGGTTTACTTGTACAACTTTCCTAGAAATCGATTTAACTTAACAAACAACTTTTCCTTTTTTAAAGTGAATACTATTCTCCAGTCCTTCCCACATCTGAGTATTTCTCCCCCCTCCCTCTCCCCTCCCCTTCCCCATTCCCCTCTCCCTCCCCCCCCTCCCTTCCCCTCTCCTTCTCTCTCTTCCTCTCTGTCTCTCTCTTTCTGGGGTCCCTAGCCTTGAACTCTCCTCTATACCTGCCTCCCAGGCTAGATTTCCAGGAAGTGGCAACCTTGTCTAAGATGAGAGTCCTTGAACAGCAGCTTTCATGATCTCTGGGTGTCTAAATCCTTGCAGTTTACAGCAGGGAGGTTTGTCCTACACTGCAGTGACTCTTCCTAGTTAGAAGAATTGGTAGCAGCAGGGACATGTCTCTCCAAGCTTCTGTAGTGATCATAATTGAAGGTGTTGTCCCATCCCAGTATTTTAAAATACCCCTAATTGTATAAACTTTTAGAATCAAACAAAAGTCAGGATTAGACAGAAGATAGCAAACTAAAGCATACATGATAGCCATTTGTTTTAGAAAATAAAGTTTTATTTGTACACAGGCACTTCTAGTTGTCATCAATTGTCTCTGGCTGCTTATGCTTTAGTGGACTGATTTAAGTTGTTATAATAAAGGCAGCTCTCACTGCCTACAAAGTAGACATACATATATGTACATACATTGCTTTAATTTTATAATATGTAGGTAAATATTTCTTGTAGCACATCTCAGTTTCTACTAGCCAAATATCAAATACTCAATAGGTGCAGGCAGCTAGTAACAGTTGTATTGGATAGCGCACGCATGCACGCACACATATTTCAGTGCTTAGAATCCAAAGCCTCATGCATATTAGACGAGATGTAGTTACTCCTGGCTCTGGCAGAACAGGTCTAAATGGCTAAAAATACTCTCACCTGCTTAAAGCCTGTCATAGCAAGTGTTCAATGAAATTAACTTTGTGTTAACCTGACTACAAGCATCAGGCAAGCCCAAAGCAAATAGAAACAGATATGAACACTCAGGTATTAATCATAGATGTTTGTCCATTAAAACACAAAATGTTAGAGAAAAGAAACCAGAACAATTAATTGTTGCTTAAAATGCCCAATCATGTATATGATATCTGCCTCAGGAAAAGTTCCGGGTCTCATTGCTGGCTTTAGGAAGAGTAAAATGTTGCCAGACTTCATTCCCAGTAATTACATTTTAAGATTTAACATGTTTAACTTGGGCTCCAGAGAAGCAGTACAGCAAAAGGCCCCAAGCTCATTGTCTGTAGATCATTTCCTCTGCTTCCTGCATCTGTTTTCTTGGATTAGTTCGGTATTACAGCAAAGTCTACGATTCTTTTGGCCACGAAGACTGCTTTCCCACTTCCCCTCCCTACAACTTACTGTTTTGTGGGTGGGAAAATTTTTGTTGTGAGAGTTGATTAATTAGAAGGGATTCCTGGCTTCCCTAGCAATGGCAGCCTGGGAAGATTACAGAGCCTGGCTTAGTGACAGGCAGGCCAATCTGTATTTAAGGAAAACTTGGACCAGCCAAATTTCCCTGGAATGTGGATCTGGCTTTGTCTTCTACAGGGAATGTGCAGTGACCCTTCACCCCTTCCCACCACTGCAGAAGGCTGACAGCATCTCCTTTGCTGGTCTACACTGTCCACTTTTTCTTTGGGATCTGTGGGGAAGTACTGGTGTAGAAAGCCTGAGTTGTTTTCTAAAGTTGAAATAATAGGTGTAAATGTTTATTAATGCTCAGAAAGGAAATACGTTTACTATATTTTAAATTTTTCTTTATATCTTTATTATTTATGCATTTTTCTTCTCCTTGGTAGCAGTTTTAGTTTTTTACCGAGATCTAAATTTCAGTTAACATCAGTCTTTGCATTTTGTAGAACACCACAAAAAGTTAAATATGCTCAAAAATTGATGTGATTACCTTGTTATAGTAAAAGTGAATGGGAAAAACAATGCATTACATTTCTAGAGACAGCTGAATAGAGATGGACTGTCAGGCTTTTGTCTTGCTAGCTTCCCTCTGTGAATCACTTGCACCCTGTGTCCTAGGTTTTTGGTGTACCTAAAGGGGAATGCACCACTCACTGTGTCACCATTGCTTAATTGAAAGTTGATGCATTGATCTGGTATGAGGCATTGAAAACAAGATTGCAGCAGGTATTTCTATATAGGGTGAGTTCTACTTACTGACCTTCTAAATGCTAAGAAAGATTAAACTGAAGTGCTCCAAAAGAACAATTAAAAGCACTTTAAGTAATTCTGGTCTTTATAAGAAATACATTTGAATAAGGAGAGTGATCTGTATCCTTGAGAACAGTTTTACAAAGACATTTGTCTTTGTCAAATTTGAAAGCCTAAGAAGGACATGCGTATTTCTTCTCCTGATTCTTAAATTCACCATCTTTCTGACCTCTTCAGCTGTTTGTTTTGAGAGCTCTCTTCTTTTGAAGGCATGTGGGCTGTAGTGCTGTTACTGGCAGTGTGCTCCTAGCATGCGCCGCTGATTTCCACCAAGTCTGTGTTGCTGCGTTGCCAGATTGGGAAGTGTGTGCAGCTAGGTGTACGCCGCTTACTTGATGGGGCTGGAACAAAACTGCTGGCAACTTTCTGCCATTACCCAGTTCACACTACCGCGGCTGTGGAGGTTTGGGGTTTCTTACACCACAGGAGAGTCACTGTGGGAATTGATGGCTTTGCAACAAAAGGATGTATTTGTTTTGAAAGAAAGCTGCTTTTACCAAGTGTTCTCTGTCAGTTCTCAGGCCTCCCTGTCACAGTCTGTTTCCTTGGAATAAAACTTTTTTTTCTTTTTTTATAACTGAAAAATGTTTCAGGTTTTCTTTCATAGTTCATGCTACTTGCCAGTCTGCTCCAGGTTTGCCTGATGAATGAGTCTTGTTTCCTTTGATATAGAAGCCAAATTTTTCCTATGCTAATTACACTTACTTTATGCTTAGTGCCCAGTAGGTGCAGCTTATTGTCACACATTACGCACATTGTGCTAGAACACCCCTGAGAAGGACCTCTCTTCTGTTTCTTTTATGTCACAGGACCTGAATATTCTAGGATATTGCCAAGGTGACCAGTACCACTCTTTCTGTGTTTCTTTCCTTACGACTTCTTTTTTCTGGTCAGGTAATATGTAATCTTCAATTTGTGGTATATCCTTTACTTTAAGTTCTATCTTTCCCTATTTCTTCCATAGGAGTTCCCAGTGACGTTTAAAAATAGTTTTAATAATTCTTTTACAAACAGCTTCTGTTTATTTGTAATTGTTTATGCATGTTGTATGTGTGTGTACGTGATTGTACACATGTTCACATATGTGTAGCCAGAGGCCAACCTGGGGTGTCATTCCTTAGGATCCATCTATGCCTTTTGAGACAGGGCCTCTTAATGGCCCGGAACTCAGCAAATAGGTTTGACTGGCTGATCAGCAGTACCTAGGGATCCATTTCTCTCTGTCTCCGCAGTGTTGAGATTCCAGATGTTCTCAACTTTGCTTTGTGAGTTCTCTGGATTAAATTCAGGTTCTCATGCTTGCATTTTACCCTCTGAGTTGTTTCCACAGCACACCAACAGTTACCTAATTAATTCTTCATAAACAGATAACAATGACAACATGTAGAGTTTGCTTCTATGTCATTCACGATTATGTTTAATTAACTCTTCAATATTAAACTGCAACACTTTTTTTCTTATAATGAATTTTTTTTCCTGATGCACATACAAAGTATGTGTTTTATTTTATCTTCTAGTGTTAAAAAAATCTTTACTAGAAAGGTAGACTCAGGATCCTTCACCAACTGTATGGATTCTCTCTGAAGGCTGTAGAGGGCATCATTGTTCTATATTTCATAAGGTAACTTCTCTAGATACTGTGATCCAAGGAAGCAGACCAACTGAAGTGCTTTTAAAATGGATGGCTCAGTCCCAGATTGTCACGAAGCCTTAAATGCTGGTATGTTTGCCCATTGGTTGTGTACACAGGTACAACCAGAGTCTATTATACTCTTGCTTCCATCTGAACATACTTACTAGGATACATCACACTGAACATTATAATGGAAACTATCACAACTACCAGAACTATCCAGAGTGGCCTCCGAGAAATTATTCTGAGAGTGACAGAGGCTTTCTGCTACCTGCTTTGTTCTAGGTTCAAGAATCTAGAAATGCTGTGCTGTGAATAAGAATTCCCTTTGTCTTTGGAAAGCCTTGTGGGTCCAGGCCTTTCCTAACAGTAGAGGTTAGAAGGTACTGACAAATGTTGTCCTGGTTACTGATCTTCCTCCTTAACTCTCCTCATTGCTCAAGTCAATGCCAGTTTGGGGATATTTGGTTAAGGAAGTTAGGGGTGAGGTGGGTATTTTGTATCCCTGTAGTTCACAGTTCCTGAGAATTCTGTGGCACTGGCATTGTCTTAAGTGTGCAGCCATATCCTCATTACCCATACAGTCTAAAGATGCAGAGTGCTTACTTACTCTCCTTCTAGATATTTCTCCTGGAGTACCTTACTGAACATTGCCATTAAGTAATACAGGAAATTAGGCTTCTGCATGGGTCATTCTGTCACATGTGAGGAACATGTGACAATACTTTGTTCTCAAGACTTCTTTGTCATTTGGCTATTTGTTGTTTATACAGTTATTTGAAAAACCTTTGTGAATATACACACATGCTCTACTGTGTGTGTCACAAAAGTATGATAAAGAGTACCAGAGTAAAGCAGACGGCAGGTCGAGCACCCCAGTTCCCATTACTTGAAAAATGTATCATCTGTAATGTACTAGTTATGGCATCTTGTTCATGATGTCATTTCTACAGTTGTTTGTCATTTGTGCCTTTTTCTGTAGGTTATTTTATAGCATGAGCACTATTTGGAGATCCGACAGGACAGCCTTGGGGTTTGGTCCTAATCTTCCACTTTGTTTGTGACTGTATTTCTAGTTTCCCCCTGCATGTACCAGGCTAGCTACATTGTGAATTTCAGCAATTCTTCTGTCTGTCTGTCTGTCTGTCTCTGTCTCTGTCTCTGCCTCTGTCTTGCTTTGAAGGTGCTGAGATCATAGACCCACACTACTGTACCTCCCTTTACACGGGTCCTAGGGATCCGAACCCAGGTACTCATTCTTGGATGGCAATCACATTATCCACGGAGCCACCTCCCAGTCACTTCTTTTTTTTTTTTTTTTCCCCAGTCACTTCTTGAAATTTAGATCATTAGGTTTTTGAGGAAAGAATACTAGAATGTGAAACTAACATTCGATTTTACCCAGAATTCCTGAGTTCATCTTGTGGTTTCTCTTATAAAATGACACGAATTCATGTTAATTCTCAGAGCCATCACCTCTTTATCTACAGATAGAAATAACGGTATCATCTGTCTCACTGGGGTTTTTTAATATCAAATTAATAATGAAAGGTATAATGCTATAAAGTGTTTGGAAAAATAACATTCTGTGCGTGCCATGGAGCCCTCGGCCATTGCTTCACAGTGATGTTCTGTGCCATAGAGGGACTTGGCCTTCAATTCTTATTTGTTCTTGCTCTCATAATTTTTTGGAGTGAGGACTAGTCTAATTCTTTTCATATGTGAGGTTTCAGTTACCAAGTCTTTATTTGTCTTTGCTTGCAAAGCCCTGGTTAGGCATTTGCGACAGCGGCAAGCCTGATCATCTGCCTCTATCCTCAGGGAGTTTGTAGTGAGAAATTGTGTCAAACTTTAAAAGCAGTAGAGTGAAACAGAAGCGCTTGTACACTCTGCATAGCCTTGTCATGGCCAAGTTGAATAAAGAAACATTTCTGATCTGTTTCTGAATGGGCTGCTGTGACCTGTCAGTCTGTTCAGTGTCCTGTCAGTTTACAGCCTGGGCTGCTTACAGTGGCAGGTAGCTATGATTAGCAGTCAGGGGGGTTAGGTTTTAGTGCTCAGTACTGATTGCTGGTTAGGGACAGGGGAAGGTAACTTCCATTACCTTCTACTATCTCTGTGTAGCTAAGCAGACTTACACAGTGAGTGGGAAAGGCGCAGCTGGATGGTTCCTGCTTTACGTGGTGTCATGGTGTTGTCTGGACTCACTCAGGATGCATACACTTAATAACTGGGCTACAAAACCCTAGACCTCACCCCATTGTTTCCAGGATAGCTTTCTGCTATCAAACAACATCTTATCATTTAGATGACGGACTTTAGTTTGCTTACGTGTGACAGTGACATTCTTAAGGACACATGCAGAGTGTAAGCTGCTGGACTTGGTGAGTGTTTTCTATAAGTGGCACATGGTTAGGTCTACCGTGTTGTGTTTCATCTGGGAGAGGGATGAGACCTTGCTTCTTGGTGGGAGAGTCAGTGCCTGTATTCAAAGATAAGGGAAGGACTCATATAAATTAGCTGTATTTTTGAGATTGTCAAGATTTTCTTATTTTTAGTTAAATGAGGTGTTGAATCAGGGGGTCTCTAGCTTTTCCAAATATATATAGCCTGGCATTTCCATAATACTAAAATTTTTATTTGTAGAATTCTTTTTTTATGACATTGTGAAAGTAATTTGGGCTGACACCAGTCAGGGCCTTATTACTAATGTGTTTTATAAACCGATAAAGAGAGAGGGAATGTTTGGTGGAGGTGCAATAATTTGTGGGGGAAGGGAATCCCTCTGTGGGTCCATGCTGAGGTATCCCTTCCCCCTGAGGGACCAGCCATAGGACAGTATAGTATAAAAAAGAGTTTATTCAGGGTATGGGGAGGGGAATTGAGAGAAAGGCAGAGAGAGAGGGAGAGGAGGAGTAGAGGCTGGCCATGAGCACATGGAGGGGGGGGAGGGGAATTGGGAGAGGGGGGGGGGGGTAAGGAGCTAGAGGAAGAGCAAGAGAGAGGAGGCGGCAAGCAGTTCCTTTTATAGTGACTCAGGCACACCTGGCTGTTGCCAGGTAACTGTGGGGCAGAGCCTTAGACTAAATGCCAACAACTAACCTGTACTTTGGAAAGTTAAGTTGTTTTGAGCTTTTGTACCCATCTATTAACATACTAGGGTTAGGACTGGAGAGGTGACTCACTGGTTATGAGCATATACTGTGTGGAGGTGTATATACTCACATGTAAGCTAGCACTGTCTTTCTGCTTCTCTAGCCCTCTGTCTCCACCTCCCCTAACTAAAAATAAAAAGAAATTCTTAAATATTAGGATGGGTCAAATAGGTGTAGTCATAACTCACTTCTTGTAAAATTGTTCATCTTAGCATAGAGTTCTTATTCTGTTCCTTTCTGTTTCTTGCTACTTGAAACAGTTTTTTTTCCTCCCAGATTGAAGTTTCTGACATTGTTGTTTAATATAAAGATGTTTCGGTATTTAATGTTGTTTTACAAGAACCAGGATATTTACGTTTAAGATAAGGAATTCAAACAAGGCAAACAGGTTTTCCTGTTTTGATGACATAAATTATTTCTAGGATGGTGTGACTATTTAAAAAAAAAGGCTTAAAATTAAGTGCAGTTTTGAAAATGTATTTTGGTGTGTGATCATTTGAGTTATGTGGTATTTCAGATAACTGTTGTGTAGAAGAAAGAAAAAGTTATGTGGACTGTCCAGTATTCAGTTCGGGTTCCTGGCCACGGATAGTGCTAAGCCTGTGGACCAGGCCTGATGGGAAAGAATGGGGCCTGTGCTTCTGCCCTGATGCTGCATGGTTAGAACCACCTGAGTGAGGAACCTTAGCAGAGAGATTGAGTTGGAGTTGCTGAAGGACTGGTGTTCAAAGTGTGTTCCTGGAACAGCAGCCCCAGCCCCTCCTACCCTAATTGTGGTATTTTTGTTATCTTTTGTGAGGGTTAAAAAATGATGCATATAATGTGTTTAGCATAGTGCTAGGTAACCATCGTACTAAATACTGGGCATTGCCGGTAGTAGTCACCACTGTAATGTTAATCATTGTGATTCATATTTTTCTGCCAGGGTGTTTTATGAAGTAACTTATTTTGAAATTCCTTTCAAGGATATCTGAGTTCTGATTATTGTGCACATCTTGCAGCTGGTCTAAGGAAGGACCTATGTAAGCAAAGTTTGCAGGTGTTTCTTAGAATGGTCCAAGATTCTGAAGGTACTGTTCTCAATCTGCTGTGTTGGAAGATTGTTAACCACAGTGATGTAGTTGTACACAAGTGTTTGCTGGAGTTACCAGCACCATTTGATGAATCTATCCACACAATGCCCGAAGTCTGGCATTTGCTTTGAAGAACCCTTCTTTCCAGACCCCGGCTTCTTCAGCTCATGCACAGTTGTTCTCCATCTAGATTCTCCTTTTTGTTCTTTTATGGCTAAATAAGGATCATGATTAACCCCCAAAGGAAGGCCAGCAGGGCCCTAGACCTGGGCCCAGGCTACTGTGCCTGAGCCAGCCCAGGCTTTTCCACCTCTGCTGGCTGCCTTCTTTGCTTCATTTTTAAGCTTAGCTCTCAAAGTAGGAAGCAGTTTAGCCTGTGTTTAGAGGCTGCTGATTCAGAGCAGTGGGTGCTTTCTGAGATGACACTACTGCTGTGCCCTTGCCCTGACTTGCTTTGGCTTCTTGTTAGTACCTGTCTTCAGGCCTGGATACCTTTGCCTTCGCTTTCCTCCAGGAGGCTGTGGGTTTAGGTATGTCCAGTGTGGGAAGGCTTATCTTCCCTGCTGTGCTCCACAGGGGTGCGGCTCCTTACCCTCATGCCTTTCACTGTCTTTGGACAAGAGTCGAGAGGCTTCCTTGAAGCTAACTGTTCAAATGGAGGATCAGATACAGAGGCCTTGCTGTCCCACTGGGAGTAACTACATCTTCCCATGGAAGTGCTGCCTTCTTTGAAGGCCTTGAGCCAGGTCCCTGTCCTGTCTAGGATCAGACACCAGTGGGGAGGGGTGGGGAATGGGGGGACTGGGTTCCTGCACAGGTTACCTCAGGAAAAGTGGCAATGTAAGTACATACTCTTCATGTTGCTTTTCAAGGATGAGATGAGAATCTCTGCAGAGTAGGTCAAGAAATTCAAAAGCTGCCCAGAGAATGTATGTAGAAGCAATAAAAAGTGCATTCATTGGCCAGGTGTAATGGTTAGTTAAGGCTCTTCTGAAGGAAGTAGCAAATCCTCACAAACGTAAATGGAACTGGGAAAAGGTATTTTATGATTTGGAAGTGTGAGTGACTCAGAGTGAATCGACAAAGTACTGTTGAGTTTGTAAGGACTAGGGACAGCTTTTGGCTACCAGTAACCCCACTTCACGGCAGCTCCCCTGTGGGCCTGTCTTGGAGGATCATAGTTTCTGTATTTCCATGTTACTCCCTCTCTGCTGGTCTCGGTCCTCTCCTCCCGCCTCAGTGCACTTTGTAGGACACCGTGACCCATCCCCCAGTGGACATATCCTTCAAGGGTGCTGTGTTACTGCCAACCTTCCGGCAGCTAGTTGAACAGGTGTGGAGATTTGCTTCATCAACCGTGCTTCAGGGGCACACAAATGAGTCACCTTTGCCCACCCTTAGGCATGGCTGTTGTTCAAAAACAAGGCATGGATTCCCTCAGAGGTTAGACAGTACTATTCTCTAATTTAGAGACCCGAAAGGTTTGGTTTGGTTTGGTTTGCTTTGCTTGTCTTGTCTTTTTTTCTTTTTTTTGCTATCCCTGTATACTTACATTCTTGCAGATCATAATAATGAGTGTTTGTGGAGAGACCTCAGTGACAGTTAAGAGTTAGCTGTAATAAATCTTTTTTTTTTTTTTTTTTTTGGTTTTTTGAGACAGGGTTTCTCTGTGTAGCCCTGGCTGTCCTGGAACTCACTGTGTAGACCAGGCTGGCCTCGAACTCAGAAATCCTCCTGCCTCTGCCTCCCAAGTGCTGGGATTAAAGGCGTGCGCCACCACCGCCTGGCAAGCTGTAATAAATCTTATCTGTGAGAAGTTCTCTGGGTTCCTAGGGTTGAGGCCAGTCATGATTGCTTTCCATGCAGTTTGCGGATGGTTTTATTATTGGTGTGAAAGTTGAGGCATGTTAGTGTTATTCATAACCCTCAGTGTATATGTATTATGGTGATTAAACATAATATTGCAGAAGAATAGCAAAGAACATGTCATTCTAGTAAAGTTTCTGATGTCTACTCTGTAGGTGACTTTATGTGTCAGGAGAGTCTTCAGTAGTGTGAATCTTGTCTTAAATCTTTAATTTTGAAGCACTGACTACACTCCAGAGAGTCGTTAGTCATCCGTGATTCTGCATCTTTGTTTCTGACTCAGCGCTCTGCGGACTTCCTGCATCATGTGAAATGACTGACCATGTGCTGTGGTTTTAGCAGTGTTAATGGCCACTGATGAGTGCTGCTTGCTCCCGGCTGCTCAGCATTTCCAGCAGTGGACAAGATGCTTGCTGTTCGCAAGGCTGTCCCAAGGAATCAGGTGCTGGTACAGCAGTTCTGATGCCGCTTGCATGGCTTTCACTTCCCACAATGACTGATTCTCCATCTGCCATGACACTGCATTCCTGAGCCTCTGCCCCCTCCTTGGGTTGGTGACTAGAATGTTTATTTTTAGGAAAAGTTAAAATTATCCATAGAAGGGTGTGTTCTGTAAAATTTACATTAATCAGCCTTGCACAGCAGGAATCATGGGAAGAGTATGTATGTGAAGATTTTAAAGAAAACCTTTTATGGAAAATTTCACTAAAGGGAAGAATGTGATGAACATTAATATACCCGTCATCCATTTCAACATTGTGGGGAGTTTTAAATTAAGTTTTAGTCAGTCTGAATACTGATTTTAAAAAGTACCACATAACACTAACACCTATGTGTTTAATCTGGATTTTCCAGATTTTAGGACCAGTAGCAGTTTTCTTATAATGCCAAAATGTCTTATCTCCTCCCTTCAGGTTAAATTCTAAGACATGTACTACATGTGTAAGAGATGGGATTATACCTCAGTGCTTGCCTAATGTGCACAGAGCCATATATTCGATCTCTTGGATTTCAGAAAACAGACAAAACCTATCTGCACACATATATCTGTGTGCATGTACATGTCTGTGCATATAAATGTGTGTGTGTATATATATATATATATGTATGTGTGTGTATGTATGTATATATGTGTGTGTGTATGGGGGGGGAGAGAGAGAGAGAGGAGAAGAAGAAGAAGAAGAAGAAAAGAAAGAAAGAAAGAAAGAAAGAAAGAAAAAGACAGACAGCAAGCAAGCACATGGACAGACACACAGATAGACTCACTGATGGGGCAAGATCTAGCTCAAGAGGACTTGCCCCTGTGACTTACTTGCTCCAGTGAGGTTCTGTCTCTTAAAGTTTCCACTCTCTCTTAAATTACACTGGTAGTTAGGGATTGACCTATTAATATATAAACCTATAGGGGGTATTTCCTGTTCATACCAAACAATGTCAGACACAGTATGTTGCAATTAATGCTGACATTAAACAATGATACTATCTAGAAATAAACCAGTTTTAAAACTATTTAGATTGCCCTTCATCTTCATTGGCATTTTATTTCTTCAATTTAAAATATGAATTCGAGAGTCTTTTATTTCTTCTTACTTGGTTGATTTTTTATTTATTTATTTATTTATTTTTTTGAGACACAGTCAGCAGCAGGCTTTGAACTGCTGATCCTTCTGATTTCACTTCCCAAATGCTGGGATTACAGGTGCATGTTTTCTTATTATAAACTTTGATTTATAAGCTTTTGTGAAAGAGGAGAGATAGCCAACACTTAACCAGCCACTTACTAAACTAGATGCTTTCATGTCACCTGATTGCACTCTCATAACACTGGGACCACACCATATTGTTGGCCAGTCTCTGCAGAGGTGCTAGGCAGAGACTGAGTCACTGCTCATGTCTCAGAGTCAGTTTTCAAGCTGGTCTCTGATGTCAAGCCATGGACTTTTTGATGCAGATTGACACCACTATCTGTCGTCTGTGGAAACGACTGATTTAGAATCATCCTCATCTAGTAATAATGGTGATTTATAGTTAAAACAATTAATAATGATACTACTGACACCAACTTACTAAAGCACATTATTCTAGAAAGTAGGAGGGCAGGTGTAATTCAGAGAGGGAACCTGGCTCCCCGGCTCCTGTTTTCTTTGCCCCTGCCCTTTAGAAAAGTCCTTTAGGGAAATAGATGCACTGAGGACTGAGGTGGTCAAAGGTCAGTTCTGGGCCCCAGCCTCCTTTGTAGAAGAGGGCATTCTTGTTCCTTTATTGTGTTCCCTTGGGGACTGGGCATATGCCTTCTGCCTGCGTGTTTCTCTTTTATGTTGTGCTTTGGATGGAAGCAAGATGAAAGCTGTGCTGGGAACCTTAATCTTGGTTTTGTATGGTTCTTTCATACATCCTGCCTGTCTCAGGATACTGTAAATGAATGCGCATATTCTTCCCCCTGTATTTGATGCTGATCTGATTTTCCTTAAAGCTCTAGTTTGAGGATAGGGCATTTGGTTAATCTTTTCTGAAGTGGCAGAGGATGGACCTGGAGGGAAAGTTCAATGAGGTGAGATGGTTATCTGTCATCATGTCTGGATCCTACTCTCCCCATTTGTGGTGGAACTCCAGTTCAGAATGTGCTTCTTGTTGGGAGTGACAGGGCCAGGCTAGACTGGATACCACCCCTACCCATAGTTAACTCTGCTTCCCACATAATGATTTTCCACAGTTCATAGAAGAGAAATGATTTGCAAGAGAGGTGGACATCACCATTGGGAGTGATGGATGTGCTTTACAGTTAGATGATGGAGAAAACCCTACAACTGTATACCTTTACTAAAACTCACGAAACAGGAATTTGGTAACATGCAAATGATTGTGGTGCAGAAGTTCAGAGCAGGAGTCTTGCTCCCCAGTGCATTTGCCATTCCAGCACAAGGCAGGCTGATGTAGGAAGATAACTTGGAGTTCATGACAGCCTGTGCTGTATCACTGGATTTATTCTTAGAACAAAACTACCAGAGCCCAAACCAATAGACACAATTCTCAGAAAAACAGGAAGAAACTCAGAGACTCATGTATGCTGAACACATATTCTTATTGTAGCACAGCCTAGAAATAGGGTCTTATCCCTCTGACCCATCTAGCCAAGAATTTGTAGCATCCTGCCTCTACTGTGCTGTTATCACAATCATAAGTGCAGCACCATGCTTAGCTTACAACTGAAGTTTCAGGGAAGTCATATTTGTTCAGAGAGCTGCTTTCTTTTTTTGTTTGTTTGTTTGTTTGAGTTTTCAGGATGCTGGCTATTTACTAGTTTATCTCCTCATCTTTTCTGCTTATTTATTCATTTATTGTCATGAATCCATAACACATGGGAGAGAATGTCATAATTTTATAGGTTGTGTGTTCTCTTTAAGTTTAACAGTAAAAATATCAAGAAGGATTTTCACTATTATTGGGTGGTATTTAGATGAAAATAGCCTGGATGTTGCAAAAATGGGAAGTTAAGTTTTTATTTGTTCCCAGTTATAAAAGAAACTAGAAACAAAAGGGAAAATAAATTCTTCCCTATAAAAATTCTGCCTAGGTGATGAGGCTCAGACATCCTATCCCCAGGTATGACATGATGGCATTTGTGAAACTTCAAAAATAGTCAGATTGTCCTTGCCTTCCTAGACCTGAGAAGAAGTTTCTGATCTTTTTCTTGAGAAAGTTTTAAGGTTTGTGTTCCATAAGAACCCTCCCTCTACTCAGAGGAAAAAGACTCCCTAACTCTGAAGGCATGGTGTCATAGGGACATCTGAACACACCTAGATAACCATTAGATCTTACTTTGTATATATCGCTCACTGTGTGTGTGATATATGTGTATATACATATTTATATGTGTGTAATATATGGATTTGTATGTTTGTGTGTGTGTGTGTGTGTGTGTATAATGTGATAGAAGCCAGAGATCAATGTCTTACATCTTCCTAAGTTGTTCTTCGCATTTAGTGTTTGTTTGTTTACTTACTTACTTATTTATTTGAGACAGGGTCTCACCACTATGTAGCTTTAGTTAGCTTAGAACTCAGTATGTAAGTTGGATTGGCCTCAAACTCAATTTGTAAACTGGTTTGTCTTCAACTTCAAAGATCCACTTGCCTGTTCCCTGAGTGCTAAGATTAAATAAATACATGCATCGCCAGGCCTGACATCTTCAGCTTACTTTTTGAGACAGGTCCTCTTCATGTTTGTATAGCAAGCATTTTCCTGACTGAGTCATCTCTCAGCCCTAGATCTTTTTGATTTATTCAGAGACTAGATGTCCTATAATAACTATGTACACCATACTGGCCTCAGACTTGTAGAGTTCCACCTGCCTCTGCTTCCTGAGTTTTGGGACTAAAAGTGTGCCACCACACCCAGCTTCCTACTCTCCATCTTATTCATTGAGTTTTCTCAGTCATGCTTTTCCAATACTGTTAACTTCTACATCAAGCCTAACACAAAACTATGCAGATGTCCCAATGCTATGTGCAGTTTATAGTAAATACAGTTTTCTGTATCACAGTTTTATACATTTTGTTGTTTTCAACTTGCTCTTCTTTTGAGAGCCTCAGCCATAAACTTTGGAGGAGTGGGAAAGAATTTTTACTTTTCTACAACGAGATAGCTTTTAATTATTTGCTCATTCTAACCATAAAATCAAGTCTGGTCTTAGTTTATAGAACGTTATTAAAGGAATTTAAGGATAACATTTCCTTTATTTTTTTTTTATTTTTATTTTTATTTTTTTTTAGCTAGGAGTTTCATTCACTTATTTAAGTACTCTTTATTGAGGATTCTGAGCTTTGCTGATAGGCTAGTGGCATATGAATGAGTGTATGGCAGTCTTCTCATAGCTTTTTTATTAAGAGACTTCCTTGGACTTGCCACTTTGTGAGACATTATAGGAAATAATCGTTATGGATTTATATTTTTATTATACCTAGCATTTTATCTGTTACCTGAGTCCATAAAACCTTTTTGCCTAGGCTGCCCTTGAACTCATGATCCTCCTGCCTCTACCTCCTTCAGCAAATCCTACCAGCATGGTGCTTGCTGACAGGACCCTGATATTGCTGTTCCCCGAGAGGCTCAGCCAGCACCTGACAAATACAGAGGAGGATGCTCTCAGCCAACCATTGAACTGAGCACAGGGTCCCCAATAGAGAAAGGACCCAAGGAGCTGAAGGGGTTTGCAGCCCCATAGTAGGAACAACAATATGAACCAACCAGTACTCCCAGAGCTCCCAGGGACTTAACCATCAACCAAAGAGTACACATGGAGGGACCCAGGGCTCCAGCCACATGGGTAGCAGAAGATGGCCTGGTCGGACATCAATGAAAGGAGAGGAACCTGTGGAGACTCTTTGCCCCAGTGTAGGCAAATGCCAGGTCAGGGAAGCAGGAGTGGGTAGGTTAGTGAACAGGGGGAGGGGGGGAGGGGATAGGGGGTCTTCAGAGGGGAAACGAGGAAAGGGGATAACATTTGAAATGTAAAAAAAAGAAAAAAAATCTAAGTATACTAAAAAAAAAACAAACCACTTTTTGCCTAAGTGAATGAATGAATGTGTAAGATGTAGTCCTCCTGAAGAAAAGTGTCCTGTGTTTAGGGTTTTGTTATGGTGTGCCTACAGTTTACCCAGCCCCCCCAAGACTCATGCTGTGCTTTGGTCCTCATTGAATCAGTGGTGGAGGTCTTTTAGTGAATTGCTGGCTTTCAGAGTGTTTGCTCTGGCGAGGGTGGAGGAACAGGTTGTTCTAGTGAGTCTCTTTTTTGTATTTTGGACATTTGGCACACACCTGGCTACAGTTTTGTTTTCAACCAAGTGTCTGCACTGCATGAAGCCCTCGACAGAATATGAGCAGGCATTCATTCACACTGTGTTTTGGATTTCCTAGCCTCCAGAACTGTGAACCAATATAAACTTCTCTTCTATAAATTTCCCAGGCCCAGATATTCTGATTTAGCATTAGAAAACCAGGAAATTAGAAGCCATATTTGAGTGGAAATGATAGCTACAAAACATTGGTTCCCACACTGAACTGTGTCCATAATGTCTGAAAAAGATAGTGGTATGACTTAGATTGCTTAGGAGTCCCAGGAGATGTACCTGCATCCCTAAGAGCAGAACACATTCACTGACAAGTCCTCAGACAGCTGGCAGAGATGGAGATGGCTTCCAAGGGAACCTTGACGAGACAGGGTTGACTACAGCCAAGGGGAACTTGGGCATTAGTGTTGAGTGTAAGAGTGGTTACAGAGGTTCGTGAGCATAATCAAGAAATTAAGTTGTGTTTTTAAGCCCTGCGGAAACCACTGGGTGATTGAATCATGAAGCCATTGCTTGGCATACAACTTTTAACTCCAGCAGAGGTTGTGTGATCACTGTGAGTTTGAGGCTAGCCTAGTCTACAAAGTTAAAGTCATTAGGATGGTAATATTTCTGGTTTTTACATCTCTTGAATGCAAGGTGCATTCAGTATTTGGTTGTTTCATTGTTTTAACTTCTGATACCTTAAGCAAGGTAATCATCAACACGCCCCAATTTTTTCTTTACTAGATAAAGACATTTTGTATTTTCTCTCTTCTCTTCCTCCCTTTCCCTCCCCACCACTTCCTTTCTTTTTAAAATGAGACACCGTCTTTAAACAGCCCAACTTGGTCTCCAGCTCCATATGTTGCTTAGGCTGATGTCACAATCAAGATCTTGTAGCCTCAGCCTTATTCGGCCATGCCAGCTCCAGATAGGGTTTGTAATGTTGACTTGAAAATAAGAACAGTGCTTTATTGAAAGTATTTATTGCATGAATTCACTGAAGGTATGTGATGTTCATGAGAGTTCAGGGGTAAAGAAGTACCATTCTGGTTAGCTAAAACGGTAGAAAGGAGGGTTGAAATGTTGTATATGTTAGGAAGAAAAGGTACTGCTTTCTGCTCTGAGCCTTGAACTGAAGCAAAATTGCTGTATGCCTGGTACTTTCCTCTATTTCTTAGTCCCTGCAGCATCCCAGGACACATGTTGACCCCTCTTCAGATGAGGATGAGGCTTAGGAAGCTGACATGTGTGGGTCTCAATCTTAATTCCTGTTTTTTTGAATTCAGTAGGAGAAAAAGTATTGATAGGAAGGCGTTCTGCTCATATGTAAGAGCTCAGTGTTGTTTTCAGCTCTCTTGGGGTAGATGGTTAAATGAGTATGTAGCCAGGGCACCTCGTTCCTAGTTAGCAAAACGTTAAGGCAATTTGAATGCTCTGATATACTACTTGAGTCAAGTTAGGTACATTCAACTTTCAACTCTAGCATTTCTTTGAAGGCTTAAAAAAAAGACCCCTTGGAAAGGATTGTAGTCTGAAAGAACATTTTCTTAATTGGACAAAGTAATGTCTGAATTTTTGCTTTCCTAACTGGCTTTAAAAAAGATTGCACATTCCTGTGTGCTCACTGGTATGAATATGTATATACATTTCTGCATGGAGGCCAGAGGTTGATAGGCTGCCTCCCTCAATTCGTGTTCATCTTACTTGTTGAGACAGGGTCTGTCATTGAACAGAATAGCTTACAAATCCTGCTAGCCTGGCTGCCTGTGGAGCCCTAGGGATCTCCTACTTTTGCACCTGCGTCTGCATCTACCTCTGCATCTGCCACAGCTCCTGCCTCTGCCATGTTGTGATTTCATGTCTACAATCCAAACCCTGCTTCATTCTTTCTCTTAGAAGACAAAACTTTTTTTTTTTTAATCTCAGAGAAGAATGCAGAAGGTTTGGGTTTAAATGTTTATCTTCTTTAAGTTTTTTCTTTGTCAGTTGTAGACATGTATATAGTGAATTTTGACCATTTTTATCTCCCTTCACCTGTTCTCATGCCCTCCCTGGCCTCTGTAAGGCAACTTCTTCCCAGAACGCCATGCTCCTACTTTGATGTCTTTTTTTCTTTTTTTTAAATAATGACTCACTGAGATTAATTGGAGTTGCTTGCATGAGCATGAGTTGGGGTGTTATTTCCTAGAGCTCAGGCAACTTATCAGTGGCTACACTCTGGGAGAAAATGACTCCACCTGGCTTAGCAACCCTTAACTGCATTTAGACACTCAAAGAGGAATGGAGTCTCATAAGCTTTCTCCCATGCATATGTGTGAGTTGAAGGTCCCAGTCTTTTATAAGTATTCACAGCTGCAGTGAGTCGACAGCAGCCATTCGCCATGTTGTGTCCAGAAGATGCTCTTTTACATCCTGTAGTTCCTACGTTCTTTCTGATCCTTCCTTGAAATTCCCTCATGGAAAACGAGTCTAGTGCATTAGCTCTTAAAAGGTTAAAACAAAGACAACAAAATCAGAATCTAGTCTAATCCTCCTCACTTTGCATTTCTTACTTTAAAAAATTGTACTTACTTGTTAGATCTTCTACAGTTAAACATAATTCCCAATTTTCCAAGGCCAGCTGTAGATCAGGATTCTAAAGGCCTTAATGGAAAAGGGTGGGTAATGTGTTTGTCAAGAGGCCACTTAGCGAAATCAGTTCCATGTAATTTTTAATACTGTTCCTTGGACAGAGTTTTTATGACTCAGTATTACAGATGTCATTAATTTATAATGGAAAATAGTGAGACAATATGACAATTATCTTCAGACTCAAGAATACTTGGGCAGCAGGGGGAGTGATGATTGAATAGTTCCAACAGAGGCCATTTCAGAATGCTCCAAAGCTGAAGCTCTGGTATCACAGTTGAGCTGTGGCCTCCATGCCTCTGAGCATGGTCTGTGTGCCAACTAAGTGGCAGAATGACGACATTCAAGCCTGTCAGCAATTCCAGGACCTACGGTTTTTTCTCCTGGAAGGAAACCTCAGATTCGCTTTTCTGGAGAGGCTGTGCTACATTCGAGGGAGGCCATGTGCACAATGCAAGTGTCATTTGTTCTTCCACAGTCAGATTTCATCATATATGGTTCTCTGAACACTGAGGATTTTAGAGATTTGAGCAAACCTGTTTCAGGTGCATTGTAGACATTATTATGAGGAAGGAGAATAAAATAATGTTGATGGGTGATAGCTTCTATGTACAGGTTGGTTGAAGTTTCATTGTTGTAAGGTATGAGCTTTTGTGTGGAAGTCAAATCTGAATTTAAGTAATGCTGCTTATCTGTACAGCCTGCCTAAGGTAAGCCTTAGAGTAGAGAAATTCTATAGTAGAAAGGGCCACTGCCTGAGATGGGAGGACTGGGTTTTGCCTAAGTTCTGAGTAGAATTCATTTTTAAGAGTTGATTTTTTTTTTTTGTGTCTACCAAAAGCATATGTTAACATTCTTTGTTGTTGTTTTACATTGCCATTATTATCACCACAATGGGCTTGCAGATACCCGAAGATAGTTTTGTGGAGTCAGTTCTCTCTATCTACCTTTGAATTGGTTCTAGGAATTGAACTGCTGTCACCAGGTTTGCGTGGCAAGCACTTTTACCCACTGAGCCATCTCATTGGCCCTGTATGTAGACTTAACACTCAGTACTTTGAATGTGACTTTCTGTGGAAGTATGGTTTGCAAAGAGGTAAACTAAGTTATTTGTCTGGTTCCTATAGGAAGTGGAAATTTGGGCAGAGAGACATACACCTCTGTGGTGATGATGTTATGACTAACTCAACAAGATATGGAGCATGTAAACCACTAGAAACCTGGAAGAAGGAAAGGAGTAGATTTTCCTTCACAGCCCTCACAGAAACCATCCATGCCAACACCTAGATTTCAGATGCATGAGTTTGAAACTGGCACAGTTTTGTTGGCTTAAGTCACCCCAGTTGTTGGTACAGTTATGGTGACTTCAGAAAAGTACAGATTTGATTATGATTACCCACAGCCACAAAACTTTGAACAAGCTTCTCAATTTGAACTTCTGCTTTCTAATTTGTAAAGTCAAGTTTTAGAGTAGATAATGTCAGGACCTTCCTGTTCTGATGTTGATGATTAGACTTCAAAAAGTATATTCAATTTTCAGTAAAGTAATTGTAGTTGTATTTCTCAATGTAGCTAAAATATATAAACATGCTGTTTTCAGTTCCTACTTTTGTTCTTTTCATTGAAGAGTCATTGATGATACTTCCCTTAAGTCATAAGATTGGGCAATGCTGTCCCTTCCAAGTTGACACTAAACAATGACAGCATGTCTAGTCTCTATGCAAGGATACATAGTATCCTCACAAGTATCCTCAACATAGAGAGCTTTAGCACTGAAAACTGTATCTATGTTTACTACTTGTTTGGGGCTACCATATTTTGGCCATGGTTTTGTGAGCTTTTCTTCATTAGACTCTATGAACATTTTCCTGCAGTCATCTATAGGCCTACTTTAGAGCTCCCAAAGCAACCACTTGGTTATTTGCTGGAAGCCTCACTTTGACAAACAGCAGCACAAGCAGCATGTTTACACCGCTGAGTCTTCTTCAACACTAGACTTCCTGAGTTGGATAGCTCAAATGGAAAGGCCTTCTTCTTTGGCTTGTCACTAGTTGCAAGTGGGTCAGTGATGCATGATGAAGACTTTGTAGATTGTGCTGGCCCAGAGGGATACTGATACTGGGAGGACATAACTACCTGCCTCTGTTCCAGTAGTACTCCTTAGGAATTTATATTTCTGAAATAGTGTACCCTAGACTTGAGCTTTTAGTTTTTTTCCTGTTGCTTCTAAATTATATTAGATAATTTTAAAATATCCCTTAAACGTTAAAGGAAAGGAAAATAATATAAAATCTCTTACTTCTAAAAAAAATATGTATTTGATTCAAAGCACAAAAATATCTTTTTAAGTTTTATTTTATTTAAATTATTCACCTGTGTGTGTGTGCGCACACACACATACGCATTTGAGTGCTGAAGCCCACTGAGGCCAGAGGGGATGGATCCCACCAGAGCTGGAATTTCAGGTGGCTGCGAGTCACCCCACCTGAGTGCTGGGAATTGAACTTGGGTTCTCTGCAAGGGCTCTTAGTCCTTGATCCGTCTCTTCAGCTTAACAAAACAGAAATCTTTTTTGGAAAAAAAAGTGTATGAAAAGTTTCAATTTGCTCTTTTGTCAGGGGCTGTCCCTAATTTTCCCAGAACCTATTCACACCTTGTTGCTCTGCTATGGTGCCTCTGTCCTTAGCCTGCCATCTTACAGAGACCAAGGCCCTTAGGTTAGGCCCAAGGATAGAATTTCACAGGGCAGAGGGTCAGCTCTAGGTGGATGTTCAGATGGGCCTTGATGGTTCCTGTTTTCTTTGTAAGTCTGTAGAAAAGTGGTTAATATAAAGACATACTCACTATGTACAACTAAATTAAAATTGAATGAAGCTCATTAGTTTTTAAAGATTACTATGCTGCCTTCCTGGGATTGTTCTAATACTTGTGGCTTAAATATTTTCTCTGATTTAAGTTTTCTGCTTAGTTCCACCCACTCATGCGTCTTTTATAGGTCAAAATGTTCTCTTTGTTAATAGCTAATTCTAAGGAGGCTCTGATGAGTCACTTGTATGTCTGTGTGGTGGTGAACACTTTGGAAAAGCAACCCCACTGTGAAAAGTCTTCAGATAAAATCTCTACCATGCAAACCTACAAAATATATTTTGAAAGGAGATTTTTTTTTACCATTTGAAATTGTAGAGAATTTTTATATTAAAACGTTCTTTTTATGCGTATATAAAATTGTTGATGCTCCTTATAATTTATGTTGTTCTTGAATAAATGCTGACTTAAGTATTAAATCATCCACTTCGGACTCTGGTTGTGCCTCTTGATGTCTGTAGGTTCTGAGTCTCGGTTCCAACTTCTACAGAGCAATCGTAATGAGATACTCCATTCATTTAGACCCATATGTTTTCTTGTAAAGTTTTTTCTTACAATTTTGTATTAGTTATTTTTCTGTTGATGTGCACAAGCAGAAAGCACAAAGAACAAACCAGAAGCGACACAGACTCACAGTCTTAGAATCACCCAGTGATGTGCTTCCAGCTAGGCTGTGCCACGCACTTTGCTTTATACTGGAATAATTGTCTTATTTCTCTGTGTACTTCAGAATTTTTGTTATTGCCATGATTTTTTGCCATTATTGGTCTTTTGTGGGATAAATGAAATTATGCAGTTTATTTTTATTGTTTCTCTTGGTAGGCTGTTTGTGTCCTGTGCTAATTTTTTCTTCTGCAGATTATCATATTTCTTTGTTCTTTTTTGTTATTAAGACTAGGTCTCACACTTTCCTATCTTGTCTAGGCTGGCGTGGATGTTACCATTTCTCACTTCAGTTTTCTCAGTGCCAACTTCTCTGACTTATCTCTATCTTTTAGTAGAAACATTGTTCCCCAAGGTGGTTGTGTCCTTTACCTGAGTCATAATACTAACCAGTGACTTGGCTTTGGTCTGTGTCTATGATATGCTTGTGAAGAGCTTTTAAAGTCTGATTTATTATTCTTTTATAGTTAGTGCCTCTTATGTTTAACTGAAAAAATATCTGTCTAGCCAAAATTCTGGATGTGTCTGATATTAAACCATGTTTGCTTCTTACTCTCTTTATGATTTGCTCTCAGGTTTGTGACTCTTCTTCCTGTTTCCTGAGTTCTGGGATCACAGACATGTGCCATCATGTTAACCTTTAAAATTTTTCATTAGTTTTGTCATCCACATGAGACTTTTTGAAGATTTATTTATGAGTGCACTATAACTGTCTTCAGACACACGAGAAGAGGGCATCAGATCTCATTAGCCACATGTGGTTTCTGGGAATTGAACTCAGGACTTCTGGAAGCGTAGTCAGTGCTCTTAACCACTGAGTCAACTCTCCAGTCCTGCAAATGTGATCTTTAATGTCCATTTAGTCAGTTCTCTTCTGCAAGTTCTGTATGGATTTAGCAATTGACAGAGAAAAACTGTTTGGGGAAAATTTCCTGTTTTGCAGATATTCTATTTTTGGCCTCATTCTTTGGACAATGAAGAAAAATAGCCCATCCATGCATATTATGTTTATGATGTTAAGTATTATATGTAAAACAATCCATTTCATACAAGGACCTAGTCTTGTGTGGGACTTAATATGCTCAGGAGGTCCTGGAATCCATTTCCACAGGTCAGGAGAACAACTGTTTAGTATGTGACACCACATTAGTATCTACTTTTATTTAATGCCACATGGAAAGCCAGTTTTCCTAGAGAGAAATAGCTGTCTCCAAATAACTTATTCTTTTCCCACTGATATATAGTACTTTACTGTCATATATTATTATACCAGTAGACATAGATGTTCTTGACTTATGCATTATTTTCCAAGAATTGTTTTCATTGTTTTAAATTATGTGTACATGAATGGGTCAGTGTGTGGCTATGAACATATAAGTACAAGTGTCCACTGAATTCTAAAGGTGTCAGATTCTCTGAAGCTGGAGATACAGATGGTTGTGAGCCACCAGTGTGGGTACTAGGAATGGATCGTGAATCCTCTGCAAGAGGAGTCAGCAAGTAGGCACTCAACCCTTGAGCCATGTCAACAGCTCCTTTCCCTTGATTTCTCTCTGTCTCTGTCTATCTCTTTTTTTCGGTGTTTTGTTTTGTTTTGTTTTGTTTGAGTCAAAGTCTCACTCTATAGATTTGACTGGCCTGGAACTCATTATGTATACAATCTTAAACTCAGATCACACAGCGATCTCCTTGTTTCTGCTCCCCAAGTGCTGGGATTAAAGATATGTGCCACCAGGCCTGCTGAGTTATACAATATTTTTGTCTTTCATCTCTTTATATGCCATCATAAACTATTTTGGTTGCTTTTTCATTCAATTCTTAGGTATCCATTTAATACTTTTTTCTTTTGTTTTGTTTTTAAGACCAAGATACTTTGTAGTCCAGACTGTCTTTGAACTCAATGATCCTTTGGCTTCCCAAGTGCTGGGATTATAGCTATTTGCCCTCATACCTGGTCCTATTTTCTACATCTGTTATGGTCTATTATTTTTATAAATGTTCTGATTTTGTTAGTCCTTGTGTTCCTGGGAATAAACATTGTGGTGATATTTCAGTATTAGAATTTAGAATTATTGAAACTATTTTTATAAATGAGCTTTATTATTGGTGTTTCTGTTCCTTTTTATGGACTTTTTTTGTTACTGGTCTCATTAAAAAAGATGAATCACCCCTTCTAAGTATTTGAAAATGGCTTGTGACTGAATCAAGCTTTCCTGTAAAACCACTTAGGCTGGGAGAGAATGAGAACAGAGGATCTGGTTTTTCAGTTTCTTCCAAAGTATTGGTTTGTATTTTAATATTTCTCTTGCGTCTTTGTTAATAATTAACTTTTTTCAAAGCAACAGTTTCATTTATGATATCATTTAATATTTCTCTTGCGTCTTTGTTAATAATTAATACTTTTCTTCATAAGCAACAGTTTCATTCATGATATCAAATACACTGACAGTGGATGAGCCGTCGTTTCCTATGATTGGCCATTTAAGGTTTGTTTGTTTATTTTTTATCAAAAAGCTTTGTTTTATGTAGTAGGATTTATTCGGAATGGAATTTTTCCTATTATTAATTTCTGCTTTTGTCTTCTTTTCCTCTGAACTTTCTTCTTTCCCTCTTTTGTCTGTCTACCTTGATTATTTTCTATTGTATGTCTATTGTACGTTGAGTTAATTTATATTTCTATTTTATATTATTGGAAATACATATAGTAAAGGGTAGGAAGAGCAAAGAATTAGAAAATAGTAATAAAAATATGAAGTTTCAGTTAGGTGGAACCCATTTTTGACATCTTTTGTACAAATTGTATGAATGTTATTAATAAGTACATTTCAAATTTTATGCGAATGAATTTCAGATGTCTTGCCATAAATACTAGCATGTGACCATTTCTATGGAATGCCAGTTAGCTTGATTCATTCATTCCCCTTTTCATATATCAAAATGCCACATTGTATCCCATAAACATATTCAATGTTAATTTAAAACAATAAATACATGTAACTAAAAAATTAAATCTCATTAATTAGTATAATAGATTTTAATATGTAATACATTTACTATAGTTCATCTATAAATATTCTGTGATTGTATTATTACTCCCTCTTTGAATAATTTAGGGTCATAGTGTAATTTTCTTACATACGTATTAAGAAGAGTTTTGTGGCTGGAAATGTTTATTGGTAGAGTATTTGCCTACCATGGGTAAGCCTTGGGATTGATCCCTAACACTACAAGAAAAACAAAACAATACCAAACAAAAATTTGTCACTTTCTAATTTAAGTACCTACAGTATGTTAGGTGATTGTTGACATTTTCTTTCTGACCAGGCACATAGTTTTAAATTTTAATTTGCTTTAATTTTTATGTATGTGTGTCTCTGTGTGTATGCTATGTTGGAGGGTGCCTTTGGAGGCTAAAAGTGGGCATGTAATATCCTGAGTCAGGCAGTTGGGAATCACCTGATAGAGGTACCAAGAATGGAACTGGGGTTCTCTGGGAGAGAGATAAGTGTTCTTAACTGCCAAACCATTTTCTAGTTCAACTAGGTTTCTTTTCAATCAGTAGTCAGTGTATACTTGAAATAACTTTACATTCTATAGCTATTAACTTCAAGCTTCTGTGTGACTTTTGGGTCAGTTTTGTTTGCTGTTCACAATGTTTGGCTGGTTCCTAAGCTTCTGGCACGGTTTCTGGTCATGTACTTGTCGTTTTTACTATATTTTAACAGTGTTGCTTTCTGTCTCTTAAAGCTGCTCTGCTAAGTCTAAAGTTCACGATTAACATCTTCCTAAATTTTTCTATTTATATTATCAGGTATTTATGCTTAGTGATATGACACCTTTCCTGGAATATTTTTTCTGGGGTTAACATTTTGTTACAAGTTCTTCTTTTGATTAAAAGTTGTAAAGCTTTTGTTTTCCCAACTTTTTTATATATCAGCTTTAGGAACAATGGACTCGCTCGCTCGCTTGCTTATTTATTTATTTATTATTTGCATATTGTAGCAATCTGTACTTATTCATAGATTGCATTATTGCAAATAGTGATAAAACTGAAAAAAACATTTTCTAGTAGAGTATATGTTTGATTGATATGTGTGCTGCCCTCCTGTCTTCTGATTTCATCTAAAGTTTATATTTCCTTCTATCCAGAAGTCCTTCTTCTGGTTTAGAATGTGTGTAGTTAGTTATTCTATTACTTTAGAATACTTTTCTTTACTTTGTTGTATAACCAAGATTATAAACATAAGAAAATTCACCTTGAGAACCATGAGTTAACAAGTGTCATTTTTCTTGCAGAATACAAAATCTGGAGGCCGACCTATCGTTAGCAGCTCAGGCCTTTGCCTTTCAGCTTGTCTTCCCTGAAGCGAGGACTTTGTTTTTTTTGTTTTGTGGCCACTAACTGGCCACTTAACTTTCAGTCAGCACATCTGAGTATCCTACAGGAAGAGGTTGGGAAAGGGCAAATGGGAAAAGAGATAATACATACTAATAATTCCCTCATTGTCTAAAAAAGAGTACCAGCCAAGAGGCCTACTTCCATTTTGTGGTCCAGAGCTGTGTCACATACCCTCTGTGGCTGGGAGGAGGCTAGAGAGAAACTGAGAATCAGAATGGTATTGGCTTTTCTACAGATCTATCCCCCACATATATTTAGTTCCCAAATATTTCAACAAACTCTTAAGTTAGCCAGTATTTCTGTTCTTTCTATAGCATAACCTAGACTAAGGGCATCTCACTTAAACATTGAACAGCTTACCCAGAATGAATTGTCTGTTGATATTTATCTGCTTGGCATTCCCTACCCTCTGGGCTCTGAGATGACTTTCTAAATTATATCATTTTACTTCTGGAATCCCAGACAAGCAGCACTCATCACTGAACAACAACATCCCAGCACACTTTCCCAAGTTTTAAATATCATTTTATATGTGCTTCTAATAGTTTGTAAATGGTTTCAAAATTTTGAATATGACCAGAGGGATGCTTCAGATTAAGGCCCTAGGTATGATGTTGATTTGTAGATTCTTTGGCAATTATAAAGAGTTTTACTTGTGTGACAGAACTCACAATTGGTGGTTGTCATTACATCCTGTTTCGGATTGTTTTCAGAGTCCAGGTTTCTAAAAATCCGTATTCAATTTTTGTTTTTGAAAATCGTCCCATATTTAACTCTACTTTAGATGTTTTTTTTTTTTTTTTGCCATAGGCGGCCCTGTCTAGACTATAACAATAACAGTTCTAACTTGCCTGTTTTCTTCTAAGTAGGAGAAAAGAACACAAGCAATTAGATGGTAAGTTCTCATTTAGAATAACAACTAAAAATGAAATACATATTTTAGATAGTAAGCCATCTCTACTTCTTAACATGACATTATTATAATGTTACTAACTTAATAATGAAATAACATGTAATTTTGAAGCAGACACACATATGCATACCTTGCTTTATTCAATTCTAGATTATTCTTTATATTCATTTAAAAAATGACAAGGTCATGAGTTTGAAGTCAACCTTGCAAGATCGTGAGACCTTATCCTCAAATAAGCAAACAAAATCAAATAAGCACAACAAAAAGTGAAGAGAAGACTGCATTTATGATATTACATGTCAAGTGTTTATGACCTTTCCCCCATGGGCTGAAAAACATGTATGTTTGTAAGACCTACCATTTTTACATCCTCTGTTTCTTCTTATCCCTCTTGTTCTTATTTTGGGATTTTGTTTTGTAGCCATTACTGTTTTGAGATAAAGTCCTTGGTGACAATGCTTCTGAACTCAGACATCAAATATCTAATGTGTGAGCCCTTCACAGATGATGGTTTTATCTATGCCAGGATTGTGCATAAGAATATGTGTAGCCACTTGATTCTTCATGCGTTCTTTTGGTAGGACTTCTTTTTCCACTGGCCTGATGTTATTGGATGAAATCAATGGATGGCCTTTTCAATATGAATTATACTTAAAAATAAATCATGAAAGGTTCAATGCAAAGTACAAATTCAGTCATATATACTTGCATTGATGGTCACTAAAACAGCGAAGACACTGCAGTTGCTTTGTAGCAGAAATATGAGTGTTGCTAATGATGATGATGATGGTCTTTCCTACAACCAGCAATTATCAGTGAGGCACAAGACAAGCATCACTGTTTTGACCTTCTTTGTCAGGAAGAACTTTGTTAGACTACTATACTTTGTTGCTGTTCATCTAGACCTACTTCCAGTTCAGAAGCTGCTGAAAAGGATTTATATATATATGTATATATGTTATACATGCACATACGCGCGCACACACACACACACACACATTTAACATTTAAGAGCCAGGCATGACGATCACAGTTGAAGAATCCAAGTGTTAGGAGTAATCCAAGTGAGTAGCATAGCCAGATACTATATCTCTTGAGTAAAGCACATTATCTTTATTGGGTCAGTTGAAGGTCTTAAAACTTAGACCCCAAGGAAAGAGGTTAGCCTTTAGACTGCCTTCCAGGCTGAAGTGTGTATCAGCATCTTTTCCATCTCCAGCCTCTTGACCCAGCCTGCAAGCCTCTAAGTTGTTCTCTTTCTCTCTTTACATACCCACACCCACAACCCTGCTGCTTCCATTTCTGTAAAGAACCTTAATAATAGGAGGTCATAATGCCTTTCCCAGTTGTCAGCTTTAGGGATAGGATATCCTCTTAGCCAGTACAGAATGATCTCCATTAACATTACAGAGGAAATTACTCCAGTTTAAATGTGAGCTTCATTCTTTCTCTTTTAACCACTAATATATGTCCTTTCAATAGTGATGCTAGTAAGTAATAAAGGAGCGGAGGCTGTTGTCATCCATGAGTTAAATTTGTCCTTACTGAAGTAACTCCTGATAAGTCACATTTACCAGACCACTTGACACCTGCGGCCACCAATGAAGCACTTATACTGTAGCAGTAACCTACCTTCAGTGGGGTTGGGAACACTAGAATGTTTCTGCACCTTGAAAATGTAACACTGAGCTTTTTTTATTCTCAACAGGGAGGCTATTACTAGATGTGGAGAAGTTCCAGCAGTCACTGGGCCTCTGTAAGGCTTCTGGGGTTTTCCTGGCCTCAAAGATGGCAGCTGTGATTGGTGGCTGTGTTAGATGGCCTTGCTCTATTCTAGCAGGAAAGAGTATGCAATACACACCCAGCAGGGCTTAGGTAGCCAGAGATGTGGCAGCTCTTTACCCCCAAAGTGAGTTTTAAAGTTCACTTGTTTACACTGTTCTCATAGCAACAGGAAAACTCTTCTGACCTATAGCCACAGAAAACTCTGTAAAAGAAACTGTAGGAGGAAAAAAAAATAATAATGCCAGGAAAAAAGCTTAATGAAGTACCATTCTTTTACTTATTCGGTCAGCTGAGAGTAACTGTGTGTGCATTTGGCAACCAAGAGGGAAAGGCCATCTCATACTGCAGCACGAACCTGCCTATATTACATGATTGATTTATTTGTTTTGTTTAGACACAGTATACTATGAGGGTTCTTCAAATGGAAAGCCATTAAAAAATGTGAGACCCAGCATGCTCACTAACCTGAAGCATTTGGGACTTTGAGGAATGATAAGTGTAAACAGCCAAACATCCAGAAACTCTTCCTAAGCCCAAACCTCTAGACTCTGGGAATGTGGGCATGTCTTCAGTTACATGGATGCAGATAATTTTTCTTTCTGTGAGGTCTCTTGTCACTTCTATCTTGTCTGGACAGGGTGTAACTCCTGTGTAAATTCTATTTCTAGCTTGAAGAATCACTAAGTTGTCAGCCAAAGCCAGTGCTGCTTGGAAACTGGGAAAGATACCGAAGACCAGGCCTGTCTTCTCCTTTGGCCTGGCTGTGAACTTGGGGCCCCTCCTCTGATTGGTGATTTCTGGGAGGATGTCCAAGGTCTGTGTTGAGCCACTGGGCTAAGTTGAAGTAAAGCCGCTCCTCATTCTCATGTTTGTCCTTAAGATCTATGCTCTATAACTGTTTTGTAGATCTTATCTACCATGTGACTCTGAACTTAGAGATACTGCATGCTGTGCTTGGCATATATCTGTAGTTTTGTAAGGAACCTGTAGGCTGAAGACCATGTAAGCCCTTCCTATTCTCTGTTTTCCTCTTGTTTCTCTGCTTAATAATATGCATTGCTACACAAGCATATATATATAACCAAGCTCTATTAAATTACTTTTTCTTCAAAACTGAATTAAAATAAGTAAAACATCCCCCTCCCCCACCCACTTGAAACATGTCTGCTTCTGAATTTAGGGTGGTAATGTCTTGATTCCCGTTTTGGTTGTGGAACTTCATAGCCAAGTTTGTTGCATGCTGCCCCACTTTGTACTCATGGTTATGATATTGAAACTTCAGGACCACACACAGATAGCAAAGTCTCTGGCCACTTATGCATGTAAACAGTCTGGCTTTTTATAAAGTGGAAAAATATTTCTTGTGCACTATTTTAACATGATCAGCATGTTGAAACTTGGTGTGCAACTGTGTCAACATTTCCTTGGCTCTGAAGAGCAAACCTGGAGAGAGTGCCTCGTGGTAACATATAAAATGCAAAGCTGGTTTGTTTACTACTGGGATTTAGGCTGCAATTACAGTCTGAAGTAGGCTTCCAAACGTGGCATACAAAATAAATGAAATACATTTTCCTAGCATTATAATTACACTAGGTAAATAGTTTTCCCTTTACTGGTTGATAGTTTCCTATTACAGGCTGATATTCTTTCAGAGAATCAGAAGGAGATAAGGAGTTAAGTACTGTGGAGCTCCTTCCTGGCCCTTCCTCAGCCCCAGCCATGCAGGGTCTTCTCAGCCCCAGCCGTGCAGGGTCTTTGATGTACTTCTGGCAAGGAGATGTGTTGGATTTGTTACTACCCGCCGAGCACGTGGTTTAAAGGGCAGTTTCCTCTTCTTGCTTGTTCCCACTTTCAGGTCATCTGGGGGAAAACAAGTAGTAAACAGGCAGTCAGCGACCCGAGCAAGAGGACACTGGAAGTCCTGGGAAGTGGATCTGTTCCTTATCAAATGTTTAGTGAGACACTGCGAAGGCACATAGGTCAGGGAACAAAATATACATTTCTTCCCTTAATGGGGCTTACATTAGGGTGAGGAGATAGGCTATGAGCTGAAACCACAACAAATGCTCAGAGGATAGGATATGTTGGTAGATGGCAAGTCGTAGCTAGCAAGAAAAGTAAAACAGGTAAATTGCATCAAGGAGTGGCAGAGGGGAAGTTGATTGGCTTTTGATTTTGTTTTTAGCTATCCAACTTTCTTTAAGCCTGATTAACAAATAGAAGCTTGTTATGATTAGTAAACGCTGTGATGCTTTGACTGTCCATAGAGTTTACCAGCTCCCTTACCTTACAGGGAGGAGAGGAGAGGAAGTCTCAGGGGAAGTTAAGTAGGGCAATCCAGGAAGATGTCACTGAGAGGACCTGAATAGGTGAGAGAGTATGAGTTAGTTGCACACCATCTCCTTGGTTCTAATAAGGAGGCAAGCTGGGCAGGAGTGGAGATGAGGGAAGGTAAGCAGGGGACTCTCCTAGGTGAGTAAGTCAGTGTGAAAAGCTCTTGAGTTGTGTGACTGTGGATGTCAGGGAGTCTCCTAATGGGGTCGTGATATTTGAACTGACACCCAGAAGCTGCCAGGAGCTTATATGAAGAATCTTGGTGTTTCAGGCAGAGAAACTGTAAGGTCAAAGATCCTGAGGGTAGAAAGGGAGTAAATGATGCGGAAGAAGGAGGATCATGGTAGGTGGAGCTGTGGTCTAGGGCATGGGGTTTTGTTGTGAGGGAAACCACTTATAGAGTGATGATGCTCTCTTCTACTCAGTCTTCTTACAAGACTTCAGAGGAGAAAAGAATGCAGGATAAATTACACGCGATCTTAGCCCAAAGGCTGAGAAACAATTCCAGGATAAACTGAACATACATACAGGTTGGCCTGCTTGTGGGATGCATGGAGTGAAAAGTAGACATGATTGCAGAGTTTGAAGGGATGGCCTCATGGACAGATGATTAAGTGACATGACTGGGGAGACCGAGTCTGGTATTTTATTTTTTCAGATATTTCAAGAACACAATAACAAAATCTGAAGAGTACCATGCCAATACTTTTGTACCAACCATACAGGTTATATAGTAGTTAAGATTTTGGGATATTTGCCACCAGTTTTTAAAACTTTTGTTTCTATGTATTATTACTCTATGAATGTGTGTGTGTGCGGGTACAAGTGTGTATGTGCCAGACCACTGTGAAGGCCAGAGGACAACTGTGAGGAGTTGGTTCTCTCCTTCCATCATGAGACACATAGAAAACAGGTTCTCAGGCATGTGAAGGAAGTGCTTTTACCTGCTGAGCCATTTTTCCAGTGCTAAAATTTTGTTTTCTCTATGTATACATATAAGAAACAGAAAGGTATACTCCTCTGTAAGCCATGACCATACATGTATCTACATAAACACTAAAGATTTGTAAAGGATTTATTTATTTATTTTATATATATGGGTGTTTTATCTGCATCTATGTCTCCATACCAGAAGACGGTATGGGATCCCATTGGACCGCAGTTATGGACAGTGTTGAGAATTGAACCCAGGACCTCTGGAAGAGCAGTCAGAGCCCTTAACCTCTGAGCCATCTGTCCAGCCCCAACATTAAATGTTTATAATTACCATTTTTCATCTCTTTCCCTGGGTTAGAAGCAGCTATGCTGTGAGCCTGCCATACTCATATACATAAAACAAATTTAAAAGTAAGTTTTAAAAAATGTTACCTGAATCCTTCCAATGATTAAACAAGTATTTTCCTGAAAGATGTTCATTTGAGGATTGTTTATAATAATGAAGTATTGGAGACGACTGGTTAAAAGTCATTGGACTAATGAGTAAATTTCTACATGACTATATAATAGAGTCAGATTAAATAGAATTTCATTTGAAACAACTAGAACAAAAATTTATGCACAGAATTATTCCTAATGAAGGTATTGACAGAGACACTAGCTGTTTTGACCCTAGTTTTATAATATTAAGTCAAACAGGCAGGAGTAAAAAGTAATAAATACAATATAATTAAGCAAGTATCCAATTTCCTTTTCAAAAGAATAAATATTCTTTCTACAAGCCCGTGAGTGCTAGAAACATCACCTTTGCCCTAATATAGTTTATTTGTCTGTCATCCATTTGAAGTCTTTGGAAGAAAGGTGACAGAAGTAAGGAGTGGGAGGAGAAGATTGTATCCTATGTCATGCCAGGTCAGGCCACCTCAGCAACACTATGTGAAAAGAAAGAGTAGAGACAGTTGCTGTTTGTCCAGCCTCTCCTGGAAAATACCAGGTTCTAGCAGATTCACCTCTTTGAATCTTTGCTATAACTATGTGATAAACATAAGAACCATTATGGCTGTTTTCCTGAGTAGGCCACTGTGACTCAGCTAGCACTTGGTTGATTGGAGTTCACACTTAAGGCTGATGGGTCAAAGCCCAGAGCATTCTTCTACCCCCTGTGCAACCTGCAAGCAGTTCACATGCTCTGGGAAGAGCCCTGGCCTCCAGAGTATTGCTACACAGTAGCTGCTTGTTGCTAGGATGCATTCTGGAGGTGGTAGGAGATGGGCAGAAGAGGCCCATGTAGAACTGATTGGGCTTGGGAAATCCCTAGAACTGTGTACCCTGGTATCCACCTCCTGTCTCTTTCTAGAAACTGCTGATAAAAGACCAGGGACCGTGACAGGAGGGGTCAGTGCAATGCTTTGGTGGCAGTGAGAATGGGATGGCCAGGTATGTCCAGAGTAGAGGCATCACTGCTCCAGAAGCAGCTAAGCTCCTCTGCTTTATTAAATAGCATCTTTCTTTTCCCATTGAGGCAACTGATAATGCTGAGTGGTCTCTATTCCACATCTGCTTTCAGATGGGAGACGGGGGATTTGTCCTTTCTGTGCTGCACATTCACCTGAGTTGTTGGCTCCTCTGAGCCTCTCCTTCATCCCTTTACTGTCCTCCCACACTGATGCTTTCACACTTGAAGAAGCAAGTCCTGGTGTGATTGTGTGATTCTGATCTCATCATGGCTGGTTTTATAGATGGGATAAGGACTGGATGTCTGAGAAAAGAATGAATCTTCCTTTTCCCCCACTTTACTCTTTTCCCCAACCTGTCTGAAGGTTCTAGTACACAAAAGTTTTCTGGTAAGGTGATCAGGATGCATTGGGCTAGCAGGTCTCATTTTTACTCTTTATGTGAGAAGTCTTGGCAGCCTAAGTAACATTATTTTGAGCCTCAATTTCCTTAGCTGCAAAAGTGAGCTTACAATTTACCCCCAGACTAATTTCTGTAGGTGTTTGTGCAATGAACTGAAGCAACCATGTCAAGAACTATATGTTATATACTGGAAAGTGCATCTCTTCTACTATAGATAAAGGCTTGAAATGAGATTCAATATGTATGTGGTATGTGAAAAGTCATTTTGTATTAATTCCAGAGGGGACATGGACTGTATGTATTAATATGGATAGTTTTTATTGTTAACACAAACCTAGAGTCATGTGGGAAGTAGGTGTCTCAGTAGAAGAATTAACTCAATCAAGTTGGCTGTGATTGTCCTGATTGAAGCCTGATGGGGGAGTACCGACCACTGTGCTTAGCATGAGCCTGAGGCAAGTAAGCCTGGGCTTGTATAAAAAGGTGAGCTAAGCAGTGAGCCCGGGAACAAGCCAGTAAGCATCTATCCAACTATCATGGTTTCTGCTCCCGGTTTGTGCCTTGAGTTCCTGCCCTGACTTCCCTCAGTGATGGGTTGCAACCTGGAAGTGTAAGCTGAAATAAACCCTTTCTTTAATGTTGTTCTTTTGCATGTGATGTTTATCACAGCAACAAAAAGCAAACCAGAACAACATACATTTACCCATTTATTGCACTCACAACCTCAGTAGCCTTTTAGTGTCCCAGCTGATTGCCACTTGTTTTCTCTTCCTGCAGAGAGAGAGAGAGAGAGAGAGAGAGAGAGAGAGAGAGAGAGAGAGAGAGAACGAGAGAGAGAGAGAGAGAGAGAGTCAGAGTCTTGATTTATATTTAGACTGAACTAATGACCCTCACTCCCTTAAAACACAGTGAGCCATGGGGAATCCATATAGTGGTCATATTTATCTCTTAGGCTAGATTGCTGTAGCTCGGGCTTCATCCCCATTATGCAGTGAGATAGCTTCCTGACTGCCTGTATCAAAGTGAAGCCTGCTTGTCAGAGCTTGCCTAGCTCCACTGAAGATAAGGCAGGCTACAGTGAGAGGGAGTTGGCTGTAGCTTCAGGCACCTGGCAAATTATTAATGGGCCAGCATGAATGCACCCAGTTTGAATTGTGCACAGTGTACCTCTGCAGGATCCTGTGAGCCAAGACCACTGGGTCTATTTGAAGCAAAACCTCTGGCTGCTTCCCAGGGGCACCCATCACAGCACTGTGGAATCCTGCTCTTGTCCTTCTGTTTACCTTGCTGACAAAAGGGAGCCAGTTTGTTCTCTTACTGGTTTGAATTGCTAAAGATTCTTCAAAATTTAAAATATTTGCAATACATTGTTCTCATAATCTTCCAGCATCTGTTTAATCTGTTTTATCTTACTTCCCTGTGATACGACTTTCTTAATTAGAATCTCAGAGGGAAAAATAAAAACAACACTGGGACATGTGTCAGATTCTTTCACAGTCCCTTCTGCATCTTTCCAGCTACAGGGTCATGATGCCTCTGGGGATATTGCTGGGATAAACATGCATCTGAGGTGTTGAACTCTGCCTTAGTAGAACATCATCTGATGTTTTGATTTGTATCTTAAATGCTTCTCAGGAATCCATGTTGAAAGCTTGGTCCTCAGTGTAGCATTGCTTAGAGGTGACTGGATCAGGGGGTTCCTCCTCCTAACTAGGTGAATCTGTTTATTGATTGACAGCTTAAGGGTTTATTACAGAAGGGACTGCTTGGAAGCCAGGCACTCTGTGCACTGGGCACCATGAGGTGAGTAGAGTTGCTCCACCATGGGCTTCCTGATGTTCTGCCTTAGCGGACAGGACCGAACCGACTGAGTCAAGTGCTTGTGGAATGAACCCATTGGAATCATGAGCCAAAACAAATGTTTTCCCCTCTTATTTGATTTATCTTGGATATTTGTCTCAGCAGTGGGAGGCTGACTCACACACCTGATAGATAACTGGGCGGCAATGAGATAAGATTTTTCATATCTGCTTCCCTGAAACCTACCTGAGTTGTTGTGTGGTATGGGTCTTAGTTTTTTAGACAGGACCTCACTCTGCAGCTCAGGCTGGCCTTGAAGTCTCGACAGTCCTCCTGCCTCAGCCTTCTTAGGGTGGGTACTCGGGACTGGCTCCACATCCAGCTCCTTAAGCTATTTTAAATTTGTCAGACTGTCTCCACCTGCCCCTTCACAGCCACAGTGTCAGTGATTACAAGTGGCAGCTGGACACTTGTCTTTCTTTTAATGCTTATCCCCTCACTGCCGGCACAGAGTTCATTCCAGGGCTTTCAGTTGAGCTGGTGAAGGTCTGCTGGGCGGTTGGCAGCCTGGAGAGGCAAGTAGTCACTGTGCAATGCTGACTCATGCTCCTCATGTGACCCCTTTGCTGCTGCTAAATGGATGCAAAACAAATTGATGCAATTGTCTTTTCCACCCCGACCTTTTCTTCTGCCATTTATGTAGTTCAATCCTTCTGGCTACTCCACACACGAGTTCTAGACATCACACCCAGATCTGTTTGAATCCTTTTTCATTTGGGATCCTGAAACTGTGGTACCCTTGGGGAAGTTATGCTTTGGTCGATTTTAGTTTCATTTTAGATATGAAATTGCCACAAGTGAAGTGTCGTGCTCGCCGTGAGGAGTAACTTGCTGCCCGGTACCCTGCCTGTTTCCTTTCTTCTTGTTGAATGATGATCTGAGACTTGGAGTGGAAGATTGTCTCTAGTTACTTGAGCAAACTTCTTCAGGGGTAGCAAATGTTTTCAAATAAAGCTGTTTTAGTTTTGCAGGTCATGAAGTCTTTGATATATTAGGAGGATTTTGAGGATTTTTGTCTGGGCTTTATAGAAAGATCCTGCCTCTCAAAATGAAACAACAAAAGTCCATGTGTGTGTGTGGTGGTGGTGGTGGGGGGGGCACACGAAATAAAAATGAGAATATCTTTCAATTCTGCAATTATTCCATGAAACCAAACATAAATAGGATGCAAAGAAATAAGCATAGTTGTGTTCTAATAAAACTTTATTTGAAATAAACAGGCAAGAACATGTTATAACCCTGGATCATAGCTTGTACTTAGTAGGTTGTTATTGATAATGAAAATTCCACAAGAGGTCATTAAGTAGGACAGTCTTCTTTGATTTTTTTCATGCTTATTTAATAATTGCAAGACTATGAATCCAAGACTGTATTGCTTGGCAAAAGAATGTATTGTCACTGTACAATTACGATATTTGGAAGTTCTTAATGACACAAAGATGAGCTAGATTCTCTGGCTTACTCTAACAGTCAGGGGTTTGTATCACCTGACCTTTCAGTAGATAGTGTATAAGAGAACTAACAGTAGAAGAAATTCAAGGAGAAAGAATAGAGACCTCCTAGAGTGTCCATCATTCATGTTTTTAGTAGTGCCTGCCTGGGACTTTATATGGTTCATATATGGTTTAAATGCCCTTTATACCAGGGGCTTTATATGGTTTATCACAGGAAATTTACCTAGGATCACACACCTAATGATTAGACTTGGCTGCAGTCCTGAACTGTCTTATCCCAGACCCTACCTTCAAGTACTTACTATAAAGTAAGTGAATTTAACAAATCAATCACATGCAACTAGAAGACAGGGCTGAACTGGCAGAGGTGATTGCTACTCTGCCTTCTTCTTTATTCACCCTGGACATAACCATCACAGAGGGTGGGTGCTCAATGGGACCTGTCAGCAGGAGCAAAGGAATAACAAAGCCTGAAGACCTTTCGGTTGAATTGAGCGTCAGAGTTCAAGAGGAATGAATATACCAAGTGTGTGTATGACCCACAGATGTAAGGATCATCAGGTTGGAGGAGAGGTGTAGGCTCTGGTGAGCTCAGAGCTTTGCTGGCTAGGCTACAGGATGAGGAAGACAATGGAGCACCAGGTCGTCTTCTCCCTGTTCATCAGCCCTCTGCAGTGGAATGAAGAAGTCTGTATTCAACATACATCTGTCTGGCCACTAAGGTACACATTTTCCTGGGATACCTGTGCCTTCTAATGAGGCCTGTGGAGAGAGAGCAGTCCACACAAATTCAGAACCCTTGTTAGTTTCTCATCTTTTAGCCCAGTGATTTAAAGAGAACACCAACTTGTCTCTAATTTCCATTGGGAGTTGCCTTCATTAGATAAACCTGTGCCAAAAGGAAATCTTTAAAAGTAATTTCCATTGCCCTGATTATTTGTGGGTGGTATTTTTTTGTATGGTTTCCAAAGCAGTGATCCTAAGCACAGTGGGGACAGTCATGTGGAGCTCTTGCCAACTCCTCACTCAGTGAAAAGGACAGAAAAGGGTGCCTGTAGCTTTGGTTACAACCTCTTGGAAACATAACGAACCAGTGGGTAGCTTTCCCAGCCCCAGCAATTCAGTGTATATCCTTTAAGGTATACTCTAGTGGGTATATTTTCTCCCAGATTCTGAACATTGCCCCGGGACAACTGTCTGAGTTCATTTTGGCACCAGGACAAATGAGAGGATGTTTCCTGTTTGCCTGACTCTTGCCCCAACTTCTTTCTCTGTTCTGTTAAGCTCTTGGCTAAATTCTTTCCTCTTGTATTCCACATTTTAACTGATGTTAGGGCACCAAGTGCAAAAATCTGCAAACAGTTAGCTTTCATGTTTGAACATTCCAGTCAGAACAGACTGAAGTTAAAGTTCTCAGAGCACGGCAAGACCCCCCTCTGCATGATGCATTAAACATTTAATAACTCTACTAATAATCCCAAACACTTTTAATGGGCCACATGGGAGCCTTAATGTGGTTAAAAAAAAAAAGGCGTGTTTCTTCACGTCGAGTTAACTTGCATCAAATTGAGAGAAATTCTTAGAAACAGCTTTGAGGAGCTGGAGGTTTATAAACTGGGAAGCAAGTAGCATATCCTTAAAATAGTTCTTATGTAGAAAGAGACAATAAAACTATGATGATCATTGACCTAGCACTGTACATTTCTTTGTAGTTTAAAACCTAAGTTGAGGAGAATCGTCACAGGGCTCTGGTGTGTCTGCTGCGTGTCAGGCTGAGCAGTCCTGAGTAGCACCGGCAGTTAAACCACTCTTGGAACACAGGTCTCTGGCTTCAGGACCTTGTTCTTTGATTGGGAATGTGAACTGTTTGAATTTGCTCCTTTTTTGAAGTAGTATAGAAAATAGAACACTCAGTATTGAAAGCAAAAAAAATTGAAGGACAATGTGTTTTGTGTTAAATTGAATTCACATTTATTTCTAAGTTGAATGCTTTACAGAGTTATTCTCCCATGAAACAGGTGTGCACTTGAAATGATGCAGTTGCTCTCTGAAACTCAGAAAGAAGTAGTTAAAGCAAGGATGAGTCCATTAGTACAATCGCCAGCTTTACTTTGTTTGGCCTATTTCAAGTAGGGTTGGCTCCTTGCTCCAAACATAAGCCAGTCAAAACACTTGCAGTTATAATGTGAATACACTGAGGACTGAGGAAACTGATATTTTTCAAGCATTTGCAAGGAAATGATGTCTTCTGAATAAAATTCATGACATAAACCTAGCCCATCAGCTCACTAGCCTGAGTTCTGTGTCTTGGTGCTAACTTTTTAAAATTTAAATACTTTTTTTAGTTGAAAACTTAAAAAAAAATGCATATATCACCTTGAGTATGGCACAACCCCCAAATGAAGAGGTTAGTTTTCATGTAAGGCTTAGGGGCTGCACAAATCGCCACACATTGGCGGCATCTAGGAGTAAGTCTGCCTTTTAAGAGTGTGTTTGTTTACAAATGTCAGTTCCTGGATACTTTATAATAAACAGGTCTGTTCCTCTCTGACCTTCTTCATCAAGAGTGTTTTCAGCAGAGAACAGCTCACCCCATTAAGGACAACAGTGATGCAAACTTCTAACGATAGCGAGCATCCTAAAGGGAAAAACCAAAAAGCCTTGCTTTTTAAGAAGGAATTTACTGGTATTAGCAAAGAAAAAATAATAATAAAAAAAAATCACAAACTGGCTTTGGTTATCTCCACTGGCTTTCATTCATCTTTCCTTTTAGCAGAATGAAAAATGTGTGGATAGTTACAGCTTTGTTCTAAAGTGGCCCATAATTTGGTCTGTGTTTTACATCCCAGAGGATTGCAAAGTCCAAATATGGCATTGATACTCAGAGCAGCTCCCCTGTCTTTCTCTCCAACCTTTACAGTAGTTAAGGTACTTCTGTTCAGGTCAGGATTGTCATGTAGGCAGCTACTAACCTGAAAGCTCCATGTGTCTGAAAGGGGCTGTCTGTCTAGATCATTTATAGTGGTCAAACTTTTGCCTTTGAGAAAGCTTTAGAATTTATTAAATGATTTTAAGTCAGTCTTTTCTTTCAATTTCATACGATTATCTTTGGGCCTGTGTCCTCCTGTCTACCACACAGATCACTGTAATACCTTGCCAGGGTGTTTGAAGCTATGTTTGTGAATCACAGCACGGCCAAGAACCAGACTGCTGTGGTACCCGTGTTGCCGCATGCATTGAGATTTCATTCCTGGAAATTCAGAGATATACAAGGAGAGACGGGATTCAAACCAGGGATAGGCAGGGTCCAGAGCTTTATGCAAGTTTGAGAATGAGCAAGATATTCTAATCGAGATGATTCTTTTTTTTTTTTTTTTAAATTTTATTTTCTAAGTTTTTTTTTTTATTTACATTCCAAATCATTTCCCCTTTCCCGTTTCCTCCCTCCCCGAAAGTCCCATAAGCCCCCTTCGCTCCCTCTTTTCCCCATTCAACCCCCTCTCGCTTCTCTGTCCTGGCGTTCCCCTACATCCAGTCTTTCCAGGACCAGGGGTCTCTCCTTCCATCTTCTTGGAAATCTGTTGATATGTGAAATGTGTCTAGGGTATTCCGAGATTCTGGGTTAATATCCCCTTATCAGTGACTGCATACCATGTGTGTTCTTTTGTGATTGGGTTACCTCACTAAGGATGATATTTTCAAGTTCTGACCATTTGCCTAGGAATTTCGTGAATTCATTGTTTTTAATTGCAGAGTAGTATTCCATTGTATAAATATACCACATCTTCTGAATCCTTTTCTCCGTTGAGGGACATCTGGGTTCTTTCCAGCTTCTGACTATTATAAATAAGGCTGCTATGAACATAGTGGAGCATGTGTCCTTATTGCATGCAGGTAAAGCCTCTGGGTATATGCCCAGGAGTGGTATAGCCGGATCCTCCAGGAGTGTCATGCCCAGTTTTCTGAGGAACCGCCAGACTGCTTTCCAGAGTGGTTGTACCAGCTTGCAATTCCACCAGCAGTGGAGGAGTGTTCCTCTTTCTCCACATCCTCGCCAACACCTGCTGTCTCCTGTGTTTTTGATCTTAGCCATTCTGACTGGTGTGAGATGGAATCTCAGGGTTGTTTTGATTTGCATTTCCCTAATGACTGAGGATGATGAACATCTCTTTAGGTGCTTCTCAGCCATTAGATATTCTTCAGGTGAGAACTCTTTGTTTAGCTCTGTACCCCATTTTTTAATAGGGTTACTTGCCTCTCTGGAGTTTAACTTCTTGAGTTCTTTGTATATATTGGATATTAGCCCTCTGTCGGATGTAGGGTTGGTAAAGATCATTTCCCAGTTAGTTGGTTGCCGCTTTGTCTTTTTAACATTGTCTTTTGCCTTGCAAAAACTTTGTAATTTAATGAGGTCCCATTTGTCTATTCTTGATCTTAGAGCATAAACTATTGGAGTTCTGTTCAGGAAATTCTCCCCTGTGCCCATATGTTCAAGGTTCTTCCCTAGTTTCCTTTCTATTCTAATCGAGATGATGTGTAAGATTTCCTGTGTATTATCAACGTAAAGGCCAACCTTTATTGATAGAAAAGAAAATACAATTGCTCTGTGGAGGCAGGCACAATCTGTTGGTTAGAAATTCCTTGTCTGGAGTTGGCGGATGGACAGGCTTGTGAGGACCTCTGGCTCACTTGTGAGCTTCTTGCTTGTAGGCTTTGTGTTAACCATGCTGTCCCTCCACTGTCACTGATAGTGGGGCAGGGCCTGTTTCATGGAGAAGATATGTGAGGACTAAATTTAGGTAATAGTGAGGAAACCTGTGATTCCTGCTAACTGAAGCTGCTGCCTGAGGACGCTGACAAGGGAGCAGACCGGTGCTCAAGTCAGGGCTTTATCAGCATATAGTCAGTAGAATCTGAAGCAAGTCTTTCCACTCTCCAAGTTGTTACCAATTTCAGCCTTTATAAGAGAAAGGTTCAGTATCCCAGTATCTGGCTGTGGGAAATTTATGTTTTTAAAGTAAAATTGTATTGTTCCCCAAAATCAAACCATAGTAGTTTGAACAAAGACCCCCATAGGCTTGCTTAGTATATTTGAATGCTTAGTCACCAGGCAGTGAAGCTGTTAGAAAGGATTACAAGGATTAGGAGGTATGGCCTTTTCTGAAGAAGTGTGTCACTGAGTGTGGGCTTTGAGATTTCACAAGCCCATGCCTGCCTGCCTGCCTGCCTGCCTGTCTGTCTGTCTGTCTGTCTGTCTCTGTCTCTGTCTCTGTCTCTCTCTCTCTCTTTCTGCCTTTGCATCAGGATGTTGTTCTCAGCTGCTGCTCCAGTGCCCACCTGAATGCCATGCTTCCATGGCCCCTGCCATGATGGTAATGGACTAAACCTCCGAAAGCCAATTAAAGATTTGCTTTTATAAGAGTAGCCCTGGTCATGGAATCTCTTCACAGCAATAGAACAGTGACTAAGACACAAACCAAGAATGAATAATACTTAAAAATTAAGAGTTCTGTTTAGAAAAATAAATATTCTGTTAGTAAGGCATGCTTACTAAGAATGTTAAGGAAAAGTTGATTACATTGACATTGTTACTTTTTTCCTGGAAATTCATCTTGACACTGAAGGATGGCCCTTCTCTCAATAGCACTGAAGCTATTACTTTTCCCAGTAAAGACTGAATGATGCTTCTGGTGCAGAGAATTAACCCCAGTTATGGAGAGGTGGCATACTATGTAGGATCTGATAATTTTTTGAATTTTCTGAGTTTCTGTTGTTATATCTTCCTTTTCATTTCTGATATTGTTAATTTGGATATTGTCTCTGTGCCCTTTGGTTAGTCTGGCTAGAGGTTTATCTATCTTGTTGATTTTGTCAAAGACCCAGCTCCTGGTTTTGTTGATTTATTGCATAGTTCTTTTTGTTTCTACTTGGTTGATTTCGGCCCTGAGTTTGATGATTTCCTGCTATCTACTCCTCTTGGGTATATTAGCTTCTTTCTGTTCTAGAGCTTTCAGGTGTGCTAGTGTATGCTCTCTCCAGCTTCTTTTTGGAGGCACTCAGAGCTATGAGTTTTTTTCTTAGCCCTGCTTTCATTGTGTCCCATAAATTTGGGTATGTTGTGCCTTCATTTTCATTAAATTCTAAAAGGTCTTTGATTTCTTTCCTTATTTCTTCCTTGACCAAGGTATCATTGTATAGAGCATTGTTCAGCTGCCATGTGTATGTGGGCTTTCTGTTGTTTTTGCTGCTGTTGAAGACCACCCTTACTCCATAGTGATCTGATAGGAGGCATGGGATTAGTTCAATCTTCTTATATCTGTTGAGGTCTGTTTTGTGACCAATTATATAGTCAATTTTGGAGAAGGTTCCATGAGGTGCTGAGAAGAAGGTATGTTCTTTTGATTTAGGATGAAATGTTCTATAAATACCTGTTAAATCCATTTGGTCCAAAATTTCTGTTAGTTTCACTGTTTAGTTTGTGCTTGATTTCTTTCCAAGGTTTTCTATCTCCAGAGTTGTCTCCTTTTGTGATTTCTTTGTTATTTCTACTTCCGTTTTTTAGATCCTGGATGGTTTTGTTCAGTTCCTTCACTTGTTTGTTTGTGTTTTCCTGTAATTCTTTAAGGGACTTTTGTGTTTCCTCTTTCAGGGCTTCTACCTGTTGACCCATGTTTCCTGTATTTCTTTAAGAGATTTTTGTGTTTCCTTTTTAAGGCCTTCTACCTGTTTACTCATGTTCTCCTGTACTTCTTTAAGTGAGTTATTTATGACCTTCTTGAAATCCTCTATCAGTATCATGACATGTGATTTTAAATCCAGATCTTGCTTTTCTGGTGTGTTGGGGTATCCAGGACTTGCTGTTGTGGGAGAAGTTGGTTCAGATGGTGCCATGTTGCCTTGGTTTCTGTTGGCAATGTTCTTGCGTTTGGTTTGCCTTTTGCCATCTGGTTATCTCTGGTGTTAGCTGGCGTTGCTGTCTCTGATGGTGGCTTGTCTGTCATGCAAGCCTCTGTATCTGTGCTCCTGGGAGACCAGTTATCTCTGTGTACACAAGGTATGTAGGTACTCCTGTGAGACCCACTCTCTTGTGGTTGTTTTTGGGTATGTAGCTCTGTGGCTCCGATCAGTTCTGGGTGCGGGCAGAAAACAGAAGACTCCTGTCTCAGGCTGCTATTAGGTTCTTGTGTCCTCAGGGTTTCCAGTTGTTTCCTCTGAGCTGCAGGGCAGGTCTCACCTGTGCTGACTGTCCTCTCTGTGCTGCTGGGTCTTATGATTTCTTTATAATAAAACTTGCTTTTAACTATCTGAAATAGACAGGATTACCCTTACATCAACTATTCTTATGTCTCTTTGCATCAGACAGAGGGATGAAACTTATGGTTATCTTATTTAGCATTCATCAATCCACCTTTCCCCAGCCCTTCCTCCCTCCTCCCCTCTGTCAAGTGATAAACACTATTCTAGTCTCAGATTCTATGAGATCAGGCTTTGTTTTTGTTCTTTTGCTATTTTATTGATTCTTTGTGAGTTTCACATCATCTAGCCCAGTCCCATTCATCTCCCTATCCCCTCATATCCACTCTTTACTCTTGAAACCTCCTCTCCCAAGTAACATACACACACACACACACACACACACACACACACACACACACACACAGGCACACATGCACCAAGCAGAGACTTAGATTGCATTTCCCTCTTGTTCATCCCTGCCCTCAGCAGGTAGTCTTTCTATTCATGTATCACATGCATACACATACACACACACACACACACACGCACACATGCACACGCAAACATATACATTCATACAGGCAAATACACACTCACAAATACCTCTCTCATACTTATACATATGCTCACATACACAAACACATGCTCACACACACATGAACACACATGCAAACACAAGCATACACTCTCACACATGTGCTGCGTGCGCGCGCACACACACACACACAGACTTAAGTTGCTGGGAAGATCAATGAGGAAGCTATGTTCAGAACAGGGCAAGTGGCTGTCACCTGTGCTCTTTGAAGAAATGATCAAACTAAGGACAGTGACCTGATACAGCATGTTTACTGGATATTACAGAAAACTGTCTTTTTCAGATTTCTTGTGTGCTCTACTAGACTGTCTGAGTACTTATGCCAGTGCTGTAACACTAACACATGGGAGAGAGGTCCAAAGATGTTTTCTATATCATTCATATATGCACCTATCCCCCGCCACACACATACATACATATATATGTAGATATGCACATATCTACCTATTGGACATAAGCAATTTTACAGCTATAAATGCTATTTGTAAAACCACTTAGTACAGTATGTTTTTAAAGGGATAAGACAGAAGAATTAAGTTATGAAATCTAGTTCCTATGGATATTATTATTAAATGAAATTTATCTTTTCAATAAAAACAAAATTCTATATATTCATAATGTATTATAGTGTGATTTCAGTACATGTACATGTTATATAACATTTAAATCAAGTTATACTTAAGTATAACATACTTTGATCATATTCTCCATTTTACTTGATTATCTGTCCTCCCCAATTTCCCTTCTTTTCCCCAAAATTCCTTTTTTGCTTTCATGTTGTTCACCCATCTCTTGATTATTATTTGTTCTTTTAGTGCTGACTTTTTAGTTGTTTATGTATTCTGATATTAATTCTTTTCACGATTAATAGCTAGTAAATTTATTTCCCCACTATGTAGGTTTTCTCTTTACTGAGTTAATTATCTTCCTTACTGTGTAGAAACTCTTGAATTTAATTCAGTTCCACTCACCAGTTCTCATTGTTGTTTCCTGAGCTGGTGAGATCTTACTCAGAAAGTTATTGCTTTTTTAAAGTATTTTTGAAGTGTTCTGCTATGTTTTCTTGGATTCTGGTATTATGTTAATGCCTTTGATAAAATTTTAATTGATTTTTCACAGAGTAAAGGATAGTTGTTTTCTTTTCTTTTTTTCTTTTCATGTGATATCCTGTTTTCTGTTTACATCTGTTAAAAATGCAGTCTTTTCTCCAATCAGTGATTATGACTTTAGGTGTGTGAACTTATTTCTGTAAACTCCATTCAGTGTAATTGGTTTGTGTATCTTTTTTTGTGGGTCAGGAAGTGCATGCTGTTTTGTTACATTAGCTCTGCAGTATTTATTTTAAATGAGTACTCACAGCATTGCACCCTTGCTCAGGACTGACCGACTTTGCATCTTTTGTGATCCCATATTAAGATTCAGATTTTGTCAGTTGCTGGGAGGAATATCCTTTGGATTTTGACAGGGATCCCACTCAGTCTGTGTAGCACTTAGGTAATATGGACATATTCACAACGAACATGGAGGAGTTTTGTTTTGTTTTTTAATTTTCAAGAGTCTTTCTCAAGTTACTTCTCCCCAGATTTACAGTTTTCTTTGTAGAGATCTTTCACTTGCTTGTATAGGGTTGCTCTTGAGTAGTTTTTCCAGGCTCTTTTGTTTATTTGGTTGTTTATTACATATACAGCATTCTACCTGCATGTATGCCTGCATACCAGAAGAGGGTACCAGATCTCATTATAGATGGTTATGAGCCACCATGTGGTTTCTGGGAATTGAACTCAGGTCCTCTGGAAAGCAGAGCCTCTCTGCCATCTCTGGGCCATCTCTCCAGCCCTTTTCCAGGCTCTTAGTTTGCTATTGGTCTCATTATTGATTAAATGACATGAGGGCCATTTTTCTCGACTCAGTATTGTGCTGGCTACGTGTTTCTAGTCTGTTGGATTTATTGTGTAATGGTATCCTCACGTGCCTCTTTTCTTCTAAGCTTTTATCATGAAGAAATACTTTGTTTTGTCAAATTCTTTTGCTTTGTCTATTGACATGGCGTGCAGTTTTTATCTTTAGTTCTATTTGTGTGCAATTTTGTATTTGTAGACTTGCATGTGGAACCATCTTTGTATCTCTGAAAAGAAACAAACTTAATTATGGTGTATGATCTTTATACAGTGGTCATTTTGACTTGGAGATGTTTTGTTTAGTATATATCTGTGTTTATCAGAGCTCTTACATTAATAAAAACTTAATCACTTTTTGGTATTGTTGTCTTCATAGAATGAGTTTGAAAGCATTATTTCAAATTTTGTGTTATGAGATAGTTTAAACATCGAAGGCATTAGGTCTTTAATAAAGTTCAGTGAGGAATTTGTTTTATCTGTGGTCTTGAGTTTTCTGTATCAGAAGCCTTTATTGCTGCAATAATACTATTAATTGCTATAGATTTGTTTGGATTTCTTATTCTTTTGGTTCAATTTTGGGAGATCCTATGTGTCTAGAACTTTACATGTTTCTTCTAGTTTTTTTAAAATTAAGATTTTTTAAAAGTTAACCCTTAATGGCTCTCTTGATTTTGATAGTGTCTTTATCTCATGTTCTTTCACTTTCCTATTTTTAGTTTGCATCTTGATGTCTTTTTCTGTGCCCTAAATATCTAGGCTTTGATTTTAATCATGTCACAAAAGTCTTGCATCTTATGTTCTCTTATGTTCTGGAGAGAGAGAGAGAGAGAGAGAGAGAGAGAGAGAGAGAGAGTGAGTTAACTTACTGAGCTTTTTAAGATTTCTGTGTTTCCTCTCAACATCTGTTTGTTGAACTTCTTGTTTGTATTTTGCATTGCTTTTCTTTCATTTATTTTGTTGTTTTTCTTTATTTCCTTGGCATCCCCTGATCTTTTTTTAAAAAAAATCACTCTGTTAAATTCTGTATATCATGAGTTTCAGTTGAGTATTTGGGGCCATTCGGTAGAGAACTATGAGACTGAGACTTTGGAGAAGTTGTGCTGTCTTGTTTTCTCATATTTCTTGTATATTTATGTTGAGATTTTTAGATCACTTTTAATGACTTATTTTTTTCAGTTTTATATGAGTCTTTGTGACATGTCCTAGGATAGCTGATTGTGTTGAATGTATTTCCAGTTGGCTTAGGTGTAGTTTTATTGAAGCTCATTTCTTATCTCTCTCAGGGTATTAGTATTTTGTCACAGTCTGTACTGTGTTGGAGCCAGAGGGTCCTGTTTCCCTATAGGTCTTACAAGAGTGGCATGTGTCTAGTAGCAGGCAGATCTGTTTCACTAACATTCTAGCCCTAGTGTTTTGTGGGTAGAACATCGTAACATGTAACCAGTCAAGGAAAATGGCTCAGAAGAGCATCGACACACAAAGTGGCATCCTTGATTCCATTGCTTCCTAGAAAGGACCAAACAAGTAAGGACAGCAACAAACAGCAGTGAACCAGACCCAAAACTAAAGTGAAAACCATACACCAAGTATGAAAGCTACAACTTATGGGACGATTTGTGGAAGAAATAATTTTTAAAAGGATGTTTAAAAATGAGGAGAACAAATGAAAGAAATGGGAAAGTTAAAAAGCAAAAAGAGAAGTTAGAATATTAAAAATGCAGAAGGAAAAAATGTGAGAAAGGTGGAAATTGAGGGTGTAGCAATGAGTTTACCTACACTGCTTTGGCTCCTGGCAGGTCACACTCCTAGCCACCTGCCCAGGAGCTCTTTGGATTCTCAAATGAAAGACACACACACACACATTGGTCAGTTAATTTTTAAATGCCTTGGCTATCTCAAAGGCTGGGCAGTTCTAATCCTCCCTGTGGCTAGCACCCATTTCCCTCCTATAATCCTGGCTTAACACCCTCTAATTCTATATTTTATCTTTGTTACCCTGGCTCCTTCTGGGTGGCTCCCTAGTCTTTGCTGCCCAAGATGCTTTGGGGCACCACATTCCTTCTCACCTACATTTCTGATGATTTTCCTTCTGCAGCAATAAATCTGATCCGTCTCCCTCCGAATGATAGCGATTCTCCTTCTCTTCCTCCCACTTCCTAGCCTGAGTGAATATAAAGGCCCCACTTCAGTCTACTTGCCCAGTCACTGGCTGTTGGCTCTTTATTGGTCAATCAAAAACTAATTGGGGACAAAGACCTTTAGCATTTGGACAAGCAGATTCCTAATTTTAGGGGTGGATCAATTAAAAGCATTAGAACCAATCCCCAACAGAAGGTTATAATTACAAAGAGAAAAACTTGAAAAGATAATGAAAGAATTTAAGTAGTGAGAGGAGATAAATAGTGTAACAAAATCCAAGAGAGAATACTGAGGACATTCAATATGTAAGTGAATATATGGATATATACTTATATACAGAGAGAGGGAAGGGGAGGGAGGGAGGGAAGGAGAGAGAATCTACCAGTGTAAAAACAAAAGGAGGAAGGGAGGGAGAGATGAGAGGAGGGAGAGATGAGAGAAGAGAAAGAGAGTGAAAAAGGAAAAATGGATTGGTCATAATGAACAAAGAAGTAACTAAAAACGTGGTTTCTCCACTGATGTGGTTCTGTAGGTAAGAATGTGTATTTAGGACCTCTGTCAGTGTGCGTTGTTTCCCGTCTTCTGATTTGCTGCAGCTCTTGAAGAAGGTAAAGGGCAGAATATATGTACCCCCTACTTTTTTCTGTCTTCTTTACTGTCAAGTCAGTGAGAGTGGTTTGGGACAGAGCTGGTTGGGATAGCTTCACTTACCTACTTGGAAGTGCAGGGTAGCAAGGAACCAAAGTTTTCTAGGATGGAGGGTTTTTTTTTTCTGGTGTATTAGTTTGATGCACCTCTAAAGGCCAGGTAGAACTAAGATGTAATGCTCATTTTGATCTCAGGCATTCCTTTAAAGTCCCCTCAGAGGGCAAGGTGACAAAGTGTTGAAGGTGGAATGGCCACAGTTGGTCCTGTGCTTTCCTCCTTTGTACTGTGACTTCCACTGTGGTTTCTAAAGCCCAGTCACTGTATGAGTGCACTCCCCATTCAGTCTATTGCACACTCTAGCTGGCCAGTGGAGTCAGCTGCCATCCAAAAGCAAAGGAGGGCCTTACTCCATTTTTGTCTCAGACCTGAATTCCACTGCACATATTTTCCAATGAAATTGCTTCACTGGCTTTTGACTCGTGTCACCTGAGACCACAAGGCAGATGCTGGCCAAATAACCTGGCAGTACCACTGTGGGTTCTGAGCTAAAGGGAAATGCAGCAAATTAATTAATGTCCTCTGAGCAGAAAGCACAGGTACTATCCTCTCAGAATGCTTTCCAAGATGGTGTCATGCACATGCACATTGAAAACCAGCACTTCCTCAGATGCCGGCGTACTGTGGTCAGACTGCCTTTGTGTTCTTCATGTCTTTTTCTTTTCCCTCTTCTCTGTTGCACCAACAAGCTGCGGTGGGGCCAATGCTAACACACTGTTTCTCTGCTTGTCTTCTAGTAACTTGTCCTTGTCTCTCCAAGTCTGTCTAATGCTAAACTTCAGTGTCCTCCACCTCGGTTTCCACCTCACTCAGAAGCTGTTTTCAACTCCCAATTCTGAAAGGCTGAGAAGCTAGAAAGTACTTGTTGTTTCTAATTCACCACCTTGGCTTTCTCTATAACTGTTTTCTTATTTATTTGTTTTTATATAGTTATGAGATTGACTAAAATGTTCCCTTCTTCCCACCTCCCCTCCATATGCTGATGCAGTCAAGTGCTTGTTGATTTACTCCCAAAACATGATTATATACACAGACTATTTATATGATACATTTCCTCTGTTTCTAAAATGAAACTCAAAATGTCATGGAAAACAGGGACAGCGACAGCTTATTTACATCCTCCCCAAGTCTAGCACAGTGCACTGCACCAAATGCAGTGAGTATTAATGAATGAATGAATGAATGAATGGTATAAATGAAAGGATAGTTGGGTGGCCAGATGAGTGAGTGAGTGATGTATTGCAGGAAATGATGTATTTTGACTGCCAGCTGGGAGATGTCTTATGGGACAAACTCACGTTAAGTTTTAAAATCATGAATAGAATAAGACATCTTTTTTAAAAGTTACTTATATGATCAAAGTTACATTATTGCTTTGCTGCAACTAAGCTCTTATTGAATATATTAGATACTAAGTCTTTGCTTGAGGGCAGGAAATAGTAGATAAAGAGCTATGTTTAAAAAGTTGATCAATAAGTAAAGGTGGATATTAGGGAGGGTTTTGTCTGACATGGCCGTGGGAGGGCTGGTCTGTGTGCTCTAATGAGAGTGCACAGGTCACTCTTGTGGGTCCACACACCCAGCAAAGCCATGAAGACAGTGTGGGAGAGTGCTGAGAGAGCAGAAAGAACTGTCAGTGACAGCAGGCCTGAGGAACTCAGGCTCAGGATTGTGGGAGGGAAGAGAGCTGCAGGCATCATGGGGCTGTGACTATGGCATAGTTACAGGGGAAAGTCCATACAGCTCCAAGGCAAGAGTACCCGCTGCAGTCATTCTCACATTGTCCTCTTGGATCTTTTCAGCCTCTGTTGTTGCTGCTCAGTGTATGGGTTTTCATGTTATAGAAGTGACCATACAGATACACTCTTCACCATGAGCCTGCCTTAGTTCCATGTTGCTGAGACCATGATTGTTCCATTAGCTATGACCAGGCTTCCAGTGCAGTCAGAACCTAGAGCTCCCAAGGGCCCACTCAGTGGTGATGAGCAAATAGTCATAGGCAAGAGGTTTAATTGGAAATTCAGTTTGCTCCATACATAAAATGCCTTTGATGTTTAAAATAGTTAATATTTTTGGGAGTTGCTTTCAAGTTTTATTTGACCAGTGTGGTTCAAGGTGGCAGTAGAAGTGCAGGAGTATTAGGTAGCGAAGTGATGTATATGTAGGGAGCTGCACAGAGTCCAGCAGGCCCGGGCTTCTGTCACGTACTTGGTACTTAATTGTATCTCTTCAGAGCCTCAGTTTACAGATCTGCAGAGTGGGGTTTATGACAGTGTTTGCCCTCATCAGACTCTGAGTCTGTCCAGTGGTCTGATTGCTTGTCTTATCTCATTGCTTATTTCTTGGACATCTCTCCTTGTCATTTCTTGATTTGGACTGACTTGACTTCTTTTTGCCAGAATGGCATAATACCCTCTTAACCTTTCAGAGTTGTTTGTATCAAATGCCTCCCTCCTTTAGAAGGTTGTGTTCTTGCCTGCAAGATGCCTTTCTTCTAAATTGGTTATTTTGTTTATTCTTCACACATCCTCCCAAGAAAGGAGTGTATAGAGAGATAGAAACCATCCACTGCTGCCCTCTTTCTTCCCTCCTGCTTGTTCAGTCTATTTCAAGCTCACGTGCCCCATAATACAGTCTTCTGTGATTTAGTGTGGACACAAATTTTAATGCTCCTGACTTTTTTCTCCTTTCCTTAGTCTGGATATGACTCTTATTGACCCTTCTATCTGCATAAAGACAGGTCTTCAAACTATGTCTTCAGGCAAGAAGACATGTGGTCTCTGCTTTTAATCAGTTTGGGTTTAACAAAGAATTAAGAGTCAGCTTTTCTCAAGTTGATGTATGGGAATTGTGGGGATTGGGTTATACATCGTTTGATGGTTTTTGGAGTGAGCTAGACTATAATTCATTAAGAAATAAGATTATAGTATACGGAGATACTTTGAGTGTAACAGGAAGCTTCAGAAGCAGGCAGCTGACACGTGCTAACTCTGAAATGGGCAATGCCATCGGGGGCTGCTCTTAGTGCCAGTTCCCTTTCCAGGGCTACTGGAGCAAGTTACCACAAATGGACAGAAAACCAGACAGAGCCATTCACTCTCAGTTCTGAAAGCCAACAGACTGCAATAAGTTGCCAACTGGACTAGGCTTTGTCGACTCTAGGGGAGAGTTCCTTTTTGGCCTGTTCCATCTTCTGCTGGTTGCCAGTTTTGTTGTTTTGTGAGCACATTTGTTTGCTCCATCTTTATCCCACCTTTCCATCTGTGTGTCTTGTCTCCTCTGTGTCTTTTCTTTTTTTTTTTTTTAAATTTTTTTATTTTTCTTTTTTGAAAGATTTATTTATTTATTATATGTAAGTACACTGTAGCTGTCTTCAGACACTTTTTCTTCTAGCCCCAGGCCCGCTCACTTGTGGTAGCTGTCTTCAGACACCCCAGAAGAGGGCATCAGATTTCATTACGAATGGTTGTGAGCCATCATGTGGTTGCTGGAATTTGAATTCATGACCTTCGGAAGAGCAGTCAGAGCTCTTAACCGCTGAGCCATCTCTCCAGCCTCCTCTGTGTCTTTTCTAAGGGCACCCATGATTGAATTTCGGGCCCATATTGATAACCCAGGGTGCTGTCTTCAAAACCTATAATTTAGTTGCATCCATAATAATCCCCTTTTAAAATAAACTAATCCACATTCTAGAATTAGCACATGGACAATGGGACTACCATACAGCCCTAAAAGAGCTTCCAAAGCGTGAGGCCCCCTTAGATATGTGGTTTCTACTGGTAATTAAAAAATATGCTTTCATCTGGTCTTGGTCATCACATAGCAATTGATATTTTACAGCTTCACTCATTCACTTAACAGGTAATCATACCATAAAACAGGCCCTTTTGCTAGCCTTCTGTATATAAGCCAGTAAACTTGTAAATTCTGTCTCTCATAAAGTGGCTGTGCCCAGAGAGGACAGTTTTCTCACAAGGGGCCCAATGTCCATGTTCAGGAATAATTGTAGAAATAAGGGAACAAAAATATAAAGAGAAATTCTGACAATAATATTAGGTATGGAGAGTTTACATTAGGTCTCGGCAGACATCTGATTTCATGATTTACCCACTGAAGTATTTGAACTGACTCTTCATGTCTGGGGTGGCCTTAGGATACAAACAGCAACTGGCTAATTAAAATTACCTCTATCTGATCATCTCAGTGTACTCAATAAATCCCCAGATTATCTTGTAAGACATTTGCATCTCCATGTACCTTAGTAAGTTGTTTACCACTAGGGAAGTGTCAGGGTTTGCATGTGATTTCTTTACCATTAAAAAAAAAAAGAAGGTGGCGAGGAGAAGAGACCAGCAGACTTACAGTTACCACTTATCATGATCACTGTCATCATTAGGGTTGCATTCTGCTTTTTCATTTGGGAAAAGGAATAGCTGGTACCTCTGTAATTACACATAACCCTAAACCTGCCTCTTCTGCACACTCTTCGGAGCAGAAAGAAATGTCATCCTGTGTCATGCATGATCCATTAAAAATTATGTACCCACATACACATATGCACACACATGCACACATACATATGTATGGATACAGACCTTGTAATTATACAAGTGATTGGTGTCTTGTGTGTTGAACACTTATTAAGAGTAGAATTTTTAATTTTATTTTATATTTTTAAAATGTGTATGTCTTTGTCAGCTCGTGTGTTTCACGGGGATAAGTGCTGCAGTGTGTAGCAAAAAACAATTTGTAGAATCTATTTTCCTATCTTCATAGAAGTTGTGGGGTTGGAACTCATGCCATTTGATTTGCGTGGCCAGTTCTTTACTTGCTGAGACATTTAGCTAGCCATGATGTTAAATTTTTATTTTCACCTTAGAAATTAATAAAAAATAGTTTACATTCTTAGAAATAATTCAAAAAGCTACTTAAGTTTTTGCCTGGAATGATGGATGAGTACCTAAATCCCAGTACTTCAGAGGCAGGAGGATCATAAATCCCGGAAAAGGTCTTCCAACTTTTGACTATTGGTTATGAAGTCACTTGAGGACAGGCAAGTGTCCCGGAATTGAGGAGGGGAGGGGCTGAACCTGGTCCTTCGTAGGAGCCCCACCCTGGGTGAATAAGCCTCGCCATCCAGGTTTTGAGATGACAGTGTTAAGATGAGATTGAATCATTCAGGAAAAACTCAGACCTTCCCCAGTTACTCTCTTTTATCTGATACTTTTGAGTAATAACAAATCAACATTTCTAGATAGAAATTAATTTTAGTTAGAAGCTAAAGTGCTCTTGAGGAATAAGTTTCATTGGCTTTATAATACTCTTGGGAAATTCTTATCTTTTCTCCTATTCTCTAGTCTCCCTTCCTTGTCTCCTCCCTCCTACCCAAGCAGTGAGTCGGCATTCAACCAGACTAGCCCTTTGCATATCTGCTTATGGATCTGTTTTTGGCCTTTCTGCCCAGTCTTGAGTTTATAGGAGAGAATACCATTGCACTCCATGCACAGACTTACACCTGTCGGCCCAGAGTGGCAGGCCAGCATTCCTCCTACTTGCTATGTTCCCGAGGCTTAACAGTTTGACTGGGCAGTTTAGGTAATTTTGAGATTTGGGAGTTTTCCTCCAAAGCATGAATATAAACGTCTTGAAACCCCCTTACACTACACTAAATGAAGCCCATGTGAGACTGTAGAGAACACCCTGAGCTTTCTTTTATTCTTGTGACTTAACGCAGCAAATTTATTATTTCATTTTGACCCGTGCCTGGAAAGAAATGTTTTGATACATTCATGGTTTGTTTAGAGGGAAATCTGAGTCTATTTGTTTTCAGGATTTTGGTTTTTGTAATAAATTTCGATGGTGTCCAACAGTGCAAGCACATTCCAAGATTGCTTCTGCTTTAACACCATATGAAATGGAAATTCCCTGTCTAACTAGTAGGAGGTGTTTTCTTCTTATAGTTTAGTTTTACTTTCTGCTCTTTAGCTGTATTATAGAAAAGATAAAATCTATGTTCAAAGTGATTATGCCAATCTTCCACTTTTTCCTTATAATCCTAATGTCTCTAAGAAAGGAAGGATACCAAAATCATGGAAAATTCACTGGCTCTTCCCATAATTGCTATCAATAAAATGTTCTTTTCATTTTAGTCCCCCTGGATATAAACTAGCACAAGCCAAAATTAGCAATAATCTCCATGCCAAGAGAATTTCATGAGTTCGGGAAGCCCTTTGAGTCTCTGCCCTTAGTCTGGCAATTGTTTCATTCTGTGCTAATAACAGAATCTAAGGCCATGTTCATTTTCCAGAGGTCCCATCCACAGACTGGGAGCTGGGTACTGAACAGCAGAGCAGTGATGTGGATAGTCTTCTTCTTTCTATAGTGAGATTGGCTACCCAGGCAGCCCCGTCAAAAGCCTGGTTGGTCCTCAGCAGCAGTTTTGGGAACCTATACTGTGAACTGAGGATACTACCTTCATAGCACATCAAGTAATAATGTAAGGGACTCTTATTTGCAAAGGCTAAATGAATGGTGTAGGGTTTTACAATAGAATGAATAAAGACTCTTTGGAAGCATGAATAACATAAAAGGGCTTACCTGTATTACTTCCCCAAAGTAAAGCAAGGCAATCCAGCAGCACTGTTCAGAGATTGAAGCACAATTACACACTAGCTTGTATGTTCATCTTATTGTTAATCTTTGTTTTTGGCATGAGTCTCTGTGTTTACACAATTCAGTGACTCTTTGAGCTTTTTATCTTGTGAAGTCTGTTGACACATTCATTTGGAAAGTCAGTAAATATGGTACTATGGCAGCTTTGTGGCTTTTAGGTTTTGATTTCCCTCTGAAATTACCACTATGCTATTAGACTTTGATGAAGTTAAGAGCATCAGATGGTAGAAGAAAATGCTTTCCAGTGGTTTTTCATGTTTGGAGTTTGGGCAGCATGCTGTTTTCATGAAGGAGTCTGAGAGTACACATGGTGAGAAGCTCCTAGGCCACATGTAAATTGAGAAATACATTTCAACATCAGTTTTGATGAAACTGGGAATGTAAGCCTGCCACGGAGAAGTGACTGATGAAAATGGGAGAGTGAGCCTGCCACGGAGAAACAAGGGATTCCATCACTACTTACTGCATGAGCATAAAGATGTGGTGTACAGACAATGTTTTCCCATCTTTCTTTACAAATAGGTTGGATTATTAAAAAAAAAATAACTAACTTGGTATGGAGACAAATCTTTCTTTGAAGTGGTTTTAATTCGTCGAGTTGATGTCCAGGTAGAAAATAAATACTTTGAAATACTTTTCAAAGGAAGCAATGCTGCAGCTCAGCTCTGCTTAAAAATGTGTCAGCCTGAGAAGTAGTTCTCACACATGCACTGGAGTGTGTGGTTTTGATGTTTTCATCCCATTACTCCCTCATTTGAAAGCAAGGTTTCATTATGTTTGGCAGGCTGGTCTTAAAGGCCTAGGCTCAAAGTGTTGCTCTCAACTTCTTGAGTAGCTGATCCTACAGATACGCACCATCACACTCCGCTGGAGCCCTCATCTTTCAGGAATACTCATGATTATTCCAGTTCTAAGTCATATTATATCTCCCTTGGTGGACTGCCCATGGATGGTGTGCCAAGCAGTAAGATGAGGACTGAGTGAATCACTTGACAGACCCTGAGTATCCTACCAGCTTGTAGTGGGATCAAATGCCCTCTATTTGCCTGCTATGTCCTTGTTGTAGCAGTGGTTCTCAACCTGTGAGTTGTGGCCACCATGGGAGTCACATATCTGATATCATGCAAATTAAATATCTATATTATGATTCATAACAGTAGCAACATTATAGTGATGAAGTAGCAACAAAATAATTTTATGGTTGGGGTCACCACAACATGAGGAACTATATTAAAGGGTCGTGGCATTAGAAAGGTTGTGAAGCACTGGGTAACAGGATCAGGTCCTCAGTCCTGCCTCCTGTCTGTCCTTCCCTAACATATCAGATTCTCTTGAGAAGATGAGGTTAGTCTGATGCCCCATTTCCTATGTGTTTGAGAAGGTGGTGTGGTTTTGCTTTTACTGGGCAGAGTTCAAGACATCCCACAGAGTCCTGTCATGCACGATACTTCTTCTATAGTCCTGTTTGATTTTGCCTCCTCTATCTGACATGATGTGAAGTGGGGTAGTCATAGCTACTCTTACATTTCTTGTATTGCTCTTTAAAAGTGGTATCTTTTCCAATAAATTTTAGTTCTTCTTTCCCATTTGCCAGGAATGATTCTCTTTATGGGAACACAATTTTAAAGATCATAAAGGCCTTTGGACTCATGAAGGTAGCATTTCAGTCAGCATATAACAGTGCACACAGATAGGGCCATTTCAGATACCGCTTGAATGCTGAATCTGTGAGTCTGAAATCTGAAACATTTCATTGTTGACATCATAATTTAAGAGATTTGGATTTGGGGTTTCAGGATTAGTGAAGTTCAGCTGGTAAGGTCTGTGTAAATATTCCAAAATCAGACAAATTCTGAAATCTTTAGTGGAACTTTGGTTGAAAACCAAGAAGTCTCTGCTCTGGGGGTCTGGGAGACAGGGTTTTCCAACAGAAGCTTCAGCCAGAGCTTGAGAAGCAGATGTGCTGCTTCAGAGGAGCAGCCTCTGTGTCTGTACTGTGCAGTTCACTCCTCAGAGCCCTCACTTACAGCTTGTCACCTCGGTTGTTGCACAGGCCTTACTTTTTGCTTTATTCTTGTTGCTATAAGTGACGTTATATTGAACACTGAACATTGTTGACCTTGAACTTGCTGGCAAAATTTGCCTTTTTAGATCTGGGTTGTTCAGACATTTCTATATTTCTATATTTGTGGACCCTGTAGGTGTATGACTTATCTAAGTGAAAAGAGGGGCTTAAATGGTCCCCTCTGGTGTGGGAAAACATTAGAGCATTTATCCATGCTTTATTTAATAGAAATACTACTACTACTACTACTACTACTACTAATGATAATAACAATAATAATAATGCCTATTGAGGACTGGGGTTTTCTCTCATTTTAGAGCACTTGGTTAGAATGCATTTAGTCTCCAGGACCATATATGTCACTGGGGGTAGATGTTGGCGTTTCAAAAGCCCCCCTTCCCCCCCACCAGACGCTGTGTCTCTCTTTCTGCCTAGCTGCTTGTGGCTCAGGAGGTAGAATTCTTAGATACTGCTCCAGTACTGTGGCTGTCTGCTTTCTGGCATGATAATAATGGACTAATCCTCTGAAAGTATAAAACCCCCAATTAAATGCTCTCTTTTATATCTGTTTCCCGCCCTGATAATAATGGACTAACCCTCTGACACTGTAAGCAAAGCCCCAATTAAATGCTCTCTTTTACAAGAGTTCGTCTTCATAGCAATAGTTCAGTAACTAAGACACACAGATATACATGCACACATACATGCATACACACACACACTTGCACATATACACACACACACCAGATACACATGCCTGCATATAAGACATAGACTTACACACATATAAACACACACAAACAAATGCATGCACATACATATACAGAGACACACACTGTCATATACACACAGATACACACATACAAATGTGCATACATGTGCAGAGACACAGTCACAAACTCATGAACACAACGCACCCATGCATGCACAAGCATAGTAAAATGATTGTGATCTTTATAAAAAGTGTGAGAGATTAATATTTTAAGAAGCTTGATTTAATTGTTCTTAGTGCCTACATATAACATCATTCTGTAACCTAAAAGTATATGTAATCATATATGCTAATTAATTATAAAGAGGTTGGTATTAGCTCCTTTATATAATAGTTACATGGGAGGGCCCTCAGTTTAGAAAAGTGAGTGGAGGGAGGAAGGGGATCTCCTCTCCATGTGGATGATGCCACCCCTTCAACTATAGCCTGGTGCAGCCTTATGGGAAAGGGTGTTTTCCTTGTGAATTACTTGGTAAAAATGACCCTTGTTTAGTTTACACCTTACCCCATTGAGAACTTATCATCTCAATGAAGAATCTAGCTAACAGTTGAACCACACAGCAGCTGGAGAATTTAAAATATTAAACCGTGTTCAGTGTTTCAAGAAGAATTTCTAAAAATGAGAATCATGATGCTTCCAACTAGATAAAGGGAGTCTTAAGTCAGTATGTGGTCTTTGAAGAAGACACAAATGAAAACTGCAGAAACCCTCAGTGGAGGCACAGTGGGAAATGTCTTTCATTGTAACCAAAGTTCTGTCTTATCTTCTGTTTGATTGTTTTCCTTCTGACATTAGGTTGGTGTATGTTCACTAAAAAGCAACAGAATGAGTAGATAGTGGCCACCAGAAATGGAGCTCTGCAGAATACGGGAATTACATGGGGCTGGAGCATCCAGCAGGGTATGCCTCACAGCAAGCCATGCAGCTTATCACAAGAACTGAGGCAGGGAGAGTAAATAGCTGGGCCCATCTTCATGTTCTTTACCCTCTGCCCTCTGCTCCTCTACCCACCCATTTAGTATTGACTGAGGCCTGAAATGTAAACTGAAAACAATCTCTTTCCTTCCTTACAGGTAAGTGTGTCTTACAAAGCAGGTGCTGAGGAGCCTGCATAGCAGAACAAATGGTTTGTCCAGGGAGAGAGGGATTAGAGATGCCTTTAGAGAGCTTGAAGACCTTGAGCTACAAACAGCCTGACAGGGAACTAGGATGGTGCCTGGAAACTCCCCCGTAGGAGCCTGAAAAGCTAGAGTCCTTCAGGGGAACATCCTTTGCATTTAGAATTGTACCTGGTTTGCAATCATCTCATGTTGTACAATAACTTCTCTCCAGGATCTTCATCGCATCTTTTTTAAAGCGTGGAGCATGGACTTAGTATTAAGGAAAGTGGATTGCCTGTGGATAGCACTTCTGTCCCATGAGGTAGACACACACCGAAATAGCTCAGTCCTCTAGACAACTGTTCTCTTGTCTAAGAGAAGAGTTTTATGTCCTTGAACTCATGACCCTTAGAAACCAGCAGCTCCCTGAGGTGTGCTTATGAGGCCTGTGTGCTGTGGCAGGCGCTACCTTCAGGGCAGGTAACTTTGCTCTATGAGGCTTGCCAGCCTGGCCACCATTGCCCTCTTCTGGTAAGGGGCTAATGCTGCAAATGCACTAACGCTTTCCTCAGTATTCATGCTGATCAACTGTGCTGTGCCACCTGGCATTAAACCCTATAATGAAATGAATACTTGCCTTCAGTCGTGTAATATATACACCGACCATATAACTGTGTGAGAGTATAACCTTATTTGCAGTTTTGGCTTGTGGGGTCTGCCTTGGATATTCCTATCATTTTCCACATTTGTCCACTTTCTCATTGATGAAATATTTCTTTTCCTTTTCTCTCTGCTTATGAAAGCCTGTCTGGCTTCTTCATTAGCTAACACATGTGAGCTTGCATCATTGATAGTGGCAGCAATTGCAATGAATATGACTCTAATCAATTTTAGTATCTAATATCTCTGAAGCAGTAGGGCAGAGAATATTATAGGTCTGGGATAAACAATGTTCACTGGGGACATCTTAGTATTTCTTGGTGATATATTCACGTGCTTTATAAGAGGCGACTTTGTTACATGGTAAAACTTGGGCTACACTGAAGTAACTGACTCCATTGGAAGGAGCAGAGAGAGTATGGTATTTCAGTGTTGTTTGTGGAGTAGCTGTTCTAAGAACAGACCCTGTAGTTTCTTCTTTTCCGCTTAGTCTTTGGCATCTTCCCTTTCCCTCTGCAGTATAGAAGTGGGAATGCTTTCAGTGAATGAATGGACACTGCTGTACAGAGGAGCCATAGTGAGCATTTATAAGGGAAATGGTGCTTTATGAGGCATTTAAGTACTTCTTTAATATAATCCTTTAATGTAATCTTTCTTAAAATGTAGAGTTTTAGTTATCTCTTTAAATAGCTACTTGACACCTAAACCTAGGTAAAAGTTAGGCACCAAGCTTATTCATTTTATTAGAATATAAAGACATGATGTTTATCTTCTCAGCCAGATTGATTTAATTTCAACAGTTAAGATAATTGGTATTTTTTTCTAGGAATTTAATAGCAAAAGGTCTAATACCATGATCCTTTGGGGAGATTAATTATGATGCATGGAAGAATCCTTGGGTAATAATAATAATAATCTTGGATAATCTGCATTGTCAGGCTTCACCAGTAGGTGCCAATATATAATATATAAAACTTGATGCTTCCTTAAATTGAGGAGTTAGAATGGAGGCAAAAATGTCCTGTTAAAGAACAGTGCAGATTTCACCAGAAAGTACCTACCAAAAATAATTTAGCTGCTCCCCCCCCACTGCCAAAGAAAAATATTTAGTCTTTTTGTCAGTTAAATTAGAAACAGGCACTGTAGAATTTGATTTCAGGACACTAATTCTCTACTAGCCATGTTAGGGCAGAGGCAATGAGGAAGGATAGAAGGAGGATTACAGAAAATATAAAATGTGACCTATAAAGAACAGGGGTGGCGCTGCACAGGGAATAGACCATGGAGGATCCTCCAAAGAAATCATAACCTGCACCTTAACCTCTAGAGGTCTCAGGTCAGAGTTCATCACTCATTGCCCACCCTGTTCGAAAGATGCACCAATTCATCATTTCCCCCAGATCTCCAGTTGTTCTACTCAGTGAACCTTCAGAGAAGTCCCAGCAGCATTAGAGTCCATGCGACAATGCCAGGACAACATGCTTAGTGCAATTTGGTTTCTAAAGAACAAAGGAAGGAAGGAAAGAAGGAAGGAAGGAAGGAAGGAAAGAAAGAAAGAAAGAAAGAAAGAAAGAAAGAAAGAAAGAAAGAAAGAAAGAAAGAAGACAAAAGCAGACAATGAAACATCTCCAGCAAGAACTGGTGTGGTCATGCAGATGATCCTAATGTGTGTTCAGGGACAGGAACTACTGTCATTGGTCACTGATTGTCAGAGTGTGGCCCCCAGGTACATCAAGGTTACCTGGAATCTTGTTAGAAGTTCAAATTCCCAGTTCCCCCTCCCCCTCCAGGGCAAGCCTTAGCAATCTTCTGTGAATCTTACACACATTGAAGCTTGAGGAACACTATTTTTAGCCATGGAGATGTCAATCAGGCCCTGAGAATCACAAGCATCTTACAGCAGATTTTATAACCATTTTTCCAAAGTCAGTGGTATAGTCTTCAGAGTTCAGTGGCCTCAGGAGACTCTTCACTTACCGAGAGGAGGATGCCTGGGAGATGTAAGTTTCCACTGAGAACCTTTCTAAGGTTTAATTGCTAATGTGTAGGTGGCAGCTGATACTGAGTTGTCTCTCCCACTCAGTTCAGCTAAGCTTTCAACTTCTCTCTCAATATTCTTAATTAATGATCTACAGCTTCTGAAGCCATTTCATCAGGGGTCTCATGTCCCAGCATGTTTCCTCTGTGAGCATCCCTTGAAGAAGGTGTTATTCCCAGAAGTCAATTAGAAAAGGAAAGTGGAGGTGGCTCTCAACAGGTCCTGTGACCACTTAACTATCTCCCTTTATTCCTCTTTGTAGTTCTCTAAAATTAGACCAGAGGAGGAAAAATTCATTTCTGACCAACAACCCTGGCCTTGTTTGTCTAACACAGGCTTGTCCCATTTGGATTTCAGTTTCCTGCCTTAGGCAGGAATTGATTGAAAATTCCCTTTGAACTCTTGATCCCTTTGTGGAAAGTAGTTACAAGATTGTTTCTCTAGCTGCGAGAAGTTGAACACAGAGAAGGAACTCAACCCCGAGCTTAAAGGTCATTCCCACCAACACTGAGGAGGTTAGATAGGGACTGTGGTCATTTTAAGAGTCATTTTTGAATTCTGTGTTCTTGTTTGATAAAGCAGGGCCCAAATGAAAGATGATGAGAGCTTAATCTTCTTAATCCTCTATTTCTAAGTAATATTTTTTATTGTTTATCTTTGTTTACAAGGAAAATACCTTTAAAACTTTTATTGGATCTAACACCTTCCTTGGTAAATTTCATAGAAATTTCCCAGGTTAGTCCCTCTTATTCCCTCACAGACAGTGTTGAGGAGGGTTGTGGAGTTCCCTGTGGGATGGGAATCCCCTTGTATCACTGGGCACTTCCTATTATGGGGTCCTGATGCTCTTCGCTCTTTGTGGCTTCAGTTTCTCACTAAAATAATGTAATCAGGCTTTTTGAGCAAGGAATCACTTTAGGAATGTAATTCCACTGTCAGTTGGTTTTCCAATAACCATATCCATGTTTTGAAATAGGTGAGTAATTGCTAACTAACCAATTTCATTTGTCCTTACTTCACTTGTGACTCAAGATAGTATAGGTAAAGAACACCCCATTATCATACAAAGCTACCGGACTGTGCTGTCCATTTTTTTTACTCATTGGTTGTGTTACTGGTGCGAATGATGTCATTTGTTAAGTCCTCTATATTTATAACAGTTTTAAATGATGTAGTCACTGTTTGTTAACACTTCACATTGTCATCTTGACAAGAGTAGGCATTATTGCTCCCCGTTTAACAGATAAGGGGATTGAGATTCCGACAGGCTTGGAAACTTACATGCTTTCAGAGTTAAAATTTCCCTTAGAAGATGTATAGATACATTCTCTGATTCTTGAGGTCATTAAGCCCACATCTTTAGGGACATACTTTAGAAACATAAAAGCCAGTAACCACTGGCACACTCCTGGATGCTTGAAGTGGCTGATATAAATGTAGCAAGGCAGTTAGTCAATCTTCTGTGTGATTTTAATCATTTCTCACAGATAGAAACTTGTATTCTACAGTGACAGTGTGCTGATTCACTCAGTCATCCACTGTCAGGGGCTTGTTCTGTAGAGTTTGATCTTCTGAGTTGGGCAGTGAGATCACTTTCTTTGGCTGATCACTTCCTGTCTGTAAATCCTTTCTGGTCTACAAGTCTTCCTTACATGGTGATCTCCTCAGATTTGTTCTGCTTTGCCTATTTCTATCCTTAAGGCCAGGAAGATCTAAAAGGGAATATCTGTTTACCTTTGAAAGCCTTGTATTATATTTTATTCTTTTTTTTTCTTTGTTTGGAAGTGATTTTTCTTTTCTTACTCAACCCCTGTGACACAGTTTTAAATATTGCTACTGCCTTGTGGTCATATTTGCTTGACTGTGTGATAGATTCTTTCAATTTGAAAATGCATAAAATTAAGCACCAAATATGCAAAGCCAGGTCCATCCTACCACTTATTCTGGCTATTAATGATAAAGTAGCCTAATAGAAAATTAATGTCCTTGATGACCACAGAATTATACTACCACTAGTAACCTGACTTGACTCAGAATGCCACTGTGCTGAACCTCTTAGAGTTTTTAGAGCCAAATATTGTCCTCAGCATATAAGAAGGTCTATCTTTATCAAAACACTAGCTAGTTAGATTGGTCTTACCCCTCCAAGTAATTTGGATACTAATTTAAGATTCTCCATTCTATAAGATCTAGTTTGTGCTTCCAGGGATGTTCAATTATCTGTTAACATCATTCACATATTTTATGAGTTAAGTTCAGTATATCAATATCTTCCACCATATTGACAAAAGTAGAACAAAAACCTTTAGAAGAGAAGAGAAGAGAAAAGCAGAACAATCTGGGAACCCAGGAACAAATGTTCAAGTCACCTGCAGGATGTGTGGATATATCAACTGGCCCTTGTGATTTTGGTTGTTAAATGACTATAAATCCATCCAATTGTTCCATTGCTCTGGATTTTGAGACCCTTTGCAGATTCTTAGATTAATTTTGTCAGTATATATTGAGTTCCTATCCTCAGCCAGACCCTTTAAAATGTAGAATGTTAGGGCTTGCTAGCAGATTTGATGTGGAATATGAGAAAAAGAGACACATCCAAAAAAATAAAAACCCTCCCAAGTTTCTGGCCTGGACAATTAGGTGAGAGTTGCCATTTGCCAAGCCAGTTTAACTAAACATGGTGGGAACAGATTCCAGAATAAAATATGGACAGTATCGTTTTAAGTCTGTTAAATTGTTTGTTCAATAGCTCACCAAAAATGAGGAACATGGCTTCCTCAGTTGTCTATTGGGTGCATGTATCTGGAGTTGTGTGACATCCAAGCCAACAATAATAATAATAATGACAGTAATAATAATAATAATGACAATAATAATAATAATAATATAATTGCCATCCATCAGCTTGTGAACTGCCCAATATCCGAAATGTGAGTTGTGAGTGTATGTGATGCTAAGATATCCCCAAGGAATGGGCTGTCAAGTCTTCCCTACTTACAGGGCTGCTGTGATGGGAACAAGCTAGAAAATAACACTGAGAAAGAGCAGCTAGTGGTGACAGAAAGCCAAGAAAGCAGACTACTGATGTTCCATACCCCAGGGGAGGACAGGGCGAGTCAACTATTTTGTTAGGTGACACTCAGAGGTAAAGTAATAGAACAGCCAGGAGCTGGACCATTGCACTTGTCAATGAGTGCCACTGGTCATTGGCATTGGACACTGTTCTAGTTAGTGGTATATTGTAGAGGACATAGGAAACAGAAACTCCTGACTGGCATTTCTATGTGCTGTGACCCCACTTTCTACCATGTATGGCAGTCTAGGAACCCTTCAAGGAAGAAAACGAAGTTTGACTTTAATAGTAGGGGTTTTCTTCTTGATCAATCTGCTAAGAATTAAGAGATAAAAGCCATTGTTCTGTCCCACTGGAAACACGCTTTGCCATGCCACCTGTCAGTTCTTAATGCAGTGCTATTAGCAGTCTCCAGCACTCTCCTGTGTCCACCGGTGATACCACCCTGTACCTAGAACAGACTCTATGATCCTGGGGATCCACGCTCATTAAATAATACAAGCACTGTTACAGAATCTTACTGCTTGGAGTTTATCCTATTTCATTCCATTTCTGGACTTTCCTTACCAGTCCTTGCTACTTGCCAGCCATGATCCAGCCTTCTTGATTTCCATCACCATCTCTATCAACCTACTTCAGAGGATGATATCATGGTTGGTTGGTTTCATGTTAGTATAAAAAACCTGGAAATGAACCCGAAGTGAATTTTTAAGATCTTTAAAAAGGCATTAGTTCATCTGTGGGTCTCATCCTTGGCTCCATATCACAGTTGACCTCCAGAGAGGTCTTTTTTTTTAAAGACAATAATTCATACTAACTCAAGGATCTATTTTTGTCATAATCATAACAAAATTGTGGTGTCTAAAGGAGTTTTGGAATTGTATATTCTAGTGAGCCCCACCTTCTATTGCATTATGCAGTGAGACTGTCAGATCTTCTGATCTCATACTGAAAATACTGTGAGCAGTCTTCTGGGATCCATAGGGATCTTCATCATACTTTCTTAAACTAGAGCAGTCATGAGAATGACCTATAGGCATCTTACACTCATCCTAGAAACTTGTATGAGATCCCCATTTACAACTCAAACTAGCTACAGAAAATGCTGTCCTTTGAGAACCAGAGATCAAGACTAGAGGCTGTTATGATCAATACCCTTCAGGTTATGCACACAGAAAGTGTCTCCCCAGAAGGGAGAGTAGGGCAAGGACAGAGATGGAGATGCCACTTGCCTCTTTGGGGCCTCTCCAACTCTAGTGACCTTGAGCCCTGCAGAAGTAGGTACCTCTCATATGCACAGTGTGCGGGGAGTCTTTATTCTAAGGTTATGTCTTAGTTTGCAGCCACACAATTAGATTCTTTTTTTTTTCTCTCTACAGGAAATGTGTAGCCTTTTCACATTTCTTTGGCCTGTCAAACTTGGCTGGTGCATGTGCCTGCATGTATAGATACACACACACACACACACACACACACACACACACACACACACACACACACACACACAGAGAGAGAGAGAGAGAGAGAGAGAGAGAGAGAGAACGAGAGAGAGAGAATGAGAGAGAGACAGAGACAGAGACAGAGAATGAGATAGACAGATGTAGTATTTGTACAGAGTTACTACCACAGAAAAAATTTAAATGACAATTTGATTGGGTTAAGTGCAAGACACGATTTGGCAAATTCTTTGTTATTTTAAAGTAGAAGGAAAGAACATTGTTTTGGGACTATTTAAATAGTTTTGCATTTAGCCCAAGAAATGGAATTCCTCTAAATCATTGAAAATCCCCAAATTCCTGGTTAAAGATTACTTGGTCCCACCCAAGGAGGCAGGAAAGTTATGCCACCACCCTTTCACCTTCATTCTTACCGTTCACAAATCTCCCTCTAAGAATACCTTCAAGTTACAACTACCTCTCAGTTTAGATACTGGTCACCAGGGGGGAATATTTAGAGGGTTTTTCTTTGACTCATAACAATATTTTATAAATTCTTTCAGCTCAAGTTAACCTGATTTTTAGTATATCATTAGGAACATAAAAGAATGTTTTCTAATATATACATATACACACATGCACTTACACATATACACATATACACACATGTACAAATCTATCCATCCATCCATCCATCCACATACCCTCCCACACTCATATACAGAGAAACACACAGACAACATACATATACATATACACTAACATACACATTGTTTGAAAGAGATGGTGGGGAGGGAGGGAGGGAGAGAGAGAGAGAGAGAGAGAGAGAGAGAGAGAGAGAGAGAGAGAAAATGAATCTTATGATAGAAATTTCCAGGTATTGTTTTCTAAATACCATTTGAGGTAACATAAGCCATCTCTGGTCCCGATCATGCTGTAGACCAGCCTTTATGTTGCTTACTCTGGATGGTACCTGCTCTGCTCTGCTCCTTTGGAGACTGAGGAGTCCACAATACTTTATTGTGAATTATCTTTTCTTTCATGTTCTCTGTAGCCAAAACACGTAAGAGCAGCATTTATATTTTTTACTTTGACATCTGCATGATTATAAGCCGTCTGCCTGCTCTTCCCAGAAGCACTGTGTTGCCAGAGTAAAGCTACAAAAGAATTCGAAGCATTTATTAGATCTTAGTAGAGATGGGTAAATACTTGGCACTACATATGTGCAAAAGGTTTTTAATTGATAATTTAGAGTCTAATTAGAATGTGCTGGAATTTGAAGCAGATACCACCTTTGGAGGGGAGTAAAGGGAGTGGGACCAACATATGGGTCTCTACACCTTGGTCATTATGTCCCTCATTGCTACATGTGCTTTGAACCTGCCAGAGGTCAGGCAACTGAGGGGAAAGAGCTGCAGATTACATTTGAAAATTGCTAGGGAAAGCACCTAAAACAATGAGGGAGCGACTGGAAACCTGTTCCTAACTTGGCTCTCTCTACAGTGATGGATAGAGTTTCTAGTTTTGTAGTGAGGTCCAGTGGTGTGTATTAAAGCGTCCCTTTACTGACATTAGTTTCAGTGGCCAATGCTTTATTTCCAACATCACGGGTGCATCTCTTCCCAAGCCTTGTCTGTGAGCTGCCCTGTCATTGTCCTAGCCAAAAGATAAAAGTCTTTTTCTTTTCTAAATAGACCAGAAAGTTTGCTAAAAGACACCAAGCAGCCTCTTATTTGTTTATCTTTATAGAAGCTGCCATCAAACCCACTTGTTCTGTCATTCCCTCAGCTTTCTTTTCCATTTCTTTATTATTTTCTTTTTATCTCTATAATAGAGATAAATCTTAGTGAGGAATCTACTGTAAATTTTGGAATTTCTAGAAAGTCCTTCACCCTGACTGACCTGTAGTTAGAATTCTACAACTGACAAACTGAAAAAAGCAGCTCTCCTGTCCCAACCCCTTTTGGCCTCGTATAGGCCACGCCTGTCTCTCTCTGTCCGTTTTAACTAGAAAAATTTGAACTCAAAGAGTAAATCATCCACTGACTTTACCCAGTAAATTTCCTCTTATGGATCTGGTTCATAAAGCCTAGATTTGTCCTTGGATCTTGTTCTACCAACTGATTTGAAGGTGAGAAAAGAACCCGTTGGCTTGAACTAAATGTATATTGCCTATTTCTGTGAGTATGTGAGGTAACTTTACTTGTAAGCTGTGAGTTTGATTCTGTAGTCTTATTCTGTGGACAGGATGTAAGAGAAGGGGAGGTGGTCCTTCCTCCCCCACCAAGGCAGGCGCGACATTCTCCCTAGTGACGCTCTTACTCATTTAGCAAACACCTTCTTTGCCACCTATGTGCCATACTCAGTACTGGGAATTGACAACTCCAATGGAACCCGGAAGGCAGAAGGCAGGACTTCATGCCGGCAGGCCCCTGAGTGAGACAGATGTGGCTATAGTCACATGTTTGCTGCCTGTGATTAGTCCTGCCTGGGGGTGTCCTGAAGTGCCATAGGGAAGAGAACATATTTGCAGAGATCTTACCCTTGGCCATCTCCAGCTCCATTTCCTGTAGTTTATCTGGTGATTTCTAGCCATGCAGTGGGTATTTTACATTGTGTAGATTTTCGTAATGTGTTTGTATGGGCCATGGTGGATGATAGACAGGACAAGCTGCCGTATTGTTGTTTTTGTGGTGACATTTACTTACAGAATGATGAGCATTATGTATCCAGGTAGAAACAAGTATTATAGACAACCATGGAGGTAGGATCTAGAGTGGAAGTCTCTTTGAAGGAGTCCTGGTATTTCACATATAGGAAAACTGATGTCTAAGGGATCCCTTTCCCTCAGGATGGCCTTCCCTCATGTCTTCTTTGTGCAGTTGGATTAGAATACATCTGCCTGGCTCTGGTTTCCACTGCATGCCATGATCCTCTCTTCTGCCTTGGAGAGCTTTCCAGCTTGCCTGTCCCCTTGCTCCCTCTGCTTTTCAGGGTTCCTCAGTAACCCAACCCGAGGGTTCCTACCCTGATTGTAGCCTGTGCTGACATTGACCTGTGGGTTTGCATTATGAGACTTGAGCATTACGAGAACTATTTGGGGCCACTTTCTCTGAATGCTGTGGTTGGTTTTGTTCCATGGTTTGCTGTTTCATGGGATTTACTGAGTCAACACTTCCCAGGCAGGGCCTTTTCTCTGCTGCCTCTGGTCTTTGTATGAACACTGTGATAGGTGAGTACCATGAGATTATGGTACATACTGCAGTACCCTGTTGCTGTGCCCCTCTGTTGGTGAGGGACTCAGACAGTGTGGAAACCCTTCTATGTCTGTGCTCTGTATTGATTTTTCATAGTGAAACATGCGAACATTTTCAATTTTATGTTATATTTTTGTAAAGTCAGAATACAAGGTCTCTCTGAAGACTCAGAGAGAGCACAACATAAAGTTAAACCTCTGAAGGTGAAATAACCAACATGTGTGTCTGTCATTGACTTCATGGCCAGGTAGTCCCAGGTCCTTGCATTTTAAGTTTTGAAGGAAAAAAAAAACTTTTGCCACTGATGATGACTGCTGTTAAGGCTACAGATTAAGGAGAGAGGAAAGTATTAGTTCATTCATTGGGATGAATAGCTATGGCCTTGTTTCTAGAAAAGGCTTTTTAGTCCTTGCCTTGCTGATGTGCCTAAAACTGCAGACAGTTTGTTTGGTCGTATGTTCTTTCTTTTTGCCACTAAATATGAGGCATGTTCATGGGCTGTTAGAGTGCTAACCACAGGGGACCAGAGCCGACCCTGATCTGGGCCCATTCCTGCTGGAGCCATGTTCTATCAGGGAAGTCTCTACTGACCAGTCATTTAATGCAAAAGTCTATAAGCACCTTTAAGAATGTGTGTAATCCAGAAGAGAAAGATAAATGCTTCAGAAAAAAATTTCCAGAGCTTGCTGTGCACCTGATAGGCTTGGAGGATGGGGACCCTACCAAGCAGCAGGAGCCAGAGCAGTGAGGCCTGGCGAAAGGCTCAGATTGGCTAGAGGAGGGATGCTCTGTTGGTAACATTACAGGTTCATCTGGGACACCACTAGGAAAGGGTCTGACAGTCTAAGTGGGGATGGGAGAAGCAGTGGAACAGGAGTGAATGGGTGTCTAAGAGTACATTAAAAACCATAACTTACAAGATGAAGCAACCTGTTCCAGAAGGTTAGGGAAAGGCAATTGTTGGTGTATCTCCCAGGGTTTTGGGTAACCACTTCTAGATGGAGGAGTGAAAGGAAAAGGATACCTTGGCCTGTGAATGTACAGCCGAGTGCATGGGCTGTGTTATGAAACATAATGAAGTGAGGGGTATCTGTCGCAGGCCTGAGGAATTGAGCTATGCTACAGACATGGTGTAAAGAGGTTTACTGGGAAGGGGAGAGGAGTAGTGAGGACCTGGGAAAGGGGTAGAGGCAGGCAAGTGGACATCTAGACAGCAGACAGATAGCATATCTGTGATGGCAGAGAGAGGGAGCAGAGAAAGGCAAAGAAGCGACACAGAGGACACAGAGCTGGGTGGTGGGTGGGTTCTTTTGCTGGCTTCACACACCTGGTGCACCTGGTGGCAGCAGGTGATAAGGTAAGCAATTGCTAGGTCCTTGGGGGCAGGCCAGGGAAGTCACCTGTAGGCTAACATTCCTCTGAGTTACAGCGCTAATGTTATAAAATATAATGGGGAGGCATATCATCTTTATGGGCTCCAGCCAAGTTCCACCCTGAGAAATTACGCCATGCAACAGATCTGGTGTAAAAGGGGTTTATTGGGGAGGAAAGAGAAGTGAGGACCTGGAAAAGGAGATGGAGGCAGACAGATGAACATGTTGATAGACAGCAGGGCCATGAGCAGGGTGGGGGAGGGGGCGGCACATCTACAGAGAACAGAGAGGATGTTGGGAACAGTCTGAAAGAGAGCTGCTGAGTGGAGGGTGGGTCCTTTTGTGTGCAGCTTACACCTGATGTTCACCTGGCAGTGGTAGCAGTTCATGACTAAGTGGTAGGTCCCCGAGGGTGGGCCAGTGGAATCCCCTGAACACTAACATTCCTCCCTAACAATGTGAAGCTATTTCTCAAAGCCCTTGGAAGCCCTTCCTGGATGACCCACTCTGGCCTGTGGAAGAAGTGCTGCTTCCCATGTTTCCTGATCTGAAAGAACTGGAGAGTTCTTCTTCTAAGAGTCGAAACAAGCTCCCAATTAAGGCTAAGGAGGAAGGGAGGCTGTGCCTCCCCTGTGCTCAGAGGCCTAGTTTGTTCACCTCCTTTTACTCATGGGAGAAAGAAGCAGAGCCTTGAGAGCAGAGAACTTTAGGAGGCACAATGGTCCTGATTAGTGCAGATAATCCAAGCTCCTGCTAGAGAGAAAGAAGCAAGTCCTGGTGGTTGCCCAGAGAGAACCACTGCCTGCCAAGCATAAAATCTTCCAGAAATCTAGGAAATTTCTCTCCTACATTGCCAGTGTGAGAATTGATGCCTTATTTATTCAAAGAAAGAAAAAATCTAATTAGTCTATAATCAGTCAGGCTGTGAAAAATCTCCAGATTAAACCTGAAGTTTCATTGGACTTAGATGGGAAAGTTAGAGCTTGATTTTGACCAAGTTCTCATAAAGGTCAGCCTCCTTTTATTATGACTGTAGGATTTAAAATACAGTGGAAGTAGCAGTGCTTGTGGCCATTAGAAGTCAAAGCTCTTTGTGTGTTATGGTTGTTGCAAAATGATTTTAAAGAATAGTACTAATTTAATATTAAGGCTAATAATGTTAAATCTACATTCATGTAGATTCCAGAATCCATATCCTAAAGTGCCTTCTAAACCTCTCTACCTTCTAGGCTCTCTACTCTGGCTTCTCGCTCAGCTCCACTCTTGCCTTGGTATTATTCATATTCAACTCAGAAGTCTACTCATCCCACATCTCCTTCTTGGGAAGCTGAGCCCAGGTGTCACTGTAATTCCAATACAAACAACACTGATGGATGACAGAGGAAGACAGAGGCCTCAAGTTACAGTTCTCAGGTTTCTTGATTCCAATACAATATAGAACAGAAGCCTCTTAGCATCCTACTGAAGAACACCATGCCTGTAAAGCATAGTCAAGAAAACGTTAGCCGTTGTCACTGGGCCGATCAGATATGAGTCTGTGCCTGCAAAACATGTGCGCATTATTTCTATATCACAAACTTGGGTTGCTTTTTAAAATGTTGATAAATATACCTCAGTGGAATCAGTTTTCTTTTTTATCCCATATATTACATTTTATGTATTTAAAATGCACCCTGGGCACATTTTATAAGATTCTCAGTTGGCTAAAGAAAGATTCAGGGCACACAAAATGTTACTATCCCCCAGCTAAGACCTTGTAGTCGTGGCATATGACCTCCACCTGGTGGCAGCATCTTCCTTAAAGGGTAGAGCTATAATCAACAATTGAGAACAAAACCTAAACCATCCATATACTTGAATGTGGTTTTCAAACATTGTCTTGCTACAGCTCACAAAAACATTAACCTTTGATCGTAATTCATACACAAACAACTTACGTTTCACAAAGCAATTCTCAATCTTAGTATATGACATACTGATATTTTTTATGTCTTTCTAATATTCTCTTGGATTTCATTAATTAAAAAATAATTCTGGTAGGGCAATAGTGTCACACACCTTTAATTCCAGTTCTTGGGGGGAAGAGACAGGGGAATATTTTTGAGTTTGAGGTCAGCCTGGTCTAAAGAGTTAGTTTTAGAGCAGCCAAGGCTACACATAAAAACCCTTTCACAAAAACCCTAAAATAATAATAATAATAATAATAATAAATAATTTTGATGCATTAAACTAAATTGCAGTCAGGCAGCCACAATACACTGTCCTATAAGAGGTTATATAATATACACACAGTTTCAGATTTCATACTTACATTTTAAAATTATTTATTAGTGATCAGTAATTCATACATGGTGAGAAGAACCACTTTTATATGTACAACCAAGGTCCCTTTTTAGGACCCTGCATCTTCCTGTCATTTGGCTCCTTCTTATGCCACTCAGGCACTGCCCTGCTGCTTTCACCATACATGGTTCTTGCTGTTGTGAACTTCTGTCACGGAGACATACAGTCAGTGTTCATTAGACTGGCCTCTTTAGCTTATTCTGATTTTGAGATGAGTCTGTTGGGTGTGTCAACATTTTGATTAATGCCATTTCATTGTGTGACTAGAATACTAGTTTATTCTCCTGTTGATGGTCCTTGAGTCTGTCTTCAGTTTGGGCTAGTGGGAACAGAGCTCAGATAAGCTTGTAAGATGGCCTTGTTGGCCTAATGGCCTCCTTGGCCTAGTCAATAAGTACATGGCCAGCTATAGAAAGCTGGCAAACCATTTGCCAAAGTAGTTGGACCCAGTTGCATTCCCAACAGTGTGTGAGTTTGGGCTGCCCCATTTGATTCCTGCCGTTTGGTATGGTATCAGCCTTTGTCCTTCCGATCCACTCTGTGGCTGTGGCTGTTAATTAGGAAATGAGTTTCCCTGGCAACAGTCAAGTTCAATACTTTTTCAAGAGCAGTCACAATTTTTCAGATTTGTGGTACATATTTCAGCTTAGATAAAAAAAATTCTATCACTCTGTGGAGTTGTTTACATATTTGTATGCCAGTCCTGCATGTCAGACATGCTTTTGCAAATGTATTTTATCCAGTCTGTGGCAAACATATCATTTCACTGATGGTAGTGCTGATGAGCAGAAATCTCTTTGGTTGTTGATGTCCAGTTTAATCAACAATTTTTCCTTCAATGTTTTGTGTTTCCTGGATCATATGTATAAAATCTTTTCCTGCCCCGGTGATAAGAATAATAGTGTTTTGGTTTTTATGCTTAAGTCTGTAATCTATCTCAAACTAACAGTTGTATTTGGTAATATGGTAGATGCCAGTTAAGTTTCATTTTCTTTCTGTGTTTGTGGCTGATGTTATAGCACCATTTGTTGAATCTGCTTTCTTTGTGTTTTCACAAAAGTTTACAATGGAAAGTAAAAGTTTTCTTAGTTAGAGATGGGTAAAAATGACTTTCCTACAGGTCTACAGACTGAACTATCAGGGTCTCTTTGACATCCTCAACCTATGATCTTGGTTGCCTGTTCTTTTCTTTCTAAAGTGTTACTTAACTGTTATCTTGGCAATCTCAGAAATGACTCCTGACAGGTGAAAATTTATAGAGCTCCAGCCTCTGTGTGTGTGCACACTCCCCTGCATGCACTCCTGGGAGCTTCCCTGCATGGACCCCTGCATGAGTTCCTGTATGAGGCTGGAGGTGCAGCATCAGGTGTCTTATTCCAACCTTTTATTTAGCCTGGAGCTTGCCATTTCAGTTTGACTGACTGGCCAGTAAGCTTCTGGAATTGGCACTGAGACTGGAGGTACTGATCAGTGTGGGTACTCATGCTTCCACAGCAGGCCCTTGGCTCTCTGAGTCATGCCTCCAGCCTGGTTACAGCTTCGTGAGACCCATGTCCCTGCTGACCAGTACAGAGACATTAACTACATGGGCCTCTCATATTTACTTTAAATAAAATTAAAATGTCAACTTTAAGTCATGATAGCCACACTTTGAGGACCTAGTTGGCTATGCTATTGTATTACACAAGCATATAATATTTTCATCTTTTCTCTTAAAGTAAGAAAGGAGGCTTTAAAATTCATAGCATATTTAAAGGGAACTTTCCTCAGTTTAGGTCACTGGCATCCAACTTCTACCCCCTTATCTCTCTGATTCTTTTTTGTTTTCCTGAGTATTTATTGCTATTCCATGCTCTTTGGTGCAGCTAGTTCTTATATATTAAAAATGGCAATAACTTATATAGATTCTTTACTATGGAGGAGAAAGACTTTTCATAGAATTGTTCTTTTCTGGAGACTACCTAGTACTGTCCTGTTCAACTTCTCTCCGTGTTTGGCAGACTTCTAGCTACCATGGAGATGTCTAGTCATCCCTTTTCAAGGTGTGGTCTAGAAATAGTTATTTTGTCATTTCTATCCTAATTAAGCCTACATTTTTTCTTAACATCTCCACTATAATTGTGAACTTGTGAATACTAGAAGCCATGCTGAGATTGTGTCCCATGGGTGGTTTTGTTGTTCTTCTCTTGCATGTGCAGTTTGTGACATCCTCTATAGTTGTCTGTTGGGCATGACCTGCACAGACACATTCTACCACTGATAAATCTTCACCTCTTCTCTTTCAGTGTGGGAACTTTGCCGTCTTGGTGGATCTTCATGTATTGCCACAAGGTTCAAACAAAGATTCCAGTTGGTTTTCTGAACAGAAGAAAGAGGTACAACAATCATTTTTATCTTTAAACAGTATTTGTTGTAATATCGGCTAGAAGAAATGTCAGCTATTCTGAGCTTTCATTTTCCTTAGGGTTTAAAAAGAAGTGATTGTTAAGTACTCACTAAGAAGCAGGAGTGTGCCTGGAAACAAGCATGCATGTGTGCCCATCCATGCCCTTCAGAGTTGTGCTGATGTATTGTTGATCCGTGTGTGTGTGTGTGTGTGTGTGTGTGTGTGTGTGTGTGTGGCGCAGTAGGGATTAATCTACGGCCTTAACATGCTTGGTAGGCACCTCACATTCTCTATGTCCTCATCCCAGGCTCTATTATTTAAACCAAAAATTGGAATCCCCTCCACTTTGAGGAAAATTATTCTCCATAATAAAAAAAGAAGAAGAGGAAGCCATACTATTCCAAATGAGCAGGGATTTCGATCTATCTAAGAGAAGAGAATGGCAGCACCTGTCAGGTGTGGAGGCTAATCTCCACAGCTGTATTAATCCTCTCTTTCAGCTTCCCCTCTTCATTGTCATGAACCTTGACAAGGGAAAAGGAATTTCAGTCTTCCTCCTTTCTTGTCGACTAGCCAGTAAAGCGGATAGTTGGTATGGATATGTAGTTGACTTGGAACAACATAGATTTGGAGTATGTTGGTCTGCTAATACATGAAATTTTAGGAAAATTTGAGGGAACAAAAACTGTTAGGTGAACTTCATAGCCTAGAAATACTGAAATATTTAAGAAAAATAGAATTATTTTACTGTTTACTACCAAAATGTACTACAGTTCTTTAAGACATTCTTTAAGCCTCTGTTGGCTTTCAAGTGAGGTCAGTTGTGAGAGTCTACCTAAAACACTGGATGAGTGGCTAATGCTACATGAGCATTTTGTCTGTCTACTAAATTGCCTGCCTGAGTAAAAAAGTATCTCATATTGCTCCTAATTATTTGTTTAACTGTCTACACCTAACATAGAAAATGTGTCACAACTATATTTTTCCATTAGTAAGGCTTTCCAGTTAGTAGTTATCTATTATAGGACGAAAGAGGTGGCTTGTTCTCAGAGGACCTGAGTTAGGCTCCAAGCACCCATTCAGACAGTCCACAACTGCTAGTAACTCCTGCTCTAGGGGCTTCAAAGCCCTCTTTTGGTCATGGTCATGATGCACACATGTGAAAAACACACACACACACACACACACACACACATCAAAGTCAAAATCTTAAAAAATGAACAAAAAATAGTAGATTATTAATAACTAAGTTACTGAAGAGTCACCAGTTATCCTCAGGTTACTGTCTTCTTACCTCTTGACCTTCAAGAATTGATTCTGTGATATTTGACCTTCCCGGGAGCTTCAGTCTCTTCAAATGAGAGTTTGACCAGATAAGGCCTCAGTCTCCTATGGTTTCAACACTTCTGTGAGCTCCTGTATTGTACAAACATTATTTCTTTCCTTCTGTAGAGATCAGGGACAGATAGTGAGGCACAGCCCTGACCAAAGTTTCAAAACAGGCTAGCTGTATGGCTCTGTGGGTATAAAGGTGCACACTGCCCAACACTGACCTGAGTTCAATTTTCAGGACACACAAAGTAGAATGAAAGAACTAACTCCTGCAAGATGTCCTCTGACCTGCACATATACACTACAGCTTGTATGCACCCACACAACTACACACATATACACCACAAGTAAATGAGTAAATGTAATTTTAAAACTTTCCAAACATACTGGTATTCATTTCCTTCATAGTATTTATCTGCTGCTATTCTTTGAGAAGTGGATAAAAGCATTAAATAGAAATACCAATAGTACTTTGTGATCATTATTTTGCAGTGATACTCAGTGACCCAATACTGAGAAGAAACAAGAATTGGTATGGCTGGTTTATCACTAAGGAAGTTGATTATGGCTGTCCTCTTAAAAACTCTCTGTTTAGCAAGTCTGAACCTTTCTCCACCACTCACCTTCTTCTAATCTCAAATTTTAGATCACTTACACATGTCTATATGATTCAAATTAGTGAGTTCACTCTACCAAAGTGCCTAATAATTCACACAAGGAACCTCACCCCAGCAGCTTCTGATAGTTTCTAAAATCTCCAATTCCAGACCCCAACTTTCCCATGCTCTGTCATAGCTTAAATACTTCAGCTGTAGACCTTTACTGTTGGTATTTAGGCAGTTTGGATCAAAAGGTAGTTGTTAATATAGAATGCTCTAGAGCCGCAGCCACCTCCCCTGCAAAGCATGAAGTGAGATTTCTTGTCAAAGGGCCACATGCAGCTGTATTCTTCCAACCTGTGCCTACACTAGATCAGTTAGGCATGACTTAGCAGAGGTGCGTGATGGGACCCGCAGAGAGGTGCTTTGGTGGTTACTGCAAGAGGTCTGCTTACTCCAGTAAGTTGAGATTTCCCCTCAAAGCAAAGTCAATAATTCACTACCTCTGTTTTAGACTGTTCCTTCAAAATACATACATGGTCATTGACATTAGAGTTAGTTTGAAATAATTTATGTGTATGCTTTAAAAGGGGAGTTAAAGAACGGTTACTGCTTTACATTTGTTCAGTCAATGCTTTGATTGAGATTTCATAAACAACCAGTTTGATTACATTTTAACAGTCACTTTGTATGAAAAGAGGACTGGGTTAATATATTAAACATATGTTTTGTTTGAGTCCGGCTAGAAGTCTTTGCATTCAAGAGGCAAACTGAAATGGTCCCATTCGTAAACTTGTGGAAGTTAACACAACCCCTGTTAACACTGAGAGGCGGTTGCCTATCTCCCAGTCTTGGAGTTTTACTCTGTCCTCTCACCGACCTCTCAGATATCTCTGGCTGTTTTCTCCTTCATTGCTCTATTTGAAGAGGATGCTTCACCAAGCCTGGCACCATCAGTTCTTAGGGATTTTTCCCACTCTGCCCATTGCCTGTCTTTAATTCCTAAAACCTGCCTCCCAGAAGGAACGCCTGTACTATAGTGAGAAACTTCATGTGTATGGGCTCTATTTTTGTCTTACTATTTTTAGTCCTAGCCTTATAGGGTATTTATGGCCAAATTTTAACAATCCCTGTTGCCTTGTGTGTCTTCCACATATTTTCTAGCTCAGTCATAGTTGAATCCTCCATGTGAAGCAGAAATCATTTAATTGCTAGAGCAACAGTATGAGGCAAGACTGCCTTTGTGTTGAGTGAACAGTGCCAAAGCATTCAGCTGCAAATGGATATCCTTATAACCCACAAAGCAATACATCTTTTAGTTGCAATAAAAAGCAAGAGAAAGAAGAATAGTATGTGTATTTTATGTAGAAATTTCTGAGTATGTGTTAAATCAAGGGTTTTATATACTGTTTCAGGGGTGTTTGCAGGAAAGGGCCTTACGATGGCTGCTGTAAAGAGCAGCCAAAAACCTGGTTCATGTTGTAATTATGCAGAGTTTAAAAGATCAACCTATAATGTCTGAGAAACAAGTGGAACAGGTTTGAGGTGACCTGAAGAACTCTGAGAATGCTGCAGAATTGTGAACTTATCTAGGATTTATTACTCATTTTAGGTGTCAGTTTTATATGTATCCTGTATATATGTACCTTGATGTCCTGTGGTAAATTGCATTTTCCTGATAATGCAGGAAATACAACATAAAGCATAGGTAGTCCCAGTGTGGAGTTGGACTTCTGAGTTATTTTTGGTTGTTGTTCTTTACAAATATTATGAGCCAAGTGATATCTCTAGAAATTTATTAATACGGTATGCTAAAATTGAATTCAAACCTAGTTCTGCTACCTAATAACATTAATCTACACCAGAGACATGGGAAGCTATTTTTATCATTAATGAATGAAGAATCATACTGTGATTTTAAAAAGCAAATGGGGTTTATGCTGTCATCATGAGTGGGAAGTTCACTTTACTGAATCCCCCATTTTCTATTTAACCCACCACTCTGACTCTCTTTTGTTTGAAATCCTAAGACCAGAAATTAATGAATAATGATATTTACATAACACTAAAATATAAAAATTAAATTTGAACCAAAGTTTTCACTGTTTCTGACTTTCTTTATACAAATAACATCTGGTAACACTGTACCTGCAAACACAACAACAGTGCAGTGAGACCATCCGGCCAGAGCTCTGGCAGCTGGGACCTGTCCCCATGCTGCCTGCACTGATAGTAGGAGTATGCTTACACTCCTTTCTGCCTCTGAGAACCTCCCTGAGGCCATGCTGCCACCCAAGTAGAGAGTGCCATGGACTTTGTCTCTTCTCTCCATCACAGTGTGGTGGACTGATACTTAGGAAAACATTCTTAAGTCACATCCTGCTTTTGAAGTAAGCTTTTAAGTCTTCCATTTGATATTGTGAAACTGAGGTAGAGAGAAAATGAGGTGAGCCAGCATCAGGCATGGAGCCATCTTTGATAGTACGTTTAATGTACAGTGCAGTCATGAAGGCTGTACAGTGTTCATTTCGGCATAATAGCTAGGCTTAAAAGCTAACCAAAAAGCATTCGCCTTCTCAGTATGTATAATCTTTGCTTCTTTCCATTGCATTAAACTAGAAATGTCTAATGTTTTAAATTTACTTTAGGAAGTTTGTTTGCTGTTAAAAGAAACCATTGATTCCAGAGTCAAGGAGTACGTGGGCATTTATAAACAGCACAGGCCATCAAATGCAGAATTCACAAGATCCAGTCCCTTGTCCTTAAAAGGTAGGCAACAAGCACTGCAATTTTGGACAAAGAAAATAAAATTTCAGCTTTGTAGAGATTGCAATTATATTTCACTCTGTCATGTTAGCATAGTGATACATTTAAAAAATATGCTGTAATGAAGATACTTGTGTTTGAGGAACAAAAATTTGCCAGAAAGCCCTAAAGGGCTTTTAATGCTAGGCAAAATATATAAAAATAGCAAATAAAACATTCTTAAGGAAACTGTAAAATTTTAAAGGTCACTTTTGGTTTTTTTTGACAAATAGTCTTACAAATGGATTTATATTAATACTGACATAAATTGATTCTCTGTCTTATGCTTTTTAGAATGTTTTCCCTTATGTCATTTTATTTCAGATGTCTTCAAACAGGAGCACTGCTATTCCCAGGAGACTTTTGGAAATATGTGTAGAGAGTTTTTGGTTGTCATTAGTGGCATGGGGTGGGTGCTGCTAGCCTGTGATGGGCAGTGGCCAGGGATGACAGGTCAGCCACAGGACACAGAGCAACCATTTGCTGAAGGACCAAAGCCTGAAGGGCAGCAAGGTTGGCACTCTACCTGTGATGACACATTCCTTCCCTCCTCCTGACCTCAGCACCTGTGATAGAGATGTAGTGACATGCTGAGTGACATCACCCAGGGAACAGAGCTCGAATCCAGACCCGGCTCTCATGTACTCCACTCCAGTGTTTTTTCTGTTCTCTCAGTCTTCTGCTTTGTTTCTCTGTTTTGTTTTTGTTATTTGTTTCTCACATAAAATCAGCATTTCATAGTAGCCTGTGATACAGTGAGTGCATGCTAATTATCAGACTATAGTGGTAGACTGTTGTGAATTTCCTTGTGCTAACAGAACATGTTTAGGAAAAATACTAAATTACATACTCCTGAAATCTCTCTAGGTCTAGAGTGCTTACCTTGTATATATGATAAATAGAGAAGTAGTTTTTGTCACCCAAACTGGAAGGCTTGAGAGGATTGCATTTTCAAACAAAGCAATATTACTATACAGTGGTTCTCAATCTGTGCTCACAACACCCACAGGGATTACATATCAGGTGTCCTACATAACAGATATTTGCAGTACAGTTCATAACAGTGGCAAAATTACAGTCATCAAGTAGCAAGAAAATAACTGTATGTAGAAACTGTATTAAAGGGTCACAGCATTAGGGAGGTTGTGAAGCACTGCTCCAGGAGATGCTCCAGGGCATTTGCCACACAGTGTTGTTTTAAATTATGAGGGAATCCATAGGTTTTTGTACTCCTTATACCTCATTTGGACCTGGACAATTTCACATTTTCACTGGTGCAACAGGAAAAGAATTGAGCAAGATTCTCAGATTCCCGTCTTTGGTGCAGCTGTTACAATAGGTGCTTTGATCAGTAATGATTCTCCCCAAACCTGCCCTGGCAGCTAAAGAGAGAGGCTACATACTCAGCACCCAGATCCCCTCAAAGACATTGACAAGAAAACATCCTCATGTTTGTGGAGAAAAAGGTTTATTGATTAAACAGACAAAAGGATCTTAGTTTGTACACAATTTTGTACCCTTTCTTCCTCCTAATTAATATATTACAAAAATAAAATTTCCCATGTCACTCGTTTGGCAAAGTTGTTGTTGTAGAGATAAAATTTACTATTTAACAACTATTGAAGTGTATACTTTGGCAGCAGAAATATGCTCATGTTTTTGTGCAATTATCACCATTATCAATCTCCAAACGTCTGTCATTGTCCAGTCTGGGATTTTGCACCTATGAATGATGTGTCCGCATGCCCTAGCTGAGTCCCCAGTGACAGAGGTCCTGCTTCCTGGCTCTCTTGAGCTCACTACTGTCAGTATCTCCCTTGAATGAGTCATACGATATTTGTCATCCTATTCTCTGGCTTATTTCCATTACAGTTAGGTTTTTCAGCATTTCTAGTGCCGCATTTATTAGAATTTCACTTTGTTTGAAATCTTAGAGTGGATATCACATTGCTTGTTCATTCATTTGTTGATAGGTCACTTCCATGTTCTGACTGGTATGAATCGTAATGTTGTGAGCACTGATATACAAATTATCTTTTTAGGATTTTGGGTGTTTTGAATATACATTTAGAAATGTATCATGGGGTAATTGTTTTGATCTTGCTTTTGAGTACTAATATATTGTTTGCCACCATGACTGCATTATTTTACATCCTCACTATACAAAGGTTCCATTTTTTTCTACACCTTTGCTAACCCTTATTTCCTGATACTTTGATAATTGCCATCATAACATATGTGAAGCAATCTCTAATTGTAGCTTTTGGCTTTTGTTTGGTTGGTTGGTTTGACACTATTTCCCTAGTGAATAGTGATGCTGGCCATCTTTTTATGTACTCATTGGCTATCCATACATCGTTTTTATCTTGTGAGAAATGTCTATATGCCTGGTTCATTTTTAACTGGACTTTTGAGGGGAAGTTGTTGAAGGGCTTTATAAATTATAAATATTAATATTCCTTATTGACTATGTAATTGACAAATATTTTCTCAAATTCTGTGGTTTGTCTTTTCAATCTCTTAGTGGTTTACTTTGGTATATATGGTATATATACATATATATGCATATATGTATATATGTACGTACATGTGTGTATGTGTGTATGTGTGTGTGTGTGTTTAAATGTGTTAAAGTCAAAATACCACCTTCTTCTTTTGTTGCTGGTACTTAGATGTGATGTTTGTAGAAATCAGTGCCAAGTCCTATTTTGTGAAACTTTTTAAAATTTTTCTTCTAAAAACAGAAGTTCTATGGATTTAAATTCATTTTCATGTGTATGTCCAGTTTTCTTAGTATTCTTTGTTTAAAAGCTGCTTTCCACATTGAATGGGTTTGGTAATCTTATTAATAATTATTTGGTATTGAAGTGAAGGTTAATTTCTGAGCTTTCCATTCTGCTGTAGCCTTTAGCATCTGTCACTGGTGCTGGTTCTAGAGCCTCCTGATATACTATAGCTTTGTGGTAAGTTTTGAAATCAGAAAGCTTAATCTTTGTCAAGATTGTCTTGACTTATTCCAGGTCTACATTGATATTTTTGATGACTATAAAGTATTCTTTTAAGCATCAGTTTTCTTAGTTTATTGGTGGAATTTGGTTTGCATCTGATACTCTTAGTTCTAAGGAAAAGTACAGTTAACATTTTAATAATGTATATATTTGTTATTTCAGAGTCTGATTTAATATTTATTGTTTTGGGGATTGATTAGAGTTTGTGGTGTGTATGTGTGTTTCTGCATCCACACATGCGTGTACACTAGTGGTGCTACGTTAACTCTGCAAGTGTTCTACTAGTGGGCTATATGAACTATAACTTTTTCTTTTCATTTCCTTTTTATTTGAATAGGGTCTCCCTGAGTTGTTCAGAGTCCAGGCTAGCCCCAAACTTGATATCTTCTTAGTACAGTCTCCCAAATGCTAGAATTATAGTTGAGTACCACACCCCACCTCTAAGACCACTTTAAAGATAATTAATGTGTGTGTTTATGTGTATGAATGTGTGCATATATATGTCTGTATGTGTATGTGTACCAACATGTATGTGCAAGTTCAAGGCTGAAGTCAGGAATTATCACTGTTTACTCTTCCACCTCATTCATTGTGGCAGGTTTTCTCAGTTGAGCCCAGAACTTGTTCATATGGCTAGTCTTACTCTAAGGATACCCTGTTACCCCCTTCCAGACATGCAGCTATGCCTACTGGCATTTACATGGGTTGGAGGGATCAAAACCCCAGTGCTGACACTTTGGCAGCAAGTGCTTAAACCCTGAGCAGTCTGTCTTCTAGTGCCCTGCAAAGGATTTTTCTGTTGTCATCTGCTCTTGATTTTATCTAACTGTACCACCACAAACCAGTCCCTGTTTTCTTTGTGCAGCTTCTGATGACCATTAACAGAACAGATACAATGTTTAGTATAGTGAGATGATAGTGTGACCAGAGGAAGCCAGGAAATAGATATATACATATATACATATACATATACAAACATCTTTGAAAGTAAACTTTGCAGGAAAGCCCCACATTTTGTTTCTCCCATCATTTTAACAACCTTTGCACATATTTGTTGATGTTTATACCATGGCCATCCCCTTTCCCAGTAGCCACAAGCCACGAGTTTGTATTTGCCTGTCACCTGGAGAACTGTAGCAAGTACCTCATAGTACCTTTCATATGGCCAGTGTGCCATGCTCTGTCCATACTATACTTAGGCCATCCCTTAAACATCACAGGTCTGATCTTGTTCAGCTCTGTAGAAAGCTATTCAGGATTTTCTCAGGATCACAAAGATAAAGACCCCTAGGGAGCTGAGCTGCCTGTCATCCAGTACCCCTTTTTTCTTTGTCCTGTTTAAGTGCCATTGACTTGATTCCTTTCTCCGAAAGTTGCATTCATCTGAAGGCTTTTCTGAAATCAGAACCTTGTCTTCCCTACTCTGTTTTTATTATCAGCTCTCTAGTCAGTATCTACCCAGGGTAGTCACCCTGTCTGTAGATTACAGGTACCCTGAACTTACCCTCCTATCATTTGATAAACATCCACCTTTCTAGAGTATATGAGCCTCCCATGGACCAGGTCTGCCCTGTACATGCTCTGTTGTCTCTCTAGCATGCAGGGCAGTTTTTGGTCTGCGAAATACAATGCATGTGTGTTTAGGTGATTGCTTTTCTCGTAATGTTAGGGCTTGCTGTAGGGAATCTGGCCTTCCTTATTTCCTGCATTGTTTACTTTTAATAGCTTCTCCATTGTCTGGCCAATGAAGTCCCAACTCAAATTCCCCCTTTTCTATAACTACTTGTTGTGTAGTATTTAGTACTTATATTACCTGCACCATATTATATCTTAGCTGTGGTATAGTCTACTTAACAGCCTTCTTCCCTCCCTTTGAGGGGAAGGCTGACTCTGGCACCCCTAGAATCTCCTTTCCAGATTACCATGCTGCAGAGAACTGTCTTCTAAGTAATTGCTCACCTCACATAGTTCCCCAGATATGAGTGCTACACGCCTTTCTCAGGATCACTGTCCCAGTTGACAGGTTCACCACAGGTCACTTCCTTCTTTTCATTTCCACAGCCACATCAGGGTAATGTGCCTCAGCATGGCATGAAACTAAATACGTAGTCCTGGGTAAGCCAAGTCTCCAAGCTTACAGCTTTGTTCATTGCTCTAATAAGATTAATATTATTCATGCTTTGAGTGTTCTTTATAAAAACTACATATGCTCCTCCAAGACTATTTCCTTAATCTTATATATATATATAGAAGAAACAAAGGTTATTCACAATGTCAGTGAAGAGTATTACAGAGATATTAGCTTCATCCTTTCTAAGTCATCTGAAAATTCTTTTCGGCAGTCAGCATACCTTAGTGACATGAGGAAGTTTTCAAAAGGATGTCACAGTCAACTCCTACCAGCTTCACCTCAGCATCTTCCTCTAGTCTTGCTCAGAGTTGGGTGTTACCAGTGCCTTCAATTTTTGTCAGACTAGTAGCCCAAAACTCAAACAGGAGTATTGTGCTCCTTGATTTTCATTATGTTTTATGTGTTCACAAATGGAACTACACATTTATAGTTTGGGTTCATATTGGACTGTCCTCACTCCCTCTCCCTCCCTCTTCCTTTCTTCTTTCCTTCCATTCTTTCTTCCCTATTCCTTTCCTGTTGCCACTCCCTTCATAACTAATTCCTGACTTACTGCCAGAGGCTTCAGATTTTCCTTTAATTCATCTATGCCTCTGCTGCCAAAATAACCTTTTAAAAACAAAATTAACAATCCTCAGCTTGAGACCCTTTGTGGTCAGGAACTATAGCTTCATTTTCTTTTCAGTTTCTTCTCTGACACAAGTGAGAGTGTATCTGGCTCTTGGTTAAAGCTTATGGGATCTCTAAGAGAACCAGCAGGAACTATTGTGAAGCACAGCCTCTGGTACAGCATGGGGACAACTTCAGTATCCATACATCTATCTACAGAAGTGATCCTCACCTGCAAAGTTCAGAACATAGTACCAGAAACCTCTGCCCAGCCAGAGAGCTCAGCACATGGCCAAGCCATTCAGAACCATAGCTTGTGTCTATTTTCTGGCCACAAGTGAGTCATTGGAGGCAAAACATTTGGCCTTTACCCTGGAGTATCAAAATATCCTAAAGGAGAGGAGTCAGATTTTTGGTTGAGTGGATGCATGGTACAGCTTAACTACTTAAGTTTTCCTCTTGATTTCCTATTTCCTTGAGTTTCCTAGTGATAACAACAAGCTGTCAGCCCACCCCTAACACAGTTTCCCAGCTACATAGAATATTCCCCCTCCTATAGATAGTTCTAAATCCCAGCTCCATTCTATCACAAGGTTTCTGAGTGATAGTAATGTACTTTTAACCCTCTCTACTTCATTCATAGCCCATGTTTGTTAATTTACGGACTAAATTGTGCAGTTGATTATAACCATTATATTTTAAATAAAACAAATAGCAGCCTCCCTTTGGCGACCTCTGTTCCGGGGATCGACTACACTGAGGATACAATGGAATACTACTCTGCAATTAAAAACAATGAACTCACAAAATTCCTAGGCAAATGGTCAGAACTTGAAAATATCATCCTTAGTGAGGTAACCCAATCACAAAAGAACACACATGGTATGCAGTCACTGATAAGGGGATATTAACCCAGAATCTCGGAATACCCTAGACACAATTCGCATATCAATAGATTTCCAAGAAGATGGAAGGAGAGACCCCTGGTCCTGGAAAGACTGGATGTAGGGGAATGCCAGGACAGAGAAGCGAGAGGGGGTTGAATGGGGAAAAGAGGGAGGGAAGGGGGCTTATGGGACTTTCGGGGAGGGAGGAAACGGGAAAGGGGAAATGATTTTGAATGTAAATAAAAAAAACTTAGAAAATAAAAAAAAATAAATAAAACAAATAGGAAACAACATAAACTTCTATTTTAGTTCTTGCAGATGTGCAGCAAGAAGTACTATGTAGGTTGCAGGCACCATTCTGGCTTTGATAAACAAGAAACATGTAGTGAGTGTTTATATCTTCTTCCTTTGAATTTGTTCTCTATTCCTTGTGTCTGTAGCTGATATGGAGTCTTCACTTTGAGTCTTGAGGTACTTGAGCTATCAATGACTCTGTCTTGACAGGTTGATCTTGTTCCTTGTTCCATTAACTTTGAGAAAGTTCAGTAGGGTCAGGCAGTGGTGTCATGCACCTTTAATACCAGCACTTGGGAAGCAGAGGCAGGCTGATCTCTGAGTTCAAGGCCAATCTAGTCTACATACCAAGTTCCAAGAATGTTAGGATTGTCACCCCTCCATTTTTTCCTTGGTTCCAGAAACCATGGGTTTTTGTTTGTTTGTTTTTGTTGTTTTGTTTTTGTTTGTTTGTTTGTTTTGCCAGGGAAATAACATATTACTCGGCAGGTCAGACTGTACTTTGCATCCTTTAGTTTACAGACTTTTCCAAGTTCCATCAGGTCTTGACTTACACTTTGAATCCTGACTGAATTTTCAGTAAATCTCATGTTTGATTACTTAAGACCATTGACCTTATCAACCTATTGTCTTATTTTGACCAAGTGACTTAGGCAGTTTTGGCCTTTAATAGCCTCAGTATTTTTAGCCACCTCGTCATCACATGACTTCCTACTCCAGGGCTTTGTTAGTTTACAGACACCATCTGTTCTAATCATTAGTCCTTCCAGCTCTTGATACCCTGAGGTTGTCTCTCACCCTAAAGGAGGCTTTTCATTCAGAGACTTTATAGCAATGTTTTCTCATACTAGCCAGTCATCATTTTGCAAAGGATTATGATAGGAGAAGGGAAATGTCTGGTAGGGGTTGCCATTCCTATTTAGATCTTCATGCATACATAGCTCCCCATTCTCTTAGCATCCTTTGGCTAGCTCTGCTTGGCTGGGTCTACCTCAGTGAGCCTTATAGCTGAGTTCTGATAGAGGAACCCCAGTTCTCTCATCAATTGTTTTTTGTTTTTTTTTTTTTTTTGACACCCATGAGAGTGACCTTCTGGGTATGGAGATGCTAAACATTTTCATCCCAGGTTGAGGTAATGTGAAATCTGGCTGTAAAAATGCTTGACAAGCCAGTCGACTAGTCCTGGAGACTTTGGAAGGTCTTACGTGGTATGAGACACTGAGCTTACAGGAAGTCCCTAGTCCCTAAGGGGAAAGGAGTACCCCAGTGACCTATTATCCTATAAAAGTAACATACCTGAAGAGTTCCCCTGACTAATCACCAGTTTGTCTTTCTACCTTGACTAATCTATAGTCTCCAGATTACAATGCGCTCTCACCTCACAGCTTTTATACATGCTGCTTCTACTTCTCTGGGAAGCTCGTACTATTACAGGACTGGGCCCTGGTACAGTCACATACTAGGGAGGAACACAAGTGTTGGAAAAAGCAGAGGAATTGTTGCTATTCATTGGTCACCTGCTTCTTGACTTTCTTTTGGTCTGCTCCATCACAGCAGAGGTGGCACTGGTCTGTGAGTTACAAGTCAGTAAGTAGCCTTTCATTTTCCAAAACCACCCTGCCCAGTGTAAGATTCTAGGGCAGGAAAGTCACCTAGCTCAGACAGAGAGAAATGCTTTCCTCTAACCCATCCCCTCTGGCAGTCCCCTCTGGCAGTCCTTTAGCATCTGCCTTTTAGTGCCTGTTACTGAGTGTTAGCTGGTTAGACACCAGCATGGCTGTGTCTGAAACAGGCATTTCTAGCCCCTTTTTCTTCCCATTGGTGGGGATTAAAACTAGGCTTTCTACAACTACACACGTGTTCCACTGCTAGGCTGTAGCTGCATCCCACAAACATCATCCCTGACCCTTTCTCCAAAGATGAGAACAGGCTTGGAGCTGTGTAACTTGTCCAAAGGTCATGTAGCTGTGAAATGTCAGTAGCTATGTGATGGACAGCTGTCTAATGACTGGCTGTCTTGTGTTTCCTTTAAAGAGAGTGCCGTCTGCTTGTGCTCTCTCTTAATAAAAATTTCCTCTTATTATTAAGGCACAGCTCTTTTTAAATTACCGAGGTGCAGGATCAGTGCTCTGCTTGAATTACCATATGTGCATCTTTGGTTTAGATTTCATATCTCCCGTCTCTGATCTTGAGACAGGAAAATAGACACTCAAATAGCCCAACTTCTAATTCAAAGTATCCGTTGCAATAAAGTGACTAGCAGTTCATTTGTGTTTGTGGAAGAGTAGGATTATTTAAATTGCTTATTACTCTATTCTATATAAACTTTTCTTTTGGTTAACATCTAAGAAACCCAGCCCTATGGAAAATGTCATAAGATAAATTAAATTTCCCTGAGTTCTGTGGTTTCTGTCTTCCGAGGGTTTATTTTTTCTTTTCTTTTTTTCCATGACTATGCTTTTCAGTTGAATATTTCTCTAAAATCTTAGCTGAAGTCTCCAGCCAAAATGCACACCCATCTGCTCATCCCTTGCGGCATCGTTCCAGGTATGGTACATGAGTGGCCAAGGCAGGCATGGTAAAGCTTCCTCCACACCTACCTTCTTTATAGCCTTTGGTACTGGGGCACATCACCACAGTGTTAGAAAATCAATGGGTGTTCACACAAGAAAAGAAAAGAGCAAGAATGGCCAAAACAAGCAAGTTCTTCCTATTCTTCCCTCTGTCTGAGAAATGTTCCCCTCCCTTCCCTTAGTGCCTGATGCAACACAAGATCCTGCCAAAGAAAGCTTTCTCCTTACTCCTCAGACACAGGCTTGTTGTAAGCTCTGTTCCCTGATGTCCCTGTGAGTGAAAAATGTGTACATGTGGCATTTTGGTTTGTATTTATTTTCCCACCCTATTGGAAACAGAGCCCTTTCCTAATTAAAATAAATTTTGGAAGTGAAGCATGATTCCCCTGAGCCCAGCCCTTCCTCTGCATCAACCCGGCATCTTCAGGAAAGACTGCAGCCCTGCACCACCTATATGAGTCCCTTCAGCTGCTGCATCTCTTAGTTTTAACTATTAAAAAAAAAATACTACATGTCCAGCAACTGCTAAATCTCAACAAACATAGGACCTTGAAAGATAGTTTTTCTCATCATTCCTTGTGTGAATCAGCTTGTACGGTGGAACTCTGAGTGCACACCCACAGGAGGAATGGAAGTGTACTCCACTTACAGACAGAGGGAGTGTAGGCAGGTTCTGATTCTCAGGGCTCGGAAGGGAAGAACTGAAAAAAGGAAGAAATAGTCAGTCGTGTGGTTTTCTGAAAAGTAAGCCAGCACAGCCTATGTTGAGTTACCTGTTCTGTTAAATAGTCTTAATTTTTACACATTGTTTTTGTTCACAGCCACTCAGGAATTGAAATGGATTTCCCTAGTCTGTCATAGAACCTAGTTGGAAGCATATGTTTTCTTTTTACTCATGTGTTTGAATAGCTTTGGTTATTATTTACATTTCTCCCCATAATGTACTCAGTCAAAACATTTTCTAAGCTTTCATCCACATGCAAAAAAAAAAAAAAACTTAAAAAGGACAATAATGAAAACAAGTACCTGCAAGCCCTCTCATGAATATACTGTGGCATTAGCAGAGATTATTTTTCCAAGAATGGGCAATTTGTAAAACTTAAAGTTTTAGACATTTTACTAAAAGTGTGCTAAAGCAGCAATGGCAGCTCAAGATGCTTTGCTTTCTCGAATGTGGGGGAGATGGTGCTCACCACTTACTGCAATATATGGAAAGCAAACAAAACTCAAAAGAGTAATGGTCCCCCTTACTAAAGTCACCTGATAGGGAGGGATATTGCAGAGTTGCAGTGCCTCATGCTTTGTCTGCTTCATGTTATACAAAATGAAATACAAAAGTTCTCAGAGAGAGTTCTGTGAACAAGACATTTCAACACATGAAGTGCTTGATCTTCTATGGATCTCCTTGAGACAATGTGGGCTGTCGGGGTAGACTTCATTAGAGTGATCCCACTGGCTGGTACGTGTTCTGCTGCCTTCCCTCCCACACAGCCCTTTCTCCCTGAACTCACAGCCTGAGCATTATGGAGACTTCTTGGAACAAAATTGATGTTGCTTTTGCTTAGTTTCAAGCTGCAGTTCCAATCCTGCTGTGGTGTTTGTAGCAATGCAAATCCCATATTATTTTTCTACAGTTTTTAATATGAATCTCATATTACTTTTCCTGGTCTCTTATGATGATGCAAGCTTGTGTTACTTTTTCTGAAGTTCTTGTGATGATTTGAGTCCTGTACTCTTGTATCTGCTTAAGATCACTTTTACAAATGGGAATTTTGCTGCTGAATTGCTGTGTGTCTTGAAACTAGAAAATTCACAGTGACTACCAAATCCTCCATGAGTTGTGGAAGGATTTTTGTTATCAAATACTGGTTTGTAAAAATATTTTCAGAGGAGTTGTGCAGTTTGCTGAGAGGCCTGCCCATTATCAGATCCATGCAGAACAATGATTTATCACTAGATTTTTCTGAAGACAAGCCACTTGTAAGAGTCAGAAGAACTGATTAGCACTCCTGTCTGCTAAAATTGGAAGGAAAAGTAACGGAAGAGAAAGCTTCCAGCTCATGAATTGGATAGAAATGGGACTAAAACCAAAAATCTTCCCTTTTAGGCATCTGCTTCATGCTATTTCTGATTATGACAGGACTATTTAGGCATTCTAGGAATCAAAACAGTGCTTTATACATGCTGGGCATGTACTCTACCACTGACCTGTGTGCTCAGCCAGCAAAAATTAGAGTCGTCACCATTACTAATGCTGACAACTAGCTGCAGGGTCTGTGGCTCTTCACTTTTATACAGCAGATGAGAACAACCCTCACCACTGAAAGCCATTATTTAACTCAGCATGTTGGGAATACAGTACCCAGGCATGTTGGCTTTATGTTATCTAGTGGTCTAGTTGCCACATAGCTAATGCGTTTGTATGTATTGGAGAGAAGGATGGAAATAGAAGGGGAAAGTGAGATCCTTCCTAGACAGCATTATCCTTGGCACAACCTAGTTAAAGCCTGGGAAGTAGATGACCCATGAGCCTGACATATTATAAAGAGCACTCTCCCCTCTCTGCCATAATGCTGTGCTATTTTCTCATCCAGGCAGCATATAATTTAATTTACTAGACAGGATATGAGGAAACCTTCCCACAACCTGTATGTTTCTGGATAGCTTCATGTCTGCTGCTCTGTAGCAGTAGCCTTCTCATGTCTAACAAGTAGCTGGATTATTTACCAGCTTGTCTGTTCTTTATCACCTCATCTCACCCCTTCTAAGGCCAGGACTTCCGAGGTTTTAAAGTTTCTAGCCATTGAGTTTCACATGGCCAATATTAATACTCATAAGAATACTTGAAAGAGAAAACAAGAATTAGAGAGAGAGCTCAGTAAGTAAGGCCTGCAAGAGGGACCAAGTTTGAGCTACAGAATGCAGGTAAATTGAATTTGAGCATGGGAGCATTTGATCATAGTCCCATGAGAGGTGCAGACAGGTTGGAGCTCACTGAGCAGCCAGACTAAGCCTTCTTGGCAAGGTCCCGCCAGTGAGAGACCCTGTCTCAAACCACGATCGATAGAGCCAGAGGAGTGACACTGGAAGTTTCCTTTTGGCCTACACACACACACACACACACACACTTATTCACACATGTGCAAGCACTCATGCATACATAAAGGAAAGGAGGGTGGGAGGGTAAATGGAAGGGAGGGAGGGAAGAGAAAAGGTAGAAATGTAAGAGATGAAATGCTAGAAAGCCCCTTCAGATTTTACAGCTGTTAAGGGTAAAGGCAGATCACTGGCAATGAGATAGACTTTGACTTTATTCCTGGGATGAGAGTTGCTAGCTAAAAACCTCATGAAATTTGGTGGTAATCTACATGATGATTTTAAACTAAAAAGCTTCCAATCTTGGATTCCCTAATGTAACCCCCTAATTATTCTGATTATTTACAATTAAAGTAGAGAATCTAAAATTATGACCTGCGGTAACTAAGTATTTTCTGTTAGCTATTTCACTTGTTTATAACCGACACAATTTTAAATCAACTATGATAGCTCCTAAACATGGCCTGGGGTGGTGTGCAAGCTCCCTCTTATAGCATAGACATTGAGCATGTCTCTAGATGAATTTACACAAATATCGGCGTGAGGTGTCCACATGGGTAGTTGCTGGTCTGCTCCTCAGGAAGCAAGTGAGGACACACTTGCCAGCTTTGTACCCCTCGGCTTTTTAGCTCACTTAGATTTGCTGTTCTGACACTGCGCTCTCATTACCAAGAGTCAACATTTCATTCAGTTTCCACTTTTCTTAAGCTATTTATTATAAACCATATAACCTAGTAGGAACTTGGTCTCATCTATTTTGTGAACTACTTTAGAAAAGTTCTGTCTACGTTGTTACTGAAAAATAACAACAAAAACAAAACTACTCCACAAAGTCTCCAATATTAAAGGGTGGATGCCTGGGCTGGCCTGTAGCTCAGTTGGTAGAGTACTTGTCCAGCACAGACAAAGCCCTTGATTCAGTCCCTGGTGCTACACATACAAGGTGTGACAGTGCCTGGCTGACATCCTTTCCCAGAGATGGAGACCAGAAGACGAATGCATGGCTTCCCTCGGCTGCATAGAGAGCTCAGGGCCAGCCTACAATATATGAGACCTTGTCTTAAAGTGGTTGAGGAGGGGGTCGATACCTGGAAGAGATGTTAGTTTTAAGATTTAAGCACAGATCGGTCAAATTGCTGTTGTAGGGTCGTAGATAATGTATTTCCAAGTAAATATATGAATTATGTTTTCTGTGTTCAATGAGTATGTTTATATATATGCAGATATAAGCCATGTAAGTTACTACTAAGGAAAATTAAAATTGTAAGCCTTGAAAGTAGGTATCCAAAATATTATTTCCTTACAAATATTTGCAGGAATTTTGCTTAATTGCAACCAGAAGTCTGACCTGGAAGTCTAGTGTCTTGACCCTCTCGCTGCTTGGTTTCCTATTTGTAGTGTTTTGCTCTCCTCAACTGTGAGAAAATCTCTTTTACATAGTTTTAACCCTGTGTATTCTTAGAAACACTGAAGTAGAAAATACTCCCTTGGGGAAACCAACATTCTCGTTATTTGCGAGAGTGACTTGTAAAAGTTTCTCTTAAATAGAAAACATTTTTTGAAATAGTTAGCAAATCTTTTTTTATCGGATCTGTTTGGAAGTAAAACAACTCTGAGCTTTCATTCGAAGTAATGTGAATTTTGGAGAGGTTTTTGCATTCTGTGAATTTACCCTTTCATTAGTAAAATATATTTTAATCAAAGTAGAGTTTATTAATTCTTATGACAAACCTTTTCCATATACGTCTCATTTTTAATTTATTAAATATTTTTTATCTAACTTTTTAGAAAAGTGAAAAATAGGCTGACCTGTCTTGGGTGGCTCCATAGTATATAGTATTATATATATAATATTCTAGTGATTGAAGAGAATGGTTAAGCTGGTCACAGCACAAGGAAGCCTTCAACATCCATACCTCAAAGGTGTATGCCACATTAAATAATGGGAGCATTGTTTCCATGTAGCCCTGTGATTAATTAATCATATATCCCCATTGCAAATAGCTTCAGATTTTTTGTTTCTGTTTTGTTTGTGTGTTTGAGGCACAGTTTCTTTGTGTAGTACTGGCAGCCCTGGAACTCCAACTCCTTTGTAGACTAAGCTGGCCTTGAACTCAGAGATCTGCCAGCTATTGCCTCCAGAGTGCAGGGATTAAAGATTTATACCACTGCACCTCAAATCTTTGGTGTTTTCAATCAGAAGAAGTTCTCTTGTTCTGTTGTTCTCTTGTGCGCTCTCTCTCTCTCTCTCTCTCTCTGTCTCTCTCTCTCTCTCTCTCTCTCTCTCTCTCACACACACACACACACACAGAGAGAGAGAGAGAGAGAGACAGAGACAGAGAGACACAGAGACAGAGACACAGAGAGAGATGACAGATAGAGAGTGAACAAGTACCTTAACCCTCCTGAGCCATTGCACAGACCATTTCCATTCTTTTAAATCTTGTTTTTATCTTCCTTGAAGAGTCAAATTGCCATTGTTTAGGTCAGAGTCTGTTTGGGGGGCCAGGAAAGGTAACTCAGTGGGAAAGAGCTCTTGCTCGGTTAAAGTGAGGACCTGAGTTTGGATCCTAGCATCCAAGCCTCTTCGAGATACAGGCAGGAGGAGCACTGGGGGTAGCCTGCTCCCAGCCCAGCTGCAGGTTCAGCGGGAGTTTTGTCAGAGGAATAAGATGGAGCATGATATAGTAGGACACCGGGTACCCTTCTCTGGCCTCTGCTTCTACTTGCATCCGCATTTGTGCTTGCTACATGTACATATTCAGGCACCAATATAAAAACAATGAAAAGAAATGAGTAACCAAGAGGTACTTAGTGGCATTAAGGACATATTTGTACATAATTTGTGATTCAAAATAAGATTTACCCAACACACACACTTGGACTAATAAAAGTCTGCAGTCAATGAGATGCCTCATGAGATAAAGAGGCTTACTGCTAAGCCTTCCAACCTGAGTTCAAGTTCTGTACCCTACACTGTGGAAGTAGAAAACTGACTTCACAGGAGCTCCTGGGAGACATTCACCAATGTTATATCACATATGCATAAACACTTGGAGATGGAGATGGATAGAGGAGGGAGGAGAGGGGAGGGTAGGGAGGGAGAAGAGGTGTCTATTTTAACCTGGTCATTGCAAATGCAATTTTAAATTGTTGTAAACAACTAATGTTTTAATTTTTTTTAAGTGCTGTTGGCCCTACTGAAGCTTTTTTCCTATGATGAAAATTTCTATAAGTGTGTTCATCCCAATTATTCTACTTTTGACAGTCAGTTCAGAGAAAGAGATCCTTGCTAGTAGCAGGGCCTTCCTGTGTGGAAGTGTGCATCAGTTACCCACATGTGTCAGGTGGGACTCATGAGGCTCCTGGGTGTCAATACTGGCAGTTGAAGCTGAATGAGTTCTGGAAGACCAAGCTGGATGAATGAAGTCTCATTCTTATCTCACAGTAGCCTCTTCATTGGAGGCTTGTGGAAGGTGGGAACTTCCTAATCTCCTCTCAGAGCATTTTTGTTTATGTTTCCTTTGGGTTATTGTTATCTACTTTGGAAAACAATTTAAAATACAGTAAAGGATACCTATGCATTCCTTGTTAAATACTCTTTTCAGTCCTAGTACATTACCAATAGAAGCAGTTCCAATCATGACTTATGTTCTGAGACTGGAGAAAAGGCTGTGTGAACACAAATTATACTCAGAAGAAATGCATCATCTTTAGAGTTCCTGAATATTTTCCTCACGTGATGTTTATTTAAAGCACTCTTCAAAAGAGTCTTTCCTTTCATTTGTTAAACTTATCAAAATTTTCAGTTATATACAAAAATGGAATCATAATGAACCCATTTACCTACTGTCTACATTACTTTTTTCACATATAACCAATGCCATTTCATAACATAACATAAATTTCTCTCCCCTTATTGAGATTGTTTTAATATTAAATTTGGAACCTGTTTATATACAAAATGGTTCAACAGAAATAGCTCTAAAAAAGGAGTAAAAATAATCAGAGTGCTAATTTTTTAAAAAATAGTTGAGTTGGGTATGGTGCTGCATGCCTCTAATCCCAGCTCCTGGAAGATGGAAGCAGGAGGATGCAACTTTAGCAGCATGCAGAGCTTGACTCCAATCTATACTTTGTGAAAACCTTTTGCAAATGAAACAACCCCGCAGCATTTTTTCATTTACCTATCTAAATTCATTATTTCATTTTTCATTATCTTATCTACCTTCAGATTTTCTGAGTGTCTCAGTTGCTTTTGAGTTGGATTATTCAAATCAAGGTGCAAATAAGGTTGAGCCATTTTATCCTTAGAGTTTGATACTTCTCTTTGCTATAATCTAAAGGATCATCGCTAATATGCACTCCTTTTAAGTTTTCTTTTGATTCCTTTCTTTTTGAAGAAAGCAAGTCAAGTGCCCTGGAATTTCTCAGGTTTGGGTTTAGTTGGCTGTGTCTGTGTGGTATAGTTTCTTTATAGTCTGAGTCTGAGTGAGATCTGGTATGAATCTTAGGAAGGAGCATAAGGCATTGTGTGCCTTTAGTATTAACTTCAGTATCTCATTGTGACACACTTTATATGAACTCTTAAAATCTTGTAGAAGACAAAACTGAAGAGTAGGTGGTCTTTCTATTTTAAGGAAGGGAAAACAAAGAAGACATGAGACCCTTCCTCCGAAATCCTTAAGTGGTGTGGTGGAAACCTATCTCATATGTATTAATGACTCCTGAGTTGCCCAGGTTGTTTGGGACTTACTGCCTAAGAACTTTCCTTTCTCCTAGTGCCTCTTTGCTGTTGCTTTAAAAGTCCTGCCAAAGACCTGCTTGTTTGTGTTTAAGGAACTAGGGTAATACATCGCTTATTTTCACAGACAAAATCATATCTTTTTCATTATCCAAGAATTTTGTGATGTGCCACCATTGCTGGAACAAGACCCTCACTAATTAATTGTGACATCCTGACAATCAACAAGATAATATTTAGAACTCAGTGACATCCAAACTGACTCTGCATCAGAGCTCTTTAAAAATAATATAACTGTCTATCTCTGTGTGTGTGAGATGTGACTGTATATCTCATGCTATGTGTGCCTCATCAACTGTGGAAATTCAAATTCCATAGGTAGGCACCATGGATCCATGACTGGGAACTGAAGAGACTCTAGAAGAGTACATACTTATCTGAATTTCTTTCTTTCTTTCTTATTTATTTATTTATATCCTCAGTTTATTTATTAACTGATGAGAAAGTAGAAGAGGTGATCAACTTGGTAAATATTTAGTCCCACCATCTATGCTTCTAGTATTAAATGCATCAGGACCAGGAAAAGGACCCCATACTTCCTAAGAGGGAATTGAAAATCTAAATGACAGTGACAGAATTAAGAGACATGTTTGTTATAGCCAGATGCTGAAGAGCAATGTAGGTGAGAAGCCAGACTATCTAAACATCAGGAGAATGTCAAAGAATGAGTGGACTAGAACCAGGAGATGAACACAGAACTGTGGCATGAGAGAACCACACGGTGCCCTGCCTCTGTGCAGTGAGTCTCCTGAAGCTCTGTGCCCTGTTCTGCTTCTCATCTCCACAGAATTCCTGACATAGATGTTTGCCTTTCTGGAGCCACTCTGTTATTCTCTTCTCCCCTGAAGCTACTTCAAAAATACTACCAAATACCTCTTGATTGCCAGCTCATCATTTTGTTTTCTTTAATCTCTTTTCTGAGACTTTTGTCTTACTTATTCTTGTCTCACTTCTACTTGTAGTCTCCTCTTTGCTGTCCTTGACTGGGGTGTGTGTGTGTGTGTGTGTGTGTGTGTGTGTGTGTGTGTGTGTGTGTGTGTGGTATGTGTGTCCCATTGTTGTAGGTGTGACTCATCTGTTCTGTCACAACAACACCCACCCCTGCACCCCGGGAAATGCTTGGCTATGGATCTTCCTTGTCTTTTCGACAGGTTGTCCTCAGTATATCCCCATATGACTTCTCTGAAATCCATTTTGTTTTGCCTTCCAAATAGAGTCACTTAGAGATACTCACTGTTTCTTCTCTAAAGTTCTGTTCATTGTCTTAGTAAGTCTCCATAAACCCCATATTTCTAGCAAACTATCATTATCTGTAATGAATTCACAGAGGTGAAACACACATCACCACCCATATTGAATCAATCACCAGATGTCTCTGACTCTATCTCTGAAGTATCCCTTGGCTATGTTTCCATTTGTCATTTTCCTAGACTACTGAGGAAACTCACTCTCTCCTCATCGGCTTTGTGAAAATCTTGAGACAATAGTCAGTTTAATGGAGTTCATTTAAGCATAGAACAATTCCTGAATGGGACAGTGCTCCAAGTCACAAGTGGTTCACAGAGCCCTCCCTAGCAATGGGAGTAAATGGCTTTATAAGATGAACATGCAAACAAATTGAAGAAAATTACTCGATTAGGTAGGCATTTTCTTTGAGTATAATTTCATGGAAATTCTCCAGTTATCTAACCAATTGGTTACTTGGATTCCTGAAATTGGCATAAAATGCAATTAAAAATTAATCCGTTACAATTAGTAAATCTGAGGTAAATTTGTTGCTTGCTTGCTTGTTTGTTTGTTTACAGAAACAACCTGTGCAAGGGTACCTTTGGTAAAACACTGAAAAATTGTATTGATGTGGGGAGGGGCATGTGGATCTGGGCATGGTGATGCATACGCTTGTCATCCTAGTGTTTGAGATCCCGAGGCAAGAGAATTCCAAATCCAAGGCCAGCCTGAACTGTATAAAACTTTGTCTCAAGTTAACACAAAGTATTTATTTGGCAATTGAGAATGTCAGATACAAGGCTGCCAGCAACAATATTCAGAGGTCTACAAAAATTCCCAAACCAAAGAGAAAGATAAGGGGATGCAAAACCACAGGTGAAAACAAAAGACCCATAAAGCTTGAAAATAAATATCAAAGAAGTATAATAGCACCATAAAACTAGTTCTCCTCTTGAGGCTGGAGAGATAGCTCAGCACCCACATGGCAGCTTACAACTGTCCGTAACTGTAGTTCTAAGGGATCTGATATGCTCAAACCAATGTACATGAAAAAAAAAATTAAATAAATTAAAAAACAACTAGTTTTCAGTTTTATTTGTGGAAGGACACTAAAGTTCTTAAAAAACAATCAGCAGTTTTAACATGTTACATTTGTAATAAATTTTATCAGAAAAAGTCTTAGCTTTCTTGAAGTTGATCTTTGTATGGTTTGGGGTCTTTTATATCAAGTATCCAAAAGGATTTTTTCATAATTTGACAACCTAAATGAAAGAGCAAAGGGCCGTGAATAACAAGTATTATTGATAAAGAAGAATAATTTGCTCTACCACATTAAGACTTGCTATAAATAAAGTTCAGGTAATTGTAAAGTAATGCAGAAAAGGGACATATATGACAGACTGAGATTAGGGATGATTGTGGGCCTTCTGTCTGATATTTAACTACTTATCTGTGACATTGACTTTGTGTATAACATGAAGTACATTAGAATAACCCTGATCTGAGATATGTTGGCACATGCCTGTATTCTCAGCACTTAGGAGGCTGAGGCAAGATTAGAGAAAGATGAGCCAGCCTGGCCTAAGACCTTATCTCAAAACAAATATACATTAGTCACTGCCTATTGTCTACTATCTAAAGAGCATTGTTAGGCAGGTATAGTTGAACACATCCACATTGGGAGGTGAGAGCAAAAGCACTGGATTTCAATACTAGACTGGACACTGTCTTAAGGAAACCACACATGGGGGCTGTGGATGGATCAGCAGATAAAGGTACTTGCAACCAAGTTGAAAACTTGAGTTTGATACCTAGTACCCACACAGTGGAAGGAACGGAAAACTACTGTGTAAGTTATTGTCTGACCCCCACGTACATACCATAGCATGTACCCTACCCCCTTTAGTTGAATAAACAAATAAATATAATATAAAATAAACACATCACAATCAGGAATGTGAAGGGGGATGGAGAAATAATGTTGAGATATTTATTTACTTGTGTGTTTATTTGTTTCTCAGGCAGTACCTCGCTCCATAGCTCAGACTGGCCTTGAATTTACTAGATGACATTCCACTGCACATCTTCCTGTCTCTTGTTCCTAAAGACTTGAGATTACAGGTGTGTGCTACCTGGAAAAAGGAAGTTTTCCTTTTAGTACAGTTGAAAAAAATGTTGAATGATTCTTTCTTTAAAAAGCAAAACAAAACAACGCAAGTGACAAGATTCCTCCTGGCATTGCTGTGCATGCTTTGTCTTGGTGGATCCACTCCTCTCCTTCCTCCCTTCCTTGAAAGACTGCTGTTGCACTTTACATTTTCTAGTCATGTGAGTTCTGTTAGCCCCTATGTCAGTCTTCCTGGAACCTTTCCCCTTCATGGTCCTCTTTCTATACTCGTAGTCACCCCCACATAAACACAAAAATGTAAAAAGTAGAAGCTAGGATGCATGTATCTTTAATGTTAGGACTTTAGAAGAGATTCAAAAAGACAAATCACAAATAGATATGCATGCCCTGCACCTGAATTAATTTAGGTTAGAATAAATGACTAAATCAAAGCTGACTACTGCCTATCTGAGCATTTGGAACTGGCCAGCTTTCTTTAGGTGCTGCCAAAGACCCCAAACAGGTTTCCCTAGTGTGTGAAATTGATAGAGATAGCAAACCGACAGCAGCAGGCTATGCTGCGTATCAGAAAATTTTATTTGGACTATGTACTTTAAGTTTAAATTTCTTTCCATTTTAAAATATAGTTTTTATATAAAAGTTGGGATGACTGGTTTTTCTGATACTCAAGTCCTAGGTTTCTAATGGCAGCTGGTGGCTGGAATGGCCTGTGTCAGCTTTAAACAAAAGGGTGGTTCTCTTTGGCTTTCAACCGTTTTCCTAGTGCCTGTTTTGCCATGTAGGATTCAGGTGATAAGGAAGGATGGTGTTGTATGTAGACAGATACAACATGCTCTTACCTAATGTTTCAGGTTGGTTTTGTTTGCTGGTTTATTTTATGTATCCTGATCGACAGTGGGGAAGTGGACAAGATGCCTGTTAGGGGTCTATACTGTACTATGATTTCATAGTCCTTTGGGAATAGACCAGTGTTGGATGAGCCTTTTTCTTTATGTGTGGTGCTAAAATATCTTTATGTGTGGTGCTTTCGAATAGGCTTTCTGCAAGACAGGGAAGGCCTGAAGGACATGCTGCTTAACTATGGAAAACATAAAAGCTATTCCTGAGAAGTATCCTCAGGCAGCTGGCAGGTTAAGCAACCAGCCACGTCATTCAAAAGGTTTATCAAAATCTCTCTTTTATTAACAGCAGAGATTTTTTTTCTAAAGAGAGTTAGGGTTTTGTAGAGGATATTAAGTCTTTGAGTCTGCAGTATTAAATCACTCACTCCATTGGTCATGGCCTGACAGGTAGGGCTGTGAGAATCAGAGCGTTGGATGCCATTTCTGCAGTTCTTGCATGTTCTCTTGGTATAGTCTCATATTTTAATTTTGTCATTTTACATGTTTAAATTGCATCTTTATAAAAAAATTAGAAGATCTATATGGAGAAAAGATATGAAGTGATAATTTCTTAGTTTGTCTTACAATTTTGACTACCCTGAAAGGCTTTACATTCTAAGTCAGTGATGGGCCAACAAGGTCAGGAAGGTTGCAGGTAGCAAATATGATTTTTAAATAGGAAGTCTTGCCACATTAGTTTTTTATAAGGATTTTTTTATGAAACTACCCTGCTTGCACCATTTATTTTGGCATCAGATAGACATAACTTTATTGTGATACAGATATAGATTTTAGAGCTATCATAATTTAAAGATCTGAAATAGTATCTCAAGGGAATCTTTTCAGAGTCACTAAATGTCTTGGGTAATAAGTAAATTTCCAGCCTAGGACCAAATATTCCACTTCTCAACCTAAATTGTTTCCCAGGTGCCATCTAGGATACTGTATATATATTCTTAAGATTAAGACAGAACTCTTGAGACTAAATTCCCATGAAACCCCTGTCTCCAGCCCTACCCATCACCAGCAACAATGGAGGTAGCATGTAAGCCCTTGACATACTTCACAAGACTTCATGGAGGTTTTCCCAGTGGTGTTCCTGAGAGTTTCTTGCTGTGTTTTAATGGACAGTGTCTAACTTATAATTTCTTTACCTTTTCTGTCTTAGGTCTTCTCATAGGAACATATGAAACTTTCTGAATGCACCTGGTTTAGGAAGTAATAAATTGTATACTTTCTTCTCTGAATGAAATGGCTGTAAAACTTCTGTCCATCTTCTGTGGTTTCTGATCTAGTATAGTTCAGAAGACACTGCCAGTGCTTGCTAGACATTAGTATTTTTCTTCTTGTTCTTAGTTGTAACCTAGTCTTCAAATGGAATGTGGGCACTTCTCCTGCCTTCACACTGGGAACCATCCCCTGTATGTGCTGACATGCAGTCAACTCCATAGCAGCACATAGTAGTAGTTCTCACTTCAAATGAGCCACACTCCTACTCCTTTGGGGAGCTTACTTTTGCCAAAATGTTAGGTATCTACAATTGTACCATGGATTTCTGTGACATCATTGATAGAAGTAAATAAGTCAACTGCCTTCCAATCTTTGAACTGCAAATATAAGTTCTGTTTGTACCCACAGATTCCTATGATAGGTAAAGAAGTCAAAAGTTTTACATTTCTAGCAATCTAAAAGACCATGCAAGTTGAAGAAAAAACACAACTGAGGCAACAGAAAACATACCTGTCAAGAATGAATTGTTTGGATCCCAGTTTGGAGGAAACTCAGTGGTCCATACTTAGCGATGTTGGAGAATATTGAATTTAAAGTGACTGTGTGATCGATAATGAGCTCAACTGTGGTGTTGCGGGGTTTGTGTTTGTTATCTGAAATTTGTGGGACTAGAGATGTTTCAGGCTTCCAGAATTTGGGGGTTTTTATATAGACTTTATTGTTTGAATATGCCTCATTTAAAAGTCAGAATTCTGCGATGCTCCAAAGGATGAAACTTTTTTTTTTAATTTTATTTTATTTTCTAAGTTTTTTTTAATTTACATTCAAAATCATTTCCCTTTTCCCGTTTCCTCCCTCCCCGAAGTCCCATAAGCCCCCTTCCCTCCTTCTTTTCCCCATTCAACCTCCTCTCGCTTCTCTGTCCTGGCATTCCCCTACATCCAGTCTTTTCAGGACCAGGGGTCTCTCCTTCCATCTTCTTGGAAATCTATTGATATGCGAATTGTGTCTAGGGTATTCCGAGAATCTGGGTTAATATCCCCTTATCAGTGACTGCATACCATGTGTGTTCTTTTGTGATTGGGTTACCTCACTAAGGATGATATTTTCAAGTTCTGACCATTTGCCTAGGAATTTCGTGAATTCATTGTTTTTAATTGCAGAGTAGTATTCCATTGTGTAGATATACCACATCTTCTGAATCCATTCCTCCGTTGAGGGACATCTGGGTTCTTTCCAGCTTCTGGCTATTATAAATAAGGCTGCTATGAATATAGTGGAGCATGTGTCCTTATTGCATGCAGGTAAAGTCTCTGGGTATATGCCCAGGAGTGGTATAGCCGGATCCTCCGGAAGTGTCATGCCCAGTTTTCTGAGGAACCACCAGACTGCTTTCCAGAGTGGTTGTATCAGCTTGCAATCCCACCAGCAGTGGAGGAGTGTTCCTCTTTCTCCACATCCTTGCCAACAACTGCTGTCTCCTGTGTTTTTGATCTTAGCCATTCTGACTGGTGTGAGATGGAATCTCAGGGTTGTTTTGATTTGCATTTCCCTAATGACTAAGGATGATGAACATCTCTTTAGGTTCTTCTCAGCCATTAGATATTCTTCAGGTGAGAACTCTTTGTTTAGCTCTGTACTCCATTTTTTAATAGGGTTACTTGCCTCTCTGGAGTTTAACTTCTTGAGTTCTTTGTATATATTGGATATTAGCCCTCTGTCGGATGTAGGCTTGGTAAAGATCATTTCCCAGTTAGTTGGTTGCCTCTTTGTCTTTTTGACAGTGTCTTTTGCCTTGCAAAAACTTTGTAATTTAATGAGGTCCCATTTGTCAATTCTTGATCTTAGAGCATAAGCTGTTGGAGTTCTATTCAGGAAATTCTCCACTGTGCCCATATGTTCAAGGTTCTTCCCTAGTTTCCTTTCTGTTAGTTTCAGTGTGTCTGGTTTTATGTGGAGGTCCTTGATCCACTTGGAATTGAACTTAGTGCAAGGAGATAAGAATGGGTCAATTTGCATTCTTCTGCATGTTGACCTCCAGTTGAGCCAGCACCATTTGTTGAAAAGGCTATCTTTTTTCCACTGGATAGTTTTAGCTCCTTTGTCAAAGATCAAGTGACCATAGGAGTGTGGATTCATTTCTGGGTCTTCAATTCTGTTCCATTGATCTACATGCTTGTCACTGTACCAATACCATGCGGTTTTTAACACTATTGCTCTGTAGTACAGCTTGAGGTCTGGGATACTGATTCCCCCAGAGTTTCTTTTACTCTTGAGAATAGTTTTAGCTATCCTGGGTTTTCTGTTATTCCAGATGAATTTTTGAATTGCTCTTTCTAACTCTATGAAGAATCGAGTTGGGATTTTGATGGGGATTGCATTGAATCTGTATATTGCTTTTGGCAAGATGGTCATTTTTACTATATTAATCCTGCCAATCCATGAGCATGGCAGATTTTTCCATCTTCTGAGGTCTTCTTCAATTTCTTTCTTCAGAGACTTGAAGTTCTTGTCATACAGATCTTTCACTTGTTTGGTTAGAGTCACACCAAGATACTTTATATGGTTTGTGGCTATTGTGAAGGGTATCATTTCTCTTATTTCTTTCTCAGCCTGCTTATCCTTTTTCTGATCATAATGACAATGGTCAAAGGTTTTCAGATTTTGAGGCAGTTTGAATTTTCAGGCTCAGGATGCTTAATCTATAGTATTTTGATAATAAAACAGATACAGACTCTGTTGCTTGAAGCTCATACTCACATGTTAGGAAAGTAAGTCTTCATGATGTCTAACTAATCTTGATGTATTTTAAAAGATATATTTATGAAATATGGTAAAGAATGAGTCATTATTCATTACTGAATCTAGATGATGGAGTTTGGGGAACTTCGTGGCACTCGGTTTGCTTTTCTGGATCTTTGAAGTTTTTATGGTTACTTGATCAAATGAAGATGCCTGTTCAGTGACAGAAGTTTAAAGGATACATATGAGCAAGAACTTGCCTTGTGCTTTAGGAGGGGGCTTTGCTGGAAGAGAGCCATGCAGTGGGTGGGTAGAGCCATAAGAAACCTATGAAAGAGTGTGTACTTCCCATGCAATCCCATCCCTCCCACGGGGCACATGGAGATTTTTTTCCCAGCTTCCCCCTTCCATGGTTTCTGTTTGATGGTGGAACTTCTGTGTTATGCACCGCACTACCAAGTTGCCTTGCTAACTGCCCGGATTCTCAGGTCACTTTGGCTGTGAGTCCACTGGAAAACTAATGAGGCTAAGTAGTTTTACAGCATCTCAAGAAGCTATTTTCTCTCAGTGACTTGGCACTATAAATGATAATAACCAATGTAAATAACCATTCCTTTAAACTGAGTGTCTTAGTCACTATTCTATTGCTGTGAAGCCCATGCCAGGCCCAGGCTCAGTTTAAAGCTGAGAGCAACCTTTATCACTCACTTACTCAGCCCCTCCCCCACCTTCTCTGCCTGCCTATCAGGTGGTAGCTCTCAACTGCTTCTCTAGCACCATGCCTTCCTGAGTGCAACCATGCTTCCCACCACAATGGTACTGACCTAAACCTATGAAACTAAGCAATCCCCCAGCTAAATGCTTTCTCTTAAAAGAGTTGCCTTTATCATAAAGACTCTTCATAGTTGCTAAGACAGAAGTTGGTACCAAGGAGGGCCATATTGCTGGGACAGGTGTGACTATGCTATTGATTGGAAGAATATGAAAGACTTCAGGACATTGGACTAGAAAAGCAGATGAGACGGTGCTGAAGGCAACTTGAACTATGGTGGCCCAGCTCAAGAAGTCCCATAGGACCAGGATATTATTAGCAAGTGTTCTAAAGATCAACCATTCTTGTCAACTCTCTCTCCAGTGCCGAGTCTCCATATTTCTATCAAAGATAGAGTGGAACAGTGTAAGACAAAGAATTCATATTTTTTTTTAAAATTTGTATATTTTTATACAACTTGTAGAGCCCAGTAGAAAGTTCGCAGTAACTGGTCTCCATTTGAACCTTCAATGGAGAGTTGGAGGCTATTTGTAGGTGGATAGAGAAAAGAACATTAAACCAACATGATTTACTTAAGAAACATGGGAAGTAAAATGTGAAAGAGACTGAAGTTCTTAGGAGCTGCTTAGAGGCGAGAAAAAAAGATGTACTTTTTAGTATCTGGCAATCATGTAGCAGTAGTTACTTGAGAAATATAAATTATGTCTAGGAATGGATATAGCTGGGGATTGTGATGGAGAGAGACTTCTATTAAAAAGGCGCGCCCCCCCTCCCAAACACCCCTGGTTCTTCAAAAATCTAAAGACAGTGTTCCTTATAGAAGAGGGTCACAATAGCTAGTGAGAAAGCAGACTACTCCAGTGTGATTTACCAGTACCTACTGATTTTATACTATAATTACCAGATGGTTTTCAAATAAAACACGTTTCCTACTTGTGTATCTTGTCCTCAATCTCCTGACAGGGTCAGCATGGACCAGTCAGCAGTGGCTACCCCACAGAAGATAGTGACTGCTGTCCCCGCACCGTTAATTGTTTGTTATATTTCAAGAAAAGATGGGGCCTCATGTGCCCATTGCATTTCATAATAAAATGTTGAAGGGCTTAATCTTGCACAGATAGCCATAGCTCTTGGGTATAATGGCCATATCGTATTCAGAAGATGTCTTTCAAAACATGCAGCCTCTTCCATCCCTTCCAATCTTTCCTTTCCCTCTTCCATAATTCCCTAAACTTTGGAAGGGGTAGCATCAATGACCCATTTAAGGCCAAGCACTCTAACATACCCTATTCTTGGAAGTTCTACTAGTTATAAGTCCCTGTTTTAATCATGGCCTGCTGAAACAAGAAACTTCTCTGACAAAGGCGGAGAACCTCACTTGTTTTTCTGCATTTAGAACTTAAGTGTAGGAAGCTGTCAGGTGGTACTACATGGAGGGGAAGAAAGGGACCCCCTGGATTCTTTGCCATGATACTGTTATCTACAGAATGGTGGAGCCTTGGCTTAACCCTAAGTAAATACAAAGCCTCAGTAGCCAACTGAACTTTGTAAACTCAGTGGCATTAAGGACAATGATAAGAATGAGGTCTTTATCTCTCCCTGTTATCTATGGAAAGGAATACATCTCCCAAAGCATTTGTACTCAGTATATTTCAGTTGGCAGTAATTTTCTCTGTTCATATATCAAGATTAGTTTGCCTTATGAGCTGACACAAGTACCATTTGTATTTAAATTTCTCTTTAAACAATAAAGTTTCATAGAACCAATGGAATTAGATTAAACAGGTGCAAATCTTTTTTTTTTTTAATAAGTTAAACCTACCATTTCAGTTGAAGGACCATTAGACTGTATTTCCTAAGACTACTGCTACTAATATTGACCACTTGAGGAGTGATTCTTGTGCACAGTTCTGTCTCAGGGGATATAGGTACACAGGGCCAGGTTCTGTCCTAATGATTTCACTAACAAACTGCTTGGAATATGCTTTGTATTATTTTTCTATAGGAGGAGGCATTGTACTCAATTTTTGTTGCGTAGGTTAGTTTACTGGTTAGGACATTTTGTTGGAGAGTTTCTTCATCAAGCAGGTAGTATCTCCCAGGTAACAGTCTTTGTGGGCTCAGAGCAGTGGCTTTCATGATCAACTTTGCCTTTAGCTGCTTCCTGATCAGAACTTTCTGTTGCTGACATTTTGTCAGAAAGAATTTTGAGTTACAGACCAGCACAAGCTATTGTTCATTCTCTTGCTTCTTTGGTCCTTTGTAAGACTCATAAATAATTATATGAAAATTCACTTCTAAATTTTGATGTGTTCTTGAGTTCTAAATTGCCACAAATTCCTCTCCTGTAACTATTCCTCCCCTAACAGTATGGCAGATAAACAGATTGTGGTGGCTTCGTTTTTCTCAGTGACCTAAAGAACAAAATGCTTGGTTACAGCACTCAGAAGTGACAACTTTATATGTCATTTTAAAAACTTAGCAGAAGCAAGCAATGTGACTGAAACACAATCTGGTTTTTACTGTGTCTGAAAAAATGTACTTGATCATCTTAAATCTGGAGATTATTCTTCAGTATATGTCACTGTCCTTTCACAATATTCATGGCTGAAGGAACTGTGCTGTCAAAGCCATTGAATGTCCAGACAGGGCATCATGTCTGTGCTCTCCTATGTCTTGAGCCTATTTATGGGGTGGTGGGAAGGCTAGTAAATGTAAAAGAGAAAATTTTCTTGGTTGTGTTTTAACTATGCATGTGGTTTCAGAGCAACCTTTATCATGGCGTCAAAAAGAGCAAGGACTTGATTTCCCTGTGCATGCTCTGATGGTTCTCAGTTGCTCTGTCTGGAAGACGTAGCCCCTTTCTGAGTTGGCTGAGTTCAGGAAAACTCTCACCCCATCTCTCTGTGGTAACTAGAAGTACAGTCACTGGACCTTCTCAGGAAAAGTCATTGACCCAGTGTTTTATTTATAACCCTGGGTTTTAAACTTTAGTTTTCGACCATTGTGAAGAATGCTATTAGAGAAATACACATGTTTATGTAAGTTCAACTTTAGGTATTGAATACTCTTTCAAAATGGCTGTGTCTATTTGTACTTCTATCAACAGGTCTATGCATCAGTTTAGACTTAATATGTCACTCATGTGAAATCATTAATTTTCAGACATGTTAGACCTCATTTGTTCTGTTTTACAGATGAAGTGACTGAGCCACTTCACAGATTTAGGCCTTTTAGAAGAACCAGTATGATAACATTCCTCTCTCCGCTCATATGAAGTCTCTGTTAGTTCATTTACTTGTTAATTATTGAGTACATACTGTATGACAGGCACTGGGCGGGGTCCTGCTATTCAGTCGGATTTATAATCTAACGACATCACTTTCATTGTGCAGGATATGGCTTTCAGATCACAGCTTATTTCCTCAAGAGAGGAATACACCTTCGCTGTATTCAGAGCTCCCAGAATACTGGTAAGGTATCTGATTTTGTAGATCAGGCATTTTCACAATCAAGTTGTCTAAAAGAGAACGAAAGAAAATTAGAGAACAAATATTCCTATTTGCCTCTGTAACTATACCATTTAGTATTTCAAAAAGTAAATGATCCCTCTTACTATATTCATTGTGCTTACTGCCCATGAAAACAAAAAGCTGGGCCACAGTGTACTTTCGTGGTGTATCACAGCATTTTTAAGACATTTCAGTGTGACTCGAAACAGGTGAGCTTAAGTCATTTTGTCAGGATGAGTGTACCCCAGAGCCCTTGGAAAGGGGCAAATGAATTCCAAGAAAGCATTTTCCTAGCCCAGAGCCAGCAATCCTTCCATAAGTATTTAATGAGTTCAGCTCCCAACTCTCATCTGCACAAGTCCTGATACAGAAAGTGATATCATGTGCAGTCTACCACAGTCAAGTAAGGAGATAATATCCAGTCTCTTTGCATAGATGAGAACCTTAGAAAAACCATCTTTATGAAATTTGTTCACAGAATATGCACGGTTATCTGTACTTTCTTAACTCTTAAGTGTTGATCAGATATATTACCATCTTTTTAAAGAAAAACAGAATATTTTTCTCTTCTATGTATGAGGTCTGCCTTCATGGATATATATTTGTGTCACACATCTGTGCTTGGTGCCCTTGGAAACTATAAGACGGTGATGGATGGCCTGGAACTGGAGTTACAGATGGCCTTGAATGATCATGATGGGTGCTAGGAATTGAACCTAGGTCCTGTGGAAGAGCAGCCAGTGCTCTTAACCACTGAGCCAACTCTCCAGCCCCTATATTAGCCACTTAATGGGGTCTTCTATTTGTTTACTTCACTAACTCAAAAAGCTAACCTTTTATCTGTTACAATGCAATCTAGCTTTACATTCTGGTGGGGATTGGTGGTGTTTAAATCTTTATTTAAATATTAAAGTAACACAAATCAATTATTATATAATCAAGCAAAGTGAGACAAAAGAAACTTTTAAATTGATTTGAGTATCAAAGTATTCATAATCTATCACTCTTATTTTTGAGAAGAAAAATAGAAATATAAAATAGATGGAGTGCTAACTAAGTTCTGTGCCTTTTTTTCCCCTCCATAAAGTAGGGGCTGATTCCCACTTAATCCCAATCATTATTTCAAAAACTAATATATAAATATTTAAAAAATTAAATTGTATAATTTTGTTCTTAGAGCTTTTCAAAAACCATCAGAGGCCCCCATCCATATGGAATGTCTGTGTGGGGGTCAAACTTTAGATATATCCACAACTTCATCTGCAAGGAAAACTTTCTGTGGAAGTTTCCAGTTTGCAAAGACCAGAGCAACAAGTTGGCTGATGTCATGGAGGGCATCCGTGTTAGGTAGTGGGACCCAAGTGAGGCAGATGGATGGAGCTTTTACTTAGAACATCTGACCTGTTGTTGTGAAGTGCATGGTTTAGAACAGTAGTCACCAAAGAAACAGCAGTGGCCCAGGGCTCAGGGGAGAACCACTCCAGGAACATTAACTCTTTTAGGTCTTTTGGTACACTCTGAACTAGCAGGTGGTTAGAAGGTGTTACCTGTGTTCATATTGTGTGTTTGCATAATTAACACCTTTGTGCTTAACTAACAGTTGAACCAAATAGAACTGTGTTACTGTCTCCCTCAATCTCTCACGGGCAGTATATTGAAAGGTTTCACTTACTTGATTTATACCTCTGTCTTAAAAACATGCTCACATCTGAGAGGGAATCTTTGTGTTTTAGAACAATGATTGTGTTTTATAGTAGTATATGTGTATGATATAAAAAGATCCAGGCAATGCAGCAAGTACCAAGAGATGAAGCATCCTTCCCATTCAGGGGAGATTGGTGCGCGTTTTATCTGTTACACATCACTGTAGACATGGTCCCACAGTTGGATGGTGTTTGGTAGGTGTACAGACGGACAGAGAGGTAGGTGAAAGAAGAGGTGATGTAGAGGACGCCCCCTACGTTGTGCTCCCATCACTGGCTGAAGGGGCCTTGTTCTGTACTCCATCTTGTGTTCCCACTTGGAAGTCGGTGGCTTTGCTGTCAGAATCTGCAGAGGTAGGGCTGCTGTGACTAAGAGCTAACGCCGTCTCTGCTGTTGCATACGTAACCACTCCCTGAATTGACTACCCAATTCCTAAGAGAAACATTGTTTTCATATCTCAATTCAGCTTAGAAGCTTGCTCTCTAGTGTAGAATTAGCCCTTTAGTTCTCTCCAAGTGCTAGGAAGACAATGAATACATGAATGGGTCACATTTTTAGATTTATATCTCATGTTCTTCCTCTTTTTTCTTTAAGTCTGTATGCTGATTTGAAAACATTGATATTTCTCCCCAAGTAGGACTTGTAAACAGAAAAGGGCATGCTAACACAGAGAACAATTATAATAGCCTATCTGGATGTTCTATGTACTAACATAATTCAGACCAGTTTGCAACCTCTTAGCTCTTCCTAGAACTCACTCTGCCGAAGTGGTGGAAATCTTGTAGAGAGAAGAAGGGAAGGAGATTCCAGTCACATGTATGTCCTGTATATATTGCCATAACAAAAAGTCGACAATGATTTCTTTTTGCATGGTGTTGATGCTTTTAGTAACTTGATCTTCTTTGTTTTGTTCAGAACTTCATATATTTCCTGAGAGATTCGTGGTATGTGTTAGTCAGCTTGCATTTGGTCATGATACTTGGGCAAACCAGAATGAAAAATCGGTATGTATGAAAAAAAAACCTCTGTAAGTAAAAGAATCTCTTTAATGTTGAGTAATCATGGTGGTAGTGGTGGTGGTGGTAGTAGTGGTTGTAGTGTGTGTGTGTGTGTGTGTGTGTTGGGGGGTGTCTTTTATTATCAGCAGTTCAGCATGTTTTAAGAGATGAGATGCCTGGCCTTCTGTTGTGCATGCTAACATTGATCAGTTAATGAGCTGATTAATTAATGTGTTGAGTTTTTGTTTCTTTCCCCTCCAAAACATTTAATATTTAGTTAGATAAGAAGTGTCTTGTCACTTTCAACTTTAAATGAGGCAACAACACACCAGAAAAACCTTGATGGTGTTTGTGATTGTAAATGAAGAGAAGTAAAAATCTGTGCTTCCACTGGAACTTTCCATTGGGGTCAGTGGCTTCTGAATTGTATTCCATGGTGAATCTCTGATGGTTTTCCTGAGAACTAGTGGTTCTCCCCAGTGTATTATTTCCTAGCTAATAGAGTTCATTTTCTCTTGCTCTCTTCTCATGCTAGGCTTGAGTTCTATCAGGGCCTTGTTCTGTTTCACTGGAGTTCTCTATTCAGACAAATAACTGTAGAAAACCTACTCAGAATGTAGCTTATATCTTTGTCTTTTAAGCTTAGCATGTACTCTTAACAGTATCCTTATTATTTGTTTATGTATCTTGCTTCAATCACACTTCAGTCTATTTAACTTGCCCTCAAAAAAATTTTAGGTCTACAGCTTGAACCTTCAATGAACAGGAAAAAAAAATATATAGAAGACATTAACCCAACCATAAAGTATGACATGATTATTATGCTTCTAAAATAGTTTATGGGGATATTAGATTATCCCTGTTGTTTATTATTTTTTAACCCATATGAAATTTGAAATTTGGCTCACATAGTATAAAATCAGGTTCTTATCTCATCTTAAGTAAATACATAAGAAAAGTGTTTCAGAGCCTCTGAGACAATAGAGACCCAGAAGAAGTAAAGAGCTAAAACTCATATTTGCATTTCGTTCCTTTGTTTTGAGCAAAGAATCCTTTCAAAAAAGCCAGTGCAGCCCTTTTATTTCCTCTTCATCCAACAAAACCACTCTACGTATGTACATAAAATAAGATCAGTGAAGCTAATTTGGCCAAAAGCATTAAAAGTTTATTCTTTGAAATATTTCCAGGACATTGTATTATCTTTGAAGATTAATAAATACTGAAGTAATTTTGTTGGGGTATATTTTAATAAATATTTCTTGACTGATTTTTCAGAGCAAGAAAGAATTGATCTGTAGTTTACAAAAACAATTATTAACTCTACCAGAATGTTATTGCTTGCAGATGGGAAAAAGAAGAAATCAGATCTTATATCTGATGTGTAATGTTAATACCTAATATATTAAATTGTTAAGGAGGAATTAAAGCATCTGAATACAAAGGAAACATTATCCCCTTAGGGGCTTTAGTATTTGTACAGATGTAAGTTTTCTGTAGCTGCTGTTACATAAATTCTGTAATCTGGAGAACTTCCTGATTATTGAGAACTTTCATCCTTAACCAGCCTAGACATTTTACATGTGGAGTTTGGATTCCTTATCTTTAACATGTTCTGATCTTTAGTAGGTACACAATCAAAGTTGACCATGTTAGCTCATAAGAAAAATGCCATTTATATCACGTTTTTTTTTTTTTTTTGTTAGTTTTAGTGGCTCTTTTTGGTTATGTCTCCCTTTCCAGTCACATACACACTTTCCGAGCAACAAAAAGCAAGAGTCAGTACTACTGCACAGCTCCATTGCCACAAGTGTCCCAACTTCAGCTGAGCACCTCCCCTCCTCAGCTTCTTCAGCCCACCACTTTCCCAGGTATGTTCTTACTAAAGGCTGTGAAATGCCCAGGCCCTCCTGCAAATCCCTCATCAGGCCAGTCATACTATCTTTCTACCATTGATATCTGACCTCTTTAGAGTTCACCTGTCTCAGCTATTTAATAAACAACCTTAGCCTTAATGATGGCTCTTGGCAGAGAAACAAGAAACTGATTCTCATGATGTACTTCAAACACCCAAAACTAATGATCAGCCTCTTCCCCAAGCATTTGAGTTTCTTTCCATTTTACATTGATGTTTACAAAAAGGTAGGGTCCATCTTATTCTCTCCTGCTTATCATTCTAAGAAATTTCTGACTAGGCAACGCTTGGGAACTTGGCAATAAACTGGAGCTATTTTCTTATATATTGTTATATGTTTTCTTATATAATTGTTTATATAACCCACTGTTTTGCCATCCACAGAAGCGATGGGAGGAAGGGCGGTGATCTTGTACCTGAGAGCAGCTTCAACCTCCCACTGGGACTGTAGCCATTTTTTTTTATTTTTTTTTTCTAAGTTTTTTTAATTTACATTCAAAATCATTTCCCCTTTCCTATTTCCTCCCTCCCCGAAAGTCCCCATTAAGGAGTTCTCCTTAAGTTCCCCATGCTCTCTGGATCACCTTTGTCTTAAGTGAGAATTTGTTAGGAAATCTGAGAGCATCTATTGGAAACTACTTTGCCAGGGAACTCTTTCAGCCTTCAGACTAGGAATCCAGAAGTATTTAGCACGTCAGTTCTTCAAGATAGCTGCATTGAAGAACATATACCAGATCATACAGCATAAAAGAAGCAGAGAAATTCCCTTCCTCTACAGAGCAGAGTGAGAGTAGATCTTGTTGTCCTTTTACCATCATGCCAGCAAAGTCTCTTCCCACTTTGTCAACTCTGTCTGCCTATGTGGGCACAGACAGTTGAGGAAGGCCCTCTTATTGTAATAGCCCTGCACTGGGTCCATGTGCTTGGGATGTGGGAACTGAGCTGTGTACTTTGGGAAGCAAGGGCATTATTATGAAATGAGTCACTGTATTTTTCTTACTAGAGTTTCTCATAAGAAATCTCAAAACTCTTTTAGCCTCAGATTTGACCTACTGCTGGCTGTGGAGCCAGAGTCATCCTGACAGTTTTTACCTTTGTTTGTTCTCTTCACTTTTTCTTTAGCAGCATAAAGAACATCAAGTCAGATTTTACTGTACTTGGAGATATTCCACAAAATTGGCCTCCTCTCTCTCTCTCTCTCTCTCTCTCTCTCTCTCTCTCTCTCTCTCTCTCTCTCTCTCTCTCTCTCTCTCTCTCTCCCCCCCTCCCTCCCTCCCTCCCTCTATCCCAAATTGAAGTCCCCTGTGTAGAGACTGTCCTTTTTCAGTTGTAAAGCCCTGGAGGTTTGGAGAACGCTGAAATTACTTACTAGTTTCTTTGATTTCTTTATTGAAGTTATGTAAATAACCGTGGACCTCTGTATATATCTGGGACATTTCAGGGTCATTGCAGAGCTACTGTTTGATTGTGTGTTGGTTACAAGCCACTCCTAGTCTCTGGAGACCATAGTTCCCATTCGATCTGACGATTACATTGAACAGAATGTTCTGGGTGCTGGCTCTATACCAGGATCTCCGCTGAGTTTCAGTGACACAAAATAAGAAAATACTGCTGCCCTCTAGCTGCTTATAGTCTGGGAGATTGACACTACTATTGACTGTCATGGTCACCTAAGATCAGGCATTGCCTAAAAGCTATGCATTTAGAGAATAAAACCCAGAATTTAGACTTCCACTCTTCGTTTTAAAGCTTTAATGTGTCAAAGTCTAAGATCCAATTAGATATAAGAAAATGACACATAGTGTTAGTGCTGCCTAAAAGCAGGTCCATGCACTAAGATTGTTGGGGGTTTCCATCTTCTCCTTCACCTGAATTGTGGCTGAGCTATGAAAATAGTGTCAAGTATGCACACACTCGCTCTTGCGCACGCACGCGCACGCACACACACCCCAGGGCAGGGTCCACTCTGTAACATGGAAGGATTGCTAAGAGGTCCTGGAAATCAACAACATTTAAACACTAAGTTCAATATATCTCCTACACCAGGCTGTGGTTTACAAACAAACAAACAAACCAACTTTCTCATTTATGAATATAATATTGACATAAAATTAATATCAAGCAATAAACTACTGTAGGTTGAATTATATTTAGCATAGGTCTTATACTCCTCAACTGTGCACCGTCCAACCTCTGTTGGCCTTATGAAAGAGAGGGTGTCACATTATCTCAAAAAGCCTTTCTCACATGGAATTTCTCTCAAGAAAAAAAAATAAAAATACACTAAATAAGAATTTTAATGTGATTTTAACACAAAGTAGTTTCTTAATGTAACAACAATCTTGTAGAATCTAGTCATTTTATTTTAGGGAAAATAAACAAGTTATAAGAAAACATTTTAGGCCTTATGTTTTTTAAAATAGAAAAGGCACAAATTAAAAAAGAAAAAAAAAAGAAACAGAAGAAATGTACTACATAAAAATTGGAGTGTGCTAGCTAACTTCTGTGTCCTGTGAGGCACTAAGTAGTCTATGATGTTTCCAAGTTTTGTATGAAGTATCCAATTTTAAGAAGCCATTTTTGTCTGTGTTTCTACTTATGGTTCATGGTAAATTACATGGAACTGTCAAGACATTTCTGCAACACCATGGAAAGGACTTGAGTTTGGAAGAAAGACTCTTTACTAGTTCCCATTTGCTAATAGTCCAAACTTGGTTATTCCTTAGCAGGTGAATCAGAATCCTGGATGCTCTTTGCATCAAAATACAAATATGCACAAGGAAAGTGAAAATTACCTTTGACTCTGAACCCAAAATAATCGTTGTTAACTAACCTAAATCTTTATTATTACTTCAGCCTTAATAACTAAGGTCAGTAGATATTTATTTTAGCTAGGACCCTGTTCATTTATATTAGTTCATTTCTGCTTTCCTATTGATATTCTATTGATGATATATTTCTACTTACTATATAAAATAGTCTTATCAAGTAGCAGAGGACAGCCTGTTTGGCCTCAGTTGGAGAAGATGTGCTGAATCCTTGAGAGACTTGAGGCCTCAGGGAGTGGGGAGCATCCTGTCTGGGATATGGTGGGGGTGGGGGGTGGAGGAAGAATAGGATGAGGAACTGTGGGAGGGAGATGGGGAGGTGGGTAAAGGCTAGATAAAAGAAAAACAAACAAACAAGAGTAATCTTAGTGAGCTTATCATAATTCTTTCAGTTTTATGTCCTTGATACATGGCAGGAGTCTGTGTCTTTTCCATAATGAATTTTTTCTTTTTCTTTTTTTTTTGTTAAACTAATAAAATTTATTTTAAAATATACAACTCGGCATTGACAATTTTAAGTCATCAAAATAATGTATTATAGTTAAATGCCTCTTAAATATATATGATATCTTCTGTATATGGGGTACAGAGCTAAACAAAGAATTTTCACCTGAAGAATATCGAATGGCTGAGAAGCACCTAAAGAAATGTTCAACATCCTTAGTCATTAGGGAAATGCAAATCAAAACAACCCTGAGATTTCAGCTCACACCAGTCATAATGGCTAAGATCAAAAACTCAGGAGACAGCAGGTGTTGGTGAGGATGTGGAGAAAGAGGAACACTCCTCCACTGCTGGTGGAATTGCAAGCTGGTACAACCAGTCTGGAAAGCAGTCTTGTGGTTCCTCAGAAAACTGGGCATGACACTCCCAGAGGACCCTGTTATACCACTCCTGGGCATATACCCAGAGGTCTCCCCAGCATGCAGTAAGGACACATGCTCCACTATGTTCATAGCAGCCTTATTTATAATAGTCAGAAGCTGGAAAGAACCCAGATGTCCCTCCATGGAGAAATGGATACAGAAAATGTGGTATATTTACACAATGGAATACTACTCAGCAATTAAAAATAATGAATTCATGAAATTCTTAGGCAAGTGGTCAAAACTGGAAAATATCATCCTTAGTGAGGTAACCCAGTCACGAAAGATCACACATGGTATGCAGTCACTGATAATTGGATATTAGCCCAGAAGCTCGGAATACCCAAGACACAATTCACATATCAATTGATTCCCAAGAAGGAAGGAAGGAGAGGCCCCTGGTCCTGGAAAGACTAGATGTAGCAGTGTAGGGGAATACCAGGACAGAGAAGTGGGAGGGGGTTGACTGGGGAACAGGGGGAGGGAAGGGGGCTTATTGGACTTTCGGGGAGGGGGGAACCAGGAAAGGGGAAATCATTTGGAATGTAAATAAAGAATATAGAAAATAATAATAAAAAAAGTAATATGCACTCAACCAGTTTTTAAAATCTATTTGGAACATTAAACATGATAGAATTAGAATAAAGTCTCTATGAAGTCCTCTATCAAAGTAAATTGTGACAGTTCCTGATTAGACAGAAATCTTTCCATCTCCAAGGGAGAATACACAGCATAACTGTGGCTTCATAGAATGAATTGGATAGTGTTCCTTCTGTTTCTGTTTTGTGGAATAGTTTGAAGAGTATTGGTATTAGGTCTTCTTTGAAGGTCTGATAGAATTCTTCACTAAACCCATCTGCTCCTGGAGGGTTTTTTGGTTGGGAGACTTTCAATGACTGCTTCTATTTCTTTAGGGGTTCTGGAATTGTGTAGATGGTTTATGTGATCCTGATTTAACTTAGGTATTTGTTATCTGTCTAGGAAATTCTTCATTTCATCCAGATTTTCTAGTTTTGTTGAATATAGGCTTTTATAGTAGGATCTGATAATTTCTTTTTTAAATTTCCTCAGTTTCTGTTGTTATATCTCCCTTTTCATTTCTGATTTTGTTAATTTGGATATTGTCTCTATTCCCTCTGCTTAGTCCGACTAAAGGTTTATCTATCTTGGTTTTCTCAAAGAACCAGCTCCTGGTTTTGTTGATTCTTTGTATAGTTCTTTTTGTTTCTACTTGGTTGATTTCAGCCCTGAGTTTGATTATTTCCTGCCATCTACTCCTCTTGGGTGTATTTGCTTCTTTAGTTCTAGAGCTTTCAGGTATGCTGTCAATCTGCTGGTGTATGCTCTCTCTAGTTTCTTTTTTGAGGCACTCAGAGCTATGAGTTTTCCTTTTAGCACTGCTTTCTTTGTGTCCCATAAGTTTGGGTATGTTGTGCCTTCATTTTCATTAAATTCTAAAGTCTTTAATTTCTTTCTTTATTTCTTCCTTGACCAAGAAATCATTGAATAGGACATTGTTCAGCTTCCATGTGTATGTGGGCTTTCAGTTGTTTTTGTTGCTATTGAAGATCAACCTTTAATCCATAGTGACCTTATAGGAGGCATGGGATTAGTTCAATTTTCTTGTATCTGTTGAGGCCTGTTTTGTGACCAGTTATATGGTCAATTTTGGGGAAGGTACCATGAGGTGCTGAAAAGAAGGTATATTCTTTTGTTTTGGGGTGAAATGTTCTATAGATATCTGTTAAATCCATTTGGTCCATAATTTCTGTTAGTTTCAATGTGTCTCTGTTTAGTTTGTGTTTCCCTGATCTGTCCATTGATGAGAGTGGGGTGTTGAAGTCTCCCAGTATTATTGGGTGAGGTACAGTATGTACTTTGACCTTTAGTGAATTATGTTTATGTGGCTATCTTCTTTTGGATTTGTTGAAAGATTACTTTCCTGCTTTTTCTAGGGTATAGTTTCCTTCCTTGTGTTGAAGTTTTCCACCTACTATCCTTTGTAGGACTGGATTTGTGGAAAGATATTGTGTAAGTTTGTTTTGGTCATGGAATATCTTGGTTTCTCCATCTATGATAATTGAGAGTTTTGCTGAGTATAGCAGCCTGGGCTGGCAGTTGTCTTTTCTTAGGATCTGTATAACATCTGCCCAGGATCTTCTAGCTTTCATAGTCTCTGTTGAGATGTCTGGTGTAATTCTGAAAGGTCTGCCTTTATAGGTTACTTGGCCTTTTCCCCTTATTGCTTTTAATATTCTTTCTTTGTTTTGTGTATTCAGTGTTTTGACTATAATGTGACGGGAGGAATTTCTTTTCTGGTTCAATTTATTTGGAGTTCTATAGGCTTCTTGTATGTTCATGGACATCTCTTTCTTTAGGTTAGGTAAGTTTTCTTCTATAATTTTGTGGAAGATATTTACTGGCCCTTTAAGTTGGGAATCTTCATTCTCTTCTATACCTATTATCCTTAGGTTTGGTCTTATTGTGTCCTGGATTTCCTGGATGTTTTGGCTCAGGAGCTTTTTGCATTTCGCATGTTCTTTGACTGTTGTATCATTGTTTTCTATGGTATCTTCTGTACCTGAGATTCTATCTCTTGTATTCTGTTGGTGATAATTGTGTCTATGACTCCTGATCTCTTTCCTAGGTTTTCTATCCCCAAGGTTGTCTCCCTTTGTGATTTCTTTATTGTTTCTATTTCCATTTTTAGATCCTGGATGGTTTTGTTCCATTTCTTCACCTGTTTAGGTGTGTTTTCCTGTAATTCTTTAAGGGATATTTGTGTTTCTTCTTTAAGGTCTTCTACCTATTTACCTGTGTTCTCCCATATTTCTTTTTTTTTGGTTTTTTTTTTTTTTTTTTTTTTGGTTTTTTGGTTTTTTTCGACACAGGGTTTCTCTGTATAACCCTGTCTGTCCTGGAACTCGCTCTGTAGACCAGGCTGGCCTCGAACTCAGAAATCCGCCTGCTTCTGCCTCCCAAGTGCTAGGATTAAAGGCGTGCGCCACCACCACCCGGCTCCTATATTTCTTTAAGGGAGTTATTTATGTCCTTCTTAAAGTCCTCTATCATCGTTCTGAGATGTGATTTTAAATCAGAGTCTTGCTTTTCTGGTATGTTGGGATATTCAGAGCTCGCTGTGGTAGGAGAACTGGGTTCCTATTATGCCAAGTAGCCTTTGTTTCTTTTGCTTATGTTCTTATCCTTGCCTCTTGCCATCTGGTTATCTCTGGTGTTAGCTGGTCTTGCTGTCTCTGTCTGTGGCTTGTCCCTCCTGTAAGCCTGTGTGTCAGCACTCCTGGGAGACCAGTTCTCTCCTAGAGGAATTTGGGTATGGAGAGCTGTGGCACAGGGTCAGTTCCAGGGTATAGATGGAAACTGGAAGGATCCTGTCCCCAGCTGTTCCTTAGTTCCTGTGTCCTGATGACTCTGGGTGGGTCCCTCTGAGCAGAAGTTGTGGCCTTACCTGTGCTCACAGGTGTGTCTGCACTCCTGGGAGACCCGCTCTCTCCAGGCGATATTTGGGTATGGAACGCTGTGGCACAGGATCAGCTCTGAGTGCTTTGGCCTCCATAATGATTTTTTACCATGGAAAATCTTGTTGTATTTTTATGGAAGTATTTGTGTACAATTTATTAGTTTGAGGGGCAGGGTCCTATTTCTTCTGTATGTTGACCAGAATCATACTAATCATGCTCCTTAGGATTAAGGGAAAGCTACAATCTCTTGTTTCACCATGTAGATCTCATAACAATCCCCTTTATGGACCAGTTTTCCTTTTTTCCTCCTAGAATGAAATATTCACTGATGTCACTAAGATATTGGTGTTTTCCTATGAAAATAGCTGTCATCGGCACAGGATAGGTCCTTCTAACAGCATTGTCTCAGTAGAAAGAATATTGAAACATCCTGTCAAAAGACAAGATTTAAGCGCTAAGTTGAATGGATCTCTTAAGTCAGGCTATTGTTTAATTCTAAAGCATTCTCACAGTGCTAGGCACCACAGAGGCTGACTGCCAGTTCCTTCTCCAGTTAGCTGGAGTCCAGTATCAGGTTAGCGTATGGTCAACAGATAGTCAGGGACAGATTGGTGTAATGCAGACTCTAGGACAGTCTCCTTTCGAAGCACCTCTTCCTGTGGCACCCCTCCCCACTACCCTTAAAAGACTCTTGATGAAAATCTCTAGTGATAGCAATGAATATGTTTTTGGTTGGCTCATTTTTCTAGACTATGACACAGAAAAATAGGAAAAAAAATATTTCTCAGCTTAGATCATTTTTAAAGATTAAATATTGCGTATTCATTATAGTAATTCAAGATCTTATTCTTCTTTCTTAATAATAAAAGTCTCCCAAACTTTAAACAGTAGTAGTGCAAATGAGATATGTTGTATTTTACCACCTGAAGGTAACCTGCTCACTACTGAATTCAAAGACTCTAAGATTAATAATTAGCTAGGGCAATAGAAAATGACCTATCTGGCCCTCTAATCCTTGTTTTGCATAATGTTGCTTCTATGTTCAGAGACATGAAATTTGTCCTCAGTGAACAATTATGCTACAGATTAATTAGGAAAAGCATAGTGTGGAATAGAGCAGAAGAAAGAGCATTGTTAATATAAAGAGCTGGCCTTGACCACTGCATTTCCCCCCATCACTTGCTGGAGGATCTCAGACACAGCATTTTACCTTTGGAAACCAGCCTCTTGGTCACAGAGGTAAACGTGATATGTATAATACAAGCCCTGCTAAGTTTTCCTACCAGTCAAGTGAAATAATAAATATCAAAGTGGCTTATAAACACTGAAGCACTTATGTGTACTAATTATTATCACCATCATTTCATTTTTCTCCAGAGAAGAATTCATAAAAATGCCATACTGCTAGATTAGTGAATGTTCATATGTCTTCTTCATGGCCTAGAATTGAGAGTAATACTTGGAAATTCCCATCTCCCAAGAAGTTAGGCCCTTGTTTTTGTGTGCTTCTACTTATCTTAGCAGTATTTTGCAACTATACAAACTGCAAAGGGCTAAGGGCTAAGCCCCCAGTAGTCAGCTGGTCCTGTGGCACTCTACTGGCCAATTGCAGAGACTACCCAGCTAAGCACTTAGGAATTATAGCAGCTGTCAGTAGATTCCTGCTGGGATGAGACTCTGGAGGGTAAGTAAAGCCAGTCATTCCTCTAAGGTCTTAGGAATTGGGAGATAGCAGACTTTTCAGGCCTAAATTTCTAGGAGTCCATATACCACAGAACACCCACATTGACAGCATAGATAGAGCCCCATGTATGAATGGGGTTGTGTTTGGAAAATACATCAATAAATGATTTAGAATCCACAGGAATTTTCCCAAGGAAACGATGTCATTATAGGGATGAGGTTCCCAGACAAGCCCCAAAAAGCTGTTCCTATCAGGAGATATGAGTCTTGGAAAGAGGGGCCCTGATTGTCTGTGCTCAAGGAAATTAGCAAGAGCTATTTCTTCCATAACCCTAGGCAGAGGGCCAGTTCTAGAAAGAAATTTGCAATGAGATAAGATGACTGTGATGTCTTTTTCTGGCCTTCTGCCACTTTCCCACTAATATCCAGGCTTCTTTAGACTGTCTTTTAGCTAGCCCTACTACCTGTGCTAGTGGAACACACCATACCTACCACTCTCTTCTCCCTTCCTGTCCAAGGTTTTGAGCTTAGCCACATGAAAAGTCACAGCAGTCTGCACCCTGAATGAAGGGTTGTAGAAGAGGTACTTTTTAACAAGGGGACTATGGAGATAGGCCAAGTTTCTCTAGGGTAACTCACAGTGTATTTTACTATTTATCTGATCAAAGTTAAGTGAATTTCATACAACTCTAACGGTGGTCAGTAGGTCCCTGTGTCAACTACAGACCCAAATCTATGTATTCTTTAAAATATCATGTTTTGTCATACTTGTCTGCACCAGACTCAACAGTAGCCTCAGCATGGTCAAGATTTATTTTTAGGTTCTCAGGGGGAGGTGAATGTAAACTGGAAAATCCCTGTGAAGTGTATACTTCCTACATGATAACTTCCTTGATTTTTCAGATACAACCTTCAGGGCTACATTCTTTGAAGCAACTTACAGGTATTTCCCTAGATTTGTATGCAACAGCTTCTTGGTCACACTTCAAAGTCAAGAATTTTTTTTTTCTTTCTTGAGACAGGATCTCATGTATCCTGTGCTGGCCTCAAACTCACTGTGTAGCAGAGGATGATCTTGGCCTCCCAACCATGCTGCTTCCTTCTCAGTGTTGGGTCTCCCACGTGTACCCCCATGCCCGGTTGTGTAGCACTGGGGCACAAACCTAGGGCTTCATGAGTGCTTAGGAAGTACTTACCTAAAATGAGCTACATACTCAGCCCTACGGAAAGAAAATGGTAAATTATTTTAAAGGAAAAAATCCATAGTATTTGTGTCTATGGGTCTACCACAGTCTACAAGCCTGGTTCTCTCTCCCCTTGAGATCCACCCTTTCTCTGAAGTGAAAGAGGGAAAGGCCTACAGGAAGGACATCACAGAACCTTTGAAATGGAGGACATGGCTGCCTTCTCACACTGCTCCACTTAACAGCTGCTGATCCCTGTCCCTCCAGCTTTGCTTAAAGTAACACAACACACATCTACTTACATTGTCCTTAGGAAAATGGCATCAGTGCTGTGGCAGTCGTCAGAGGCCACCTCCTTTTTTGTTTTTCCCCCTTGCTTCCATTCCTTTGAGTTTATACTGATACTGAGATTATGCTGACTATGTCTTTCCTTTTGCTATGATCCTGTTTCATCTGCATTTCCCCCTTTTATTCTCTTAACTTATAACTAGATAAGAAAATATTAGAAATGAACTTTGGAGGGTGCTTCCTCCTCATGCTAGAATGCATGCGTGGCATAGCCATATCACACTGTGGTCTGAGATGGTGTATTCTCATGTGGGAGCCTCATTTCAGCTGCTTCTCTCTAACCAATTCAGCCTTCCATACTATGTCATACTTCAGAACGTCATTGTACCTGAAAACCAGTCGCACTGCACTAAAGTAATAGATACATTAATGCTTTCAGCTTTATTCTTTAATACTGTTACCTAAATAAACAGATGTGATGTATTAAACTTTTATGCAACTCTTATTGTTTATAGAAGGTGTTGCTGGCAAAGTGCAGGGGCCTGGCACGTACAATAACTTAGAAAGTGCAACCAACTTGAGAAGCGATTCTGTGAATCTTGAGCCTTTTCATTTTTAACGGACAGGCAGGGCAACTGCAAATAGCATAGGGATGGCAGGGGAAATGAACTTCTTTTTACTGATGTCCCTGACAACTCCAGACTTTAGGTACAGCTTGATCAGAGACAGAGCATCCTGAAAACTCAGTTTCACACTACTGTCAGTTCTGCCAACCCCCGTGCTGGCTCTGTTCTCTGCCTGTATATGGTGGTTGATCCTGGCATCTCTAGGTCTTTCCTTCCCAGGGGGAAAATGAACAGACCTCTACCCAAGACAGCTGTGCCAGCTAGTTTTATATCAACTTGACACAAGCTGGAGCCATTTTGGAAGAGGAAACCTCAAAGAGAAAATGCTGCCACCCAATTGGCCTATGGAAAGCCTGTGGTGCATTTTCTTAGTTGATAATCAATGTGGTACAGCCACCTTGCTCTGGGCAGTGCCATCTCTTGGCTGGTGGTCCTGGGTGGTATAAGAAAGCTGGGTGAGGGAGCCATGAGGAGCACATCAGTAAGCAGCATTCCTCCCTGGCTTCTTCAGTTCCTGCTTTGACTTCCTAATGGGCTATGATACAGAAATTTAAGATGAGCTCAACCCTTTCCTCCCCAGGTGGCTTTGGTCAATATGTTTTAGTGAAGCAACAGAAACCCTAACTGAGACAACAATCATGCCTTTTTTTAAAAAAAAAAAAAAAAACAGGTCAAGAAATTGATGTTCAACAAAGACAAATCAGTTTTCCAAATCTCTTAGCCAGATGGCAACTGGATGCAATGGACTTTTGATTCAGAGTTACCTCCATCCTACACTGACAGCAAGTGATGTGTAGGCCACTCTGCAGAGAAGAGAAAGCACTGCGTAGGGAGGCCCCTATGGATAAGATGCTAGGAAAAGGACTTTGTGAGTTATGAATTTCTTTAGGTGTAGAAAGCATCTTTTCCTTTTCATAAACTGTAGGATTTGTGAAGATGTCAGGGCTTATTTGTTTGTTTTAAGCAACAATGCCAAGAAAAATAGTGCCAACACATTCTTGTTTCGAAAATATGCTTCATACACCTCTCCATACTCAAAAGCAAACCTGAGAGCAGGCCATTGGGGTTATAAAACTGGCCCTGGGACAAGCCAGAGCTGAGGGTGAGCCCTTGGGCCACGCTGTCCATCAGCTTTCTGCTCTTTGCCATTTTCTTTGTTGATAAACCCTAGACAGACCATCTTACCAGATCATGAGAAATGAGGATCAGTGACTTTTTGAGTATTCTATTATATTATAATACTTGGTGAATTACCTGCTTTGAAAATATAGTTGAGCTATTATTTTAACTTGAAGTGAATAAAACAGAAAGAAGAAACCTTCTATGAGAAACTGGGTTCAATTCTCAAAAGATGATGATGACGATCATGGTGATAAAAACATATTACTATATTAAATACTCCTTTGGAAGGAAAAATTGTACTGTCCTCATGTGACAAATTTTAAAATCTTGTGGACAGCAGTTTGGTGATCTAGTCGTTGTACAGGGTTTAGTCATGGCCGTGAGACATACCAAGAATACCATTCAGCAAGCAGGTCAATGATTTGATCTGGTCCCCCACATGTCACTGCAATTCCAGCCTCAACTAAGATTGAAGTCCTAATGTTTCCAAAAGAAGCTACATTTGTCAAATAGTCACTGGCATTGCCACCTCACGCTGCTTGCTTAGTTCCTGACCAACAACACCTAACCCTGAGCCACCTATTTTGGGAGTAACATTGGTATGTGTCTCCATTTCTCTGCTTTTCAATGAGAAATGCTCCCAAAGCATTGTTTAGAGCTGTACTGGCCAAGGTGGTTTGAATTGACTGCATTCTGCCTGTAAGCATTTGAAAGACAAGTCGAAAATTATACCCTCCGTATGAGGTCTGTATGTATGTCTGGCTGTCATAAACTCAGTGTATAAATGTTGTTCAATATTTTTATATTGATTACATATTATAATATTTTATAGATGTTGTTAAATAATACATATTGAAATTTAATTCCACCAGTTTCCTTTTACTTTTTTAATGGACTATAGAAAATTTCAGGTTACTTGTCCAGCTCTTAATATGTTTGTACTAGAGAGTTCTGGGTCTTCCCTCCACCTATGGTAGGTGCTTAAGTCTCAGCTTTTTCCCAGAACAGCTACTTCCTATCCAGGTAGCATTGCATTTTTGCTGTGGTCTAAGGCCTGCGTTCTCCTCCTGGCAGCATGTCCATTGATGTTTCATTTCTCTTCTTCTCTTCCCTTTGGGGACACTTTGGTTCTCTTTCCTTTCCAGTGGTTCCTTTGTCTCCTTTTCTGCATCTTCAACATCTTTTCATGTGCCTTTTCTACCCAAATTCATTCCCCTGTAGATCTCCTCTGTGTGGCTTTGGATGCCATATGGAAGGATTTCCCCAGTTTGCATTGGCAGCTAAAGAACAGAACTGTATTTTGGTGAATTGTAAGCTGAGACATCCAAGAACAAGGACCGGCGGCTTTGCTATGTAGGGAAGAGTGTGATCTCTGCTTCCAAGGTAGTACTTTACTGCTACATCATCTGAGAGAGGGGGGGAATACATGATCATGTGATGAAAGACAGAAGGGCCAGCGTGAACTTCCTCTGTTGATCTCTCTAAGGGAACCTCATGTCACTCATGAGAACAAAACTTCACAACTTAAATTGCCTCTTAACATTGACAATAGCTGAATTTGAGGGCAGGAGCACAAACCATGTTATATGTTTGTTTATTTCTCCTGTTAACAGAAGCTCCATGAGACAAGGCCTTTTCCTGTTAGTGTGCATCTTTTCACTAAGGGCTCCAGGCTCTGTCTTCCTGAGCTCAGTGACTCCTGATTGGATCATTCTACTACATTCTGCTCAGTTACCAGTACCATGTGTTTTTAAAACACTTCACTAATTCTGCTGGGTATAAGAATCACTGGGGATCTTGCCTAAAATATACCTTCCCTGACCCCAGCCCCTAGGGATATAAATGCAGTAGATTCTTGGTGGAATGTGTTATATTTCTTAACAAGGTCCCAAGATGATTTTTCTGGATAACACTAGTACACTTTGCAAAGTTGTCTGTCTCATTGCACCAGGTTAAGTTAATTTCTCTATATTGCTTTCTTTCTTGAATGTTGTTTCATGTTTATCTGCAGAGTGTGAATCACCTAGGAACCTAAATATAGATCTCTTAGCCCCACTTCAGACCTTGTGAATCAGAACTTCCATGAAATGAGTCCTAGGATTCATTTCAAAAGGGGAGGAGGGGCCTGCCTTGGTGCCTCTGCTGCAGCCAGTCTTCTGCTAGAGTCCAAGCTGCTCTTACAGACTCTCTGAGGAGGTCCTAACTCCAGAGCAAGGAGGGGTCTTCTTTGCCATTTTAAACCCCTTTCCTCATTTATCCCACAATGTTCAAAATTGCTGTTCAGTAAGTCAGGTCAGCATGGGATGAACACCAAGAGGTTATTCACAGTTTCTACGTGCTCTCGTAGCTTGAATATTGACCATCAATTCAAGGACATTTCAAATCTGGGTGTAACAAGTGTGGACTAGCTGTTGACCTTGCTTTGGTGGGATGCCCTCCATCATCCTTTCAGTCCAGGAACTGAGTGTTCCCCAGATCTGAGCAGACAACGTGGCATATGTCCTTCCTCATTGCATTGTCACACTTTGCCTGCTCAACCTTCCTTTGGATCTGTATAGTGGGACATGCTTGGACAGCCTTCAACCTTGAAGTGTATTCACTGATCTCCAGAGAGATTGTGAGAGAGGCCTTACCCCTTTGCCCTAGAACCTGCCTGGACTACAGAAGTTACTGATGGCAGGGTACTTGCTCAGATTAGACTTGTAGAAGCAGTAGCTTGTCCTGCTTCTGTTGTGATACTTGCTCAGATAGAAAGCTCTAAATCCAGAACCCAAAATTGAAACAAAAAGAAGTGGTAGGAATTGCTTAAGTGGTTAGGAATAGAGTGTGCCAAGAAATGATATTCACAGAATTTGTCCTTGGCCTAGATGGCCAGCAAGCTTTCAGGTTGTGAAGTTCCCTCCTGGTTAATCTACTTCCTAAGTACCTGACCTCCATAGTGTGCCTTCTCTGAACTTGAAAGAGTTAAGTGCTTGCTAGCCTCTTTGAATATAGTAGATTTGTCTCTATTCCTTGCATAAGGTCAGCTCACTGCTCAGACAAAATCTAAAGAGTAGTGGTGTCAGCTCTGCTTGCTCTAGCAGCAGCGCAGCTGGACTGGTGTGCTCCATCTGTTCGCATCTTGGACTCTTGTCTATGGATAAGCAGCAGATTTCATTGTTATGCCAGATTAGAAAAGCAGTAATCAGGAGAAAATCCCTTTGGGAAATCCTATTCCCAGGTGATGGCTGCTTCTTTAGGATAGTGAGTCAAGAGGACAGCACTAGAGCCCACAAGCTGTGATTTAGTAACAAAGGGATGTGAACTGACCCAAGAAATGTATGAACAAGAGAGGTCTAATGAGTCTTGACAGTTCAAGGACTGAGGAAGGAGAATAATCATTTTTTCCCTGCCCACCCAGTCTTCATATAAATGTAAATATGTCTCCTTCAACAAATTACCAAATGTGGTTTTAATTTATAAGCTACAGACCAGCCTTGCTGAGTGTGTACTCAGGAGTGTGTGTGCGTGAGCGCATGCGTGTTCTCTCTTCTCTCTCTTTCTCTCTCTCCCCCTCTCTCCCTCCCTCCCTCCCTCTCTCTCTTTCTGCCTTTCCCTTTCTTACTCTAACTGGCCTCCCTCCTTCCTTTCCCCTCTCCTCCCCTTATCTCCCCCACTCTCTCTTTTTTTGAAGTCACAGGCTTTATACTTCTGAACTGGACTTCCCTCCTCCCCTCCCCTTCCACTGTCACTTTTCTTCCAAAGACATCCCTGACTCCATTGTTGGAGAACTTTAAGACAAGACTAGACTGCTGCATTTCTAAAAGACTTTTTTTGAAGTTCCCAGAGGAAATACATGTGCTTTTTAGACATAACTAACTCAGTAGCTGAATCCACACTGAGATTGAGATTTGAAGAGCCTGTCGCTATCACTGTACCACACTTGATACAGTGGATGCAGAACCCATTGTTGTTATTTATGACCCTGTCTGCCTTCCATTGTGGGCTTCTTCCAGCCTTGGGGAATTTACCTCATTCCTAATAGCAAAAGGCTTTCTGGTTCCCACAGAGTTGTTCAAAGCCTGACTCATGCTCCTTATGTTAATTGTTCAGCTCTGAAAATACAGCCCTTACAGGGTGTGGCTGTGAGGGGAAATCAACTATTTACAGGGCATGCAGGACATGTTTAGAAGTGTTTCACACATAAATCTCCATCATTCCCAATCTCTCTCAGCCTCCCCTCTTTTGCCTTCCCCCTCTGACATAACTTGAAGTATTCTTTTTCCAAAAAATAATTTTAGGAAACAACAAACTAAAAAAAAAAAAAAGACATATTACAATACAATATAAGCCAATAAAGCCAGTTATACTTTGTTCACTGACCAATTTAGGTTTCAAGTGGACATGCCTTTGAAAGGTCCTAGCCCAGGTCTGAAGCCACAGTCATGGCTGAGAGTTCATGGACTCTCCTAAATTAGTATTGTGAGGTCCAATTAGATCAAGGTTTTAGAGATACACTGGAATAATACATTTGCCTGCCATCCTCCAGAATCTCAAGGACTATCACTATTGATTCCCTAAGGAAGCCTACTTTAAACAAAGACCTACTGATAGGTACCAAACTGCTCCTTACGGGTCACAACATTGTATAGGAATTTGATGTGGAAGAATGCTTAGTATCCTAGACAACAAGAGCTGATAACACCTTATCTGGACTATCAGCCTCTAACCTAAGGGGAGAAATTCCAAACACATTACATGGGTCAGCTCTGGCAAAGGTTGGCAGACTTTTAAATTTCATAATCACCTCTTTATGAAGCTTCATAGTTATGTTTTTTAAAGGCAGATTATCTGTGTATAAAACCATAGCTGTGATTCCTATAAAAAGGCAGAGACTCTTAGGTTCTTTTGTTGTTGTTGTTTGTTTGTTTGGCAACCAAGATTGAAAAACTCCATTTTTTAAAAATACCAATATTAAAAGGTTTAAGTTGGTACTGTTTTAAGGTTAACAGAGGCTATATTGGTAAATAAGGGAAATGTGGAGAGATTCTCAGGATTGTCAGGATACTGGCACTGTCCTCTCACAAGCATGCTACCACTGGCTCAGAGACTCTGCCCTTTGGAGTTTGGGGCCACAGAGATACCAGATATTGTTCTAGATGGCTTGGGATCCACAGTTTCACATTACAGTTGTGTATGGTACATATTAGTGCATGAATTGAGCAGACAAGAATACAAAAGCAGTTGTGACCCACACCAGAAAATACCCAGCTGAAAGCAGTTGAAACAGCCAAGAACAGCAGTCTCTTATTTAGTATTTACAAAATAAAGCTGTCCATCTGAGCCTTCCTAGTGTAACTGTTTTCTCTGGTGTTCAGCTAATAGACTCCTGTTTGAACCTTTGTTTTCTTTTGGAGTAGACAATAAAAGCCCTCCATGGAATGTCTGATTATTTTGCTGAGTGTGCAGAGATTTCACCTTCTCCTGGTACAAAGCTCAAGAGGAATGCTCTGAAGGAAATGTAGGTCCAGCATGTTTCCTGTGTCTCATTTTCTGACTGCCTGTGTGGATAGTTGTATCACTAGAAGAGTCTATCACTTAATAACAGTGTGTATGGAACCTAATCAGAAGCCCCTCATTGGTTCTGCCCACAGCCATTTATTAATACATGTCCTTCCCACCTTCCTGGTGCTCTTGCTTTCTGGACAGTGGGAATAGACTCCTTGCTTCACAGGTGTGTTGCAAGAAGTGATTAATTATAAGTTCTTTGAAGATGAAAAGCACCTACTGGTGGTGTGTTTCACACAGTTCTTGAGGCAACTGCAGACAGACCTAAAAACTACATTCCTTTTGTAAGATGCTTGTTCTGTCTTTAATGTAATTATGACAACCCTTGGGCCCCTTACAGCAACATATTTATGTTTTTTTTCCACAAAGCTTAGCCAAAGTAAATATTCCAGCTTCAGTGCTTGAATTTAGTGGCTGAAGAAGTTTCTTGCTATTTGTAAATGTATTGTTGTCAACTCTTTGCCAAAATTAAGAACTTAAGTCTCTCAGCTTCTTGTGAAGTTTCTGTCCTGCCCTGGAAGTTTGTTTTATAGTTAAGTAAAGTTTGTCTTATTTATTGTGTATCCTGTGGAAGAGGAAGATTAGATGATAGATAGATAGATAGATAGATAGATAGATAGATAGATAGATAGATAGATAGATAGATACATAGATACATAGATAGATACATAGATAGAGACAGACAGATGGACAGATAGATGATAGATAAACAAGATAGATACACTATTTGTTATGGTTATACTTTGCTTAATGTTAGCTGTCTGAATTTTTTCCAGGACTGACCAAGTCCGATAAACTGAGGCTTATTCTCATATGGTTTATGAATAAGCCAGCGTGTAATACCTTAAAATGTCAGGAGGGAATTTTCAGATTAGTATTTTCTTACAAATAGAAATTGTATGTGTACATATTTTTGCATATGTGTCGGTATGCACAAACATACTGTGTTTTGGGTATATCTAAGCATTTCCTCCTACAAAAAGTCAGTATATCAACCCCAGGCTGTATTTGCCTCTAACATACAAAAATGGGTACCTGTTTGCTTTAGTTAAAATGATTCATTGTGATTCCATTGATGAGCCAATAATGAAAATTTCGAACATATCCTAGTTTAGTGGAAAATGGGGATGTTGTTACTTCATACATTCGATATTCAGCATACACTTTGGGGAATTTCCTAGATATGCCAGGGTGTTAAGAAGCTAGCTGGTACATGCCTTGTTCTTAGGAGTAACAACCAGGGAGTGGGAGTTTGGAGGATTCCATGCCATTGCAAACCTCATATGCTCTAAAATGTTATTGTCTGTTTTAGTGTGAGAAGAACTGAATCAAAAGGCACTGATGTGAGCAAACCACAACCCAGCGGGGACCTCGTGGGAAGATCTAGTGACTCAGTAATTACTGTGGTACCACGGAGGAGGGATGCCTCAGCCATTCTCCTGTCAGAGTCTGTGGGTCAAGCACAAGATGACATAAGAGCAGCCAAGAGCCACCAGGAGCTTCCTGTTCAAAAGCTGGAAAATGTTTCTCAGACTCAGCCAGGAGACACTTGCAGCCAGCAGCAACTTCATCCTGGGGAGTGGTTAAAGACGGAGCTTCTAAGCAGGAGCCCTGTGTATAACTATGAGTCAGCATCACCAGGTCCAAAGCAAAGTCCGAGAGCAGCCAAGACACAGCAGAAACGCAGGAATTGTGGCTCTGTGGAAGACTCTGACCACCGCAGGAGAGTTTCTCTTGGAAATGAAGGATTAGTCCCAGAGGATGCAGCGGTGGAAAGGAGCACAGCTGTCAGAGTTTTGCCAACCTTAGAGTTGTCAGATCCTGGGTTGCTTTTGAAACAAGATTTGGCAAAAGCCACAGCTAAGGAAGAGCTACATGCTTTGGAAAATCTCCCCTCCAGACATCTTATGACAAACAACCCAGGGCAGGCACAGCAAACCGGCTCAGCTGCAATTACTGAAAGATTAGCTACAGTTCAGGGCGGCCCCAGCAAGAAAAGAAAGAAATTGCAAAGTTACAGCAAAGGATGTAGTGGCAAGAAAAACTAAGTATTCAGTATCTGGGGTACTGGAAGGAATTAGGGCATTTACTTTAAATAAACAAATATTTAGGAACTAGAGTTATATCTCAGCTCTTAAAAGCACTTAGTGTCCTTACAGAGGACCCAGGTTAGGTTCCAAGCACCTACAAGGTGATTCACAACCGTCGTGAACTCCAGATCCAGAAGACCCGACACCCTCTGACTTCCATGGACACCAGGCATGCGCATGGTATGCATATATACCAGACAGAACACACACACACACACACACACACACACACACACCTTTTTGTAAAACTGTTTGTGTTGGAATTGGCCTTTACAGTTACCTCCTGGAGGCTGTTTTCCTGACAGACTTATTACTTTCTCATCATATTTATAACTGTCTCCAGAAAATACTATATTGACAAAGAACCATCCACTGGTCAGGGAGTAAACTCTGTATCTAGGACCCTAAGGAGAAATCAGTAATGGTGGCCTTCTTACCCATCACTATGAAGACCTCCTGATGGGAGAGAGAGACAGTACCAGGTACTGCGGACCAGTTCTTGGGCTGCAGTCCTCTTACTCCTCAAACTGAGTACCTGACAGTAAGAATAAGTCAGCAGTCTCAGCATGTGGTTCTGTGAGGAATGCAGGTACTGGGGTCTCAGACCTATGGAATAAGGAATTTGATTCTGAAATAGGCTAAAGTTGAAAACAGTTTCCTAGAACTTACTTCCTACAGCCTAGTTACCATGACTTACATCCGCTGGGGCCACATATGGAAATGTACACCCCTGTTCTTCCTTCAGACCTGTAAAGTATTTAGATTGGATTTGGTGTGTGAGTCACTTTGTTCCCAGGTTCTACTATAAGATGGACATAATGCCTAGGGAGCTGTTACATCTGTATTTGCTGGAAATGTATGGCTAATTCATCTCAGTCTTAGGTGAAGACATGGAAGAGGTGTGTCCTATGTAGCACAAGTTTGACCCTGTCCTTGTTCACACCTCCCATATTCTGGTTACAGTTAAGACAGACCAGAATCCAAAGGGAGTGCAGTGACCATTCCAGTTCCCAATTTGGAAAATTTCCCAGGGTATTTAAATGTTCTCTTCAGTTGTGTAGCCAACTCTCAAGAAAGACAGGAAGCCAAAGTTGTCAACCTGGACGTTTCATCTGGTCACCCCAACCTCAAAGGACCTGAAACTACTTGCTGGTATTCCTTTCCTTTCCCACTTAGCTTTTTTTGTTTTCTTGAGAGCTGATTCCAAGATGTTGAGTCCCCAGTGGAAGCATGAGTAGTCAACTATTTGTACACCAAGAAGCATCTCACTCAGAGCTCAGAGGGTGCTTCCCTCTCGAGAGCTAAGATATTCTAACCTGGAATAGACTGGATTTTAATTGTTTAATGGTTAAGGTCATATTCTGTACTTAATTGTACTTATACAAAGGATGTGCTTTCAAAAAACGTTTTGCTTTTCAAATATGTTCTCTTATAGTATAGGAAACAGTGATTATTGTGAACAATGAGTTAAAAAAATAGTATGTTAGGGTTGTAGATAGATGTGGCCTTTTTGTCTCAGCCTTCATGCACAATGGATTTTAACAGGATTAACAGAGCTCTGGACTGCCACACTCTGCCATATGTTTAAGGAATTTTGCCCACAATCATTTTCCTTCAGCATGTTGGAAACACCTTTACATCTCTTGTTTATTGAATGATTTCACAACTCTTTGAATATATGGATAAAGGGGAGAATTAATCCCAAATGTTTTGTTACTTATTAGGTGGAATATTAAGTATTGTACTGTTGGGAATGGTATGAGTTTTTATATTCTTAATTACTATAACAATTTGGCATTTGAAAGTCTACGAAACTGTCAGGATTGATAGTCAAAACTAAGTTCTTCAGCCCTTTCATCCTTCAAATTAAATTTATATTCAGGGCCCTGTGATTCTGATACTTAGAGGAAATGTTCAATTCCATTGATAACTAAACTCAAGACTTTTCTAATTATCTGAGATGCTAAGCCACCTCCATGTATTATCAAATGAGACATTTTAGTAGATGAGAGCTGGTTAGTATTTTTTGTATTTTTAGTATTTGTATAGTTAGTATCTTTTTGTGTTTTCTTTCTTTCTCCCTCCTCCCCCAATTTAAAAACATGGAAAAGCTGTCCTGGAGGCGCGGCACCTTTAGTCCCAGCACTTGGGAGGCAGAGGCCGGCGGATCTCTGAGTTCGAGGCCAGCCTGGTCTACATAATAAGTTAGTAGACAGCCAAAACTACACAGTGAGATCTTGTCTCAAACAAAACAGTATGGAAATCATCTGTGACTTTTCTTGCATGATTGCTTTTCTTTGCCACTGGTGGTCAACTCACCGAGACATGCATATGACTTGGGAAGTGGAAAGAGGCACCTGATGCTGGAATAGCTACAGTGTTGTTCCCTTATTTCATGCTGAGGAAGTACAGAAATGTATTTAATTTTTTGAAAAATAAGACTCATGGGCCATTGGTGAAGGGGGTGTTCTGCATGTGCAGTGACCCCTAAGACAACAATAAGAAAGAAAAAGACACAAAAAGTCACTGTATTTTGATGTTTGAAGAATCTAGTTTATCTCTGGATGGAGCTTCTCAAAGTGTATCTTGGCAGTGATGATGGGGTCTCGGTATAATTGTTTTATGTTTGATGTCTTCTTTTGATTTCAGCAGAGATTGTACCTCTCATTGGCCTTTGACTTCAGAAAAAGCCCCGACTAGGGCACACATAGGGAAGGAAATATCTATGCCCTAGAGAATGACCTGGGATCAATGTCAGCCTTCATGGTTTTTTAAGCTCCTTGGCAGGTTGTACTGTAATAGTTCCACAAAACGGTAGTGAATGGCCCTCTGAATAATAAGCAACTTTTCAAGAGCCAAAACACGCACTGTGCAGCATGCTGGGACTAGAATATGGAAATTGTCTTAATTTCTTCTTTTCTCTTATGAGGAAATCACTGCACTTGGTTTGTCAAGACAAGAGAGTTCATTCCCCGGTATTGAAACAGTGATGAATTGAAACATGTTGGAGCAAGTTTAAAAAAAAAAAATCAAAATTAAACTGGTTTCTCTTAAATAGATTAAAGCTTTCCACAGTACAAAATAAATTAAGCACTGTAAAATGATGTTAATTCAAGTAATCACTCAGTAGAGAAGTCTAAGGGCATATACATAAATATATATATATATATGTATATATATATATGTATACATATATATATATATACATATATATACCATCAGTCCTGCAATTCCAGGGTATGATTAAACTCTCAGAAATCTACTGATTCCCTCTAATTTGGTTTCTATATATATTTAACAAGACAGGAAGCAAAATGTATGTCAGTATGTAGCATAACAGAGAGAACTTGGGTGAAATTTTCTTCTAATTGTGAAGACCCATTCGGACTGGGCTTGGAGTATCTCTAGGTATGTCTCATCTGTCACAGTGTCCCCATACTACATTAAAGTTTCCATAACCATTCTGACCAGAGGCTGAGTTTTTGTTTATTGAAGTAAAATCAGTAAAAGCATGCAGTTGGCTCCCCAAAGCATCTGACCGGTGCTGATAGGTGCTGATTTGACAGATTCTCAGACTGAGTTCCAGGTAGAATTAGACAGTACCACAGTCTCCAGAAGAGCTCTCCTCCTCTCATTTAAGTACGTTTATTAATAAACTGAGTGTCCACAAAATAAAAACACTTTGTAGTGAAATTTACCTGTTTTATGAATAAATATGTGGGTTTTGTGAATTTAAATAAGTTTATTGTGCAATTTGCTTACTTTGCAGATAGGAGAATCTCACTATATGTCATAGTTCTAACACACTATGTAGCCTACACAGACCTCAAAGTCTGGGTCCCTCTGCCTCTGCTAGGAGTGTGTGTTCATGTGTGTGTGTGTTAGTATATGTGAATGAGTGTGTATATGTGTGTGAGAAGAGAGAGAGAAAGAGAGAGAGACTTTAAAAACAACTGAATTAAGTTCAAAGAATACATATCCAGAGTACTTTGTTCTGAACATGTTATTTTTTAATTATGCTCTGCTTGTAAGAATGTCTTTCCTCCCAGGAGCATTTCTTGGGTTTTAGAAATCTTGTTAAGTTAGATAAAGGAACTATTTGAACCACTGACCCTTAAGATTTAGGTTCTGAAAACCTAATGAGAAACATTATGATTAAGTTTGACCCTTAAGGTCTGGGCTGTCTTAACAGTAGGAGTTTGTTCCCATTGTGTTCCTAACTGCGTTCCAACAGACCTGGAGGGAGGGGGCATCTTTACATGGTCTTGACACCTTCCAGAAAACCCTGACATTCCCCAAGTGAACTCATTTACATGTTATGTGAGCATCTTGTCTTTGTTCAAGACTGATTGAAGTTCTGGACCACCTCTTTCTCTATATCACCTTATATCTTGGACGCTTGGGCCTCTGGTCACTATAAATAAATTTCCCAGGTGGCCCTATACCAGTCCTCCAATAGTGTCAGTTCCAAAATGTAAGTAGATCTGTGTGTGAAATGTGAAGAATGACTGAAAATTGGTAAACCCATTTCATAGTGGTTTTGGTCATCCTGGTACACTGTGTGCCAATTCCCACACAATGGATAGCCTGCTGGGGATGGAGTAGGGTGGAAACTAGAGAGCTGAGACAATGGAACAGCAAGGTGCTGCAAGCTGCAAACCCTGGGTCCAGAAGCTACATTGCCCTTAATTAATTTTATGTGTGTTTTAGTATAAGCCACTTAACCTTCTGTCTCTTCATCTATCAGAATTGTCTAGTATTTGAAGTATAACCCGTAGCCCTCTGAGTGCTGAAATGAGCATACCACACCCATTTGTTAATTTCCCATCTGTTTAGAAATGCGTCCTTACAGCGGGCACTGGTTGGAATCTCCTGTGTAGTTTGTAGCTCAGTCTAACTCCCTGGAGTAGGCTGAGCCTGCAGTTTAGTATTTTTAAAGCTCCTCAAACAATGATTCGCATGGAATGCCATAGTTACGAAGTACTTTTTCAAAACAGAGTATGTATACTTATGTAAATCCTGGATGTTGAAGGAGACACAATTGACCCAGAAGAATAGCCCTTTAAAAAGAGGGCTTTCTCCCAATCCGAAATTACATCTACTTTCAGACAAATGAGTAGGAAGTCTTTAGGGACAAGGTGTCAATCAATAGTAACGCATTTTAATCAAAGAGATGTGTTTTCTTTACTTCTGAGCCTCCTATTCTGATGCATTAGACCCTACACATCCAGACATATCATTCCCCACATTGAGATACTGCTACCCTCCTTCGGAAGATGAGCCTTCAAAGTGCCTAAATAATTGTCTGGAATTTCTACATAAACCTCTGGGGTTTGCCTTTGATCCATGATCATTAATATCATTAATAGGCACTCTAAAAGTGCATGTGAATCTTAAGCTAGCATTTGGCAGAGCAACGGAAGAATGAACGCTTTTAAAATAGTTTGGCTCAGAACGTGCATGTGAAATAACCCTGTGGGAAAATCGGGAGACTTTCTCCTCCTGCAGAGGATTACCTAGGATGTGATACTGACCTTGTGTTTTAACTCCAGTTACATTTCTTAAAACCTCATTCATTACCCAGCCTGATTTATATTAAAGGCTAAAGTAACCTGTGAGAGGCCTCAGTGATGATGTACAGTTTGTGTTTGTTGCTTCCTGCACAGTTCCCAGCAGACATTTTTATCATGTGTGTGTGCCTGTGATTGTGTGTGTGTGTGTGTGTGTGTGTGTGTGTGTGTGTGTGGTTTCTCTCATAAGAAAACCAGTTTCTGCCGGAGATTTACTACAGCATTTCTCTCAGAAACTAACTGGAGACTTTTCTTTTCCTGGGGCTCTACAGCAATCAAGCCCCAGAAGGCCGAGTGTGTCAGGGTGAGCAGATCGCTGACCTCCACGGGGGAGAGGTCACTTCAGCACATAAGACTCAAAAGGGAGGAAGAGAAAGCAACTCCACAGCAGGGATTTGACTTGCTTTAGGGCAGAGGGGCTTCTGTAAAGGAGTCCCCAGTCTCCCACGCCCTTTCGCCTGCTCTTCTGAGTGCAGCACTGTGCTCGGCGCACACACACCACATCACACATACACAAGCACACTCAGCCCTAACTCCTCAAAAAAACGCTTCACACCCTTCCTCCACCTGCCCCTAAGCTGTGGACAGATTGACAGCCCCTTCTCCAGAGGAGGCAGGTGATGGATTAACTGGAAATTTTTCTAGGCCCAGTGGCTCTGAAGACCTCTTTTAGTTCCTCCTTCACACGCCTGACTGGTGAGAAGATCACAGAGGATTCTTTCCCAAACCCATTGTGGGTGCCTGGGAGGGCTTAGACCAGCTCATCCATTCTTGTCAGAGGAAGGTGAGTTGGTAAATCAGAGCCATCCCCAGCCAGAATGTGGAAGACTAGGCTGGGGCATTTGGGACGCATCCCAGAAGGAGGAGCCTAGGAAAAGTCTTCAGGCAGGATGCCCGAAACTTGTGGAACAGCAGCATGGTTTTATTTACATATTGCCCTGAAAATGCTACCCTGGTGAGCTTTTTCCTTGTGCCACTCTGCTCACTGGGTGATGCAGAGGAAGCACGTGGAATGGTTTTCTCCAGGGGCTCACCAGTGAGAAGGGCTCTGCCCGGCTCAAAGTATGTCCAGTACCGGACCAGAGGCTCTCTGTGCAAAGGTGTAGGGGGGCTGGGGAGGGTACCTGCTGTTATGAGTTTTATTGTGAAGTTAAGAATCTCAATTTGGGAAAGACTTAAAGACAAATATGTCCATCCATCTATGTTCTGTGAATACCAAACACTGTAGGAAAACGAAAATAGGCTGCTATTAGTTTTTCAACTGTAATGTGGTAAGAGTACATTAAAAAATGAAGGTATTTGGTTAGATGAACACATATCACAGAAGAGCTTATAAGCTGCAGGAGTCCCCCTCCATCACTCTTGGAGAGAGAGGGCAGGAAGAGAGTAGCATTTTAGTGGGGGAAAGAAGAGCTGTGGGTATAGTTATGGAGGCTTGCCTAGACCAGCCAGCGGTAGCCACCAGTGGCTCGCTGGACATGGCCACCTTTGCTTCATTCATGTGATCTGTATTTTAGTAATTTTAAATACACATATAATTTTCTGGGATTTCTTTCTCCCAATGAGGTCGGCATATGGGTTGGGGCTTAATCATGTCACTGCAACTATCAGAAGACACCCCATTGAGATTTCTGTAGCAGTAACACAGTTTTGAAAATGCTCATGAAGTTTCCTGTGTATTCGTGTGTGTGTGTGTGTGTGTGTGTACATGTACAGACCTGTGTGTACACACAAGCAAGGGAAGGGTGAAACCTATGGAAACCTGTTTCCTCTCAGAACCCCCTTTCCTGTGATTCATTTTCTAATTCTATGAAGCAGAACACAGAAAGGAAGTCTGAAACTTCCCAGGAACAAAGGGAAAGCCCAAAGGGCTGGGCCTTCATCTGTGATGCAGAGAACACCCATTGCTCCTGGACTTGGAAATGCCACAATCAAGATCCATGTAGCTAAAGTATGTCTCAGTATCTTCTCACTGGAACCCCCATGAGCCTTCCTGTTTATTTCCTGTTTAGCACTGATCATAGAGGTGTCACCCAAGGCTAGATCCTGACAGAAACCGAAGTTCCCAGATGAAGCACACAACCAAGCAGCCCAGGAAGGAGAAGCTCCAAGTTCGAGCCCAGGCCGTTGCTGTTTCTTGAGGCCTCAGTTTGCCCTTCTCTCATTCCCTGATGGGCCAGATCATTGCTTGTACTAGCATTTGGCAAGTCTGTGATGAAGGCTTTTCAACTGTAGACACATCTCTGTAAAAAAAGCTTTTCCCCCTCCCTTTGCCAATCCCAGAGGGGACAAACAGTATGAGTAGTCATGAGAAGGGCAGCACAAATCCGTGTCTCTGGAATCTCCAGGAGCGCCCTACACCCTGCCAGGACAACATGGCTTTAACTGTACCTTTCCTGTTGCTAGGATCTGGTTTTGCTCCATGGATCAATAATTCAACCTTTGGTCCCCTGGGTGTGGATATTTTCAGAGGAGTGGGCTGTTGAGGTTAAGGACAAACTTCCATTCAAGTTTCTTACTAGATTTAAGAGCCTTTCCTCTAAGATAATTTTCCTGGCTTGCATATCACAGGTTAATACTGGACCCGTGCATAATGATACATAATTTGAGACTTGTAAAAGCCGCTTTGGACTTGAAAGGAATACACTCTCTGCCAGAGAGGTTGGCCTGGCATGATGGAGCAAGCAGTGCAGGTAGAACATAGGTCCTCGGCAAGGGAGCCACGCCCTTTAGACATGGCCTCAGAGGATGCCATGCAGGTGTTGGGGCTTAATCGTGTCACTGCAACTACCAGAAGACACCCCATTGAGATTGTGGCTTAAGCCCCAATGCCAGGCAACCACACATCCCCAACCCTGCACGCACCTGCCCACAACCTTGCTTGCCCTTTTCAGGACCACCAGAAAGCAGTCGTTCACCATGGAAAATTCATTCTTTCTTTTTAGTACACTGCATGCAGTCCTAGTGATGCAACAGGATTGTCCTAATGACTTCTAAACTTTGTTTTTAAGGCTTCTGGGGCAAGAACCTCAAAAGACCTGCCTCGGGGGCCACCTTCTACCTTAGGTAGCCGAGCTGTTTGTTGGCATTGTTAAAGGCTGACATAGTCTGAGCCAGGATGTTTAGCTGCTTGAGGGGTGGGAAAAAAATGTTAAGAAAAATAATTGTTGTTTTTGCAAACTATCTATTTAAAAACTGAACCTCAGGAAGCAGATCTGTGTTCCAATGCTTGGATGAATCAGAGCTCACAAAGTATAAATACACATTAGCAGGAGAAGGCTTCCCATAACCCAAGTACTTATGTCTCCCAGCCGGGAACCTCTGAACTCCTGTTTCTCATTCCCAGGAGAGCCAAGAAAGCAGCCCACAGTCCAAACGGAAGGGGTGCGGCTCCATTCAGCCTAAGTTCAAACCCCCTATGGACTTCCAGGAGAGAGAATTTGTTTGTTTGTTTTTCTTTAAAAAGCAGCTGGTGTTTAGCTGCTTACTTGTTCGCTAGCAGACAAGCAGACAGAAACTATTTAGGAAGGTGGGGACCCCCACCCTCTGCTTTCTTTGGCTCCTTTCTACCAAAGAAATGTTGCTAAATAAGTTCACTTTGACTCATTGACCCCTCAGATCAGCTAATAAAGATGAATCACACCAACCACGGCTTGCTTCAGGGGCGATGTAATCATTTTACTTAAAAATGATGTCAGGTGGTAATTTAGCAACAAACCCGCTTCCAGGCCAGCTAATTCCATTTAACAGGGAGAAAAAACATTGTCATTAAAGAAGAGCTTATACTTTTGTTCTCAAAATTTACCGTGTGTAAGCAAAAGGGGCAAGGAGCAGAGGAGCAAGCTTGTTGACAAATGTTGAGTCTAAGATCCAATTTGACTGATTTCTGATCCTACCGGGTCTTGGGCTGGGCTTGGGGTTCTGCATTGAAGAGCGCAGGAGGAGGCGTTTCTTATCGTGACAATCTCACTTGCATTTAGTGAGGTTAAATAGCCTACTGCCTCCTATGGCCCCACCCCCACCCCCAGTTGTCTAAAAACTCAGGAGAGTAATCACCACCAGCTTCAGAGTAATCCTCTTCCGGAATTTCATGGCATACCCTAACGTTAGGATTTTAGCTAGTGAGATTCTAGACTGGAACTTTCCTCTGCAAAAGCTTCTTTCAGAAGGGCTGAGAACATCTCCCAGACTAGTAAAGCAGAGTTCTCTCTTCTACCCCCTGACCCCAGCATAACCGGGTTTCCTTTGCTTCCTTCTCTCTCCGCAATTAAGATCCCAGCTTTGGGCTGTGCCCACAGGAGTCTGACCTCCCCCGACTCAGTGTCAGGGACCAAAGACTCGTCAAGACAACACCCACAAATCTCAAGATCACTTCCCTCCTGGAATGAAGAACTGCAGAAGCTCATTAACTTTTTTTTTCTTCTTGGCACAAAACTACTTGGCAGCTACCCAAGGAATTCTAGCATCCTACAGAATCCAAGTTTACAAACCACCAGAACAAGGTATTACTTCAGAATGCTATTTGAATCTGGTGCTGTTTAACAAGAATGTCTCCTGGCTTATAGGGTCCCTGCTTCTTCCTCTTCAACCCCACCTTGCAGAAACCAGCTGTCTGCCGATGGAGATTAATGACAAGGTATTGCTACACCAAGTCGAGATGTCATGGGAATCTAAACTCATCACTAGCTGAGTCCTTCTGAAGTATCTCAGTGAGGCACCCAAACAAAACACCGATGGCTATATCTTAGGGATGTTAAGAGACATTGAATCCCTTGATAGTCTGTTTATGCACAGTTATTGGGACATTTAAAACCTTTCATCCATCCTGAAATTAGCTACCTACCTGAGAATAACCCCTAGACTGATAGAAAAGGAGAAAACTTCCCTGTGGGGTTGGGTACGGGAGGAGAGCATCTCTCTTCAACATTGACTGACCATTAAGTCTGGGGGATAGTGGACAGGCTATCCTGGATGCTAGGTTGCTAAAGACCATTCTGAGAAAGGTAACCCTTGGCTTCCTAACCATAAACAGGGAACTCCGGGTGACTTTCCACAGCTGCTGGAATGTGTCCACATGGCTTTCACCACAACTCATCCCTTGAAGAGGAACCAGAGGCCAGCTTCCTGCACCTCCCAGTATGGGAACCGACAAGGCCCCTGGAGCCACAGGGAGCTATGACTTTTGCCATTTACAGATATGGAGGAGGGCAGTTTGATCTTGTAACCCCTTGGTCTGTGTGGTAAGGCAGCCCAACACTCACTCCCTGGACCAAGGTGGTGACTAGGTGGGTCCTAACATCAGACTACTCACCACGTTGTGGCAATAATAATGTGGGGATAAGCATACACATAAAGCCATAGGGCGTGGTATATAATGACAGCAAGGAATCACTATTAATCCAATCCAAACGGCTAAGAGACAAAAAATGAGAAAGCGCCAAGTCTCCCTCCTTTAGCTCAACACCAAATCCGAGCTGTTTAAACCGCTATTAGTGCAGTGGGCATTCCCTGTGAGTGCTCCCAAACAATTCACCTCCACACTGCAAGCCATTATTAATCCAGTGGTATTTATTCAAGTAGTATTCACACTTGTCAAATGACAAGGGAATCAGGGGCTCCCCCCACAGCTCTCGCCTACACAGCAGTCTCACAGGTTTTTGAGAACTCAAGAGAAATTTTGCTGTTTGCTTCACCCCACCCCCACTCCTTTCAGATGCTACATGGAACTTTGAGCAGTGCCATACAAACGACAAACTGAACGGGATGGAAAAGCCAGAAAGGATCCCATAAGCTCAGAAGACTCCACACCGTTCCATGTTTTCATACAAAAAATTTAATAAATATTACTTTTCAAAATTTATTGCCAGGAACAACACATCAAAGATGTATTTTATGTTCATATAACACTAATAGGACAATACAAAGTATCTTCCTGGTCTCAACGGTGAACCAAGATTACTCTGTTTTATAAGCCTTTTCTGATCTCGAACTTGGTAATAGCACTTTGATTTCCTCACTTAAGGCAGGCAGTGTACTCTATGGCAAATCTAAACAGTGATCTAACTGGACAGTTTATGGTTCAAGTATTCAACTAGCTTATTAGAATACTCCCTAAATGCAGTAGACAACAATGAAATCAAATCTACAAGTGGTTCAGCATTACATACGAATGGTGAAAAGAAATCAGAATTTACAAAGTAAGATTGGTACGCTTCCAACTTCACACAATTAATTTGATATTTTTAATGAGATTCAACCAGTCACCTTCTGGCTATGACAGTCATAGCTCAGTTTGTTCCCTTAAACTGCTCTGTAGCAGATCGCCTGCCTGTCTCTTTTCAAGTCTAAAGCAGGAAAAAATAATGGAAGAGGGAAAAGAAAAAAAAAAAAGAACATGTTCTAGACTAATTCTCAATCTGCCTCAGTCAGTCCTTAAAATGTGTCTTAAAGTGATGCTATAAAGGAAGTGTTTGAACACCTGACGTCGTACAAAAAAAAAAAATCCATCAGTATTCCCAGGGGAAAAAGCCTATCCCATCCTTTCAAGAGAAACTATTTCCAAACACCTTAATTTTGGCTTACAGGCAACATGTAATGAGAAAAGTTCACAAAAAAAAAAAAAAAAAGCCATATGCTTACAACACTAGCAAAAACCTTCAATTCTAAACACATACATATAAATAAAAAGGAATGATGTTTTAAGGCTCTTGATTATTAAGTTAATAAATCAAATATACACAGTGATTAATAAAAAAGAATTATTTACATAACTATACAAAAATTCTACTTTGACACATTTTTCCTCTTTAAATTCTTCATTTTACCAGCAACGGCTGACATCAAATCCCCCCTCCCCCAACAACAAAAATACAATAAAAAAAATAAATAATAAAGTCATTTGTGATAGTTGCTGTGGTTCTGAGCTGCAAAGGCACTTTCAAATACAGAACTACTCAAACGTCATCATAAAACCAATATACAAAAACAACTCAAGAGTCAATAAATATAAATAGGAACTATGATCCTAAGGCTGCCATCACCATTAGGACCGCTGGCAAATGTGGAAGCTCCAGGCCTAGGGCTGGGCAGCTCCTGGGAGCCCGATGTGTCGGCTGCAGGGGAATGTACACCCGGGCACATTCTCTAGTTTTTGCATAGCTGTGAGGGCTGCACTCGATTTCCCAGCCAACCACAGAAACTACCAGTGGAAGCCAGCTTGTCGAAACTTAAATTAACACAGGATTCTAAGTCAACAACAGCCTCAGACTGGAATAGGACAACAGTTTAAACAAACTACACGCCCCGGGGTGCCCTCAAACTCTACCTACGGCGGCAGCCCACTGTCTGCTATACGATGTACTCCATCCGGTTCAAGCTCTGGGCACTTTCCAAGTCTCTGTTGTCCTGTTTGTTTGTCCAGTTTGGGTGTTTTGTCGGCGTGCCGCTGGGGGCCTTCTCCTCTCTGTCTACCAGCGTGTACACTGGCTGTTTGGCAAACCGGACTTTCTGCTGGTGTTTATCCATGTCATCCTCCTCCACTTCCGAGTTGTGTGTCCTGATTTTTGACATTTTGGAGTTTTTGTTCTCGTAATCCTTAATGGGGACCGTGTTGGCTCCGTGTTTTTCGATGGGGTTTTTGATTTGGTTCAGCTGTTCCCGCACGTTGTTGGTGGTGTTGTCTTCGGGGGCGGAGTGAGTGTGGCTGCTGGGCTTCCGCCGCTTCCGTACACACCAGTAGAAGGCCGTCACCAAGCAACAGACCCAAGCCACTGTTAGGACAGAACTCAGCAGAGGAACCAGGAAATCTGTAAGACAGGCAAAGGACCAGTTAACTCAAAAAGAAGAGCTATCGCAATGGAAACAGAATATCAACAGTGGCCTTCCTGTGTTGGGTCGTTAAGAGGGGCACTGTGGGGACAAAGTCCCTCTTCCCAACTTCGCAGATAGGTTAACTATTGCTAGAAGCTGGCCTTTAGGACACTTGTGTCCAGAGGCACCAGGTGGATAGAATAGTACTCCTACGGTTTCTCCCAATTCCATGTGATAGGGGTTGTTTCCGGTTCCAGAGGGCCTGGCTACTTTGGTGGCTCTGGAATAGGTCTGATTTCAGAATCAAGAGAAACCCAATGCAAGCACAGACATCTCCAATTCCCCCAAAATAGAAGCCCTGATTTCTGCTCAGCCTAACCGGTGAGGCTCCATGTCATCACAGGGTCAATATGAATACCCTGATGCACCAAGCAAGCCGTTCTCAGGACCAGCTGTGCTAGAACCCAGAAACTGACTCTAAGCATCCACAGCTCAGGGCAGGTACTGCTGTGCTCCAAGTCTCTGCACTGGATCTAAATCACACTTCTTTTGCATTGGAGCTTTCCAAGAAGAATATGCATACAGCCTGCTAGTGGGATGGGTCAGGTGTACCTCTCTGCCTTCCTCAGCCAATACCAATATTGGTTTTGTGACCTTGGGCCAGTAGGCTGGAAGTGAGAGCTTCTAAGATGTAAGAGATGACTGGCAGATCATTCCATGCATGATGATGTCCTTGGATGTGACAGTAAAATCATTCACAGTCACCAGGCAAGGGTATATTCCAAATGGACACCAACCTGTTCTGTTTTTCAGAGGCCGCCTCTGAACTCTGACTTCTGCAACGGCAGCAATAAGTGAGCTGTTTCCATCCCGTTTACTAACAAGATCTATTATTTTATCAGTAATTTCCTTGACAGGGTTTCCATCATCCCGGATGTCTTCTGCAGACTAAAATAAAGCAAACTTAAGGTCGTTATCACTCATACTAACAAGGATAGCTAATGTTTTCATTGCAATTGCTGTTTGATACTTTCTAACTTAAATCCCTTGTAATCAAATAATTAGGGGTGAAATGGTCTTATACTCACAATGGCCACATGTATTTCATTGTTTGCTGACAGAGAAGGCTCACAAGCTATGTAGATTGAATATTCAGCAGAAACATTCTTCAGAATATTCAAATTCCTCAATTCGCTGCAAATGTGCTCGGTGGTAAGACCCTAAAATGTGATTTTTTTTTTAAAGATTAACACATATGTCAAATAATGGAAGAAATAAAAGGCTCACAGTCTCATCAACTGGCTAGATAAGACGCCTCAGTTTGTTCTAAGAGACAGATTTTAGCTAAGAGGAGGAGATGACCTCCTCATACTACTGGAACTGCCATACTACTTTGAACCGAGCAGGCATACTCTCATCCCCATTAAAGAAGTTACGCACTGGAGACATCATCTCTTTGTTAAAGGTGAAAGTGATGTTTGCACAATTATCCTGGTAATAGGAGTCAGATGTGCACTTGGTCTTCACTGGCTGGAGGCTAGAGGACCGACACTCGCCAACTCCAGTGCAGGGGCGAACGAAACACTGGTCATCCAGGACAGGAATGCAGCTCTGCCCACTGGGGCACTCACTGTGCCCTTTGTGGAGCCGGCAAGGTCTCGGGCCACACCAGACCTGGAGAGGAGAAAACAGGAGCCAGTGGCTTAGCAGGGATGTCCACCCATGCTTAACACTTGAAACTTGAGCAACTTTCATTGCCCTACCTTGGAGCAGGCCACCCGTCCGTTCAGGCACTGGCAGGTGTTACAATCATCATCCCACTTGGCCCCATCAAGTATCACTCTCCCCATGGTGATGCAAGATCGCCCTGAAACTGAGAGGTGGAGACGCCTAAGTAGGAGTAGACTGGATCACATCGAGGTTCTGAATTTGTTTACCCCCTCCCAGTTAAGACATTGGTTACACCCGTGTTCTTCCTCTGCCATGTGATGACAGCTCCTTCCACAATGTCAGACACATGCGCTGGCTATCCATCCCCTCTGACTGCTCACGTGGTCACTTGACTAAAGCAGTTTCAGCAGATGTGACCAGAGAGACCCTTTAACGGAAGCTTTCACAGTTGAGCTGGCCTCCGGCATGCCTGCCATCTATCATGAAAAGAACATGCCTCATAGATAGTTGAGGACCAGTCAGCCAGAACTGGGCCTGGAATTAGTATTCTGCCCAGCTATCATGCTACAGGTCACAAAAATGGATACTGTAAGCTACTGAGTGAGGAACTTTGCTACACAGCAACTTTGTGGCAGCAGAAATCGGTAGCTACCACCCACCCTGCTCTGTTCCCTTCCTCCTTGAGCATGGTGCACCCCCACTGTGAGCTGTGGGAACTGTGATGCCCACTCAACTCAGAAGACACAGGGAAGGCAGCCAGACCCTGGCACACCTACCTTCCTGGCACTTGGCACCACTATGTCCTGGAGGGCAGATACACTGGTAGCCATTGATCTCATCCACACAGGTAGCCCCAAAGGCACAAGGGGAAGACTGGCACTCATTGATATCTAGGAGAAATGAGGTCAAGTTCAGGCTTTAGTGGGAAGTTTTTTCACAGACATTGCCAAAAGCATCCAAGTTTTGATAGAAACTTGGTGAATTTCCATGTACACAACAAACAAATTACTAATCGCCCATAAAGCCTCTATGGGACCCTCACTCCCAAAGACCACAACTTCTCATTCTTAAAGCTGAGAACCTTTGCAGAGGGAACAACTTTTCCTTGGCTTCTTTCTCCTGACAGTACCCTTTACACACCAAGGCTGACAATTATTGTTCCCTGAAAATGGGTCAGAGCGAACATTTTAACGTCCTAGATCATAAAGTTGGTCATACCCACTGTTGTCTGGTGGCACTCTGTAAGCAGGTGCTAGAAATAGACAAGACCAAGTAAGTACAGCCAAGTGCCAGGAAACTTCATTTACAAAAGCAGATGGGACAGAGGAGGCCCTCCTTTGCCAAACCCTGACTTAGAAGTAAAACAGATAAAACTCATCCACCTAGTGCTGGAGTCTAGCCCATCTCAGACTGGGGGTCTTCAAATACCACTAACATTTTAAAGAATTTGAGGGGAAAAAAAAACCCACCGAAACAGAGTATTCTGCACTGTTTTATGTGGGAAAGCGATGTTTTAAAAAGTAGGCAAAACCAAACAAAAACAAAAGCAAAAAAAAAAAAAACCCTCACTTCTGGATCCTAATGTTTCTCTGGGGCCTGGTCAAACCCACTACAGAACAGTCTATGAAAGCCAGAGGCACAGCCATTTGCACGGACAATAGTTTGGCCACAATTTCATGCTAATCACGAGGAAAGCATACACTTTTTTTCCCCCCTCAGGGCTCTCTCCTAGCTTAATTGTCAAATTCTATGGCTGGCACTCTCCCTGAGAACAAAGAAGGCTGTGCCACCCAGAGAATGACAGCAGACAACAGCCAGGGATACTTAAATCCAAGCTGGAGGTGGGAGATTACATGAGTTGTCAGGGCTATTTGGAATTATGGTCTTCATTGTTTTTAAAGAGGAAAGATTTGAATGCTGAGGAGGACGGGGACAAGGGGAGATCAGATATAGTGATACTTACTTATCCTGCAGTCCGGCCCAGCAAAACCCGGGGCACATTCGCACCGATACCAGTTGTCTCCATCCACACAGGTTCCACTGTTGTAACTAAGAAACCAAAAGTGACCTTAGTTACCAACATCCAGGTCCACAACATACCCAGTACATGAAGCCATGCCTACCACAAACACCACAGGCTTTCACCCCAGGCCATATCTGCTGCTGACCAAGCAGCTTAAAAATACTGATGCCTGGGTCCTGCCCCCCTGAGAATCTAATTTCCTAGGTCTCAGTCGCAGCCCAGGCACTGGGACTTTTAAAAGCTCCCCAGGTGATTCTCGTGTGCAGCCTGAGGTTGAGAATCATTGCGCTAAATGAAGACACAACCTGGATAATTAAAGTGTGGTCCACAGAACAGCAGGGCAGGGTCACCTGGGAGCTTGTTAGAAACACACAGCCCCATCACAGACCTCCTGAATCAGAACCTACATTTTCAACATCATCCCGGGAGATTCCCATGCATCTTACAGTCAAGTACCAGCTTAAAAGGTTGCCACACTTACCAAGGATGAGGACTGCAGTCATTGGTATCTGCAAAGAAAAGACAACAGCTTTGGGGGTCTCCATCAAAGCACCATTTACTTATTTCCATAACATCCAAATGTTAAAAGTCACACTTAATACCAGTCAAATACGCTGAAAACCTAGTCTAAATTGGAAACAGGCCTGGACCATACTTAGTTTCATTTGCCGTGGGACACATGTATACAGGAAGAGGCCCTTGTACGGAACAGGGAGTAGGGAGGGCTGAGAATGGAAGGAGGCAGGCTGTTGGTCAGACCCGGGGCTGGGAACAGAGGCACCATCTGTCTCCACTTATCTCCCAGGGAACTTTCTCATGCCCAGGTCAGGGGCTGTATCCCATCAAGTCATTAGTAAGGACCCAGGTGATACAAAAGCAGACATCAAACAGCCATGCTTCTGGTTTCGATTCCAAGTCCCCATGGGTATTTCGGGTAGGCTGCGGCAACCCAGGAGGAATTCAGGAGAGGCCACTCACTTTGAGTACAAATAGGCCCCTCCCAGCCTTCTTTGCAGACACAGGTGAAGGAGTCTCCATTGACCACGCAGGTGCCTCCATTATGACAGGGGTTCGGCAGGCAGCTACTGTTTCTAGCTATAAAACAAAAGCAGGTTAAGACAACCCCCTTTCCAGAGGATCCAAGGTGGTCTGAAGGGGCAGAACCAGACCCAAGGAAATGATCATTTCCTTGATCATTTCCACAGCAAATCCCACCTACGGGGCAGAAGGTACCTATATTACAGGTTGTTCCTTCCCAGCCACCAGGACACATGCACTTAAACGTATCCACTTCATCATAGCAGGTACCACCATTATTACACGTGGCTTCGTCACACTGACTGTCACCTGAAGAAAGAAGACCTTAGAATGAGTCTCTTTGCTATGAATTCCCCTCCCTCAGAAGACAGACAAGAGACCCTGACAGCAACACTTACGGGAATGGCAAGTCTTTCCTTTCCACCCATTTTTGCAGTCACAGTAAAAGTCATTGACCAGGTCCCGACATGTACCCCCATAGTGACAGGGGTTCTGGCTACAGTCATTTATGTCTAGAACCAAAGAGACAAACAAGGCTGAAGAAGTCCATTCACGAAAAGGGGCAAAGCTCGCCTACGGTAAGATCCAACCCTGGCTTTCTATGCTATCTTCCAAGAACAAGTGAGATGTCCTAGGACTTCCACTTCATTACCCTTTTAGAGAAGGTGGCTCCTCCCCACTACTGCCCAGCAGCCTTAATAAATGCCAAGGAGATACAGGAGGTTATTATAGCCACCAAGAATGATAGAAATCTCTGAAGAAGAAGAAGAAAAAGGCTTCCCCAAGGGAAGTGCTGTCCCTGCTCTATCCCCAAGCCCTCACCCTGGAGCCATCTGTCCCCTAAAGCAGCAGCAGACTCACTGTTTTCACAGTGCGCTCCCTCCCAGCCGTCACTACAGATACACTTGTAGGAGTTAACACCATCAATGCAGGTGGCACCGTTTTCACAAGGGTTGCTCTCACAGTCGTTGATGTCTGTGAAAGGAAACACAGGGCAAACTGAGGAGCCTCGAAGGGCCGGTCATGCCGCCGCCGCTGAAGCACTGCCTGGTGACTTTCACAGCTGCCTCCTTAGCAAATGCACCTGGAAACATCACTACCCTTTCGATGCTGAGGCTTCTAGATGGTACCTCCCCATTTTAAGACCCTCACACACTGGCTTATTTGGTAGGCCTGGGGTAAAAGCTTCTATAGAAAAAGGGAACCACTCATATAAAGTAAGATTCCACAACCTTCCAAAATCTCTCTTGGGAAGCTCTTATCAATTGACTAATGCCTCCATTTGGGGCCTAAAGAAGCCATTACTGGTTGTCCTCTATCTTATTTTCTTACTAAAGCAATTCAAATACAATCGCTCCCCAAGCTGGGTACCCACTGGGCTCCCCGTTCCAAGCGGAGTCTTACTTTCATGGCAGTAGGTGCCGGTGAAGCCTTTGTTACAGTCACAGGTGAATTTGCCTCCCGATTGGCTCTTGCACTTCCCATGGGGACCACAGACGTTAGAAGAGATATACCGCACCCCTTCAGGCGTATCGTTGGAGGCCATGGCCACAGTGCAGCTGTCAATCACTGAACATAGGCTTGGGATCAGACTCCAGCCACACACCCCCAGACAGCATTTCTAAGCAGAGGACGTAGCCCACACCTGCCTGATTGGATAGGGTCATTCCTGGGGCTAATGAGTTAATGCATCAACAGGATAGGTAAAATATAAGACTCCCAAGTGGACAGAAAGGTTTTTAAAGTTTCTTTTAATCACACCTTAATATCTATCTGGTTTGTTAAATGCTTGTCAAAGAAGATCACCTCTATACTTCCCCCTACCCTAACCCAGCTTCCCTCACTCTCGACAGGGTTTCTCTGTATAGCCCTGGCTGTCCTGAAACTCACTTTGTAAACCAGGATTGCATCCAACTCAGAGATCTGCCTGCCTCTGCCTCCTGAGTGCTGGGACTAAAGGCGTGCACCACCACGCCCAGCCCTCCTCCATCTTAAAGCTCAAGGACAAACCTATCTATACAAGTTTTCAAGTTATGCTTCCCAGGATAGCAGCCACAGGCCCACGTGTACTTATTTTTAAATGAACTACACCAAAAAAGTGTCTCAAGCACCAACATCCAGTCATAGCTACAATAACTGATAAAACCCCAAACTTCCCCACTGCTTCCCCTGCTGACAGCACTCGCTCCTCAGAGAAATTCTTCTCTTTTGTCACAAACTCGGCCACCTCTGAACTGGGAAGATGAATGGATTTCACATTCTCTCCCTTGGGCAATAGGTACTTGCAGCTCTCCCAACTGGCAGCCTGACAGATTACCTCCACATGGTTTTGTTTCCCTAAGTGATCAGATTAAGTATTTTCCATCTGAAAGCCCAGGGCCCCGGGTGAGGGGTGAGGATACCTTCGCAGGGGGTGGTGCGGCAGTGGTCTTTCAGGTGTGAGCAGTTCTTGCCCTCATAGTCCTCGGGGCACTTGCAGAAATAGTCACTGGCACGATTGTAGCACTGGGCACCATTCTGGCAAGGGTTGGGCTCGCAGTAATCAATGTCCAGCTATCAGATGACAAGAGTATGAAGGGACGGATCAAAAGAAAACAAAGGTGTCACCATCACTTCTCTGCACAGTAAACACCTGAGTGCGCCAACCACTTCCACAAGGAGACCACCTTAGACAGAGCACACCCATGTAATCCTTAGGATCTGTCACATCCCAGGAAAGCATTAAAGCCCAGGGCGTAGTGAGATAGCACCAAAAACTAGGCTACGGGATGACACTCAGCCAAGCAAACAAGCCATAGTAATCAATAAGAAATCATTCAACACTGTCTTCTACAGCATTTGTTTAGCAGAAATCCTCCAGTCAGTAGGGTGCTAGTTGATGTCAGAGGTCTAAACAACTAAAGTTGGGGAGGGCAGGAAGAATGGGGAGAGGGTGATGGAGAAAAGGGTTCAATGTTAAAGCTTGGTGATCTGAAGTTTTTGCCTCCCTCCGCTCACCTGACAGAGGTTTCCAGAGAAACCAGTGGGACACAAACACTGGAATCTGTTAATTTCATTCTGACAGTGACCCCCATTCAAGCAGGGGTTGCTAGCACACTCATCGATGTCTCTTTCACAGTGATCGCCTGCATAGCCAGGTGGACAGATACAGCGATAACCATTAACCAAGTCCTGCAAGAGGAGAAGGGGGAGAGACACATGCATATTTTTCTATGTATCCATGAACCCAGAACGTCAGGGATTTCGCCAATTCGCTGAAATGGTCTCGTGCTAAGCTTGGGCCAGGACTAGCGGTTTCGAATGCCTGCCCTTAAGAGGCTCTTGGGAAGCTAGGGTTGGTGAAGGACTCAGCTTCTCACCAGCATTTTAAATCCCACAGGCGCAAGGCTCTCCAGTGTCACATAAATCTTAAAAGACTGTTGTCATGTGTCAAGATTAAAGCAATGATTTACGTACCCGACAGGAGGCGTCATTCTGACACTGGCCAAGGCAGTCATTGATATCTAAAAAAATAAACAAGTTGTCACATTAAAGAGGCACGTGACATCGAATTTGAGTTCACCTGAAAAGTACAGGGCTGATAAAAGTTTCAATCAGATTTCCCTGTGCTTCCGGTGAGATAAGGCTATTACGTTGGGTGGGGACCCTCCCTAATCCTCCCAGACAAGGGAGTGAAACTTCACCTCATTGTTTTAATCACCTTATCAGAATATGCCCAATTTTAGCAGCTAACAAGCTTGATAAATTGTATGTTTTCCTTGCCGCACTAGCCTGGCCCCTCCCTCTCCAAAAACATTCTCTTCCCGCTAATAATATAAGGTTTTCCTTCTATTCAGCCAGAGTGCTTAAACAGCTTATATGAAATCTGTGGGTTCCACCCTTACCACAATGTAAGGGGAACAAGAGTCCCAGAACTGGGGCAGGGGTTGGAGGGGGATCAATCAAAAAACTACGGGTCGCCCAAGTTTCATGAAAATCAAAACAGACAAAGTCACTCACTTATGTCACAATTCTGACCCATCCAGCCAGGAAGGCAATCACAGTAGTAGCTGGCAATCAGATTCTTACAGGACCTGGCATTTACACAAGGTTTGGCCTCACATTCATTTGCATCTGAAAAGCAGCAAGGATGAACAGTGACAAATGGGGGGCTGCCCCAACCCCACTGCTGTCCCCTTGAAATGAAAACACCATAGAGCCAGTCTGAAATATGAGACATTTTAACAAGCTAGCTAAATAAGAACTAGGAGGTGTCTTCTATTTGGAGCATCGGAGCCCCCTCCCCAGCCTTTATCCAACAAGGGTTGCTAATTGATAACTTTCTTTTGGGTTGCTGCTGGCTAACAAACAGCAAGTCGCCGGGCACTTCTGTGCAAAACCCAGTACAATGCAGTTGCTGGGATTTAAATGTGGCAAAAAGAATGCAGACAGCTAGTCCCTCACGAGGTCATCCCTGTTTGGAACCCAGCTGAACACTCCTTGGACAATTGACATGGTTCAAGGAATCCCAGGGCTTTCCCACAGGACCTAAAAACCCTAGGCCATTTGCATGCAAGGTATTTCTCCCAGGCTCATTAGATTCCGATAATAAATTACTTCGTATGATGGAATACAGATATACACACATTGCTGGCCACAAGCTCATCTCTCCTCACAGCTCTGATGAGCACAGCCAACCTTGGCTAAAAATTACAGTCACGAGAGTTTCCTTACCTAACTGACAAGTCTTGCCAGTCCACTGGGGCGGGCACACACACTTGAATCCATTCACTAGATCCTGGCAGGTGCCCCCATGGGAACAGTTATTTGGAGAACAGTCATCGATGTCTGTCCAATGAGAACAAGAGAGGGGCGGCAATTTAATTTCATTTGATCCACTTGGCAATTAGATAATACAACAGCACTCTGCACAAGAAGAGTCTTCACCTAGGAACCGACCAGACACCTGCTACAAATCTAAGAAAAGCCACAGCAAGGAAGAAAGGTGATGAAAGGACCCAAGCCTTTATTTTAGCTTTAAATCCCTCACTGCCCTAGTTCAGTTAATCCGTCCCTAAGCATCGAGGGAAAGATAGCCAGAGACACACAGGGCATCAGCATAGTAGTGACAAGGGACATTCTTATCTGCTTAATCTTTACTTTTAAAAGAACTCTTTCCTTCATGGTTCAGAGATCGCACGAAAAGAAGAGGCGTGGAAAACTAAATTTTTTTTTAACACATGGAAAAATCTTATGCCTATGATTTCCTTATAAGATTTCCCTAAAAATCACATACATAGAGACTGCCTGAGCCCTTTCCAGAGATCTCATTCATTTATAATATGTGCCACACTTTCTCCATAAATTTGCTCACCAAGACTGTAGGACAACCTTCCCAAAAGGGAACTGCTCCTGCCCTGGTTAAGGAAGGCCCGGGAAAGGCTGAAAGGCCAGCTGAGTTCCACTAATCACAAAAGCACAGAGGCATCTACGACCTCCAGAACACAGTCTTAACCATGCCACATACTGCTCCTAAGTGTCAAAGACAGTGGTTTTTCAGGCTTGGCTAGCCCTCAAAATTTCAGGAACTCACTCACTAAAGACCACAGACTGCCTAATTCTGGAGGATCTCATGTATGACCAGAGTTCTTCACTGAAAAGTACCCCAATTATATGGCCAAGTCTCAAAGCCAAGTCGCAACTCAGGACAACATTCAGTAGTTGATCTAAATTCCTCCTCTTTGGAGGAGACAGCTCCAAAACACACATGCAAGGGAATCAGATTCTATCTACCACAGACACATCACCAGCCTCATTTTAGGAATCATACAAGTGCTACTAGACCACCCACTAAACCGTTGAATGTACCCACCCCTCTGTCACCAAGATAGATATATTGGAACAGCCCAGGTCTCTCCCACCAACCCTACCTCTCAACACAATAACCCTGCAGAACTGACACATGTCAGAACCTGGGCTGACTTACTTGTGGAACATGTGGGCCCAGTCCAGCCTGGAGAACACTCACACTCAAAGCCTGAGGAGGTCTCCTTGCAGCTGCCTCTGTTGTGGCAGGGATCAGAGAGGCAAGCATGCTCAGCTGCATAAATGAGAAAGACAGTCAGCAAGATGCTAAACCACACCTTATCCCCTTCCCTCCATGGTCCAGTCCCCTGCCTCTGCGACTAATATAAGCAGATTACAAACCAACAACAAAAGCGAGCTTGTGAGGTAACACAACTGTGGTGCGACACAAAAGGGAAGACACTTTCAAACTAAGCTGGCTCAAGGCACATTTCAGTGCCTTTTAGAACTCTTTCATTTAAAAGCCTCCAACCTACTTAGTTGTCAGCATTGTCTCATAGCCTTGGGGATTTCATAGGTTCAGAGAAGGAAGGTCTGGGATAAACAATCTTAATTTTGAAGCTGTTTTCTTCTTTTTCACAAGTGGGTTCAGTGTATTACACACACACACCGATCATGTTTCTCCATGAATATTATGAAGGCTATATCCAAACAATGCCATCTTTAGCAATTTTAAATAGGATAATCATCCGTTGTCTAGCTCTGCCCTGGACCTCTTCACTGAGTCACTGAATTTAGCTACAAATAAATCCTTAGATCTTTTGGTGATTGTCCACCCGTGATGACCTTAAGCTACCACTTTCCAGCTCCAGATTTTAAGTATTTTGAGAATTTCCTACAATATATTTTTGATCATATTCACCCCTCCCCTAAAATCCTACCACATCCAACATCCCTTTTCTACCCACCCGATTTTGTGTCTTAAAACAAACAAACAAAAAAAATCAAACAAACAAGCAAATAAAAAACTATTTGGTTTTTAAACTGAATGTGCAGAACACGAAGGCAAAGGGACCCCCCTCCTCCCATCTCAGGCCACTTACCAATTTCACAGTTGGGTCCTGAGTAGCCCTCCGGGCAGGAACACTGGTATTTGTCAGGACCAGTGTTGCTACATGTTCCCCGGTTGAGACAGGGCTGATGAGTCCCACAGTAATTCAGATCTGCCAAAAAAAAAAAAAAGAAAGAAAAAAAGAAAAAAAAAGTTAGGGAAAAAATTGCTAACTGGTCCCAGTTCTAGGCCAGTTTAAAAAATATGGCGCATCCCCAAATAAATCTACATAAAAGGCAAATTCAAACACAATCCTGATAAGAACTCCTGTAAAAACTTAAAACAGGGCCAGGGGTGTAGCTACAGCTGAGCACTAACATCTCAAAGGTCCTGGGTTTAGCCCTAGCAACACCAAAAAACAAAAGTGGTTATTAGTGTTTGAGATGGTTTGTATATGCTTGGCCCAGAGAATGGCACTATTAGAGGGTGTGGCCCTGTTGGAGTAGGTGTATCACTGTGGGCATAAGCTTTAAGACCCTCCTCCTAGCTGCCTGGAAGACAGTCTTCTCCTAGCAGCCTTCAGATCAAGATGTAGAACTCTCAGCTTCTCCCAAGACATGCCTGCCTGAACACTACCATGCTCCCACCTTGGTGATAATGGTTTGAACCTCTGAACCTATAAGCCAGCCCCAATTGAATGTTGTCCTTATAAGAGTAGCCTTGGTCATGGTGTCTGTAAAACCCTAAGCCTGTATTTGTTGTTCTATCCCACAACCCCAGTTCCCGCCCACCAAACCCTCATGCCAACCCCAAGGCTTCACAATGGTCATACCTTTGTCACAGAGCTGTCCACCCCAGTTGGTCTCACAGAGGCACTGCCAGGGTTCATTGCAGGTGCCGTGGACACATCCCGGGTGTGGGATGCACTTATCGCAGTATAGGCCCTGCCAACCATATTGGCATCTGCAGACAAACAGCATACCTTTCCCTTAGCCTTCCAAACAGCCTGGGATGTTCGTGGTTACAACACACAGCTATTTCTGGTTTTTGCCCCTTGAAAGGACAGGATGGCAGAGTTTTCAGACCTTCACGGGGTTCTGTATGAGTAACCTCACAGTTGGCCCAAAGTGTGTCCTCTCACCATACCCTGACAAAAGGAGAGCTATATGGGGAGCAGCTAGCATGGGGTGCCCTGCACAAAGCCATTCTCAGTCTCTCGAGAATGAAACCAAGGGGTGGGGACTGGAATAAATCAATCCCAGGTCCTCCTCAGGGCAGACCATACAAGGGAAGGAGCCTCTGGTGACACCAGCTGTGCAAATGCAACAATGCACATGAAGCCAGCCCCACTCCACTTAGAGTGCACAGAATTCAGGGCCACAGGGTGCCAGAATAGTGCCTCACTGGTTTTGTAGACTCAAATGGGAAGAACAGCCAGCCTCCTTACAGAGACCTGGATCTCTTAAACCCATCTCTATAGGAAGGAGAGGGGAACAGCAACACTAGGAACCAATTCATATATAATTTATGACCCATTACCCCAGCCAGGCATGCTGATTTATAGTTATTTCTCACTTTAGAAAAAAAAGGGGAGGTGGGGGGGTCAAGCTTGGTTTGTCTAGCTTTGAGGGAGCTGAGTTTCCTTTCTAAGAGTTCAAGACTTCTTTTGAGGTCAGATGGAACGTCTGATGCCCAAACCAAACCATAAACATGAACCTTCACCTGGGGTGGGACAGGGCAAGGTCTCAAAACCACGTTCCCCTCATGTTTCAGGCCCTCTGCAATTTGAACCTCCCTCTCAAAATCAAGCTTTAACCAAGAGGCCTTGGAAAGGCAGGCACCAGTCACTGGCATGCTGATAAAGGAGCGAAGGTGGAGCAGATGTAGGGCCAGCAGGATCTGCCTAGTGCAGGGCCAAGGGAAATGCAGGATCAGATCCAACTCCCTGTAAGCTTCTCAGCTGTGACTCTGGGGAAAAAGAAAAACCTTTGCTCCCCCACCCCCAAGCAGAAGGAAGGGCTTTGAGTTCCAGAGAGCTGGAGGCAAAGGAGCAAATCCTGGTCATGGGAAAATTATAGAAATCTAGCTATTAGCTAATCACCCAGGCTGAGAAGCCACTGAACCCTTGAGAATCCAGACTACTTCCTAACTTCTCAAAACAGCCATCTACACCCAAACACTGACAACCACTAGAATATGGGGCTTAAAGTTAATCAGACACAGAATTCTGGCGTCTCTAAACTAGACCGTCAGTTTAAATGACAAGTGACTCCTTAAAAGACTGATCTAAGAACAAAGTATGCCACTTGATGGGAACCTTCTCTTCAGAGGCAGACACCCAAGTCAGTGGGGAGGTAGGTGGTGGGAAGCCATTCTGTCAGATCAATATTCTTAGCTTAGAAGACATGAGGTAACTGATGGGGCCACAATACTCTGTCCTCCCTCGGTGTGTCCCAAGTGAAGGATCGTTACACTTCTTCAGTTTGCCTAATAAAACCAAGCTGGATGGCTGAGGACCCAAGGAACCTCCTAATTAATGAGGGCTCAATGCCCAAGCATAAAAAAGCAACCATAGGAGGCCATGGATGATGACTTCAAACAAAAACAAATAAAAATACTGACCCTAACAGAAGCATCTACCACGTTATCCCAGTGTAATGATAGATGATTAGCATCCCCATGAGAAGTTGACTTTCCTGAGGTGATGATTCATAATTAAGTTTGATATTACTGTCAGGCTGGCACAAAACCAGCCTGTACACCCAGGAAGGGGCAACCCAAGTCTACCTGGGAACAGCAAAATCAGTTTTCTCCTGTGTGTAAGTCAACAACAACAAAGTCATGTAATACATAACCCAAAAGACAACTTAAAGGTAACTTGCCATGTAACTATTTCGGGAGCAGGACTCAACCTGAACTTCCTTAGCTGGAAGGTTCTGTTTTGATTTTCTTTCAAGGCAGAGAGAAGGAACTGGGCTGGGAGACTATGCAAATGGCGTGTGGGAAAGTTGCACCTTAAGTAAATAAGAGCACTGGTGCGTGTCTGGGCAGGGAGTGGGAGGTGAGACTTCGAAAGAGAAAGGGCTCAATTCTGGAAACAAAGCCTGTTGTTCTGCTTGAGAGGGCCCTCCCCTGCCCAGCAGGGTGTTTATTCTGATGACAGAAGCGCACATCTCAGTTGGCCTCGCTGATGCTATCGGAGCAGAGGGCAGGCTGCAAGGCTGGAGAATAACTAGCACTCTTACTTTCTCCAGAACAGCCTTAATTAGCAGAGTCATCGAAGGCAGCTTTCTCCTCCAGCTTTGACAAAGATGCTGTTGGATGCCATGGTCAGCTGCGACCAGGCACATTCCTTAGTGGGCAAATCCTGTTCAAGCTCCCTGGAAATCAACTTTCAAAAAGCAGGAAGAAACAATTCCAGGACGACCTGTTCTTAGTTTACTCTCCCAGCTGCCTTGAATCTCTTCAGCCGCAAGTTAGCACTCCGGGGTTCGGGAAGAGAACTCAGGGTGGGGCTGAGTCATCAAGATTAAACCTACAGGTGACCGACCGGTTAAAGCTGTTGGCTGAGGGTGAAATCACTGAGAAAAGTTGTCAAATGTGGACTCCTAGACCTAACCAAGGCCTGGGAAGTCAGTGCCAGTTGTGGGAACCAGGAAGCTGCACTTCTAACAGTTCTCTGTTAATTCTACAGTTTGGGGGCACCAGCACTACTGGGGACCCTACCACAGACCCTCAAAATCAAAAACTGGGTTTTTTGTTTTTGTTTTTTAAGAGCACTCAGTCACCTTCTACGGGTTTGTGCCTTTAGACTGTTTCAAAACTGTCTTTGGCTCCAGTCGGTGGAGCCTTTCAGAGCAAAGGTGACAGGACTTGAAGAGGGTCCACTTAGTGTCTCATCGAATTTGCTAATTCTTAAAGGCTTCTCAGAGAATAAAGCCTGACACCATTCAAAAATGCCACAGACACCAAAGGTATTTCCTGAAACAAGTCTTTTCCAAATTGGCATAATGTACATTTAAAAAAAGCCCCCAAAACCGGCATGGGAAGGGGAAACAGGCTGGGTAAGTTTCCGTTTGGTTTCAGTATTGTCCCTGGACCATAAAGAACAGACTTCAAAGGCCAGCAGCAAAGTCTACATTCATCAGGCACAACTGAGCAGATTCCAGCACAGCCATTAACCTCCAGCAACAACTCACAGCTCCCGCCAGCAAAGGGGCCAGGAGATTGAACTAATCCCATTCTAAAGAGTGCTGGATTTTTGCCTATTGATGGGAAAAGTGGGGGAGGGTGCCAGAGGAAAAGCCAGGGTGTAGGAGGAGACAAGGGGAAACAAAGCTTCATCCCAGACCAGTCCATTAGCACTTAAGGAAGATTACAAATAGGTCTTACCAATTTACAGAACACTTAATACATGAAGATGCCAGCTATGCCCATTAAGAATTTTGATTTGGGGTTTTGACCCCCCTCCCCCCACCACCAATGAAGAAGGGTGCATCCCACAAAATAGCTGGTATGATTCAGTAAGTTTTCCATGAGCCTGGTTTGTTTTGTGTTTTCCCCTAACTTAAAGAAAATAAAGAGGCACATTCACAATGAATCAGTTTTTGTTTTGCAGAGAGAGAGAGAGAGAGAGAGAGAGAGAGAGGTTATTGAAGAATTAGTTGGTCATTTACCTGCAGTCACCTGGGAGTTTGCAAGAGCCATGCTTGGGACTGCAGCCCTGTCGGCATATAGCTGGAAAAGACAACAGAAAGTCACATTAGCACTGCCTATGCCTTGCAGGCCACCATAAAATTGGGGGTCCAAATAAATCCAGTTTCAAACTCCAAGGCCATGTTAGTAGATCCTCAAATCACAATAATGCTTGGGGACAAATGATCAGGGGTCCCTCAGCATGTTTATTCCTTGAGCCCTGTCAGGGCCTACTTCCCCTTCAAGTGAAAAAAACAAAACAAAACAACAACAAAAAAAGACATTCATTGACCTACCCTTCCCCAACACTGTCCCAGCATGGTATTTTCAGGTAAGCCTCCCAACTAAATGCCTGGTTTTGACGATCCCACGGAGCTAAAAAAAAAAACCAGGCAAGCTAATGTCGTGGACAAGTAACCTCACAAAGCAATTCTATACTGGCTCTCAGAAAGAAAGAAATCAATTGGACACTTAAAAAAAGAACACAGACACTGGAGAACTTAAGTAATTGCTACTGAATTTTAAAATATTGAGCAATTCCCTCTGTCATCAATTCCAGAAGTGCCATCTTTTAAACTACTGTCACCAGATACCAGGAGAGAGGAATAATTCCTAAGACACGAAATATCCTCTCCTGCATCATCCTGCACAATTTAAAGCTAAACAAAGGAGTTTATCTAATGATTTTGCAAGACCAGCAAGGTATATTATATGTCTGTGAGGGCATAGCATCTGTTGTGCTAGGATCTCCAACTCTATTTCTAGGGATTAGAAATACTTAATTCTAGTATAAGGGGCAAAAAACAGTAAGGGACTCTTACTACCTACTCCCCCCCCCCCACACACCCACCCCCTTTAATGCCACAACCTCAAAGATGCCCATCTAAACTTGCTGCAGTGACACGTGAGCTCAGGGGCAGTCATTTCCCACAGCACTGTCTGTTCAAACATCACTGGCCTGGCCTGTTCCTGTTTGGCATCAGACACTTCTCAGCAGTCTGAGGAGGAGATTTGGTAATTGGAGGAAAGAATGGGGAGCCAGATGAGGCCTAAGGAGGAGCTGAGCAAGGACGTGGTCTCAGCTGGGGTCTGACTTCAGTGTGATCCCAGGGGAACCTCCAGAGTGTGAATCTTATTCCACAGTGTTAAAGCAAAGGGGCTGGCCTTCCTAACATCCCATCCCCTGTGTTAGTCACTCAGTAACTGTTCAGCTGCAGGGATGGGGCAGAGAGTGGCTCCTGCTTGGCCAAGGACAACTCCCTGGAGAAGGAGCAGCTGTGAGCTGTTAGCAGCCAACACTCACAGCAGCTGGGGGATGGGGACACCAGCCGGTAACAGGACTCCGGACAGGGCACTAGCAGAATCTTCTATGTACAGCATCTTCATGCTTCAGTCTAAGTTAGTGATAATGGCAGTCTCCCACTCTGCCACCTGACTGCTGTAAGGGTGAGAACCTGGCACCAGAACCGATAAGCCGATAGCATTTGCCAGTTCATCCAGTTGCATGCATGCATGCATACCTTTGTTACACTCAGGACCCATCCAGCCTTCCATGCAGGTTTTGTTGCCATTCTGGTCGCAGGCATAATGTCCAAAGAAGTCATCTCTGGGTCGACAGAACTTATTGCAGCCAAAGCCATAGTAGTGGTCATCACAGGTCACTCGGATCTGATACTCGAAGTGGGCAATCCCCGTGTTTTGTTTTAGTGTCTGCCATTGCCGGCTGGGGTTTATCATGCCTGAGTGAGAAGCCTTTTCAATTATGCTATCAGGTTCTAGAGGGGGGTGGGGGTGTAAAAAAAAAAAGAGACTCATTAACATTCACATTAGCATCTTCTGATTTGACCATTTTGGCTACTTTCAGACTAGAAACACACACAGTACAAAAATCAAACTGTTACCAAAAAAAAAAAAAAAAGGGAACAAGAGTTGTACCCTCTTCTTTGAATGCCAATTTACCATTCAAACTCTTTGTCAGGTGCCTGGGAACAGCATTAAATAAATGTACCTCTTCCCTGATCTACAGGCATTCAAGACATTAGAGTTAGCCTCTTGCAGGGCTGGAAAGATGGATGGCTCAACGGTTAAGAGCACTGACTGCTCTTCCAGAGGTCCCGAGTTTAATTCCCAGCAACCACATGGTGGCTCACAACCATCTGTAATGGGATCTGGTGCCTTCTGGTGTGTCTGAAGACAGCAACAGTGAACTCATATACATAAAGGAGAAAGTCTTTAAAAATATATTTTTAAAAAAGTTAGTCTCTTGCTACTCAAAGCTACAATAAGCATGTTGAAGGCATGTTGGCCAGCAGCAAGAAATATCCTAAGGACATAAGCACAGATTCAGTGCATGCAAACACCACATTCCATCCACAGGCGATCCACAGATACCTGCCAGCAAAACCTGAGGGTTCTCAGCACAAAGAGCTGCATCAGCAACAGTACCACAGCTCATTTTCTCATCTCTACACAATGGGTCCATCAGGCACAACAGTGTCTCCTGTTTAAGTTGACCTTCAGTGACAGTATTTTTATTTTCCTGTGATCAGTGTCCTTTGCCAACTTTTTTAGCATATTGCTGTCCACACTAATTTGCAAAAACTCTTAAATGTTATAGAAAGCTGCTCCTTAGGAGATTTTGCTCTTAAAAGAAATTTTACTATTTCAGACAAGGTCAGTGATGTTTTTTTTTTACATTTTACTTGCAAGTCTTGCTTAGGAAAGCTCTATCTCAAAATTCTTCACTGAGGGCATCAGCAACAACAAAAATATAATACAGTTCACTCTTCTCATCAGCCTAAGATGGCAGATCTGAGTAAATTCATCTCAGCCTGCAGACAGGTAGGTTGAGGCACTGTGTTTGTTTGTGTCTGTTTTAAGGCAGGTGCCCTTAAAGATGCCTGAGAGGCAAAGCAAATGTCTAGAGCCCAAGCCGTTCTGAGAAGCAGTATGACTGGCCCCTATCCTGAGGTCACCTACAAACTAGTCTAAGAGACAGGTACTGAAATAGCTTTAAACCCCAGGAGCAAGGAGTGCAATGTGAACAGACAAGGCTCTCAGTCAGCACTCAGCCTGGTGCCGTGTTTGTTTTCTTAAACCTGCCAGTCATCACCTTGTCAAATTCAAGGCCACCTTGGAGAGGCAAGGTAGGACCTACTTGCAATGTCTTTGTGATTCCTGCACACCCACACCACTGTTTTTCTAGGCCTTGAGCCTATGCTCCTTGACAAAGCTAGACAAGCCCTACAGGTGACCAGGAGAACAACTCCTTGGTGACTCTATGAACAACCAACACAGCCCCAGCCAGTCTGGACCATGGTGTGGGCAGGCCAAGCCTTGAACAAGCCCACGTACCTGCAGGCTTACATCCAGTAACATGTAGAACCACGTGCAGGTAACACGGTACACGAGTTTTTGCAAATACACACAGACCAAAGAATGGCAAAAATGCCTCTCCATTAACTGCCTGTTTGCTTTGCTGGTTCAGTTGAGAAATGTAGTGGGCTATTACAGTGTAGCTCTAAGAGCTTAATGAAGGAATTATTAAACACAGTAGCCATGTTGCAAAGGTGTCTTAACGAATGACTGTATAGTTCGGTGCACTTTTTACCTAACTTTCAGGAAATGCTGTGAAGACAACGTCAGAATCCACAGGGGCGTGGGTGGCTAACAAAGCTCTGGAAATAACTTTACACCCACTGAGGCAAGAGACTCCAGAATATGTGGCATGCTCTACAGTGTCTGGGTCACAGAGCTTGAGTTTACTGTGTGATGATTCTACACTGCCACCTGACTCAGCTCTCCCATTAGCTTAGGACACAGGGGGCAGCTCACCTGGGGTAGCTCCAGCCTTGGGCTGAAAAGAATATTAGCACACTTCCCTGTAAATGTCACTGGTACAAAGATGCATCATGAAGCATACACACAGCCTTGTAAACCTAGAAGGAGGAGGGACCACCATGGACACAACTCAAGGACCAATCAGAAAACCTAGATAATGGCTTTAGCTGAGAGAAGTCGATGCAGTATGGAAAACTTGGTGTCAAGGACTCCTGACTATGCTTGCCCATCACTGAATGTTACAATATACTAAAATCATTTGCTCAGGTGGAAAAAGAGAAACTTGGATCTATAAAGAGGTTATAATCCCGAGCCATATATATTAGGAACAACTGGGAGCCAGCCTTGGAACTTCAGAAGCACCTGACCTTAATCTAATCTAAACTGTACTTGAGTTTCTGCAAATATACACAGACCAAAGAATGGCAAGAAAAACCTTCATTGGGGATAATTATAGAGCTGATGTGAAAAGGAATTCTGGCCCAAACTTGGGGAACTGCCTATAAATTAGATGCAAAGCCTGGATGTTTGCAACTTGATGAGCTTTGCAAGCAAAGAACAGCCCACACTACTGGGCTCCTTGGCATCTTCAGATGCTTTATAAGGGCAGAGGGTAGAGAAAACAAGGAGCCAAACATACAAACAGTGCACACAAAGGTCCTGAGACAAGAAAGAAAGGTGATACACTCCAGGATACAAATGAATAAAGAATGGCTAGGATACAGACACAGTAGACACGGTGTGTTAAGACAAGCCACCAGGAAGACAAGGTATACAAAGATCTGACCCAAGAGCTACAGAAAGCCAGTGAGCTGTTAGCTTTTACCACCAGGATGACCATTAAATGTTATGCTCAAGGAAAAAAAAAATAAGATGGCCCAAGAATGAAGATATTGAAAGTTGACCGGAGCCAGTAAGGACAGACCATGTAGCAGTAACACTAACTCTGAAGGTACAAGCAGGCAGTGAAGTGGACCAGGGCAGCAGTAGACATGGCAGGAGGCAGCTGGATTCATATAGAGAGCAAAAGGTCAAGACTATTCAGAGTTGGAAGCTGTGTAGATAGATATGGATGCTAAATAAAGGACATAGGGGCCTTCCAGATGCATGGCTTATGGCACTGGCTGCCCAAATACTGGTGCTTGTCACCCAGAAAGGGCTCCATCAAAGGGGAGTGCTCTTGGACCTCCAATTTTGCTTTGACTCTGGAACTTGTGATACCTTGAAAATATAGATGAAAAATAGTCGACAGAAAAGCAGATAAACCACAAAGCCCAAAGCTCATAGTGCAAGTTTCTATAACTGTGGTGGGCATCTGTGACTGTCTCACTGTCTAAAACATCTGAAAGCAAATTATTCTCATCTCAGTCTTCTTTGTCTCCTGTCCAGAGACTAGTTACCCTAGGAAGAAATGAGATATTCAGGAGTCCCAAAATGTAGAGATTTCCATGTAGATAACTATGGGGAACTGTGGACAGGCCACAGGTCCCTGGAGGCATAGGTCCCTGGAGGCATAGCCCTAGAGAGTGAGATGATGGACAGCTTAGCAGAGAGTCTACAGATGCTGGGCAGGAATCCTCTTCACGGCCTCAGTTCCGGCACCAGTGCACTCAGAAGGCTCAATTCTGTCCCCTACCCAACGCTTTGTACATTAAGGTACAATGATAAAATGTCCATTCAGAGCTCAGTATTTTGAGGGGAGAACAAACAGGTACCCATCACCTTGGCTGGCATCAACCATCAGCAAGCCTGGCAAAGTGTCCTACCTTCAAAGTATATCCTCAAAGTATAAATGTCTGTCACAGTGAGACAGCTCAGATCCAGGCCTTCCACAAACTCCCTCTCAGCCAGGGCTTCTGTCTAAATAGCTGAATACCAAAGCAAGAAAATAACTCTAATGACAGACAGCCTGCCTCACACCAAGGCTTGCCAAGGATTTTGTAACCCTAAGAGGCCCCAGGAGCCAGCCATGTTGAACTGCCATTGAGTTTATGTGCAGCTATCACTATGCCCGTGCTGGGTACTCAGTACTTTCACCTATGGTAGAAAAACAGTGATGCTGACAAGGGAGAAAGGTGTTACTAGCAGTGAAAAAAGAAACTGGTCAGTAAATGAGAGAAGTAGGAGGTGCAAGGCATTCTGGGAGCAGAGGGCAAAGGCAAAAAAACTAGATTAACACTCTTCCTGAACAGATTAAAAAATGTCAGAGTGAATCAGGTTTTCCAATGACAACTAGGCTCTGGTGAAAAAAGAGGAACTGTCTATTTCAGTGTGAGGAGAGCATGTTATATTATAGCTGACCACTATCAGCAGAGCACACCTTTGCTGCCTCTCCACCCTCCCACCCCCCAGCCACTCCTCTGCAGGCCTGAAAAGCAAACTGCCCGGAAAACAGAGCCATCTTTCAAAAGGGACAGGGCAGGTCATGACTGCGGGGGCTCTGAAATTCTGCTTCAATGGGAGGTTTGTGGTGAGCAGTGTGGGAAACTCAGGCTGGCGTGGGGCTCACCTGCCCACCAAGTGAAATTTAAGGTCGGTCTTTAGAGCCCAGCACCACACTTTACAGCTTTATCTTTCTGATGAGAGATTAAATGCTCACTTAAAGTTTAAATGGACTTTTAAAAAGTCACTACTTTGATCCTTTAGCAGTCTACAAGGTTTTAAAGTTGTAAAACCATTAAGATCTCTATCCAGAGATAAACTACGTCCCTTTCTGCAAGGACTGAATAAACTGGGAGTCTATTCTGGCTACTTAATATTTCAGTTGAAAGTTCTAGAAATTAAGGAATAGACTCCACGGACAGGCTTAGCCGGGTGGGGGGTGGGACACTGGGGACTTTCCTCGGGGCTTCCAAGCACAGCACTTTAAACGCACCAGCATTTAAAGAATTCCTGACAGAGATACTTACGAATAGTGTCATTACTGGAATCCCATGCCTCCACCAGCAAAGTGTAGGACCTCTGCAAGACAGATAAGCAAAGTTTAGTGATTCAGATACAGTGGTCAACTCTAACTCTGATGCTGCCTGCAGTCTCTGGTGCTCTGGTACCAGGAGCTAACCCAAAACAGAAGGCAGAAAAAAGGCAACGGGGTATCTGAAGCCAGACCAACCTCTTCTTTTCTCTGCAGCACTGTTCACAGGTTGACAAATAACTCCTCTTACCTGGCAGGGGCACACTGGGGCTCACGTCACCCAAGCCAAGCAGCCCAAAGTCCTGGTCAGAACCTAGTACCTCCCTATATGGGAACATGTAGTATATAGGTTTCCCAAAACTTTTCAGTCCCTAGTCCTAGTGCATGAGAAAAAAACCCACACAAAGAATTTATCCCAAGCCAACCTACTCAGGTATTTGTACTGAGAGAACTGCTAAGGTTACGCTTTGGGCCCTGGTGGGGCAGTCCCCAGGGAGGCCCCCTTTTCCTTTTCAGAACCCCTTTGAAAGCCCTGTCTGTGTGAGACCATCCCAGCTCCCACAAGTATCAGGTGACTCTAGGAAAAAGGAGGGGTAAGTCTCAAAGACTTAAGACAAAGGCAGCAACCTAGCTTCCAGGGCAGGCAGGGGTGGGTTATGGCTGTCTGTGGGAGAAAACACAAAGGAGAAGGCACCGCACACCCATGGGTTATATTTATTGATGAATGTATCTGTCAATAAGATCTAACATTCCTGGAATAATCAGTTCAGTAACTAAACAATTCCCTGGAGGCTGGCAAGATGCCAGTTATCCTACCGAAGCATTTTTTTTTTAATCTTCTAAGCGTGTCTCTGAAGCCCATCCCCTCTTCCCCAACCCAAGCCATTAGCAGATTTCCACTTTTACTCCAATCTTCACTGACTACAGGTACTGGGGTGAATCTCCCTAAGCCTATCTGGGGGCTGGAGGAATACAGAACTGGAACAGGTTTGTGCAGCTCTGCCACCGGGACCAACCCCTACAATGCTTCTGTTGCTTAGATAACTACAATGCCACCAGGAACACCGCTGCCAGGGGAAGAGATGGCACCGATAGGGAGAAGGCATGAGAGGAAAGCAGGAGGTTTCATTCATAAAGCAAGGCGAGCTCACTCCTCTCTTGGTGACACAGCAGGTCTGCTCTGACGACAAAAATATCTTGTGATAGGCCCCTGCTTTGGAATCCAGCCGAAATATGCTTCATACTTACGGCAGGATTCCATTTCGTTCACTGATAACTGTGGGAAAATGCTCAGGAAGCAAGCAAAACCGGGCAAGCTAGGACACATACCCCGAGCTCTCCTCTTAGTGGTTGTAGGTCCAAATACATTGTTATTGTCGTTAATATTTTATTAGTGAAAGTTACACCTTATTTACAGCCTCTTTAACTTTCCTAGGACTTCCTACAAATTATAGGACTCTTCCCGAAGAGCAGCAAGAAATTATATTTCTCTACTGGTTCATGGTGAGAGCCAAGTCGAAATGAGGCCAGATGTGTGGCTGACTCTGTATAATTAAGCCCTTCATTTGTTGGTCACATTGAGGCCCACAACCTTCACTTCAACAATATCGCTGTAATTAATCCTCTGACTAAATGCATTGATACCGAGAGTTTTGACAGACTTGCACAAGCGCTAAACACACATCATACCCACAAACACCACTGCAAAGGAAGGTGCCTTCGAACCAGCTGGCGCAGCAGTATTAACTCAGCCTCATAATTCGAGGCAGAAGGCATCCTTAGACCTTGCACAAGAACTTGTAAGATCAAGTCATCTGCCAGGTTCATCTTGGACTCAAAAGTTGCTGACCAACACTACCCCAGCTGGAGGAGGGAAAAAATGTACCACAGTCCCATGGGCTGATGGTAGGAGCCCCTAATCAAGTGCCTTCCTTTTGGGGGTTGAAGGTGGGCTAAAATAAGGGTAAGTAAGGGCTTGGAGAGACAACCGCCAAGCCTGGACTTTGCTTTCTCTTGAGAGCATGCATTAGAGTTCCAGGTTTCCTGGGGCACGGGTGCCCTGCCTTCAGAGAAAGGATTCCCTCCAAGGCTTCTATTAAGAGGCATTCTTCCCTCCCACTCCATCCCCACACTATAGATCAACAATCAAGATAATTTGGCAATGATTATTAGTTACTAGGGAGCTTTAATTTTTCCCAGGCCCACGCTTGACCTCTGTACATCCCCGGCTATATGTCCGGACGCTGAGATTTTCAGACCAGGTGTACCACAGGCCACTCAAGCAAATCTCCAGCCGCAGATCCCCCCACATGTGATTGGCTGCTACTAATCCCATCCTCAGCAGAGGCCAAGTCCCCAGTCCTCAGGGAGTTTGGAAGGGGCTTCGAAAGGCAAGCTTTGCTTGATCTTAACTTTACACCCAAAAGCAACAAGCAAATCCTGCATTTTGCTGTGGTTCAAACAATAAAAGAAACTTTGAGGAGTTACCCAGATTTCATATTTTGTCCTGAGTCTTCCCAGAGTAGTAGTCTGAGAGGCCAAACAAGAGGTACTCGATAGTTACCAGATCTTCCATCTGGATTTGCAAGTGAGTCATGTCTGCCCATTCCCAACTTGCAGCTCAAGGACATCTGGCAGCAAGGCGGCTGACTTCCATTCTTGTGAAGCATCGAAAAATACTGGTCAGCTTTCAAAACAACCTTTTGGGAGATTTCCATAGACTTTTACCTACCGAAGAGTCTTGGCATCAAAGCCCTCAAGGCATACCACAGTCACCAGGTCACCTTACCAAGGCTGGGCCACCAGGCACCTCTCTCCTATTCTCCACACTTGAGCTGCTGGTCTAGGGTTCATTCTTTGTCCTGCCCCACTCTATGGAGGTTACCTTGGCACTGGGCAAAGCAGTAAGCACTTAATTGCCACATTAAGCAGGGGGGGATGTAAGAAACAAAGGTGATTGTGTTGGCAGCTGGGAGCTTCCTTTTCCTGGCAACAGTGGTAGCCAAACCAAGCCCTAAGAAGCGGCTGCCTCCTGTCCTGCCCAGCTGACGGACACAAACAAGCCGCCATCCAAATGGCACGCGTACGGAGTCCAAAACCCCAGACCACTGCGACAGGCAGGTCCGCCAGAGGCATGCACATCCTGGGAATGCCCCGAGTGCCAACACAGCCATTGTATGAAGCCTGCTGGCCCCAGGTCTGCCAGGGGCCCTGCATGCACTCTGCTGACTCCACTGTTGCTTCCTGTCACTTGCCCTGTATTAGCAGTATTTCTGGAGAGGCCCCATTCTTCTCTGTAATCCTCACTTCAGTCAGGCAGGCCAACTCTATTGTCCTGCCTGCGTCTGGGTGGCCAGAGTATAAAATATTCCAGTCACAAAACATGTGAAACAAAAAAAAAAAAAAAAGAGTTCAGAGAGTCCATGTGTGGGCACACACAATTCCTGTCTTTTAGGATTTTGGCAAGGTGAGGGGGTGAAAAAAAAAGACCACTCCCCTAGTGCATGCAAGCTGAGGCTCCAGTCATAGAAAGCAACCTTTTTTTTTTCAGGATTTGACATGTCAATAGAGTGTGGTCTGGCTACAAAGAGTGATTTTCTCATCAAAGCCTACCTCAAAGACTCACCAAGGGGCCCCAGAGCTCATATCCAGATTGGAGGCTCTCAATGAGAGGCCCCTAACCCTTTTCCCATCATTACCCTTACCTGTTTGAAAGGCATCCCACTGATAATTAAATGCACCAGTTACAAAAGGGTGGTGAGGTTAATAGATAGAATACCACGGAGCCAGCCAAGCACGACCGTCCAGTTCACGCAGAGCAAGCCCGAGCAAGAAGCCTTTCTACTTATTTACCAAAAGTGCATAAAAACTGGGCTGAGCTGGTAGAGGACTCAGTTTGATTATTTACATGCCCCCTTTAACCACTAGGAGCCACCCTGGGAATGTCTTCCCCGTCCCTGTGCTGTTCCAATGAGAGATGTTACTGACACTATGAATAAGGACCAAGGGGCTGCTGTTGGCCAAGCAGTAACCTAGCAACAGCAGCTTTCTGAGCCCAAGACTCACCTCCCTCCCCATCCTGTCAGAGTCTTCACTTTCATGCCTCCAGATACACACGTCTTCCAGCCCTTGGAAGAAAAGTTTATTTTGTTCTAATTATCGTTAAAGTATATTTAAGGGCTGGAGCCAAATGTCATTTCTGAACAGTTTGAATCCTAAAACCTTGGGATAGGTAGGGGTATGTCTCTAAAGCTTTATGAAGAAGAATTCTCAGAAATATTTGTCACTATTGATTATCAAGCTGGCCATAGGCACATCCACAGAATATGCATGCTCACATAAATAACCTATGTGAATAATCTAGAAAGCCTGACACTGGGACCAAGTTAAGTCTTTCCACAACAGGAACATGGCTACTTCAAATCTGGCTCCCTGTGTTCCTGTTTCCACATGTGAAGTGAAGACTCCTTATGGCCTTGTTTTCTCAAAGAACCTTTTCCCTCCATGGTAAACTTCCCACATGCCGTCTGTACAAAGTGTCCCTGAAGGTACCAGTGCTTGTACAGATGTTAAGGCAGCATTCAGATTGCTGGCTGTCTAGGTTTACCCTGCCGACATGGCTGCTGCTTCAGCTTCCAAAAGCACTGGGCCGAAACTTTACTCTTCTCTACAATATATTCCAAGTCCCTATAGAACTATGGGCATGGAACTGGTGGGCTGCAGATTCTTCTAAGTACTGGAGGTTTGAGCAAGTTGCTAAGAAACAAGGTAAGGAGGAAGAAAACACAGAGAGGGTTATACCTGCAGGAGAAGGAAAACTATTAGAAACCAGGTCCCAGCTGCTTTACAGTGCTTATAAGCCACTCTCCCTCCTGTTCGCCAAAAGCCCAGTAAAGTAACAAACATTTGAGGCAGATTTCTTAGACTACCACCACCACCACCAACAGATGTTCTCTCCATACACAGAACATCCCTTGTGCTAAGCACTTCCACAAGGGCACTGTCTGCACACATGCTAAGCACATAGGTGAGGCACAGAAAAAAAGCTAACTTAAAAAGAGCCTTACTCCTCTGTCTTCCATGTGTCCACACACATCTAGAGGAAAGACGGCAGACAGCAATAATCATACCCGAGGACTGGCAATTAGATTCTGTGATTAACCACCTGATGGCAACTTGACTAACTCCTGTTATTTAGTTACTGAGGCTGTGTGACAAGGGCTCAAGCTGGCATCCTCTTCAGCTATGTCACCTTTCATTGGCTTTTCCTAAAATAATTAAAGTTGCTCTCAGCAAGACTCTGAATGGGGTCAGTGGTATTTAAAGATAAAGCCAGACACTCCTGTTGTTATACCCCAAGTCAATACAAATTTAGGGCCACCAATGCAGCCATATGACTGAGGTTTTCAAAAACAGAATTACACTAATGCATTTTTAATGAGAAGGCACTACTGGGATTTTGAGCTAATTTGGGGAGGTGCAAATTAACCATTTCGGTGATTTATTAATGGTTATTCCCAAATCATTTCTTGTTAAGCCCAATTACCTGTCATAACTATGCTCTTATCGCCTAGTATCCAAGTTGGAGAATAATAAATCAAGCTAGGTGCTACAAGTTGAGCTCCCTTGCAACATGGACGACAACCCAATCAGAAGCACAAAGCTAAAAGACTGGGGCCAGAGCAATTGATACTTGAGTGGGATGTAGCCCAAGGGGGATATAACTGAAGTGATACTGCCACAGTAGGGAGGGCCACTTCAGAGTGTCTCACACGCCGGGATGGGATGTAGATTGTGTTTCCTATCCTACCAAATCATTTCCTTCTTTTCCTCGCTAGGCCACGGACAGGGGCCATACTATCAAACAAAAGACGGGAATTACATGACCTTCCTCACTGAACTAGCTTTACCAAACACAGTGCTTCCCTTCTCATAAGCCAGTTTAGGAGGACTTAGCCCAAATGACAACTGTGCCTGCTTAAGGGTTGGCAGCTTATGTGGCTCTGAGGCTAAGGTAGGCCGGAGGCTTTTTTACCTTTTAAATTATCTCCTACTCTGGAATTCCAACATCTCTGCACCAATTCCACTGCACCCTATCCAAGGAGGAGGAGAAATAAAAATTAAGTTTGTTGTGCTTGAATTCAAACCCAGGACCTTTAAGAATGCTCCACAAATACCTATTTTGATGAGCTACCCCCCCCCCCAGCCTGTTTTAAAAACAAGCCTCCCAGGGTTAATTGCCAAAGCGAATAAAGCTGTGGTACCCACTAACACTTGTGATGCTTAAGGCTTTCATTGAAGCTAAGACTCACCCTGGAGCCATTCTTGGAAGTTACAGACAGCAGCAGTTCTCTAACCACACTGAGGAAAATAAACTAAGACGACACACACACACACACACACACACACACACACACACACACACACACACCCAGCTTCAGTTTCTCTTGGGAAGTCAAGCTTGTTTTCACAGGAGGCCTGTGTGGGGGCAGCAGTATAGAGACTTGGTTAGTACTGATCCAGGTACTTGGCCCAGCTTCAAAAAAGCACCGCATTCTCAGTGCTGACCCAGTGGGCCTCCCTCTGTCTAGAAAAGCCGAGTCTATTTCATGGTTGGTGACCCGTGGGGCCTGAAGGCATTGAAGAGCAGGAGCCCAGCAGTGGGGGCAACCTTCCATCAGCTCACACCACTTCAGCTCCTCCTCGTCAGTGAGGAACTCTCTCTTTCCAGGTGTCAAAAGCAGACAGCCACACTTCTGGGTCACTTTTCCCCGGCTAGCCTGTGGAGCAAGCCTGTGTGTTTTCATCCAAGCCATCCTCCCTCTGACCCCTCTTCTCCAAAATAAACGTCAGCCAGGCCTGCCGGGTTTTTTTTCCACATCACTTAATAAGATTCCTTTTATGGTCTTGTGAAAAGCGAGGGGCTCGGACTGATCCTAGGGAGGGTGGAACCACCTGCAGGCCCCTTCCCCCTGAAACTCCAAACACAGCTCAAGGGCAGCTAGTATTCACCCTAAGCTCGGACCCAGCCAGATTTAGTGGTGGCCAACCTCTTTAGCTTTAAGTTCTCCCTAATAGGGGATTAACAAACAAGACAAACATTCTTTGTAAAAGTGAAATCCCACAACTGACACAGCCCTCAGATCTGAAGAGATTTCACCTACAGCGGCAGTTCCCTGCCAAAATGAGACCCTTTTAATAGCATGTTTTCGATAACTGTCTTATCGCACCCACAGCAAAGGCCAACTCCCGTAAACGCAGACATTAAGAGCCAGCTCAGCTTCACACACAGACAGAGCCAGATAGGCTTCTCTCCCGCCCCTCTTCAGAGTTTCAAATCACAGCCCAAACCCGCGGGTAGGAGGCAGCAGAGCGCACCCCATCCGAGCACGTGGCGGAAAGCAATCCTCCGGGGCACAGAGCTCCCCCCCTCTTACCACCCACCCTCGGAGCTCAAGCTTGGCGGAGCACCAGTCCTGGCAGCGAGTCACGCCTCCTGGACAACGGGCACACCCCCCACCATTTCCCTTTCCTCCCCTTCTGCAATCGCACCCATCTTCCTTCCACCCATTTTGGGATGTTGCAAGGGTTTTGCTGCAGTCTGCCAGCGGTACGCCGGCCTCAAGCAGCGGGCCAAGGGGGAGATGAGGGCGCACGCAGTTGCACCCGCAAACGCTACTTATAGCGGGCTGCCTCTTCTAAGCCTTACCACGGCGCGGGAAGGGCTTGTGGAGGCCCGGTGCCCTCCGGACGAGAGTGTCCGCCCGCCCTTCCCGGGGAAGTTTGCAAACACAGCTGTTCCAGAACTGGGGAACCGCTGGGAGCAAGGCAGCCTGGGCTACACCGAGCGGGGGCGGGAGGAAGGGGCCGGAGGTTCCCAGACTAAAGCCTGGACGCCAGCCGAAGACAAACCCCCTCCTGCAGCCGCCACCCCAGGCTGGGAGAGCACCCCCCACACCCCAACACACCAAAATCTCCCCCTAGAGCCGAGGGAAACCGGCTCCCCCACACCCTGCAGGAAGGACACACCCGCCTCGGGGCGGCTCACGGGAAAGGGGAGGGTGCCAACTTGGACAACGTTTGCAGGGCAGACTATGCGCAGTCGCCTTCCACGACACTACAAGTTTTAATTAGTTAAGCAAAGAAATCATCCATAATGACCTCCTGGTCGGGGGTGGGTATTGCAAGTAGTAAGCAGAAAATTAGCATCCTTGCGTACTTTCCTCCAGCAAAGCTCTTCAGAGACCCCGTTTCGGTGCGCTAAGCAGACACCACCCAGAATGGAAGACCCGCCCGCCCGGCTCATCTTGTTCAAGGTCTAGCTATAGTCTAGACTCTCAGACTTGCCACCCCAAAAGCCTCTCAACTTAGTACCAAGTTTCAAGTGGCATTAAATCCTTCTCAGGGCAATACAGGGCTCGGCCCCGCGTTCGACTCTGTCCGCGAGTCGCTCACTCACCGGCCAGGCGAAACTGAAAGGTAGTACGATGCGATTACGGTCGTTGCCGCGGCTGGCCTTGAGATTGAAGGTGTTGCCCCCGATGACAGGCGTAGACCCTGAGCCAAAGCTGCAGGGTCCCCCGGCCGTGACGCGGGACTGATACTCCTTGAGACACACTTTGAAGTACGTGTCACACTCGTCGCGGGTACACTTGCGGTCGCCAGGGTTCCGGGCTCCGCCGCAACAGTTCCCATTCTGTAGCTCTCCGTTCACGTTCTGCATGGACAGGATCTCCAGCTCAAACTGACCCGAGGCCCCGCACACCTGCCAGCGAGGAAGGAAGGTCAACGCCTGAGAAAGTTTTCTCTCGAGGTGGAGGTGGAGACTCCTTGACCAACCACCCCCACCCCCAACACACACACCCAAGCTGCCAAAGATCCTCGGGTGGCAAGTGAAAATAATTTTGCAAAAACTAGGTTCAGGGCTTAACCCGGTTCAGGGGCATAAAAACCACGAGTGCGAGAAAACTTAAGACAAGTGCCCCAAAGGACCATGAGAGTGTAATGATCACATTCTGCCCAGTCTGGAGGAGGTTATCTTTCGAGGCCAGGGGCTCCCCTCTGGGGATCCAGCGTTCCCACACCGGGTGCAGCCTCTCGGGTGAAGAGTCAGGGTCAGGGAGCCTTGTACTCAAGGGCTCCGGAGCTTGCAGTGGGAGCCACAGCCGCTCGCGTCCAGAATGCCACGAGGGAAGGGAGAGGACCGCCCGCGGGGAGCAAGAGCGGGAGAGAGACTCCTACCTTGGCTCGCAGGGCACAGAGCAGGGCGAGCAGAAGGCTCAGGGGGCGCCCGGGCCGGCCGCGCGTCCGTGGGGACCGCATCGCTGCACCGCGCGCCGCGGGCACTCCGGACGCCGCCGCCGCCGCCGCCGCTAGCGCTGGTGCTCCCGCCGAGGCTGCCGTCGTCGCTGCCCCCGCGGCCGCCGCGTCCCGGCTCTAATATACTCCGTGGATTGGAGCATGCACGACTGGAAAACAACACTACTTTCAAAAGCCCTTTCAAGAGCCGTGCGTTCCAGAAGGCAAAGAGCCCGGCCTCCTTTTATTATTCTGATCGCTTCTTTGAGGCGCTCCCCCCTCTTCCACCTCTCGGCTTTCTTTCCTTCTCTCTCGCTCCCCTTCTTTTATTATTATGATTATGCGCAGCCTTTTATTCCCTTTCAGATCAGCTGCATGAAACGCGGGGGGGAGGGAAAGGAGAAAAAAAAAAAAAACCTGAGCCTAGCTCGCCGGCCGGCTGCAGGTAACACAATGACGCGTGCCCGCCTGCCTCTCGAAGGGACCCGGAGCGCCGGTCTGGGAGCCGCGACTCCGACTGGCCACCTCTTCTCAACACGCGGAACAAGGCGCATGCGCGATTGTTAATATTCATAAGGGGCGTGTCATCTAGTGGTCACGCCCCTTTCCTCCGGGTCGTTGGGGAGGGGGAGGACTTGAGAAGGGGTTGGAAATTGCGGGACCGACAGGGTGGCATGGCCGCCCGGGGGCCCCCCACACGCAGACCACAGCCCCGGGGAGCCCGGGCCAGGAGAAAAGAACCTGGAAGGAACGTGGAGGAGCCCGTGGCTCTGAGAGGCCCAGAGCGCCTCGGCTGGACCGCCCCCTTGGTGCACGGCCTGGGCTCCCGTGCGAGCCCCAGGTGTAGGCGCCGCGGTACGGCCAGAGCAGTTGGGGCGGGCGGGCGGCTTCCGCCTTCCGAGCCGCCTGCGTCAGCTGCGGCTTTCGCCCCGGGGAGGAGGGCCTGCCCGCCGGGAACCCGGGCCGCTCCCAGCAAGCGAGCTCAGAGCTCTGCGCTGGCGGCGGCGAGACTGGCGCGCTCGCCGCCGTCTCCTCGCCCCGCAGAGGCAACCTGGGCAGACGCTGCTGGGAACTTTGAAAAACTTTCCCGGAGCCAGACTTGCCGCAAACTCGAGGGAAAGCCTCGGCCGCGCGCCATCCCTTCCCAAATCCCAATCCGTGGAGCCTCGGAGGGGCTCCCAGCGTCCTTTCCAGACCGCGCCGGGGCAGAGGCGTCGGGGGGAGCAGAGGGAGAGGGCGGCGGGCACCCGGGGGGCTCAGCCCCGGCTTCGGGAAGGGCTTGCCGAGGGCTCCGCCAGCCTCCCGCCCCGGCGCAGTGGCGGGACTGCACCTGTAGGCGGCCTCCGCGCTGCTCTCTGGGTGGCGAGGCGCGGCCTGAAAAGAACTTAACCGCTGTCGTGGGCCACAGAACTTGGCGTCTCCTGGGTGGTGGTGGAAACCGATGCCATTTTCCACCTTGAGGCAGACCTCGCAATTAGCAGCGACACTCCTGGTCATAATCAGGGTCAAAGGGAACCCAAAGGCTGGCTGAAGCCTCTGCCAGCTCCACTCCAGGCGGGTTTAAACGGAGCTCTTTAGGAAAACAGATTTCCATTAAAGGACGAAAAGAGTTTCATGCCTTGCATTGATTGGGCCAATCGTGAAGAAAAGCACTGATTTTCCAAGATCTGTTTAGTGCCTCAACCCTTCTAGACAACAAAACATGATGGGTAAAGGGAAAAATAGTTTCCAACATGCTGAACATGACAACATAACAATACAGGTTATTTGTGGCTATGTTAAAAGAGTGGCCCAGCATAGATAGGGCCCAATACCATTTGATGGGATGGAGAAAGCCTAGCAATACTTTGGTTCAAGGCTACCAAAGATAGTTCAGTAATTTGGGCATTTTAACCACCTGAGATAGGTGGTTTCTTGATGGCAATGCATCTCATTCTAACTATTCCCAGGTAACTTAATCCATAATTGGGAACGGCATAGCCAAAATCAGAATGAGTTAGCCACTGATCCCAGAAGCACCTGGCTTCTGCAGAAACCACCTGGGCATTTCCCAGCATACCCAGTCCTCCTTTCCCAGATTATCACCAATGCAAAGCATCCCGTTTTCAACATTAATCCAACACAGGTTTTTTTCCACTAAAGTTTCCAGAAACATAATAGTCCTCACTTTGTATTCAACTCCTTTTACTTCTAGTTGCCAAGTTAGGGTGCTCAATAATGTTTTTAAAGCAAAGGATTGGTGTTGTGAAAAAGCCATATAGCCCACAAAGGCCGGAGTGGACTTAGAATCTGTATTTCTTGAGGTCCCAAACTGTTTTAAAATGTAAAGCTGTATCTAATAGTCTGTGCCCTGTGTCCCACACTAACCCCTAGAAGGAGGTTAGATTTAGTTCAGAATTTTTGAGCCAGCCACCTGCTTTCCATTGGAGGACTACCTGGGATTTATAGTTGCCCCGCTGGCAACAATCTGGGCTTCATGAAAGTTGAGATCAGTGCCTATCTACCGATGAGTTTCACTCACTTCATTAACAGGAAAGTTTTGAGGAGTGAAAAAAGCAGGTAATAGCATAATAGGAATGTCGAATCACTAAGAAACACCAAACTCACAGCAAATAACACAGAGCCCCTAATCTTTTCTGAGCCTGGGAACCCATGTTTGAGGAAGACACTTGTGGGCTACAGGGGATTCTTTAAAAATTTCTCATTTGGTACTCTTCCAGTGGGCTGGGACTCCCCCAAGAAGCTAGTCACATTTACTGCAACACGTACTGGGTGGAAGTACTGTCCTCAACTTCCTTGATCACCCCTGAAACCTGGAGAATGGGGAACTACTGCTCAAAGAATTCACATATGGACAATCCCCCTTGCCAAGCCATAGTCTCCCTTTGGGCTTTGCTTTCCAACTATAAATTAATAGTTCAGAAAATATTCCCATGAAAAATAACACTTAGGCATCACCATTGCTTACACCCCAGAGAAAGGAGGGTCTCAGAGCTAGATATCATCTGACCTATTGCACGTGTTTGGATATCTTCTATAATTTTAAAAAGATGATGCCTTGATTTCCTTTCTACAAAGCATAGCCCACCTTCATTCAATCGTCAGCAAACAGCCCTGACTTCCCATAGGATGTAATAAGAGGCATTCAAGTTATGATTGTATTTTAAAGCTTTTAATCAACTGAAATTATTTATCAACACTGATGAGAATCAGCTAATCAATATTTATTGAAAAGTACTGTTGCACACAGCAGCGTGGCTGATCTAAAGAATATCACGTGAAGGAAGTAAGCCAGGCACCAAGAGTGCTACATGTATGAGTTCCTTTATACAAAGGTGTACTAGAACAGGGAAAGGCAGTCTCCGGTGGAAGATGAAGTATGGTTAGGGTGGTGTGTGGTTGGAGATTTGATGTGTTTGGTGCCCTTCTGGGCATAAGTCAACTATCTGTGTCTTAATTGGGGGTTGGATGACACAGGTGTATGCATTATCAACTTTCATTAACAGGCACATTTGAAACCAGTGCCATTCATTATGGGTTATTTTTGTTTTAAAGACATACACACACAGCAGTTGCTTTTATGAGTAAAAAGAACACTTAGGGGTATTTGAAATGATATGAACCAACAATGAAACTTCAAATGCATAAAAGGTAAAGAATGGCTGGGTGGTTAGATAAACTGCCTATAGAAAGTGATAAGGTGCCAAAGCCTAGCACTTGGGAGCTGGGGGATCCAAGTTCAAAGTCAGTGTGGTCTATAACAGACAGAGGTGATGGGAGAAAAGGGATCCATGAATCCAGCAAATAGACTTGTTCACTTAATATTCCTCTAAATTTCTGTGTTTGAAATGTTAATCATAAAATAGTGAGGACATGGTTATTGATATACCTTATATTATCCAAATCTCCAAGAACACAGCAGAAACCACCCAGGTAGTTGACGCCAACAGGGTAGAGCTCGATGAAAATGTTCAAGGATTAGAGGTGATGCAGATGGAGATAATAGGTGAAGCACACAGACCTTTCCCCCTATTCCATGTCCTGATAATTCTTTTCTTCCTTGCACCAAATAGTCAAGTCCAAGTTATAAACATATGTAACTCACCCTTTAAAATCTTCATTTATCTTGTTTCTTAGATTACGTTTTTGAATGAAAAAAAAAAGAAAGGTAAAAAGACATGACTGTTTCTAGGCATGCTGGAGGAGAAAGTTTCATATAGATAAAAGGGAGAACATAGCCAGAGGCAGGTACATCTGGGAGAGTGTCGTGACCCTGAGCCATTTGAAGTGAGGGAAGAGTGGAAAGGAGAAGTGAGAGAGGGCAGCCAGGTGATGCAGCTAATAGGGCAAGATACAATAAGAACAGGTAAGCAATTGTCTGGATTGTATAGGGAAGAGCCTCTGGGGAACAGCAGCCCGGGACCTGGGCTGGGGAGTTCATAATAGAGTGCAGAGCAGAGTATTCCAACCTTTATAACAGCCATACCTGTTATAGGTATACCCTGTGACAGGTCGGGACTGAGGGATGCTTGGAGAACCAGGTTGCCAGGTTCAATTTGATATGTTAAGTAGGCACCTCAGCCATTTGCCCCAGCTTTTGAGACTAAACAGTTTTACATATATGTCTGTTTAGCCAGCATGTGTGTATGAGCACTGCATACATGCCCAGGGCCAGAAGAGGTCATAAAATGGCATCAGATACCTGGAACTGGAATTATGGATGGCTGCAAGCCACACTGTGGATGCTAGGGACAGAACACAGGTGCTCTAAAAGAGCACCAAGTGCTCTTAACTGCTAGCTTCTCTCTTATGCTTGTTTGCAGAAAAGTTCATGTAGCTTTTTAAGTCCTATTCTATAGATATATCTTTCTGTTCCTTTTCAGCAGACAAAGGATCTGTACATGTCCTGCATGTCCTCTTGTCTTATAATGGGTTATGGCTTGAGACACTTGGTCAAGGCTCCCAGTTATTCTGCTCAGTCAGCTCTCCAGGGAAGCACAATTTCTGAATATATGGCCATCTTCCTGAATTCTTCTCATTTTTCCTCATTATAAGAAAGTGTGCCTAGAAAAAACCTTACCACCTAAGGATGGCCTACACATGAGATATTAAGTCAGGTCAAAGTGGTAGCCCCCATAGCAATCATAAATCAGCCATGAGCTTATCCACTCAAGCATAAATTAAACACACAAATACTTTTCCAAAGACTCATTTTACATACACACACAAAAAAAAATCTGAATTAACTTTCTTTTGGAAACCCAAACTGTAAATCCCTTGCATTATCAACCCTTATTTGGTGTGAGGCTATTTTAAGCATTGGTTGGCTTGGCCTTGAGCTCTTCTCACTATAGCTTTTCCTGCCCTGGCCAAGTTGTGCCTCACACTCACCGTCGAGGTGAACAGAGTTATGTTTCCACATCTCCTTTAGCAAACCAATCACAGAAAATCACTCTAAACCTAAGACACAAAACTTACAGCGCTGTGGAACTTACGTCTCCACTTTACTCCTAAGGACTCAATGTATTTAGTAATACTTTATCACTTTTGGAGCTATGTGTGTGTGTGGGGGGGGTGGAGGGCATGGGTGGGGATGGTCCTGCTTATAAGATGTACCTTTTCTTAGAATTGAGTCTTTGAGAGGAAAATCTCCTGAGTATAAGTTGCTGTCCCGTTGTATGTTCATAAAGCATCTAGGATTATTCACTGACCCTTCTCTGTGGTGCTGATGTAAGGAGTTACCTGTCCAATGACTGGCACATGCATGAACTGATGACTTGGTTCGTTGAAATTCTGTGGTACTTTGCTTTAATAATCCAAACTGAGCCATTTGTGCAACTGACCAAGTTATATGCTCTTACAAACTGTGTATCTCCTAAAAGGCACTCACAATCACATTCCCAGAAGCAGATAGTATTTGAACCCTGCCATAACCTGGTGCACACTGGGAGTGTGTTCTCACCCCACTGCCAGGCAGTTTTCCCAAACAAATACAGAATGAAATCTACCTCTGCATCTAAGGGGGTTTAGGGAGGGAGAGAAGTTGTTGGAACCTGAGAACAAGAGACTTGAATATATTGAGTTATCTGGGAAATTTTCCAAAACATGTAAATTTGAGTGTCAAAGAAAAATGATTGCACCTGCCAGTGGTCGCAGTGTTTCATGTTTGGGTTAATGTTTCTCAATAAATTACAACTCTGTGTCTGTGTTTGACACTTCTGTTCTCATGCCAATTGTTTCTTTACTGATCATGGGCTCCAATTTAGAAGTTATTAAAAATATCAAAATTGGATGATTATAACACTTAAGTTTAATTTTTTTGCATTTGGAAGGTAAATCATTTTTATGATTGTTTTATAACAAGAGTGCTTAAGGATGATTAAATAAATATTAGTGAGCATGGGAATACTGACCTAGTGAAAATGTCTGGATCTTTTGTGCTAGCCATTATATAGCTTTGCCAATACATCAACTTTTATAAGCATCATTTAGACATTATTTCAGGACAATGGCAAACTGACTTTTTCTTTTGGAAGTGAAGTTAAGGTAAAGAAAAATTTAAATGACAATGAAGGAGAAAATTTAATTTCTAAAAGATTATTATTTTGCTATCTGAGGTACCAATACTTTTCTTAAAGCCAGTTAGAAACTAGAGATATCAACTATACTATTTCATGATATCTTGGCAGAAATTTCTGTGAAACAGTACTTATGGGTTTTTTACTAGACCACACAAGTAACATGCCTTAATAGCACAATTTGCCCATGATCTAAACTGTATTACTAAAAGTATAGGGGGTTGGCCATTAAGCAAGAAACACCCATAGTCCCTGCATATTTTTCACTAGTCTTTTAATATTTCTGGAAGGCTCTCTTCTGTTCTGGGTGCTATGTTTTGTTTTTAAACTATAGTAAAGAACTCATAACCAAGCTTCCTATACTGAACAATTTTTAAGTTCAATGGTGTTTGCTGCATTGATGTTGTGCAATAATCTCTAGAACCTTTCCATCTTGCAAAACTGAAAGTCAATCCATTAAATAACTCCCTTTCTTCTTTCCTCTTCCCCTGGGCACTGACCAACAACTATTTAACTCTCTGTCTCTAGGTACTTCATATAAAGTGGCCATATACAGTGTTTATCTTTGTGTTGGCTATCTGATTTCACTTAGCAAATTTCCTCAAGGTCTATGCATATTACAGCATGGGTTAGAATTCCCCTCCTCTGCTGGGATTTAGCTCATCTGTAGAGGGTTTGTCTAGCATACACAAGGTCATGAGCTCCATCTCTGGTACTTATAGCAAAATTCATCTCTATTTTTAAGAGAGAGAGAGAGAGAGAGAGAGAGAGAGAGAGAGAGAGAGGTTTGTGTTTGTGTGTATACAGGTACATGCCTGCATGTGTACATATTTCAAAGCTGAAGTTGATACTGGGTGCCTTGATCTATCTCTCTATTTTATTTCTGAGACAGAATATCTCTTACTGAACCATGGACTTGTGATTTAACAAGATTGGTTACCTAGGGATGTCTCAGGCTTCCCCTATCTTCCACCACACCAGTGCTGGTATAACAGGACTGCATCACCATATCCAGACCTTATGTGGGTGCTGAGGATCTGAATTCAGGTCTGTATGCTTACACTTTACTTACTGAGCCATCTCTCTGACCTCTGCTCTCTATAGTACAACGGTGATGTCTTTGTGTGTTTGAATTATGTTTAAAAATGCATTTACTTGGGAGGGAAAATTGAGTTGCATCTACCATTTGACTGTTTTGAATAATGCTGTTTTCTTGGGTATAAAAATATCTCTTTATGATCAGGAGAAGCAATGCTTTTACTGTGTTTTGCTTCCTGAGTACATCTACTGTGAATGCTGCCACCCTCCGTTGGCACCAGCCTCCAGCTTCTTCAGCCTACCACTGTGAAGTCAGTACTTATGATTCTCTTTTTTTTTTAAATTAGATATATTCTTTATTTACATTTCAAACGATTTCCCCTTCCCTGGTCCCCCCCTCCGAAAGTCCCATAAGTCATCTCCCCTCCCCCTGTTCCCCAATCAACCTCCTCCCATTTCCCTGTCCTGGTATTCCCCTACACTGCTGCAAGTGCTGATGATTCTCAAAGGAGCTTTGGACCTTCCACACCACATTGGTTCTCCTAAGACATCCCATTTTCATAGAGTGAGCAGTTACCAACTTCTCTGTCTTTCTATAATGCAGCCGTTGTTGGACTACCCAGCCCCTATCTTATAAGCCAATCTAATAAATCTTCTCTTATGATGTAAAATAAAAATCTCTTTATGGCCCTAATTTTAATTCTTTTGGGTATATATAGTGGAAGTCATGTCTAAATGTAATACTGACCAACTGGACCATTCCTACAAAAGGGCAACAAAAGGTCCTAATATCAAGACCTTTAAATAGAACAACTGATGGATTTAGGAGAGAATCCAAATAGAAAAGAGGAGAAAGGAGGTCTAGCCTATTGGAAAGGCTAATGAGCAAGAAGGAGATGACTTGAAACACCACAAATGGCATATTGGGCTCAGTGGATGGAGGCTGCATGAAATTTGACTTTGAACTCAATAGAAACACACAATTTGTTTCTGTAACCAGCCAGGTTCCCTAAGCTACAGCAAGTCTTTGCTACCATAGGTAATCAAACAGAGGTTTCTCTGGACCAGACAGTCTATCATGGCTGGGAGGTTGTGCTGGGGAGTTTCCTGGCATCAGGTCAGGTCTACACACAAAGAGTATCTAGCAGTAAGCTTTGTCACACTCTCCCCTTGCTCCTCAGGATGCAGTCTCAGAACCAACAGTAGGGGCATGCACCTGGCTGGCATCTGTCTAATTCCTGCCTTGTGGGGGCCTAGAAAAGGGTCAAGTGTTCAAGGCTAGTCCAGGCTACCTAATGAGTTCCCATCTCTGTCAAAAACAAACAAATACCCAAGAAGCAAAAACCCAGAACCTTGGGAGTGTCAGGTCTTTGTTCCAGAACTGTCTGAATCAGAATGTACAATTATATAAGATCCTCCTTGGGTTTGCTGCTCATTAATATTTAAGAAGCATTGATCTGGAATACATTGAGTACAGACATTCAGAGTTAGGTTGACTGCACTGTCCTTTAGACAGAAAGATCATCCATGACCAGCCACTCTCTCTCTCTCAACCAGCAGATAACTGCAGACAAATGAACAAGCCCAGCTGAGGTCAGCTGAATGGGTCTCGGTCAGCAGAATCTTCCAGTGAATCCATAGTCTTGTGAGAATTAACAACTGGTCCTTTTAAGTTAAGCTGAGAACTGGTTTGTTGGGTAGCATTATTGTAGCAACAGATCCTTCCTCTGTGTGTGAAATATTAAAAAAAAAAAAAAACAAAACCAAGCAGAGCTGCAAAGTGTCAGCTCCTAACTATTCAGTGAAAGATCACTGTCATAGTAAGCTTCTGAGAGTTACATGCAGCCTAGGGTAAGCAGACTGAGTAACCTCTGTGTGAGTCAGCAAGCTGAAATAGGAGTTAAAGTGGCATCACTATGGACTTGCTCTGCTCAGAGTATCTTAGTTATTTTCAGACCCTCTTGAAACAATCCTTTTAACCATAACACACAATTGACCAAAGCTCTCTGTCCTTCCTGCAATAGATGCTGTGTGTTCCCCATAACATGGAGAACTCTTGCAGTCAATAGACTTGAGTTCTCATGTTCTTGTGCAATTCAGTTACAAAGAGGGGTAAGGATGTTCAGCTTTCCAGTCATCAGTTGGGTGGGTTCCCAACATTTACTTGTTATTGTAATTACCTCATTCTAGGCAATGTTACATAAACTGATGGAATAAGTGTGCCAAAAGAAAGCTATTGCTTCCATGCATACTAAATCAAATATAACTTGATGAAAATAAATATGAGTAGCTAAAAGTAGATTCTTGTTGAATAAACATGATCAAGACAACTTTAACAGAATTGAAAATGCCTTAAATATAGCGATCAAAGTCTGCCTGACTGCTTTCTATGAGTCTTACCTTTCATAGAAATTTAAGAAATGAAGACTAAAACAAAAAAAGCATAAAACAAACAAACAAAAAAACCAATATGTTATGTATGTGCTTGGACGAAATCCTACCTATATAAATTAAAAAAAAAAGTCTCATGTTAAAAGATGAGTAGACAAATAGCAATTTGCATGTTTTCTGTTGAAGTCAAGTATTTGTGTATCATCTTTCATGATTCCATTTTTAACCAGTGTTTTTGATTAACCAACCAATTACACGTGATGATTGCATCACTTAAGAGGGTTTTATTCTATTAGTGGAGTCTGGACTAATGCCTGACATATAACAGAAACACAATTACCAGCTGTTGAATGAATGTGTTGTAGATGGCTGGCAATATACACCATAACAAAAGTAGACATGTTTTCACACACCAATGTGTTTTAATTCTGACATTTAAAACCAAGAACCTAGAAGCAGGAGGACTGGCTCAGGAATTGAGTAAATCTTTGTAAGTATTGCTTCTTTACAAAAGACTTAAATAAAAGCAGAAAATTCAGGGATTTGCAATTATTGACAATTCCCTACTTGCATGTAGCACCATCACTAGAAAGCTTTGCGCTTATTAACCTTAACTACAGAATTTCTAGTCAGAGATAGTATCCTAGAATTTAATTGCTAACAAGGTCCCATTGTAAAGACCAAATTTTGAGAGTCACCAATCTAGTGTATCTCTGAAGTAGACAATTACCAAGACTGTTTGCTTCTCCCTCTGGCCATGTACATCCCAGATCCTTCCCTTCCTTGAAATGTCTCACTTGACTGGGACTTGGCTTCAGTGTTCTCCCAACCAGTTTTGGATTGACTGGACTCATTGAGGAATGGAGTGTGACAAGGGGGGCATGTATCCTGGGTCATTTGTGAAATATACTGGTATTGTGTTTAATAAACCCCACAGTGACACTAAAATGACACTAATACCCCCATGAGGTTTACAAAGGCCATACCCTTGTATACCTACTCGCCTCCAGAGAGTTACATAGCTAGTAATCCTTGGAGTAAGTCTTATGCTGGACTGAGCGAGACTTGAGGGCCTGATATTTCTATCATAGCAATGAAAGCTTTGGGTTATGGTGCAGCTAAGTTAAACAATTAAATCTAAAGCAGGAATTCTTAGACTCTAATCTATAGGTCTACCCTCTGGATACCTTATTAAAATGCATATTATTATTCTATAGGAGGAGGTCAGGCTCCATTCTCCATTTCTCACAAGCTCCTCTGAAGTGTAAATATCCAGTATCTTAGAAGACTCAGTTGTGTCATGTGATATTTTTCTGGAAAGAATTTTCTGAGAGGATGTTTTGCTGAGGCAGACACTTGAGGGGAGGAATGATGTTTGGAAAGAGTATAGGTAGAAGAGTGAACCACACTCTTGCATTGGTTCACCTTGCAATACTTGGCTGATTTTTGCTGATCTTTGTTTGCTGTGACTTTGTACAGAGAAATGCACCAAAGAACTTCTCACGGTATTTGGCTGCTTCTTGCTGCTTCTGTGGACTAGATTTGGGGAGCCTCTAGGTTTCTTCTGGATTGAGCAGTTGCTACTGATTCTGCCTAGTGTTTATTGGTTGGACTGGACTGCTGCTATTAATTCCTGTTTGTCGTTTTGGATTGCTCTGTTGATATCCTGACAATGAAGATTGATATTGCCCCAAAGAACTACTTCTAATCAGGTTCACATCTCCCTTGTCCTGTTAACCATCTTTCTCTCCTACCTTTGGTGGGTGGGCTAGAAGGGAGATTGAAGTATTTAAGAACCCTTACTAAAGTAGGTTTTGAAAAACCTAATCCTATAGTCCTTGGTGCTGCTGCTGCTGCTGGTCTCAGACCATACTTGCAAAAGTGATGTTCTCAATCCCATTAGCACCAGTGCAGACCCTGAGATGTCCACTGGCAGGAAGCAGAGGTCCTACATACATAATGCTTTAATCAGGTCACACTCATGAGATAATTTGCCTTTTTTTTTTCCAGTGAGTCATTTCAAGAATGATCAGAAAGGGATTCTGTATTAAAAGAGTAAGTCCATAGAGGTGATTCAATGACATATAATCTGTAAGATGCTGAGATAATTAGAGTGAGAAATCCCTACTTGTTGTGCTCCACCATGATCTCCATGGAAACAGGGTAGCAGGAGTGAGCTCTGTTTGCTTCAGAAGCATACAAAGGGAATCTACTTGGTCTTTCTAATTACCATCAAAACCAAACTGGGGTCTGGATTTAGAGTAAAACCACAGTAAGGGCTGGAAGCCTGAAAACTCTTTTTCATAACTTTTCTAATTTCTGTCATGTGGCTGATCTATTTTCCAATTTTACATGTTAATATTTTCCCCATTTAGGTGGGACTGGTGGTTCAGGCCCATAGGCTCAATACATGGGAGGCAGATCCATGTGGATCTATGTGACTTGGAGACCATCTTGGTGTATATGGGAGTTCCAGTCCAGCTAGGGATACATAGTGACACTTTGCCTCAAAAAAATCAATCAAATAGGCAAACAAGCAGGCTTTAAAGTCTTTCCATTTTAGTTATTTCTCCTGTACTGAGTGGCTGGATGAATCAAAAGCCTCATGTATGCTATAAACAAGTGTTTTACCATTGAGCTACATTCCAAGCCCTTTAAAAATGTTTTGATTAAGATTTATTTAACTTTAAAGTGTGTGTGTGTGTGTGTGTGTGTGTGTTTGTGTGTGTATGTGTGTGTGTGTGTGTGGTGTACTTGCACACTTGTGTGTATGGCATATGAGAGCAGTTCCTCTTACTGTTCAGAAGAGAGTGGCAGATGTCTATAAACTGGAGTTACAGGCGGTTGTAGCCATCCAACATGAGTGCTGGAAGTGGATTTGAACACTCTGGAAGAGCAAGGCCTCATCTTTATCCTTGATCCAACTCTATAGCTCCTTCTTTTTAGTTTTTAATGACGGTCTCACTAAATTGCCCAGGCTAGCCATGAATTCACTCTGTAATCCACACAGGTCTTGAATTTGAGATTCATTTGCCTCAGCCTCTCAAGTAGCTAGAATTATGGTCTGTTGCCACCAGGTCAATCTGGAATCCATTCTACTATTCTGTAAGCTTTGACAAATGCAGTCTAGATAGAGAATATTCCCATGATGCTCAGCTTCCTCCTGATGCTCCTAGGCAACAGTTCAACACCCCCTAGATTGGATAGCTCCAACTTTTCTAGAATGTCCCATGAATGGAACCACACAATTGGTGACCTTTTGTGTCCAACTCTTTGACTCAGCAGAATGTACTCATATATGTTTTTGCATTAGTAGGTTCTATCACTTTAAGTTTCTGAATGGCACACTAATGCCACAGTTTGCCCAACTCCAACTGAGAAATCTTTGCATTTTATCCTTTATTTCTTGTGAATACAGCTGCTAGAAACACTTGAGCACAGAATTTTGTTTCAACACACATTTTTATTTCTCTTAAAGTAGGATTATTTGAAGAAGGATTATTTGATCTTTTGGTCTTTCTTTTCTTTTAAGAAAATGGAAAAAGTGGTTTTCATAATGGCAACACAATTTTGCATTCATCGTAGCAACATAGAAGTAATACTTCTGAGCTCTACTGACCTCTAACTTCTGGGCCCATGTTACTTTGGGAACCTTAGTGAGGAGCTATCATGAACAAGAACCACCCAAGAGAACGTTGAGGTCAGAAGTTAGGGAAAGCTAGAGAGGTTGGGCTTCTTTAACTAGACCTCATGCAGCCCAGTCTGTTGAAGTCTTCATGGGCTTTTTCTGGCCCCTGGCTTTGAGTCTAGCTCTCTCCCAGCAAGTATGGAGTCCTCAAATATCACTCTTCCAGTCTAGGACTTGTGGCCAGATAATGTGACTTCAAGAGGAGCCCTGCACTGCCCCCACCTGAAAAGAAAATTGAAATATTCTGAGATCAATACTCAGCATACATACCACTCACGGGGCTCTAGCAATTTTATTCTATCCTTCATGGGATAGCTGCAGTTCCAGCTCGCTGCCCCCAGCTCTGCCTCCATGTCAACCCTGAAAGCTATTCATATACTTTAATCCTAAAGTGAATCCTCTTGGTGCTCCTGTGTGCTCCCTCTCCCTCCCTCCCCGCCTCCCTCCCTCTCCCTCTCCCTCTCCCCTCCTCCTCCCCCTCTCCCTCTCCCAATTCCTCTCCCTCTCCTTCCCTCTCCCTCCCCTCCTCTCTCTGAAATGCCGTCTGCCAATGTAAGCCTGGGTTCTATTCCTGTATTACAGAAAGGAGATGAGAAATGTTATAGGATTCGATTCTTTATTCAAGACACTGACCCTTTCCTAATCTAGAAGCTGTTAGTCCTGGCCCTGTTGGGCAGTGCTAAAGTTTTCTGAGGAAAGTGACACCTGGTATCTTCCTTTACTCTGCATTCCTTTCTGAAAAGATGGCCAACAGAGGTAAATGAGAGATGACTTGAGGATAGCGTTCAAATTTTCTGTCACTGGGATCTATGAGATCTTATAGCTGAGCAACTGAGTTCCTTTTGGCTTTTAATTTTAGTGGTGTTTTTTGTTTTTTGTTTTTTGTTTTTTAACAGGGTCTAACTGTGTAGTTCAGGTTAACCTCAAACACATTGTATAACCCAGATTGACTTCAAATTGCAGAACTCAGCATCTCCCTGCTATGTTGGTCTCCAGCTGCCTTCTTTAATTTTTGTAAATATGTATATATGATACTGTGAGCAACAAATACATCCTTTATATTCCAGAATCACTCACATATGTCATTAGCAACAGTCTCTTGGACTCTCCTGCCCCATCTTTGTAGGCTGGGAGGACAGTCCCTATAAGAGTTCCCTAGTTCCTACAGTTTCAGCAAAACAAAACACCATAGGAAATTTCAAACACAAAATAAATTCCTTTTGGCTTGTTTCAGGACCCAAGCAGTATTCAGAGAGTAAGTGGTCTCAGGTGGCTAATTAAAAGTGACTTTCTTATAAGGAAGACTACTATATGAACCCCATGAAAATCTTAATCCCTGGGTGGGTAATATTTATTAAACTTCTACTTGATGTAAGATGACCCAGGAGGCATGCTGGAGAAAACCAAATGTAAACACCATCCAGAGGACTTTGTATTCATAGGGTCTATAAAAAAAAATCAGAACTGTAGCAGGAACATCAAATCTGTGGTCAACCTGGACAACTTTAACTACACAAGAAGTCACTTGGGGAACTCTAAAAATTGCTGATGTCTCAGCCCCACCCAAGAGATCCTGATTTAATTGGTCCAGGTTGTAGCCTAAGCACTGAGGATGTAGCCTAGCCTTCAACACGTAACCACAGTGCAAACTCCTGACACTCAGCTGCACAAAACTGTCGAGAAGATGAATGATATCACCAGCACCTTCTCTTTCATGAGGGACCCTCGCAAGTGCAAGTGTGTCTTACCCAGGAGTGCAGGATGAAGGAAGCTTTAGGACACATAAACACACTGGGATATGGAGTTGTATTGAGCTAGGAACTAAGAAAATACCAAGTCAATTCTTGCATGTGTAGGACGGGATTGAATAATAGAGGAAAGAGAACAGGTGAGAGACACTCTAGAAGACATGTTCCAGATGCAAAACCAGTTTAAATTCATTCAACAATACTATTTTACTAGATCTGAGTATCTATGTAATTTCTCTAACCTTCAGTTTTTCCATCTGTACAATGAATACAATAACAGTGTCTTTCATGTAGGGTGGATGGGAAACTCAATTTATATATGTAAAGAACTTAGCTTGATTCTTGGCACATAAGTTCTCTACATGATTGAGATCCCATTCCATTATCAGCTTAATGGTGGTTGTCAGGAGTATACTATAGAGAGCTAAATTAACTTCAGTTAAGGAGATGTGAGAGATGTTAATTTGAATGAGCAGACAGAAGCTAATAGGATCTAGAAAGGGGGTTCAATATGCTTACCTCTAAAAGCTTTAGGACCTGTGGTCAGATCCCAACACCTATGTCAGAGAGTTGAGTGTAGTTGGATGTGCCCATAACCCAAGTGATATGGGGCCTGGAGATAAGAGAATCTATAGTGTTTGACATCTGCCAGCCTACCTCTGGGTTCAGTAAGAGACCCTGCCTCAAAATACTGAAGTGGAGAATGATAAAGCAGAAACCTAATGTTCTCCTTTGATCTCCAAGAGCACATATGCAGAAACTAATATAGAAAATATTCCAGAAAATAAGTAAAAAACAGCTGTTATAAACCTGTAATGATTTGTACATTTGAGCTCTGAGGCTCTTTCTTGATGGAGGAAGGAGTCTGAATGGATGGCATACATACATAGAGAGAGATATAGTATAACCAGGGCCTTGGGTAGTATGTTTTATGCATATAATAATTGTTCAATCAATCGACCCATTCTAATCTCCTTATACAAAGCTCAAGTCCAAGTGGATCTAGGACCTCCACATAAAACCAGATACACTGAAACTTATGAGGAGAAAGTGGGGAATAGCCTCGAACACATAAGCACAGGAGAAAATTATCTGAACAGAACACCAATGGCTTATGCTCTAAGATCAAGAATTGACAAATAGGACCTCATAAAATTGCAAAGCTTCTGTAAGGCAAAGAACACTGTCAATAGGACAAAATGGCAACCAACAGATTGGGAAAAGATCTTTACCAATCTTACATCTGATAGAGGGCTAATATCCAATATATGCAAAGAACTCAAGAAGTTAGACTCCAGAGAATCAAACCCTATTAAAACATGGGGTACAGAGCTAAACAAAGTATTTTCTTTTTTTTTTATTAGATATATTCTTTATTTACATTTCAAATGTTGTCCCCTTTCCTGGTTCCCCCTCTTCTCCCAAAATCCCATGAGCCATCTCCCCTCCCCCAATCAACCCTCCCCCACTTCCCTGTTCTGGTATTCCTCTACACTAGGGCATCAAGTCTTTCTAAGACCAAGGGCCTCTCCTCCCTTTGTTGTCTAACGAGACCATCCTCCACTGTCTATGTGTCTGGAGCCATGGTTGAATTCATGTGTACTCTTTGGTTGATGGTTTTGTCCCTGGGAGCTCTGGGAGTACTGGGTGACTGATATTGTTGTTCTTCCTGTGATGCTGCAAACCTCTTCAGCTCCCTGGGACCTTTCTCTAGCTTCTTCATTGGGGACCCTGTACTCAGTTCAATGGCTGGCTGAGAGTGTCCCCCTCTGTATTTGTCATGCACTAGCAAAGCCTCCCAGGTGACAGCTATATCCGGCTCCAGTCAGCAAGCACTTGTGGGCATTGATAATAGTGTCTGGGCTTTGAAACTGTATATGGGATGGATCCCTGGGTGGGGCAGTCTCTGCGTGGTCTTTCTCTCAGATTCTGCTCCACCCTTTGTCTCTGTATCTCCTTCTGTGGGTATTTTGTTACCCTTTCTACAAAGGACAAGAGTATCCATAATTTATTCTTCCTCCTTCTTGGGAATTGCAAGCTGGTACAACCACTCTGGAAATCAGTTTGGCGGTTCCTCAGAAAACTGGGCATAATACTACCAGAGGACCCTGTTATAACACTACTGGGAATATACCCAGAGGATTCTGCAGCATCTAATAAGGATACATGCTCCACTATGTTCATAGCAGTCCTATTTATAATAGCCAGAAGCTGGAAAGAACCCAGATGTCCCTCAATGGAGGAATGGATACAGAAAATGTGGTGTATATATACAATGGAGTACTATTCAGCTATTAAAAACAATGAATTCATGAAATTCTTAGACAAATGGATGGAAATGGAAAATATCCTGAGTGAGGGAACCCAATCCCAAAAGAACACACAGGGTGTGCACTCACTGATAAGTGGATATTAGCCCCAAAACTCTAAACACCCAAGATACAATTCACAGTTCAAGAAGAACGAAGACCAAAGTGTGGGTGATTCCGTTCTTCTGAGAAGGGGAACAAAATACTCACAGGAGCAAATATGTAGATAAATGTAGAGAAGAGACTAAAGGAAAGGCCATCCAGAGACTGTACCACCTGGGGATTCATACCATATACAATCACCAAACCCAAACACTATTGTGGATGCCAAGAAATGCTTGCTGAAAGGAGCCTGATATGGCTGTCTCCTGAGAGGCCCTGCCAGAGCCTTACAAATACAGAGGCAGATGCTTACAGCCTCTGTATTTGGACTGAGCACAGGGTTCCCAATGGAGGAGTTAGAGAAAGGACTAAAGGAGCTGAAGCATTTTGCACCCTCATAGAAGAACAACAATATCAACCAACCAGACCCCCCAGAGCTCCCAGGGACTAAGCCATCAACCAAGGGGTACACATGGCTTTAACTGCTTATGTAGCAGAGGATTGCCTTGTCAGGCATCAATGGGAGGAGAGGTCCTTGGTCCTATGAAGGCTCAATAGATGACCCATTGTAGGGGAATCAAGAGCGGGGAGGTGGGAGTGGGCTTCTATTCTAAGATGTAGCTTCTCTTTGGTAGGACTTAATCATAATTAGAGGGAACTTAGTGGGAAATAGAATATGTAATGTCCAAGTCCTTTCTGGAGGAGCCACTGCTTCCTACCTGAGCACATGAGATGTGAAACTGTAAGAGGCATATGAAGGGTCAGGTGTAGCATTAAGACTTTGAACATGTAAAGTCTATATTATAGTCATGTTTCTGCTTTCTTTTTTTTTTTTTTTTAATTTAATTTTATTTTATTTTTTTAATTTACATTCCAAATCACTTCCCCTTTCCCGTTTCCTCCCTCCCCGAAAGTCCCATAAGCCCCCTTCCCTCCCTCTTTTCTCCGTTCAACCCCCTCTCATTACTCTGTCCTGGCGTTCCCCTACATCCAGTCTTTCCAGGACCAGGGGTCTCTCCTTCCATCTTTTTAGAAATCTATTGATATGCTGATTGTGTCTAGGGTATTCTGAGATTCTGGGTCAATATCCCCTTATCAGTGACTTCATACCATGTGTGATCTTTTGTGATTGGGTTACCTCACTAAGGATGATATTTTCAAGTTCTGACCATTTGCCTAGGAATTTCGTGAATTCATTGTTTTTAATTGCAGAGTAATATTCCATTGTGTAAATATACCACATCTTCTGAATCCATTCCTCCGTTGAGGGACATCTGGGTTCTTTCCAGCTTCTGGCTATTATAAATAAGGCTGCTATGAATATAGTGGAGCATGTGTCCTTATTGCATGCAGGTAAAGTCTCTGGGTATATGCCCAGGAGTGGTATAGCCGGATCCTCCGGAAGTGTCATGCCCAGTTTTCTGAGGAGCCGCCAGACTGCTTTCCAGAGTGGTTGTACCAGCCTGCAATTCCACCAGCAGTGGAGGAGTGTTCCTCTTTCTCCACATCCTCGCCAACAACTGCTGTCTCCTGTGTTTTTGATCTTAGCCATCCTGACTGGTGTGAGATGGAATCTCAGGGTTGTTTTGATTTGCATTTCCCTAATGACTAAGGATGATGAACATCTCTTTAGGTGCTTCTCAGCCATTAGATATTCTTCAGGTGAGAACTCTTTGTGGAGCTCTATGCCCCATTTTTTAATAGGGTTACTTGCCTCTCTGGAGTTTAACTTCTTGAGTTCTTTGTATATCTTGGATATTAGCCCTCTGTCGGATGTAAGGTTGGTAAAGATCATTTCCCAGTTAGTTGGTTGCCGCTTTGTCTTTTTGACGGTGTCTTTTGCCTTGCAAAAACTTTGTAATTTAATGAGGTCCCATTTGTCTATTCTTGATCTTAGAGTATAAGCTATTGGAGTTCTGTTCAGGAAATTCTCCCCTGTGCCCATATGTTCAAGGTTCTTCCCTAGTTTCCCTTCTATTAGTTTCAGTGTGTCTGGTTTTATGTGGAGATCTTTGATCCACTTAGAATTGAGCTTAGTGCAAGGAGATAAGGATGGGTCAATTTGCATTCTTCTGCATGTTGACCTCCAGCTGAGCCAGCACCATTTGTTGAAAAGGCTATCTTTTTTCCACTGGATGGTTTTAGCTCCTTTGTCAAAGATCAAGTGACCATAGGAGTGTGGATTCATTTCTGGGTCTTCAATTCTGTTCCATTGATCTACATGTCTGTTACTGTACCAATACCATGCAGTTTTTAACACTATTGCTCTGTAGTACAGCTTGAGGTCCGGGATACTGATTCCCCCAGAGGTTCTTTTACTCTTGAGAATAGTTTTAGCTATTCTGGGTTTTCTGTTATTCCAGATGAATTTTTGAATTGCTCTTTCTAACTCTATGAAGAATTGAGTTGGGATTTTGATGGGGATTGCATTGAATCTGTGTATTACTTTTGGTAAGATGCTCATTTTTACTATATTAATCCTGCCAATCCATGAGCATGGCAGATTTTTCCATTTTCTGAGGTCTTCTTCAATTTCTTTCTTCAGAGACTTGAAGTTCTTGTCATACAGATCTTTCACTTGTTTGGTTAGAGTCACGCCAAGATACTTAATATGGTTTGTGGCTATTGTGAAGGGTATTATTTCTCTTACTTCTTTCTCAGCCTGCTTATCCTTTGAGTATAGGAAGTCTTCTGATTTGCTTGAGTTGATTTTATATCCGGCCACTTTGCTGAAGTCGTTTATCAGCTGTAGGAGTTCTCTGGTGGAGTTCTTTGGGTCACTTAAGTATACTATCATATCGTCTGCAAATAGTGATAGTTTGACTTCTTCCTTTCCAATTTGTATCCCTTTGACCTCTTTTTGTTGTCTAATTGCTCTAGCTAGAACTTCAAGTACTATATTGAAAAGATATGGAGAGAGAGGGCAGCCTTGTCTAGTCCCTGATTTTAGTGGGATTGCTTCAAGTTTCTCTCCATTTAGATTGATGCTGGCTACCGGTTTGCTGTAAATTGCTTTTACTATGTTTAGATATGGGCCTTGAATTCCTGATCTTTCCAAGACCTTTAGCATGAAAGGATGCTGAATTTTGTCAAATGCTTTCTCAGCATCTAATGAGATGACCATGTGGTTTTTTTCTTTGAGATTGTTTATGTAGTGGATTACATTGATGGATTTCCTTATATTGAACGATCCCTGCATCCCTGTGATGAAGCCTACTTGATCGTGGTGAATGATCGTTTTGATGTGTTCTTGGATTCGGTTGGCAAGAATTTTATTGAGTATTTTTGCATCGATATTCATAAGAGAGATTGGCCTGAGATTCTCTTTCTTTGTCGGATCTTTGTGTGCCTTTGGTATTAGTGTAATTGTGGCTTCATAGAACGAGTTGGGTAGTGTTCCTTCTGTTTCTATTTTGTGGAACAGTTTGAAGAGTATTGGTGTTAGGTCTTCTTTGAAGGTCTGATAGAATTCTGCACTAAAACCATCTGGACCTGTGCTTTTTTTGGTTGGAAGACTTCCAATGACAACTTCTATTTCTTCAGGGGTTATAGGACGGTTTAGATGGTCTATTTGATCCTGATTTAATTTTGGTACTTGGTATCTGTCAAGAAAATTGTCCATTTCCTCAAGATTTTCTAGTTGTGTTGAATACAGGTTTTTGTAGTAGGATCTGATGATTTTTTGAATTTCCTCAGTTTCTGTTGTTATCTCTCCCTTTTCGTTTCTGATTTTATTAATTTGGATACTATCTCTGTGCCCTCTGGTTAGTCTGGCTAAGGGCTTATCTATCTTGTTGATTTTCTCAAAGAACCAACTCCTCGTTTTGTTGATTCTTTGTATGGTTTTATTTGTTTCTACTTGATTGATTTCAGCCCTGAGTTTGATGATTTCCTGCCTTCTACTCCTCTTTGGTGTATTTGCTTCTTTTTGTTCCAGGGCTTTCAGGTGTGCCATTAAGCTGTTAGTGTATGCTGTCTCCCGTTTCTTTTTGGCGGCACTCAGGGCTATGAATTTTCCTCTTAGCACTGCTTTCATTGTGTCCCATAAGTTAGGGTATGTTGTGCCTTCATTTTCATTAACTTTCAAAAAGTCTTTGATTTCTTTCTTTATTTCCACCTTGACCAAGTTATCATTGAGTAGAGCATTGTTCAGCCTCCATGTGTACGTGGGTTTTCTTTTGTTTTTGTTGCCATTGAAGACCACCCTTATTCCATAGTGATCTGATAGGAGGCATGGGATTATTTCTATCTTCTTGTATCTGTTGAGGTCTGATTTGTGACCAATTATATGGTCAATTTTGGAGAAGGTACCATGAGGAGCTGAGAAGAAGGTGTATTCTTTAGCTCTAGGATGAAATGTTCTATATATATCAGTTAGTTCCATTTGGTCCAAGGCTTCAATTAGATTCACTGTGTCCCTGTTTAGTTTCTGCTTTCCTGAACGATCCATTTCAGAGAGCGGGGTGTTGAAGTCACCCACTATTATTGTGTGCGGTGCGATGTGTGCTTTGAGTTTTAGTAAAGTTTCTTTTACGAATGAGGGTGCCCTTGCATTTGGAGCATAGATATTCAGGATTGAGAGTTCTTGATGGTGGATTTTTCCCTTGATCAGTATGTAGTGTCCTTCTGTGTCTTTTTTGATGACTTTGGGTTGAAAATCAATTTTATCCGATATTAGGATGGCTACTCCACCTCGTTTCTTGGGGCCATTTGCTTGTAAAATTGTTTTCCAGCCTTTTACTCTGAGGTAGTGTTTGTCTTTGACACTGAGGTGCGTTTCCTGCATGCAGCAAAATGCTGGGTCCTGTTTACGTATCCAGTCTGCTAGTCTATGTCTTTTAATTGGGGAATTGAGACCATTGATATTAAGAGAGATTAAGGCATAGTGATTATTGCCATCTGCCATTCTTGACGCTATCTTTATGTTTGAGTGGTTATCTACTTTTGGGTTTGATTCAAGAAGGTTATTATCTCATTTTTTCCAGGGTGTTGTTTCTCTCCCTGTATTGGAGGTTTCCACCTATTATCCGTTGCAGGGCTGGATTTGTGGAAAGATATTGTGAAAATTTGGTTTTATCATGGAATATCTTGGTCTCTCCATCTATGGTGATTGAGAGTTTTGCTGGGTATAGTAGTCTAGGCTGGCATTTGTGCTGTCTTAGTGTCTGCATGAGATCTGCCCAGGATCTTCTGGCTTTCATAGTCTCTGGTGAGAAGTCTGATGTGATTCGGATAGGTCTTCCTTTGTATGTTACTTGGCCCTTTTCTCTTACTGCATTTAGTATTCTTTCTTTGTTTAGAACATTCGGTGTTTTGATTATTATGTGACGGGAGGTATTTCTGTTCTGGTCCAGTCTGTTTGGAGTTCTGTAGGCTTCTTGTATGTTCATCGGCATCTCTCTCTTTAAGTTAGGGAAGTTTTCCTCCATAATTTTGTTGAAGATGTTTACTGGCCCTTTAAGTTGCAAATCTTCACTCTCATCTATACCTATAATCCTTAGGTTTGGTCTTCTCATTGTGTCCTGGATTTCCTGGATGTTTTGGGTTACGCGTTTTTTGCATTTTGCATTTTCTTTGACTGTTGAGTCGATGCTTTCTATGGAATCTTCAGCACCTGAGATTCTTTCTTCCATCTCTTGTATTCTATTGTTGATGTTTGCATCTATGACTCCTGATTTCTTCCCAAGGTTTTCTATCTCCAAAGTTGTCTCCCTTTGTGATTTCTTAGTTGTTTCTACTTCCTTTTTTAGTTCCTGGATGGATTTGCTGAGATCCTTCACTTGTTTTTTTGTATTTTCCTGTATTTCTTTAAGGTATTTTTGCATTACCTCTTTCAGGATTTCTTCCTGATGACCCACGTTCTCCTGCATTTCTCTGAGCGATTTTTGTGTTTCCTCCTCATGGGATTCCATCTGTTGATCCATCGTCTCCTGCATTTCTTTAAGCAGTTCTCGTGTTTCCTTTGTAAGGGCATCTAACCGTTGATTCATTTCTTTAAGCAATTTTTGTGTTGCCTCCTTATGGGCATCCGTCTGTTGACCCATATTCTTCTGCATTTCTTTATGCAAATTTTGTGATTCCTTTGTGAGTGCATCTACCCGTTGATTCATCTCGTTAAGCGATTTTTGTGTTGTCTCCTTGTGCGCCTCCATCTTTTGATCCATGTTCTCCCGCATTTCTCTAAGCGATTTTTGTGTTTCCTTTGTAAGGGCTTCTAACCGTTGATTCATGGTCTCCTGTAACTCTTTATGAGATTTATTTGTGTCCTTCTTGTGATCCTCTAATAGCATCATGAGAAGTGATTTTAAATCCAGATCTTGTCTTTCGGGTGTGGTGGGGTATCCAGGACTTGCTGCTGTTGGAGAGTTGGGTTCGGATGGTCCCACATTACTTTGATTACTGTTAGTAACATTCCTACGTTTGCCTTTTGCCATCTGGATACCTCTGGTGTTAGTTGGTCCTGCTGCCACTGGCTGTTGGTTGGACCTCCTGTGAGCCTGCAAAGCTATTTCTGCCCCCCCTGGATTACCAGGATTCCCCTGGCACCGATTTCTGGGGCCTGCCTGCTCCTGAGTGACTTTGGAGCCCTAATGTGCTTTGCCCCAAGTGATCTTATATTGGGGAGGCCTTGCACATCTAAAGGCTCAGCCTAGTGGATTCCTGGAGCAGAGGTCGCCAAAGGGAGGCTGGCAGGCTCCTGCCCTGTGCAGGGGTGTGTGATCTCTCCTGGGTGGGGAGGGGGCGTCCCTCTGCCAGGCAGAAGTCCCACAGCAGATCTGGCGCGCTGGTCACTGCAGATCAGCCCAGCACCTGGGAGCAGGTTTCACACAAGCTGCCTGAGACCGAAGCGATATTATGCCTGTCTGTCTCTGAGCCTGGTGGTCCCAACTACCTGGTCACTGGAGCAAAGATGGCGGAGGGCACTCTCCGTGGCGCCGCTCACACCGCTCTCCCTGTGGTCACGATGGCCCGCCGATCTGGCACCCAGACGACCACAGTGCCAACCCGCCCTCGGGCACAGATGGAAGCCCCAACAGGCCGTGTCCCAAGTGATGTTATATCGGGGGGAGAGCCTGGGTACCGGTCTCTCCAGCGCAGTCCGCGGGAACAGAGGTCGCGGAAGGGAAGCTGGCAGGCTCCCTCCCTGCGCGGGGTCCCTCCACCAGGCAGAAGGTCCCACCGCGGAACTGGCGCGCTGGTTACTGCAGATCAGCCCAGCACCTGGGAGCAGGTTACACACAAGCTGCCTGAAACCGAAGCGATATTATGCCTGTCTGTCTCTGAGCCTGGCGGTCTCAACTACCTGGTCACTGGAGCAAAGATGGCGGAGGGCAGTCTCCGTGGCGCCGCTCACCCTGTGGTCACGATGGCCCGCCGATCTGGCACCCAGACGACCACAGCGCCAACCCGCCCTCGGGCACAGACGGAAGCCCCAACAGGCCGTGTCCCAAGTGATGTTATATCGGGGGGAGAGCCTGGGTACCGGTCTCTCCAGCGCAGTCCGCGGGAACAGAGGTCGCGGAAGGGAAGCTGGCAGGCTCCCTCCCTGCGCGGGGTCCCTCCACCAGGCAGAAGCATGTTTCTGCTTTCTTTATCTTCTTTTTCGCTGTTGTTCGGCACTTGCGGGATATTTTGGAAGAAAGATATTCCCTTCCTACTGACATTCTTGATAATCCTGTCCCCACTACTGAGCTCCCTTTGAAGTTCTAGTCTTAAGGCATTTCCAGCAAAGGGTCCCTTTACTTCATCTTCTGAAATAAATTTCTCAGTTTGATTTAGTTAGGGTCTGACCCTATCTTCTTTATTAGCCCTCAAAATAGAATTTGAAACATGTAAAGGTATCTTTACAAGGAGCTGCCAGTCATCTGAATGATCTGCTCCAACAAAGCCACTTTCACCACTGTCCCTTCTATATCCTGTACATGGGGTTTTGAGGTTTGGTTACCAAGGGGGAGTGATAAAGCTAGGTTGCTGCTTCTTGATGACTGGAGGCTATGTCTGTGGATGGCCACACTGGGAAATCAAAGCAGTCCAGCGTTAGGTATAAGCAAGAGCATCTTCACTCCTATTTGGAATTTGCAAGTCCTCCACCAGTGAGAAGACTCTAGTGCCCATAGCTCTTATCTCACCAGCCCTGTGCTGGGAACCTAGCAGCCATGCGGTATCTACATTGGGTTCTCCTGTCCCACAGATGCGTTGGTTCTTAGGCAACAGCTGGAGTTTATTTTGATCTCTGTCTTTTGAAGCCAGAAACTGTTCATGAGTAACTTTAAAGAAAACTGTGATTTTTTTTTTCCCTAGCGCAAAGCTGCAATTTCAAGGCAGGATTCTATTAAAAACAGACAAATAATTCCCATTCCTTCCTGGTCCTGCCTATTGTTTTCTTAAGTTTGTTTGGATTCCCAGATTGAATCCTTCTGTCTTCATCTCCAAAGAGAGGGTCCTGGCCATGGCTGCCCCATGAGGTTGACTGTCTGGTAAGGTCCTTGGGGGACACTTCCTGTTTCCCTGTCAGAGGCGTATGGAGGATGTAGGAGCATGTCTCCTGTCTTCCCTATTCAGAGAGCCTTTTATTTCCTCCCTATGTTTTGTCTATAGCCAGCTTTGGTTATTCTAAGAAGAACTGTTCCTAGGAAGAAGTGTTGGTCGAGAGCCAACACTACTTATAGATGCTCAGTGTGCCATGATGTTGGTTTAAAGAAACCAGGACTGTATTCAACAACTAGTCCACTGCCCCTTCAGAAATACATCAAAGGCTATCTACTGCTAGCCACATGCTTCTAGATGCATCCAGTGGATGATGTCCTGTATGTACCACATGATTCTTTTCGAAGGAAGCATCTTTTATAATGCAGTCATAGCCGCTCTCCTCCAAATCCCTGGTGTGTTCAGTCTCTTTCTGGTAGCTATTGCCTATTAATCAGAACTAGAGGCTACTTGCACCTCTAAGTCAAGAGTTAACTTTCCAATGAAGAGCATTCTTGAAATGGAGATGTAGTGGTATAGTCACCTTTATGTGATTTATTTTTTTTCCTCTATCAGAGCATGACCATATGCTGGCCTAGGCGGGGGGCTGGGATGTCATACTGTTCACTTTCTTTTCTTGGGGAAGGTGCAGGTTCTTAGGTTCTTAGTGACAGGTATAGATGTGTTTGTTTATACATTCAATTGAACATTTGCTTGATGAGAGAATTCCTACAAGATCTAGCAAGAAAGAAAGCACTTCTTCTTCTTCTTCTTCTTCTTCTTCTTCTTCTTCTTCTTCTTCTTCTTCTTCTTCTTCTTCTTCTTCTTCATCTCCTCCTCCTCCTCCTCCTCCTCCTCCTCCTCCTCCTCCTCCTCTATGGCTAAATAGTGTCTGGTAAAGAATCTTAGGTTTTAAACAGAACCTTCTGAAACTCCTTTCTCAGAATATTCCAAATGTGAGCGGGAAAGTCACATTCTTTCTACCTTTGTGTTTTTCCCTTGGGGGAAGGAGAGTGCTGTCTGAGACTGGCAGATGCAGACCTCTGTGCATCCTGACAAAGATAGGAACTTTAGGCTAGCCAAAAATCCAAATAAACAGTTTTTCAAACAAATCAGCTTTCCTTTTGGTAGCTGAAAAGGAAACCCCACATCCAGGAGGAATGCAGATCAAAGCGAAGTCTACAAATGATGCAGAAACACGTAAAATAACAAACAAGCCCGGTGGGAAGAGGGAGCTTTTGGTAAAAGAATAGGCCTCTTCATATTACACTGAAATTGAATGCAAGATTGCAAGCAAAGATACACGCGCTGGGAATACAAAGCTATAGTTTCTTTTCCTGTACTGGGGGGCTGGGGGGGTATACGTTTAATAGGTCACTTTGGAAGCCACTAAAAGCAACAGACAAAAGCTAGGCTCCTTGTTGGAAACTTTGCCTCCTTTACCTTTGGTGATTGTCTTTGCCTCTCTTTTGGCATAAACTGGACAGAATAATTAATCCATTCTGGCTCTAAGAGTGGAGCCTGAAATGCCCTGGCCCGTCAACATTTCCTATCAAAATCTGAGCCCTTTTCGTTCCTGAAAACCCGTTTCTACCCATCAGTGCCCCAGGTGAGGAACAATTCAAATGCCTGACATGATAGATAATGTTTTTATTTTCAGGGCATCCTTTCCTTCAGTTTAAAAGTTGATCTGAGCTCCATTGCAGGAGAATCATAGTTAGCAAAGTAGAATACCAGTTTTAGCATATTTTATCCTTGGGAATTAGGCTTGTTTAACCTATATCTATGTGTATAGCAGGTGCCAAGTGGCTACCAAATGGCACAGCATACTATTGGTCCCTATTTAAAAATTGGAATCACTGTCATCCTAAGTGTTCTGTCCTATTTGGGGGCATGGGGATGAGTACTTATAGTGTCAGGGATTTCTTTGAAGTCCTTGAGCTCATATGAATCTTTCATTTGGAAAAATAAAGCCAGAAAAGAAAAAAAGACCTGACTGTCACTCTCAAGTAACTTTTAGTAACATCTACCAGGCAGTGCGAGTGACCCAAGAACATTATTACTTGGGTCTGTTTCTCCATATGTGTCATCACATGTATTTGACTTCAAGTGCATGGGCTCTTGTTGAATTGGTCTCTCTGGATAGCACATCACTTTACCTTCTGCCCCAACAGAACAATTCTGTCTTATTGTTTCAGATTCTTGCAAATTACTGGAAGCATGTTTTAAAGTGTTTTAAGCCAGTTCTTAAAATTATTTCTTTATTCATATGTGTAATGGGATGAGGGGCAGGGCACATGTGCCATGGCATGCATTGGAGGCCAGAGGACAACTGTGGGAGTCAGTCCTTATCTTCCACCATGTGGGTCTGGGGATTGAACAAAGACCATTAGGCTTGATGGCAGGTACCTTAACCCACCAAACCTGGAGATTAGCGATTGCTGGCCAGAGCAATCTTTCTTATTCTCAAATAATAGGTGAAGTTCTCTTTTCACTCTTTCTAACATTTTCTAATATTTCCATGATAACCTCTTCAGCTATCCAGACTGGATTCTTAAATGTGACATGAAGCACATACAGCAGTGTGACAAGCTGTCCTGCCAGCCTCACTCATTCCTAGTCCATTGTTTCCTCAATAATCTACAGTTTCTTTCCTGCCACACTTTCATGCATCAATCAGTCTGTCCCTGGGGTCTCCATTCTGTTCCATTGCCCTTTGCTTGTTCCTATACAGAGACTATACTGTGTGTCAGTATCAAATACACACAAATGGTCGATATTTGGGAGAATTTGTTTTACCATTCATCTCTGTTCTTTTTTAAAAGTTGGCTTGGCTATCCTTGGGTCTTTGATTTTCTTATATGGACTTTGTAATCTGGATGTCAACATCTATGAAAAATTCTGCAGACTTTTTTCCCATAGGAATTATATTTAAGTAATATTTGGATTAGCAGACTGATGTTTTTATAATTTTAATTCTTCCCACCTATAAACATGGTATACTGCATTGGAAAGTTATTTATTAAGGCCTTTAAATGAAATATCTGTCTATAGAATGCTTGCTATCTTTTTCTAAGACAGCAATCCCCCTTTTTTGTACTGCTTCAACTTTAGTTTTTGGCAATCAACTATACTGACTTGTGCATTCCATATCTATGCCCCAGATTTTAAATGTATTCAAAGTGAAACGGAATGTCTACGATATAGTTTTTATCTTTGAATTTCATATTCTAATTGAGAAACAGAGAAAAGTAGATCAGTGGATATATATGGGCATTCCATGGTAGCATGCCAACTGTTCCCATAATGAACTGATGGTGATCTGTACAGTCAGAAAGAAGTCACAGGTAGACTGTTTCACTTGGAGAAGGAGACACAGAAGAGGCTGGGGAGAGTCGAGTAGCATTTTGATCACTCGATGGAATATATAAATAGAAAGAAAGCAGGTATGCATAAATTTAAATTGAGAACTATAAGAGTAAAGATTCCGACTAGGTGATGGAGAGCCCTGAATGTTGGGATCAAGATTTTCAGTTTATCATTCACTCTTTAGAAAACATTCCAAAGCTGGAGGATTTCTGAGTACTAATAGTTTGACTAATGAGTCCTTTCCATAAAGAGACTGTTGGTCAGGACAAGCAGGCTTATGTTATGTCTTTTAAACTCACTTTGATTCAGAGCTGAGTATGAGCTGAGGGAGCACAGTTGCTCTACATAAAATCAGAAGTATTGAAGATGAGTTATAAAGCTACAAGAGAGAAGGAACTAACCTCAAATGTTAAAACAAGCTGCAGTTCTCCTACCTTTCAAAATCAATGTCCAGAGATGTAGTAGGCAATACATTGCACTTTTACTTACATTTATTTATTTATTTATTTATTAAAAGTATTTAGGGTGAGGGGATGGAGAAATGACTCAATGGTTAGGAGCACTGGTTGCTCTTTCACAGGACCCAGGTTCAATTCCCAGCACTCACCTGTCAGCTCACAATTGTTTGTTACGTCAGTTCCAGGGAATCTGAGACCCTCACACAGGTACGATGGTGTACAGAAAAAAAAGTTAAATATGCTTCAAATCAAGTTAAATATGCCTCTTTAGGCACTTTTATTTTCATATATTTGTTTTTCTTTGAGAAAAATTTTATTCTGTATCCCAGGCTTTGTTGGAACATATGATGTAGCCTGTAGTAAACTCATACCAGTGCTCCTTTGTCAGTCTCCCAAGTGCTAGAATCAAAGTTATAAGCTATCATGTCTAGCTTCAGTTATCATTACTTTAAAGTAAAAGTTTCAAAATACTTTTTGGAAAATATCCAAAAAGTACAATACATAATTACAATGTATGGCCACCTTACTGTGCAGTATCATACCAGAACTATTTACTTTAATCAAACTAATATTCAATGTCCACTAATTCTCTTCTCATTCAAAAAAAAAGGACTTTATTATGTGAGGCTTTCCAAATCTTCTTCTTGGTGTGAATTAAGGCCACATGGTAGATGTGCTAGCTAGGGATCATAGAGAAATAAGAAAGCATCTCTGGGCACTTATGAGTCTCACGGAGAAGTCCTCATTTTTCTCAGTTGCCTGAGAAGTAATTTATTTTTGTCATCCTCAAAGTTTCTTTTTAAAAATTTTGTTCCAAATTACACATGTTCTTTTCTTCATTAAATTTCATTCAATTCAATGCCTGGAAGTGTCAGATCAAGGAAGAAAGAGACCCATCTCAGTCCCATTGGCAGTTGTGCCTTGATGGTGATGGAGGGACCTGCCAGAGACTGAAGCATGATGAACATCATGATCTAGAGGTGTTGTAGCCTACTGTAAGAGAAGGCCTGGAGTAGGTGTGAGTTTTCTTTTGTAAACCCCAAGAGACTGCTCTCTGAAGTAACTGTGGCACACGCTTCTGTGGTCAAAACCAACTTAGTGAAAATGTAAGGACCTGACGCTGGCTAGGAATGCTGTTGTTCTGTGGAGGCAGGCTAGACAATTCTGCTGGATATTTGACTCTTGAAGCTAACTAGATGCTCTGGATATTCCCAGCCTTTAGTTCCTCCCTTCGTCTTGAATCCATCCTCATTTAGTTGTCCTATTCTCTCATTTTCTCTTTGGTTTTCATCTTTAGTGGCAAGGAAAAGGATTCCTAACCATCTCAGTATGAGAAGAGGGTAACAGGAGTCTACCTTGTTGTCTGAAGAACCCTGTCTTGTGCATGAGGTGCTATAAACCGTTCACTGTGCTTTGGGTAACAGCCTATCTCGAAAGATTTGTTGGGAGATCACATAATAGTCCTTGAAAAATAACATCTCCAAATATTTTTACTGGTTATTAAGGTAATGTCTCAAGTTTCCCTCCTACACCCTTTTCTGTAATGCTGAAATAGAAATCATTTATTTCATTTCAACTCTGCCACTCATAGCCATTGGGGTTACTAGACTGAGATTACAAACCTGGAAGTCAGAAGGGAAACTTCTTGGTTCATCAGTTATCGCCCAAGCAATGTTTGATCTTTGTGGCACTATCAGTTCTTGTGGCAGCAATTACTTCCAGTTGGAGGTTTAGACAGTATTCTGTGAACACTCTCAGGGACATGGTTACCAACAGCTGCCTGTGCCCTTTCCTTGGAGACCTAGGCCCAGCCCATAGAAATGACTCAGTCTTGAGAACAGCATCATCTTAATCCAAGTTGAATAATTCTAATTTCTCCCTTTTGATTCCCTGTTTTTTTTTTTTTTGAGTGATGTTGTTATTTCCTAGATAACTTGATCCTATTTTGTCCTTTGAATTAGTTAAAATATTCTACCCTGATATTTTTATTATATTCTTTTCATTCAGTCATAGGTATGGTTTGTAATTCTTGACTAGACTGGTGGTTTTTATGCCACATCTCTCATCAAAGTCAAGGGATCATGGTAACACAGAAATTGGGCCTGTCTCCAGAGCTTCCGATTCCATCGATCTTAATGGGATCAATAATTTGCATTTTCAATACATCCTTTTTAGTGATGCTGGTCTCATATGGTCCAGGGACACACTTTGATAGCCATGGAGCTGAACAAAAGGACCTATTTCCAATAGCTTTTCTTAAGACTTCCTCAGGACTCCTCAGAAATAGTATCCCCAAGTCAACCAAATAACTATTGAGTTAGTAATGTTTTAAAAGCAGAGTAGGGCACTGTCCAGATCTTATCATTTGCCAATATAGCAAGGAAGGAGGTGAAGTATATGTTACCAACCCGCCAGCAGTGTGACCACATATAAGGTTCATGGATAGCACGCTATTTCTAGCATTTTCTGGACCAACAGGCATTTTTATCAAACCCATTCTCATTTTGTCCCATATTCCATTACCACTTTACCCTCCGAACTTCACATACTACTTTTTTTTATACCCACTGAGTACTCATAGCTCTGCCTATATATACAGAGGTGTAGGGCAATCGAATAGAGTGTGGGTAGTCCCTCAAGGCCTGCATCCCTGGAGAAAATCATGCTTGCCTCTCCCATCAGTCATTAGCTGCCAATAGTCCCTCAGCTATTGCGGGTATTTCATGGCCATCTCCTCCATCCATTTGACTTGAGATTGTGCAGGCCTTATATATGTGGTCACAACTAGTGTGAGCTCTGGTGCGTAATAGCTCTGTCATGTCTAGGAAAGACTTTTACTGCATTCATTTATTATGTCTAAGTCAAAAGACATGGAGAAATAAGATTGGCACTCATCTGGAAGCTTCTTTCCTACTGTACTGGCTAGTTTGCACAGTGTTGGAACCTACTATGCATGCTATCAGGAGATGGAGGTAAAAAACAGTCTTACCCTTATAGGAACTCTGTAAGATGTAATAGCTACTGGATTGAGATAGGTACCACTGACACAATAGTGACCCAAGTGGAATGAAAATGTCCCTGTATATTTTGTCAGGCTAAAATGTAAAGCTCAAAAACCACATGCCTAAGCTGAACAATAATTGGCTTTGGTTGTTCTTCATACTTTTTACTTAAATATACATTTGATAGTATTCTTTCTCTGCCCTGCATATTCTAAGACACTTGGTCGTAAAGTACTGTCAGCAGAGTACAAAAACGTACAGTGAGCCATAAATGAAACTGCTTTCCTATGGGTCTCTGGTATTCATTCATGCCCAGCTTGGTTATTTATGAGGTGAAGTCAGAAGAGAAAAAGCAGAACATTGGATTGTAAAATCAAAGAGCCACACACTCAATGGGGGATAAGAAAATGAGAAAAACAAAATATCCCGAGATAGTTCTATAGCTAAAGAATAAATGACCCATCACTGAGCCAATAGACCCCATAACACTAGCGTATGTATTTTACTGGGGCTACAGTGGTCTGAAGAGTCCTGACTCAAAAGTCAGGTAGATGACAGTGTGCTTTAGGTAAGATCTTAGCTGGGACTGAATACTGACAAGTGACCTTGTCATAGAGCTCAGGTTTCCTCTCAGTATGATGGCTGGGTTCCTAACAGTAAGTAGGTGGACAAAGTGAGACCAAGAAGGGAATATTCAGTAGCAACCTCGGAAATCATATAAAATCACACCTTTCATAGATTACTATTACATACTGCTGTCAAAAGTCACATCCCAGATTTAAGATGAGAGGTCCCACTTCTCAGAGCAAGATTCTGAAGAGTAGAGCTGCTGTGACTATTTTTAGGATAGGGAAGTCTCTGCCAAACTATTTAATTTAATTAGCATCCCTGTTCCAGTCTTTATATGATTTATCCCTGTTCCCCCTTGATCTCTGATTACTGGGTTCGAGGGAGACCATGACATGGGACCTGGAATAATCAGATTCTGCTCTGAGGAAGAATGTCAACTAATTGACAAAGAGAATGATAAAGGGGTGTGGTTTGTAGGGCTCCATACTGGGATGGGCACTTTGGGTCCATGTCTTTATAGGAACTACAATGCTATACTCTTACTATACACAAAAAGAAGGGAATGAGAAAGGGAAAGAGACATATTTGTTTCTCAGAGCAGTCTAACTGCCTTTGATATCCATCAGGCTTCCAAAATCCTAGGTTAAATGGCACATTCTTGTGCTATAAAACACTCCCCATTTTCTTAAGCTAGATTGTATGTATTTTGGTCTTCTCATTAGACTGTAGGGCAGAAGAAAACAATTCTTCAAAAGAGAGACTTCCTGTCTAGCCAGTAGGCTGGTTTGCACTGGGATGGTCTCAGATCTGTCTTTTATGACTCCTGCCCTTTGATTTTATGTTCCTTATCAAGGGTAGCCCCACCTGCCCCACCCAAGTATCCCTTAACTGATACGGTGGACTGGAGCAAATATCTCATGGAAATAGGCCAGGGCAAATAAATGAACATTCTTTTCAGAAACCAGCTGGATTTTAAGTTTAAGTTTAGCAAAGCAGTTGGAGAGACACTTGGTGGACATGTTTTAGGAAGCACAGAGAGATGGAATGTTCGGTGACTGTATGAGTTAGGGCTGTTCTCAGGTCTTTGTACATCCTTCTTGTCTGGTTCTGGGACCCTGTGCCCAGATACTCAGTACTCAGACTCTAGCATCATGAATGACTATGTTCTTTAGAGGTGACCCTTGGGCTACTGCAACTGCTTTGCCTGCACAATAAGCAGGTATCTAGAAACATCCAGGAGCTTGTGTCCTCCTGGCAAAGCCTGTAGCCCAGGACCTACTAGTGTGTGTTTCTGAAAGCCTAGCTTCCTTGTCTTTACATCAGCTGGATTGTGAGGTGTTAGTCATGTCTCCAAGTTTTTTCAGGATGGGCATGAAGCTGGGACTTAGCCTGGCATTACCACCTTGTTTGAGTTCTTTTGTTCCCTGTTCTGGGTCCTCCATTACAAGCTTTTAGTGGAAGCATTAAAAAAATCACTCATACATTAGTTCTTTCAGATTCTGCTTCTAAAAACCAAACATAAAATGTAAGCTAACCTGATATGGTTAAAACACACACACACACACACACACACACACACACACACACACACACACACACACACCCTTTAAAACGTGTTCAGATCTCTGCTTACAGAATTGATTTATTATAGAGCACCAATCATATATCTAACTTTTACTCCATATCTAGAATACAGAGGTGATAATCATTAACTTGTGACTTCTTGTAGTCAAAATGGATTCCATCTCTCTAAATCTATAACTATATCAAACAGGGTTTGAAAGACATAGACCAGCCCTGCCTAGTAGTATTTTTAATGTCGCCAAATTCTGTTCACTATTCCACATGGTACCTTTTAGGCATGTGTCATAATTAACAAGGGTAACTAGTGTGAATAAGAAATAAAATGTTTAATTATTAAGGTAAGTAGTTCCATGTAGCACAGACCTGCCTTTCTGGACAGTATCAAGCAGTAGTATTACAAAGAAAACTCCTTGACTTTTTACTAATTTGCTGTGATTATGTAAGGTGTGGTTTTGGAAATTAGCACAATAGTATTAGGAAAGCGAAGGGGAATCATGCCTATAACTTATTCTCAAGTGGTTTTGGGAGCACTGGTAAAATGCTAAAAGTGAGAGAATTTGGGTGAAAGGTCTATGGGATTTTTTTTTTAATGCACAACAAAATGTTAAAGAGTTTAAACTGGTAAAATAAAGTGGAGGGAAATAGACATCCACATACATATATTATTTAGAAGTATGGAGGGAAACACTAGATAGGAGAAAACAAGTTACTTGAAATAGTGTAAATGTATCTAAATTCTTACCACCTTAAACTGCATGCAATGTCATTTTGAAGATATTACAAACAAAAAAATCTATTTCTGCCTGGACTTGGTGGTACATACTTGTGATTCCAGGACATGGGAGGTTGAGGCAGGAGGAACATGAGTTTGAGGTCAGTTTAACTGGCATAGTGAGACCCCCATTAGACATATACACAAAATGTATTCCTTCTCTCTATCTCTCCCTCCCTCCTTCCTTCTTTCCTCAACTGGGATTAGCAACTGTTTTAGTCAGTGGAACAGCAAGCGTGACTATGAGCAAAAAATACTTGTCTTTTGATACTTTCTCGATGCTCTCAGGTCCTTGAAGACTGCATATCTACCACTGTAGGATCAAGCCTGGACAAGCCTGTTGGCAGATGAAAGATCATGTGAGGAGGGGCCTTCCCATGTCAGTCACTATGCCTCCATTCTTGGCCAGGATCCCAGATGAAAGATAAGGTCTCAGAAGATACTGGTTCATCTAGCTCAAAGGTAACTGTATTTATATCATTCTGGTTGCTGTAACAATCAAATTCCAAATGCAAAAAGGCTCAGAGAAGTATCTTCAGTTTTGGTTAACTTAGAGTTTACAGCAAGGTTCAGTGAGTGACTGGGTTGATATGTTAAGCTGGGATTCTTATATTTGATGGCTCTACTGTTTGCAACACTCATTTTTTCTTACATCAGCTGGAGGCAAAAAGAGAATGAGAACTGAGATGTGTGGAGTTTTATGGTCTTGATCAAAAAGTAGCACATATCTTTTCCACATAAATTGTATAGTCAGAACTTTTCATATGGTCATTTCATAGCCAGAGAAGAGAAAAAAACCTTTAATTTTATTTTTTTTATTATGGTTCAGTATTTAAAAAATTGACTAGTGTTATGTGTTCAATGGTATACACATTCATAATGTTGTGTAATATCAGTACCATCCATCTCCACAACTGCTTTCATACTGTAAAACTGAAACACTGTTCTGAGTAAGCAATAACCACCCAGTCTATGTCCATCATGTGCTCATAACTACTGTTATACTTTCTGCATCAAGAATCTCCTGTATGGAAACCATACAATTTTTTTTTGCAATGAGCTTATTTTTCTTAGAATAATGGTCTCGAGGTTTATCCACATTATCGTAGATGTCAAGATTTTATGACTTTTTAAGTTTTTTCCTTTCCCCCCTTTCATTAAAAGTAGATTCTTTTCTCGTACAATATATCCTTATTATAGTGTCCCCTTCCTTACTCCTGCTCCTTCCCATCTCCCTTCCCCTCCAGATCCACTCCCTTTCTGTCTTTCATTAAGAAAGAATAGGCTTCAAAGAGACAACAACCAAACATGGCAAAAAAAGTACAAGATAAACAAAAACTCAGTAGTTTAGACTGCTCTCAAATTGGAGACTGTACTGTTTCAGCCCTCTGAATGCTGAGTGTTAGAATTATAGATTGCTGCCAGCATACCTGTTTAGAATTTCTTGATTTTTTAAGGACAGATAATATTCATATATATAAATAATGTACTTTGTTGTATTCATTCATCTATCAATGGATACTTGGCTATTTTTATATCATAACTGTGGTGAATAATGCTGAATATAGATGTAAATGATATAGTCTTGTGTATTAAAGAAGAAGACCTACATTTGTGAACTCTTGGTAAATCTTGGCCGTGGCTGGTGTACTAGGTGAGGGATAAGTTTAGTTGTAAGGTCATGGAGTTTAATGGAGACAATCTAGGTATAAGATTATAGGGATCAGTGGAGACAGTGGAAAATTCTATGTTGCTTCTATTTCAGAGAGTAGTAACCCCTCAGCTTCACTCAACTGGTGGTGGCTAAATCTAATTTCTAAAGAAAGTATTAAATTGATGGATTAAAATCTTCTGATTTAAAAAGTTTGGTAATCGGCTCATAAAACCAGCTAAACACAGTATAAAGAATAATTAAAATCCATTTGTGGATCAATTGTAACTTGTGGATTTTAGGCTCTGAAATTAGTTTGTAGATCAAATTCATGCAGGCTGGAAAGGTCTAGGAAATTATATATTCCATGGGTGAATACCAGGCTGCTAATATATGTTAGATAACTAGGCCAAAAGTAGACATTAACCTGGGCTTCTGATAGGCATCATTCCATGGTGAAAAGGGAGCCTTAAGAAAGAGAGAAAGGTACTTTGCTCTGGGATTTCCATACCTTTTCAATGAAGAAAGAGCCTTCTGTGCCATGGAGAGGGCAAGGCTAAGAAGAATGAACAGAAAAAGAATGACATGTGACATTACTATGAAATGGGCATCATCCACATCCCGACTTTCACTGTTGTACCTGCTGGCATTATCCAGAGTTGCTGGGAGAGGAGCCAGGGTGAGGCCTCAGCAAAGAGGTGATTTCACCGTTAGTCACAGGCGCCCTAGGTATTTACCGCTCTAAGACTGTATGTGTATGTGCAGACATACATTTCCTTTAACCCTGTGAGTGTCTGCAAAGTTTGAGGTCGGTACTGGTCTCACCTTAGGTGATTAATAAAGATAGCAAACACTGGAACTAAAAGCTCATTATTTTCTTGGTCAAGTGCTGATGACCTGGAAGTCAAAGTATGAGTAAAGATTTACATTGTGTATAAGTCTGAAGATTTCTGTCTGTCTCGTTTTCACACCCACCTTAATGGATACTAGCACCCTTATATGGCACCAGCCTGTGCTAGGTGTTGGGGAATGGTGGATCCAAGACTGTACTACTTCACATCCTTGGGTTTATGATCTGAAGAAAGAAAACTAAAACACATAATCATAAAAAAGAGCAAAGTCAAGTCATAGGCAGGGTATGGTAAATACTGTAAGGGCGGTGGGGATGGAAGAGACAGTCCTGGAGTAGAGTCTTAGCTCTCTTCCCAGAAATCAGGACTTCAAGGAGAGAAACTACTCTTCTTACTCACCTGATACATTGTTTATTACAATTTCCCTTGCTTGGAGAAATTGAAAATGAATTCAAGCATTTAAAGCAGATGTGTGGAATGTCTTGTTGATTCAGGGACCCACTTTGTCAGAGAGACATCAGTTTTCTGAAATGTGAAGCTTATAAGGGTGGTGTGTTCTTGAGGCTATCATGACTAGAAAAATCATTGCTGCCTACTATGGGAAAGTGAGAAATGTCTGTCCTCTGTCCAAAATCCTCAAAGACATCAGCATAGTCCCAAGATACCTATGCTCAGAAAGCTGGAGTACAACATTTTAAAGTTCTATTCATGACTTGTGTTAAAATACAGATATAATCTGTAGTCATATTACAAATATTGCAACCTTTTTTCGTGATTATAGTTCCAAATTCTTGATATGTCACATTCCACTTGGCAGGAGGGTAAGTTGAGAAGGCAGAACTTGCCGTGTTCAGACACCATGTGCTCGTGTGCTTTCAGTTAGGATCCAAAGTCACAATTTGGATCATGAAGCTGGTTCCGCTCCTTTGCCAAGTTGGGCAAGGAATCCTGGCTACAAGATGCTATTTAAAGATGAGCCGGATTGGACTGGATGTCAAGACATTTGTATTTGGGCTTCTTTGGTGCCACTGTTTGAGAAAACAAGGCTATTTGGCGTTCCCATTTCTTTCCATTTTAATGTAGAATGAGTGTGTCTTGATTCCTCTTACAGGACTTCATCTTGAAAATAATGGATCTTCTCTCCAAGTTGGCATCTCTAAAACAGCAACAATGCTGCATGCAATAACTACTGCTATGGCTGCTGGGTCAGGGTCTTGACCATGATTTGTGTGCCAACATCTCTGTTGATTATAAAATGAAATGCTTCGCTTGCTGACTGATATTCTTTCCAGACAGACAAAATATGTTGCAGAGAAGTTAAATGTGAAGATAATTTATGACACACCACCAGAGAAACTAAATATCCAGTAGTTAAAAAAAAAAAAAAAGCCCTGTCAAAGCCTCAAGGAACACACAAGCTAAGTGTAAACGTCCCACGTTCTCTGCTCCTGGGGATTCCTTGCTGCTTTTCACCCTGGAATAAGATTTGGACATGGATACTCTGATTGATGGGAACTTTTCTTGGACATACTTGAAGTTGTAATTTAATAAAATCCTGCTGATCTCTATCTGAAGTTATAGGCACAGATATGAGTCTGATACTGCAATCTATTTTAGTAGAAAACAAACCAATCCCAAATCCAAATTTGAGGGAAACATGAGATAATTTTATTACCAATGATGTTTACACTTATTAAAAAAAAGTTTAGCTGATACAATAATTGTACATATACATGTCTAATGTAATAATCAAAGCAGGGTTGTTAGCATATCTACCCTCTCAAATACTTTATGCTATTTTAGTGCTTTCTACTCTCAGGCTCTTTCAGCGGACAAACACATTTAAATAAGAAAACCTGTCTAGAACATGCAAACAGGCTGCCTCTGTATTAATCAAGTACAGTACATGTACAGTAGCTTGCCCATGGAAGACGAGTGTGAGCAGGGAGTACATGGTCAGAATGAGAAGCAACCACACCGCCACCCTTGGCTGGGAACTGGAGACTAGTGCAGTAATGTGATTATGGTAATGATTCAACAAGTCATCGTCTGCTGCCTTTGTTCGCTGTAATTAACTTTTTGGAATTGCATAGCCTCTGTCTCATCTCTGGGCTCATCAGCTGGCCCAGTTTTTGTGTCTCAGGTCTGTCATTTCTCTCTGGGCCCAGGAGCCTCTAAGTGCATTGCTGAATGAATTCATTGCTAGAACAAAGCTTTGGTGGTCAAATAGAGATGGCTATCTTTTGTTGTCAGACATTCAATCCCATATAGCAATCCAATTACTTAAGCTGTTTGTATCAGTCTTATTAGGCCTGGCCATTCAAGCCAGCTCCAATGCTGATCGCTGTGTCTTGGAAGAATGTGGTGGAACAGATTAGTGCTTTAATGAGAAGCTTTCTGAAGGCCAGATCTTTTCCATTGTGTGTGTGTGTGTGTGTGTATGTATTTATGTATATATATTGAGATCTAGGTATCATTTTTAGGTGAGGGCTCAGAGTCACTGTTACAAGAGACTGATCAAAGGATGGATGAAAATCTGTACAATTGCTTGAAGAAATTTTATGGGTTATAAAATATTGGCACAGGTTCTGTCTGCTATGGGCTATCTGACTGAAATCTCTGGTAGGCTGGGAAAGGAAATTGCTTATTGGCATTTATTCTGTGGGATGGATATCTCTGGAGTTTGCATTTGAACTCTTTCTTCACTGTGCTACAGGTCAAATTCTGTACTCAGCAGGAACATTCCAGGAATGTGGGCTGCACAAAATCAACATAAGCCTTGCTCCATATTCTGCTACCCAGAAGAAACACACACACACACACACACACACACACACACACACACACACACACGCGCGCGCGCGCGCGCGCGCGCGCACGCACACACACACACACACACACACACACACACACACACACACACACACACACACACACACAGTGGCCCAGATAGGGGTTTCCAGATAATTGCCAAGGAAAAAAATCACTGGGTGGAGGAAGCTGGTGGCAGTTAATGTGTGGATGTTGAAACCTGAAGTTAATGTGTGAAAGGGGAGTAAAATGAGCGCACTGGATTTGCCAGGACAGATGGTAATTGGTTTTAAGGCTCCAAGACACAATTCTCAGCCTTTGTGTATCATGCCTTTAGTTCTGGAGATGTTTATGAAATGTCACGTGAAGACAGGTTTATCTTAAAGGAAGCTAGTATGCTATTCTTGGAAAATTTTCACCAAACAAACAAAAATTTTTGTTTTAATGTAGAAACTTTCAAACAAATGCAAAAATAGCCTGCCCTCGGATTCAATAATCATAGGAAATCTTGCAGCTAAAGGCACTAACCTGTTTCCTAGGGGCCAACCTTTGACTCCAGCAGATTTCATTTATTACTATTACATTCTTAAACCAAACTAAACAGAAAAAACCCAATAAGCCTCAACAGCATTAACAACTTTAGAAATATTGACAATAATTCCTTGATCAGCACCAAAACAGACACTTTGGGAACTTTTTTCCATAATCAAAATTTGTAAAGATATGATGTTTATTTTTCAGTATGGGATATTTGAGATGAATTTAGATCATAAGAGCCCGATTCACCTATCACTCCCTGCCATATAAACTGGTGTCAGATACTATTATCTGGATTAAATATCAGAAAAAAATATGCTGTGTTTGTATGGGAAATGTAGACAATCACATTACATGTCATCAGCTTGCAAAGATGTTCATATGTTCAGTGTAGATGCCTTGGTTTTCTGAATAGCTTCTGAAGATAGTGCAGAGGACTGGGGAAAAGGGAAGAGCCCAAAGAGATCCTTCCCCCCGAGTGCTCCTTTTCCTGGACCTTGACTTTCATGCCCTCTCTCACTGTCTCGATCTCTAAACTGAAAACAACCCCTCTAAACAAGAACCCAAACAGCATCATAAAGAAACACTTCTATTGGCTTTGAAATTAGTCTGAGATTCAAACTCAGCAGGATTTGATGATGAATTCAAATAATGGCCTGAGATACAGAAAGCTCATAACTTAAATAGCACCCTCTAGACTAAAGTGGAGGGAAAAGCCAGGTATGGTAGGCCACACCTATAATTTCAGTACTTGGGAAGTATAGGGAAGAGGATCAGAAGTTTGACTCTAAAGTGAGTTTCAAGTCAGCCTGCTATACATGAGACCTGTCTTGAGAAGAAACAGGCAGACAGACAGAGAGACAGACAGATACACCCTTCATATGACATAAAAGTAAAAGGGGAACAGCAGAGGTTCTGAAGGGCAGGTGAGAGATGATCATGGAGAATAGAAACAAGCATTGTATGTTTTCTATGTCTTTCTTTTTCACATACACATATAACATGAAGGTAGAAGGGAGGTGATTTTAGAGGAAGAAGAGGAAAAGTGGGGAGAAAGACTAATGGGAGTAAAAATAAAATTAAACTAATGTATAAAACATCACAAATAAACTCATTGCTTTGCATACTTACTAAAAATTATTTAAAAGTAATATATATATATATGTATGTATATACAGATATGTATCTGTGTATATATATATATGTACATATATATACGTATATATATATGTACATATATATCTTTGAGGGGGCATATTACTAAAAGAAAACCAGAAAATAAGCAAGCTAACTCATAAATTCAGCAATTGAATACTGACACAAAATAGTAATTGAAATGAGACTATAGGAAGGACTTCATTCAAATCATAAAGTTTGTGTTTGTGTGTGTGCTGTCTGTGCGTGCTATCTAGTGTGTATATGGAATACGTATACATGCTGTCTTGTGTATATCTGTCATGAGTATACTGCATTTGTGTGTGCCTTTTTTCATATGTGTGTCTCTGTGTGTGCCTGTGTATTTATATATATTTTTATTTGTATGAATCTATACGTGAATGACAACATCTCTTGGATTGCCCCAGGTTTGCTCATTTCTTTACAGGATAAAACCCACAGAAAATAACAAATGGAGAATCTGTTCCATACTGAGAAATCCAAAGTCACTGGTGCCTGCTTTCTTTTGAAAAAAAAAAAACCCACTCGAAAGGTCATCCATGATAGGAATAAATGGGGGCAGAGGGAAATCAATGTTTAACTTGGAAATAGTTTTCAGTTAATCATCCCTGACTGCTCACACTAAGAGGGCACTGTGAGGGTGCTGGCAAGTTGAGCTTGAAGTCACAGAGCTTCTAGTAAAACAGCCTAATGTCAGGATTTGTGCAATCAAAACCCCAATGCACTGTAGTGTGTGTGTGTGTGTGTGTGTGTGTGCGTGCATGTGTGTGTCTGTATGTGTGTTATGACTTATAAACTTTTGTTTCCACTTGTGAGGATTGGGCATCAAGACTTGTTTGTTTGTTTGTTTGGGATTATCTTAAAGATATAGGACCTATACCTTGTAGAAAATTTGTCCTAATAGGGGGATCATCTGGTCATCTTGTAATCTCTGTATGTCTGAAATATGGAATGTAGTTTCTAAGTTTGGAGATTTTTGAAGGTCATTTTGATTTTGTATTATAAAGATTCTGTCTTTAAGAAAGTTATGGTCCCTTATGGGACCTATGGGGCAATATTTTCTTCAGTGTCCAGATGGACTTCTTAGTCTCACCACTTTCTTTGTGTGTTGGACATGGCCAATGATGAGGAAAGATCAAGGTTTTGACAGGCTTTGTTCTTTCTTCTGTATGCATGAAATAATTATCAGTCAAACAAAAGAAGTAACTCTTTTGGCCTGTAGATGTAATATAACCATTCATGTTACATTAACATTCATGTTAAACTGAGTTTGTAAAGAGATTCACAGTCAAAGGGTCACCCTTGACTTACAGCCATTATGGGGCACCCTGATGAACATATGGTGCTCTGCTCTGGCCCACTGCTTAAGAGCTTCCTATGCCATGGGTATTGCTTTATAATCAGAACATGATGCAATTGATGCCAAAGCCATGAATATTCTAGGAGCCCAGAAGTGTGTTTTATGCATGAAACCTAGCCTTTCTGATATATCAAGTCTAGATCCATGTGACAGATTATAATGATACTTCATCACTAATGAGAGTCAGGAAAACTACATTTGAATTATTACAAAAGCTTCATGAATTTAGAGCTTTTGAGGAGTGTACATGGACCAGGTAGACTTTACAGGAAATATAAATGCCAGATGATATGTATCTTCTTTTTCACTCAAAAGAATAGATTATATGTATTCTCTGTCCTTTTATGATAAATGAATCAGACTCTGATGGAACACTGATAAAACAACTTTATTAACTTTGAATTTAGATCCGTAATTGTGCAATGATTCTGAATTATCAATTATGGGGCTAGTAAGATGGCTGAGCAGGTAAAGGTGCTTGCCACCAAATCTTATATGAATTTGATCCCTGGAACCAACAAGGTGGAAGGAGAGAACTGACTCCCACAAGTAATCCAATGATCTCCACATAAAAACAATGATCTGTAGACTCCTACACATGTGCATCACAATAAATAAATATAAAATATTTTAAAATAGCATCATTCATATTTTTATTTTATTTATTTAATTGTTTAGGGTCTGGCTTTGCTTCTCATCTTACACTGTCTTTGGTCATCATCTTGATGCACTAATGTTGGGAGAACTAAGGACGCTATAGTTACCCGGAAGTCAAAGAAGTCTCTGATCATGGGTTCATCTGGCAAAGTAGCAGATAGTTCCCTGCTGCTCGTGTAGGTTTGCCTGAGAGAAATGACAGATGATGTTTAGATATTTGTCTTATTGGTTAGCTTTGTTACAAAATGCAAATTACACCAAAATTGTAGCCTAGTTAAGTAATATTTGTTATTTTGGGGTCATCTTCCTGTGTGTGTGTGTGTGTGTGTGTGTGTGTGTGTGAATTTATATGTATGTGTAAGTCATTGCACTGAAAAAGAAGATCATGAAGGGAGAAAGATGGTCAAGGGTAAAAACAGGGTGATGTGATGATACATGTTACATGAAAACAGATGGGAACTCTCTAGGGTAAGGGAGGAAACCAGCTAGATGGGGCAGATAGTACCCAGTAGTATCCAATAGAGCACAGTGTGACTAATACTGGTTGTTAATTTGACTACATCTGCAATCAACTAAAATCCAAGCATGTGAGTACACTTGTGAAGGCTTTTCTTGATTGGATCATTTGAGATGGGAAGACCTACATTATATCAGGGTTACACCTACTGGTGACAACCCACATGAAAGGATATAGTAAAAGTAAACTTTTGCTTTTTGGCTGCTTGCCCTCACTCTTGCTTTTCATCTATCATATTGCTGATACATTCCTTTGCTGGTATTAGAACCTACATTAGAACACTTTTGGGTTCCCATTGTAGACTAAAGACCAGTATCTCTCTAGGAATCCTACAAGACACTGGCACCATGCTGTGACTGTTGAGACATACAGTCTTGTGGACTGAACAACTACAAGGTTCTTTGCCTCTTTACTTGGAGACAACCATTTTAGACTACCAGAACACTGCTTGTCAGCCACTATAATCACCTCCTTTTAAAACACACATAAACACAAACACAAACAAAAACACACTTCATTCTATCAGCTGTGTTTTCTTAGAGAACTCTAAAACAATAAGAGAGTATAGGAAGATATGAATTAAAAAAAGCACAGTGATATATGTATGAGAATTCTGTAATTAACCCATATGACTACCTTGTATACTCACCTAAAAATCAGTATAAAATATGTGCATTAAATTATCTTGTACAAATTATCAGATTTCCCTAAGTTATAATATGCCATAACCACATCACATCAGCACACATATCCTGATAGAATTGGCTTATTTCTGTAGTTACTTTTATTTTGATCTTATACCTATCAGGGTATAGGTATAAGGTTTATAAAGGGACCTTTGAAAGTGAGTGTCTCAAAGTTGGACCACTTCCACTTCCTTGCAAAATATTCAAGTTAACAATCTTTTATAGGATGATGAAAGTACCACTATAGCATGCTATCGGGGGCCTATGATATAGCCAGGATGAGAAATTAATACATTTTTGCTTGAGAAAAAAACACAGAAAATGGAAGATATAGGTTGAATCTACTGTCTTCCAGGAGATAGGTAGAAATGGGCAAAAATGTGCCCTATATCTTTAAAATCCTTTTTTGAGCTCAAATGCTACCAGTGAGGGACATATAGATCCCCTGCAAGTAAGAGTTTTACTAACCCTGAATCCATGTGTGTATGTGTGTGTGTATGTGTGTTTGTATGTGTGTATGTGCCTGGGGGAGATGGAGCATTATACTAGAAACTTCTAGGAGCCATTGGCTAAAAGTTTTCAGAAGATATTATTTTGTGATAAAAAATTTTATGTAATTTTATTTAGTCTTAAAAATTAAAAATAAATAGATATAAGGATAAGCAAATTCTCAAAGGACTTGTGTATTAGTTACTTTTCTATTGCTGAGGTAAAACTCTTTGACAAAGGCAACTTATAAAAGAAAACATTTAAGTAGGTTTATACTTTCAAAAAATTAGAGTCCATGAAGACATAGAGGTGGTATCCCAGTAGGAATATCTGAGAACTCATGTCCAAGAATGCAAACAGAAGGTAAGAGTACACTGGGGGATGAAGGGGAGTGCTTTGAAACCTCAAACCTGTCCCTTGTGATATAACTCCTCCAACAAGGCTACATCATCTCCCAGTCCTTGCCAAGCAGTTCTACCAACTGAAGAACAAGTATTCAAACATATGAGTTTATGCGAGTCATTCTCATTCACCACAGTTTGCAAGTTCAAAGCATCTAAGGTTTGGAAGGTAACTGTGAGTGAATGAAGCTGAATGGTTATGACATCAGTGATGCGAGTGATAGAGCATGTGGCAAAACTAGAACATTCATGTTTTTTTTTATTATTTATTTTATTTTTTTTTAATTTACATTCCAAATCATTTCCCCTTTCCCGTTTCCTCCCTCCCCGAAAGTCCCATAAGCCCCCTTCCCTCCCTCTTTTCTCCATTCAACCCCCTCTCATTTCTCTGTCCTGGCGTTCCCCTACATCCAGTCTTTCCAGGACCAGGGGTCTCTCCTTCCATCTTCTTAGAAATCTATTGATATGCGGATTGTGTCTAGGGTATTCCGAGATTCTGGGTCAATATCCCCTTATCAGTGACTGCATACCATTTGTGTTCTTTTGTGATTGGGTTACCTCACTAAGGATGATATTTTCAAGATCTGACCATTTGCCTAGGAATTTCGTGAATTCATTGTTTTTAATTGCAGAGTAGTATTCCATTGTGTAGATATACCACATCTTCTGAATCCATTCCTCCGTTGAGGGACATCTGGGTTCTTTCCAGCTTCTGGCTATTATAAATAAGGCTGCTATGAACATAGTGGAGCATGTGTCCTTATTGCATGCAGGTAAAGCCTCTGGGTATATGCCCAGGAGTGGTATAGCCGGATCCTCCGGGAGTGTCATGCCCAGTTTTCTGAGGAACCGCCAGACTGCTTTCCAGAGTGGTTGTACCAGCTTGCAATTCCACCAGCAGTGGAGGAGTGTTCCTCTTTCTCCACATCCTCGCCAACAACTGCTGTCTCCTGTGTTTTTGATCTTAGCCATCCTGACTGGTGTGAGATGGAATCTCAGGGTTGTTTTGATTTGCGTTTCCCTAATGACTAAGCATGATGAACATCTCTTTAGGTGCTTCTCAGCCATTAGATATTCTTCAGGTGAGAACTCTTTGTGTAGCTCTGTACCCCATTTTTTAATAGGGTTACTTGCCTCTCTGGAGTTTAACTTCTTGAGTTCTTTGTATATCTTGGATATTAGCCCTCTGTCGGATGTAAGGTTGGTAAAGATCATTTTCCAGTTAGTTGGTTGCCGCTTTGTCTTTTTGACAGTGTCTTTTGCCTTGCAAAAACTTTGTAATTTAATGAGGTCCCATTTGTCTATTCTTGATCTTAGAGCATAAGCTATTGGAGTTCTGTTCAGGAAATTCTCCCCTGTGCCCATATGTTCAAGGTTCTTCCCTAGTTTCCCTTCTATTAGTTTCAGTGTGTCTGGTTTTATGTGGAGATCTTTGATCCACTTAGAATTGAGCTTAGTGCAAGGAGATAAGAATGGGTCAATTTGCATTCTTCTGCTTGTTGACCTCCAGCTGAGCCAGCACCATTTGTTGAAAAGGCTATCTTTTTTCCACTGGATGGTTTTAGCTCCTTTGTCAAAGATCAAGTGACCATAGGAGTGTGGATTCATTTCTGGGTCTTCAATTCTGTTCCATTGATCTACATGTCTGTTACTGTACCAATACCATGCGGTTTTTAACACTATTGCTCTGTAGTACAGCTTGAGGTCCGGGATACTGATTCCCCCAGAGGTTCTTTTAGTCTTGAGAATAGTTTTAGCTATTCTGGGTTTTCTGTTATTCCAGATGCATTTTTGAATTGCTCTTTCTAACTCTATGAAGAATTGAGTTGGGATTTTGATGGGGATTGCATTGAATCTGTATATTACTTTTGGTAAGATGCTCATTTTTACTATATTAATCCTGCCAATCCATGAGCATGGCAGATTTTTCCATTTTCTGAGGTCTTCTTCAATTTCTTTCTTCAGAGACTTGAAGTTCTTGTCATACAGATCTTTCACTTGTTTGGTTAGAGTCATGCCAAGATACTTAATATGGTTTGTGGCTATTGTGAAGGGTATTATTTCTCTTACTTCTTTCTCAGCCTGCTTATCCTTTGAGTATAGGAAGGCTTCTGATTTGCTTGAGTTGATTTTATATCCGGCCACTTTGCTGAAGTCGTTTATCAGCTGTAGGAGTTCTCTGGTGGAGTTCTTTGGGTCACTTAAGTATACTATCACATCGTCTGCAAATAGTGATAGTTTGACTTCTTCCTTTCCAATTTGTATCCCTTTGACCTCTTTTTGTTGTCTAATTGCTCTAGCTAGAACTTCAAGTACTATATTGAAAAGATATGGAGAGAGAGGGCAGCCTTGTCTAGTCCCTGATTTTAGTGGGATTGCTTCAAGTTTCTCTCCATTTAGATTGATGCTGGCTACCGGTTTGCTGTAAATTGCTTTTACTATGTTTAGATATGGGCCTTGAATTCCTGATCTTTCCAAGAATGCCATAGTCTGGCATGAAAGGATGCTGAATTTTGTCAAATGCTTTCTCAGCATCTAATGAGATGACCATGTGGTTTTTTTCTTTGAGATTGTTTATGTAGTGGATTACATTGATGGATTTCCTTATATTGAACGATCCCTGCATCCCTGTGATGAAGCCTACTTGATCGTGGTGAATGATCGTTTTGATGTGTTCTTGGATTCAGTTGGCAAGAATTTTATTGAGTATTTTTGCATCGATATTCATAAGAGAGATTGGCCTGAGATTCTCTTTCTTTGTCGGATCTTTGTGTGCCTTTGGTATTAGTGTAATTGTGGCTTCATAGAACGAGTTGGGTAGTGTTCCTTCTGTTTCTATTTTGTGGAACAGTTTGAAGAGTATTGGTGTTAGGTCTTCTTTGAAGGTCTGATAGAATTCTGCACTAAAATCATCTGGACCTGTGCTTTTTTTGGTTGGAAGACTTCCAATGACAACTTCTATTTCTTCAGGGGTTATAGGACGGTTTAGATGGTCTATTTGATCCTGATTTAATTTTGGTACTTGGTATCTGTCAAGGAAATTGTCCATTTCCTCAAGATTTTCTAGTTGTGTTGAATACAGGTTTTTGTAGTAGGATCTGATGATTTTTTGAATTTCCTCAGTTTCTGTTGTTATCTCTCCCTTTTCGTTTCTGATTTTATTAATTTGGATACTATCTCTGTGCCCTCTGGTTAGTCTGGCTAAGGGCTTATCTATCTTGTTGATTTTCTCAAAGAACCAACTCCTCGTTTTGTTGATTCTTTGTATGGTTTTATTTGTTTCTACTTGATTGATTTCAGCCCTGAGTTTGATGATTTCCTGCCTTCTACTCCTCTTTGGTGTATTTGCTTCTTTTTGTTCCAGGGCTTGCAGGTGTGCCATTAAGCTGTTAGTGTATGCTGTCTCCCGTTTCTTTTTGGCGGCACTCAGGGCTATGAATTTTCCTCATAGCACTGCTTTCATTGTGTCCCATAAATTAGGGTATGTTGTGCCTTCATTTTCATTAACTTTCAAAAAGTCTTTGATTTCTTTCTTTATTTCCACCTTGACCAAGTTATCATTGAGTAGAGCATTGTTCAGCCTCCATGTGTATGTGGGTTTTCTTTTGTTTTTGTTGCCATTGAAGACCACCCTTATTCCATAGTGATCTGATAGGAGGCATGGGATTAGTTCTATCTTCTTATATCTGTTGAGGTCTGATTTGTGACCAATTATATGGTCAATTTTGGAGAAGGTACCATGAGGAGCTGAGAAGAAGGTGTATTCTTTAGCTCTAGGATGAAATGTTCTATATATATCTGTTAGTTCCATTTGGTCCAAGGCTTCAATTAGATTCACTGTGTCCCTGTTTAGTTTCTGCTTTCCTGAATGATCCATTTCAGAGAGCGGGGTGTTGAAGTCACCCACTATTATTGTGTGTGGTGCGATGTGTGCTTTGAGTTTTAGTAAGGTTTCTTTTAGGAATGAGGGTGCCCTTGCATTTGGAGCATAGATATTCAGAATTGAGAGTTCTTGATGGTGGATTTTTCCCTTGATCAGTATGTAGTGTCCTTCTGTGTCTTTTTTTGATGACTTTAGGTTGAAAATCAATTTTATCTGATATTAGGATGGCTACTCCACCTCGTTTCTTGGGGCCATTTGCTTGTAAAATTGTTTTCCAGCCTTTTACTCTGACGTAGTGTTTGTCTTTGACACTGAGGTGCGTTTCCTGCATGCAGCAAAATGCTGGGTCCTGTTTACGTATCCAGTCTGCTAGTCTATGTCTTTTAATTGGGGAATTGAGACCATTGATATTAAGAGAGATTAAGGCATAGTGATTATTGCCATCTGCCATTCTTGACGCTATCTTTATGTTTGAGTGGTTATCTACTTTTGGGTTTGATTCAAGAAGGTTATTATCTCATTTTTTCCTGGGTGTTGTTTCTCTCCCTGTATTGGAGGTTTCCACCTATTATCCGTTGCAGGGCTGGATTTGTGGAAAGATATTGTGAAAATTTGGTTTTATCATGGAATATCTTGGTCTCTCCATCTATGGTGATTGAGAGTTTTGCTGGGTATAGTAGTCTAGGCTGGCATTTGTGCTGTCTTAGTGTCTGCATGAGATCTGCCCAGGATCTTCTGGCTTTCATAGTCTCTGGTGAGAAGTCTGATGTGATTCGGATAGGTCTTCCTTTGTATGTTACTTGGCCCTTTTCTCTTACTGCTTTTAGTATTCTTTCTTTGTTTAGAACATTCGGTGTTTTGATTATTATGTGACGGGAGGTATTTCTGTTCTGGTCCAGTCTGTTTGGAGTTCTGTAGGCTTCTTTTATGTTCATCGGCATCTCTCTCTTTAGGTTAGGGAAGTTTTCCTCCATAATTTTGTTGAAGATGTTTACTGGCCCTTTAAGTTGCAAATCTTCACTCTCATCTATACCTATAATCCTTAGGTTTGGTCTTCTCATTGTGTCCTGGATTTCCTTGATGTTTTGGGTTACACGTTTTTTGCATTTTGCATTTTCTTTGACTGTTGAGTCGATGCTTTCTACGGAATCTTCAGCACCTGAGATACTTTCTTCCATCTCTTGTATTCTATTGTTGATGTTTGTATCTATGACTCCTGATTTCTTCCCAAGGTTTTCTATCTCCAAAGTTGTCTCCCTTTGTGATTTCTTAGTTGTTTCTACTTCCTTTTTTAGTTCCTGGATGGATTTGCTGAGATCCTTCACTTGTTTGTTTGTATTTTCCTGTATTTCTTTAAGGTATTTTTGCATTGCCTCTTTCAGGATTTCTTCCTGATGACCCACGTTCTCCTGCATTTCTCTGAGCGATTTTTGTGTTTCCTCCTCATGGGAATCCATCTGTTGATCCATTGTCTCCTGCATTTCTTTAAGCAGTTCTCGTGTTTCCTTTGTAAGGGCATCTAACCGTTGATTCATTTCTTTAAGCAATTGTTGTGTTGCCTCCTTATGGGCATTCGTCTGTTGACCCATATTCTTCTGCATTTCTTTATGCAATTTTTGTGATTCCTTTGTGAGTGCATCTACCCATTGATTCATCTCGTTAAGCGATTTTTGTGTTGTCTCCTTGTGCACCTCCATCTTTTGATCCATGTTCTCCCACATTTCTCTAAGCGATTTTTGTGTTTCCTTTGTAAGGGCTTCTAACTGTTGATTCATGGTCTCCTGTAATTCTTTATGAGATTTATTTGTGTCCTTCTTGTGATCCTCTAATAGCATCATGAGAAGTGATTTTAAATCCAGATCTTGTCTTTCGGGTGTGGTGGGGTATCCAGGACTTGCTGCTGTTGGAGAGTTGGGTTCGGATGGTCCCATATTACTTTGATTTCTGTTAGTAACATTCCTACGTTTGCCTTTTGCCATCTGGATACCTCTGATGTTAGTTGGTCCTGCTGCCACTGGCTGTTGGTTGGACCTCCTATGAGCCTGCAAAGCTATTTCTGCCCCCCCCCCCGGATTGCCAGGATTCCCCTGGCACCGATTTCTGGGGCCTGCCTGCTCCTGAGTGACTTTGGAGCCCTGATGTGCCTTGCCCCAAGTGATCTTATATTGGGGAGTCCTTGCACATCCAAAGGCTCAGCCTAGTGGATTCCTGGAGCAGAGGTCGCCAAAGGGAGGCTGGTAGGCTCCTGCCCTGTGCAGGGGTGTGTGATCTCTCCTGGGGGGGGGAGGGGGTGTCCCTCTGCCAGGCAGAAGTCCCACAGCAGAGCTAGCACGCTGGTTACTGCAGATCCGCCCAGCTCTTGGGAGCCACGTGCACACAATCCACCCAAGACCCAAGTGATATTATGCCTGTCTGTCTCAGAGCCTGGCTGTCCCAACTTCCCGGCCACTGGAGTGCACTCTGCACACTCTCCGTGGTGCTGCTCACCCTGCAGACGCGATGGCCTGCCGATCTGGCACCCAGATGTCCACAGCGCTGACCCGTTCTTGGGCGCAGACGGAAGCCCCAACAGGCCGTGTCCCAAGTGATGTTATATTGGGGGGAGAGCCTGGGTACCTGTCTCTTCAGCGCAGTCTGCGGGAAGAGAGGCTGCGGAAGGAAAGCTGGTAGGCTCCGCCCAGTGCGGGGTCCCTCTGCCAGGCAGAAGTCCCACAGCAGAGCTGGCGCGCTGGTTACTGCAGATCAGCCCAGCACTTGGGAGCCACATACACACAAGCCGCCCGAGACCCAAGCGATATTAAGCCTGTCTGTCTCAGAACCTGGTTGTCCCAACTTCCCAGCCACTGGAGCAAAGATGGCGGAGTGCACTCTGCACACTCTCCATGGTGCTGCTCACCCTGCAGACGCGATGGCCTGCAGATCTGGCACCGAACATTCATGTTTTACTGAGAAGCATTCAACTTCAGATTTATAAAGGCAAAATTGGACCTGGCCAACAGAACAAGTCTGTGGGAGATTTAACTATTTGATGTGATTAGAGCTGGCTTTAGTGTAACTTACAGTTCAGGCATTTAAGGCTCTCTATGAACTAACATAGTGCTATGAGATTCATTGGTAAAGCAGAAAGGATACACTGATCCAGCTCTGAAAATCTTGGGATTGAAGTTTGAATTCACTACTCCCTGTAGTAGTGTAGAAGCATATAGATTCTACATATGTGTTGTATAATAGACCATAAACTCTGTGTGCTTTTTATATGCACAATATAGACAGGAATGCCTGTCCAGATTAGTTTCTGTATTTTCTAGAAAATAATAATGAAAATGCAATGACAGCATTCAGAGATATACCACCAGTATAGCAGTCACTAGACCCACCCTCTCATTCTCTTCTATTATTGCATTAGTTAGGATTTTCTAAAGGAACAGAACTGATAATATATATATATATATATATATATATATATATATATGTATATATAATGTTTTCACTATATATATTCTACTCATTCTGTATATCTCTATATGTCTATATGTATATTCTTTACATTTAAGATGATTGCTAGAGTGGCTCATAGTGCTCTCAGTTGTCCAGCAATGATAGGCTCTCAGTAGAAAAGCCACGAACCTTGTAGTTGTTCAGCCCACAAATATTGGATGTCTTGGCAGTCCCAGTGTGGTGCCAGAGTCCTGAAGAATTCCTAGAGAGATACTGGTCTTTAGTTTACACTGGGAACTCAAAGAAGTTGGTTCTAACATCTGGGAAAAAATATGTCAGCCACATGATAGGTGAAGCTGCCAGCAAGAGTGAAAGTAAGCAGGCAAAAAAAAAAGTTTTCTCCTGGGTCCTTTTATTTGGGTTGCCACCAGAAGTTGTAGCCTCGATATAGGGTTGGTCTTCCCATCTCAAATGATCCAATCAAGAAAATATTTCAACCTGGGGCGTGGCCACTCGTCTCATTAAAGTCCCATAAGAAGCACACCCAGAAGCTTGGGGTTTAATTGATTACAAGTGTAGACCAGTTGACAACCAAGATTCATTGGCACACTTACTGGTTTCAGTTCTTTAAAAAAGGTTGAGAATGTTTGTCATAACTTGAATCTGTCCAAGGATATTGTGTGAATGTGGTGGGTATGTGCCGGATACTCCTGCATGTGCACATTGGAGACCAGAGGAAGACCTCAGGTACCTTCCTCTGTCACTCTCTGGGTTCAGCTAGGTTGGCATCCAGCAAACTTCAGCCATCTTCTTGTCTCTGCTATCTGCCAGGACTCAGGGTTACAGGTGTGTTCTGGGTTCCATCTGGTTTGTTATATGGATGCTGGGATCTAAACCCTAGACTCATTTTTAAAATGATTTATTTTATTATGTGTTTATGTGTGTCTATATGTGGGTATTGTACTAATGAGTATTTAGAGGCCAGAGGTTTCAGACCTCCCTCAAGCTGGAGTTAGAAGCAGCTTTATACTACCTGACATGGTGCAGGAATTCAACTCAGGTTCTCTGCAAGAGTACACACTCTTCCCCGCTGAGCCCTTCTAGTCTTCACTCTTATTCAGAGAATGTTTGACCTCATCAGCTCCCTATCTAGCTGTTGTTAATCAATTTTAGCGCTGAGCCTTTATGAGAGAAAAATGCAAATAGACTATTTCTGATGAATTTGCCTTAATCAAGATGTCTGAAGTTTAAAACATGCTTGAATTTTAAAAGATTCACTATAAGAAATACAATGTAAATATATCAGTAAGGGGTGAAGGTCTAGCTCAATGATAGAATGCTGGTCTAGCATGCTGTGGCCCTAACTATGGTTCTCAGCACTGCAAAAATAAAACAAACAAATAAAAAAACCAGTAACTTTTAATGATGAATATATATTTTTTCTATTGAATCTTTTGGACATATTAGGGAATGTTAATCATATAAATTAACTTTGTTTATTTCTTTTTGTATTTCAAATAAATGTACCTACTTGATTTATCAGAATTATATAAGTAAATCATAATACATTTCTATAGACATTACTGATCTTTTTGAAAGTTTTTAATAACCTCTAATGGTACGAATTCAAGATCCATGAATACGTGACAGTATTTATGAGGATGACAGACTGCATTCTTAGTCATCCTGTATGGAATTGCTTCCAAGATATCAATATGTGAAAATGCAAAAGCCCAAATGTGAGATGCTACAGTCTTTCATATTTCCTATTATTTATTTATTTTATAATTTTTCTCAGATAGGATTATACTATGTCATCCAAGCTTGCTTTGAATGTGTGATCATACTGTTTCAGTCACCAAGTGCTAGAATTTCAGATATGTGTTTCTATACCTGGCTGTTCACCTAAAGTAATCATTTATAGATCACATACAATACCGAATACAATGTAAATGCTGTGCACCTACTTGTTAGACTGTTACATTGCTTTTGGAATAATGACAAAGTAGAGTCTGATCATGTGCAGTTACACTTACAGCTTTTTTGGAATGACATAGTGATTTTTATTTGTAATTAGTTCAATCTGCTGATGTACCTACTGAGGGCTGTATGTTATATTCTCCATCATGTATCCAAGATTCAGCTAGCCCAGGTCTAGCACAAAATTAGGGGCTTGGTAAAAATCTTTCAGACAATTTTGTATGAGTATGTATTACAACTATGCTTGGGTGACATTGCCTACAAAATGAAATCGCTGCAAATACGATCTAAGTTGCTTCCACCATTAAGTTCCCACAAAGCCTACCATATAACATTCTGTGTCATGATGTAACTCATTTTGCTCCATGTGTAGATGTGCTGTCTTTTTCACTTGTCTGGGCTGCAGGATCTGATAAATTGTGCTTACATAATACATAGAACTGCAACAGCTCTGCAAATCTCACTCCTGTTGCCAGGAGTAAGGAAGGGGTGACTGGCTCGAGTGGCACCTGTAGATTCGACCTCACCACTTTATCTTGAGCTATTTTTCTCTTTTCCACCAAGTTATCTTATTAGAACAATCCCTCTTGCTGACAGATCTTCACAGACAGAGTTCGCTTTTCTTTTTCCTTTTTACATGCTTGTGGGTATTCACACCTACAAGTGAAAATTTGCCTGTTGAGAAGCCACATTTTTTTTTTCATGGAGAATGAATTGTCACCTTACATTTCCCATCTGTCCTGAAGGAAATATGCTTATTTTTAGTGAACTCTATAAGCCCCACAGGGGGTAGGTGATAGATTCCCTTAAGCAGTAGGTTGTAATTTCTTTCGTATTCTCTTGGCAATTAACAGATCAGTTTTCTGAGATCCCTGAGCTACCCTTACTAGGTGAAGGAGCTCACCTAGTAATACCCAATGAATACCGTACATGCGTGTGTGTTTCAGTTTCTCTGGGAATGTCACAGCATGGTTGCATTGTCACACATAATATCCAACATTTTTTCAAAACTACCTTTCATTTCTTGGAAAGAAGGGTGGAAGACCTTCACTGTAGAGTTCAGTTTCTCTGGAAACGAATGGCAACTGTTCGTTTTCCTTTGCTTCTTGCTGATGGAAATTGTAAGGATTCCAGTGTTTTCCCCAGGGAGATTATCTTCTGTTGGCTGCCATCCTAAATTTTGAGATGTTTATTCAAGAAACATTTTAAACAAAAGGGGGGAAATGCCCTGGAAGAGAGGCTGCCTGTAATCATAATGAAAAATGCTTGATATTGAATCAAAGACGTGGAATATGGTATCGTGACTTCAGATTTCGATGCTCACCTCTGAGGTCAGCCCTCCCCCTACTCCCCTTAAGGAACTATGATAAAAGAAAAGCATATTGTCGAGAATGGCAATCATCAGTAGCCTGTCTTCCCCTCCCCCATTAGGGCGCAGTCACCCTGTGAATGAGGAAGCCTGTGATTGCTAAGGCAGTCTGAGGTTTTCTTTTGCCTGATGTAGTAAGTGAACGAAGTTTCTGCAATGTATCTTTTATATTTTCTTGATCTATTTAGCATTTATTAATTATGTATAACAATAAGTTTCATTATGACATTTTAAAACACGCATACAGTATATTTTCATTATATTTATCCCATTACCTTCTTTTGTCCCCCGACTCCTTTCTGTTTGCCCTGCTCCTCTTTCCAACTAGTCTGAGTCTAACTAGGCTTCCTTATATGAACATGGGTGATAGAGCTCTACCCAAATGAGACTTCTACAGGAGTATGAACAACTTTACAGTGCTTATACCGTTGGGGAGTAGCCTCTTTGGGACGGGAAGTGTCTTATGAGCCCTCCTCCACTCATGATAGTGCTGGTCAGTGGAATATTCCTGCCATGTATTTTTAATAAACAAGCTAAGACAAGCAGAGTAACAAATAGATCAGGCGACAGTCACCCATGGAATCTCAACCTAGTGGTGCACATTCAGTGAGAAACAAAGATTTATAGTATCCCAAAGTATCAAAAAGCAAAGAAGGACAAATAATCACTGTCCAGTAAAGAAATGGGATACTGTTTTGATCCAGACAGAAAGTACCAGTGTTAAAAAGAGACAACTGGCTACCATGGATTTTGTAATTAAAGGATTCTACAGAGAGACAATAACTAGAATGAAACATGTAAACTCAGCCTAATCTTTAAACACTGTTAGAAAAATCATTACTAGGGAGACATGATGAAATTTTCATGGTATGTATATTATGAAACTATAAAAGTATAATGTCAATATTAAATGTCTTACATTGATAATTGCACCGTGGTTCTATAAGATAGCATTCTGTTTTTAGAAAATGAATATTGAGATATTGTAGAGGAAAGGCATGATACATATAGCCTCCTAATCATAGTCATGTGGTTCAGAAATAACTATCTTTGAGTGTATGTATACACACACACACACACACACACACACACACACACAGAGAGAGAGAGAGAGAGAGAGAGAGAGAGAGAGAGAGAGAGAGAGATAGAGAGAGAGAGAGAGACAGAGAGACAGAGAGAGAGACAGAGAGAGAGACAGATAAAGACAGAGAAACAGAGAGACAGAGGTTGAGAGAGACTAAGAGAGAGGGGATAATATTAAGGAACATATTGCAAAACATGAAAAACCATGGTATATCTGGGACCGGTGATTTAGCATGCTGGTAGATTGTTTGTTTAGTTTGTACTAAGCCTTTGAATCTATCTTCAACATTTCTCAAAACATGCAAGCAAACCAAACTGGCAAATCTAGTTACAGAATATTGGGAATTATCTAAAAGATTCTTGCAAATGTTTGTATGTTTGAAAATAAGAAGGAAACCTTGAAAAATAAACCTTACAACTCCTCTCTACAACGTGCATGTGTATTTTGCAGTGGAAAGGTTCTCAGAGAGATTTTTGGAACATATAAAGCATAAATGTTGGGAGAAAACACGAGGAAGCAGCATGAAAGCATTATGTCATAAATATTGTTAAAAATAATTCTTTCACAATGATAGACTCCAGAAATTCACTGCCTATCAAAATAATCCCATTAAAGAAATATCAGATGGCTGCAAAGCTCTGAGAATCCAAGGTGCAGGGTGATGAAGCCCTGGTTAGGTAGTTGATTTATTGGCTGGCTTAACCTTTATGTTACTGGGGACCTGCAGAGCAACAGCCTGGGTCAAACCTGTGTGCCCTGGAGCATCCTTCTGAAGGCACAGTGAGGAGATTAAACCCAGGATGGAGCTCACTCTCCATCCTTTAAGTGTCGGATTCCTAGAGCTGACAGGTGGTCATATATCTTCTCTTAGTGGCCTGGAGGACCTCTTATAGCTGAGCCCCACAATCTCATGTGAGCAACTGTAGAGAAAGTTGATTCTTCACACAGTCTTTTCCAACAAGATAGCACTAATCAGTGAACCATAAGATTTCAAGTATGCCCATTTGCTTTTTCTGCTGAAGCTGGGCACAGAACGTCCCAGAGAGGTTAGGACTTACTAACCAACCAATTAGATTGCCAGAGAATGGAACTTTTGTTTAACCAGTCTAGAGAGAAATCTCAGTGGGATCTCTTTTAACACACACCTGTAATCCGGTGGCACACCAACATACAGACCATTGTGACTCTCTGAGATGCACCCTGTGGAGTTACATAGAAAGGAAAATTCAGTCCTTTATTACTTAATCACATTGCTCCCTGTAAGAGGTTTTTCATGATCCCATAAAATGCTTTCCAGGGGCAGGGAAAGGTGGTTTGGAAGAAATTTTATTGACTTTTCTTGTTTCCAATTTTGTGAGGCTTCCAGAATATGTGTTCCCTTCGTAAAAGTGTAGTTTCATTTTTAGCTCTGACTTTTGTTTAGGATTGGGTCTCCCTCAAGGCCATCTTGCTTTGTTCTTTATACATAGTTTAAGAATTATTTCTCTTTAAGTACAAATGACACAAAGAAACCTATGTGATGAGTGTATATGATTACAACCATGATTGTTTCAGAGTGTCATAGGTCAAAACCGTAATGTAAGATGGAGTCCGTTTGGGACCCAATGAGCTTTTAAAATAATTGGCTTAAAAAAATAGGTCCTAAGACAGGTTCCTCTAATTTTCAAAGAGCTGTGAAGAATTTCTCAGAATATTTTATCAAGATTTGAGAGGGACACCTTAGCTGTCTTTGTTTAATAACAGTTAATTCTTCCATTTTATTTCAGTGAGTAGCATTCTTAGATGATATGAATTGTTTTATAGGAGGTCATATATGTCCGGGATTACAAAACCCAACTTGTCACTTAGTTCCTGGAAAAGACTCAAGAAGCCAGAAAGAAAGCTTTTTTTTTTTTTTTTTTTTTGTGTGCATGACAAAGAAGAGACTAGGTCAATGGCTCTCCCAGACAGAGCTTGAGGATTTTTAGTAGAGAATTTCACTTCTTTGTACATAGTCTATTTACCAGAACAAAATGGGCCCAAGGTTTCTGATTTGACTGCCTTAAAAATTCTGTGGCTAGAACTCAAACTTGCAAAGTGTGAGTGTGAGATTTTAAGCCACAGTTGAGGTGGAGTCTAAACTATTTAGAAACTCAGCAGTTAAGGCCTTGGACTGGGTTACAAACTTTTTCTGAACACTGGGATACATCTTTGCCCTCAGGTGGTATCATTTTTGGCAGAGGTGACTGGGCCATCATAGGGATTTCATGAAACAGGTCATTCTGCCCTTGGATTTTTCTCACCTGCATTGTATGGCTTTCTTGTAAGACTAAGGGAAACCTAGTTCTTGGATCATTGATCTTAGATGGAGGAAAAAGGAGAGGGGAAAGGGGAAGGGGATGGGGATGGGGAGGAGGAGGGGATGGCGAAGGGGAAGAGTGTTGTTTCTCAATTTCTTTGCATTGTAAGCATCTAGATTCATGGTAACTTTTGAGTGTGGCAGGGAAGAGTCTAATGCTCGACAGAAGTGTCTAGGCCTCTGTAGAGGATCTGTTTCTTTACTACACAGGATCTATAGCTGCACTAGAAAAGGAAGTCATTTTCCTTCTGGTGTATTTCTCTCCCCCGCCCCCCTTCCCATGTTCTGGCAGCTTAGATAACTTTCTTTTTGGAACCTAAAGTACCAAGGCTGACCCTCCATTTCTTCAAAGAGGCAGGCTGTCTTTGGGTCAGGAATCCAGTGGCATTTCTCTATGTGAAAATTGTATGTGTGTGCAGCACTTTCTTTCCAAAGTGTTCACATTTGCCTGTCTGCCCTGCATATGATTCCTCCTCTACCCCCTCTGCACCCCCCTCACACTTCTTCTATTCTTTTAATTGCACCATGTACTCTGGTTGTATACTGAACTATGTTCAGCACTTACCATGTTAAGCAAAAAGTCGTGCATTTATCTCATCCCATTAGGTGCTGATTGGTTGTAAAATATCCTTGTAAAATGCGCTCTTGTTGCTAACCTCATTTGTATGTAGGAAAAGTATTTGGGATTTTCTAAAATCACTAAACTTAAAGCAGAGCAGTTTCTTTACAGTATGGTGCTTGTTGAATGATTTGAATCCCAAGCCCCTGAGCACCCCAGAGAGCCTTCCACTGTGTTCCTGTAGCTCTGGGTGAATCGGTCACTTGCAATGGCCATGCATGGTGTTGGGCTTTTCCTGTCTCATGCATCTCCTGGGAGGGAGATTAGTAGACTTCTCTTTGTAACCCAATCTGATATGTATCAACTTATACATCAAGAATTCATCCTAAAAAGCTAAGCTGACATCTTTCTGGACTGACTTAAAGCCAATTTTTAGCTGTTTTCTCCTTGGAGATAGAGAACTTTGATCTAATAACACTCCATGTATTACTCAGCCACCCTGAGGGGCCAGGCTCAGTTCCTTTAACCATTTCTCTTCCTTGCTGTTTCCCAACCTGTAATCAAGGTCATGTTTTCTCATCTCCAGCTGATATATTCTTTAAATAGCTGCAACTTGTTTACATGCAAATATTGTGTATAGATTCTGTTCATGTTTCCATGGTTACTTTCTTTATTCATATGCCAACCTTTTCACATTTACCCAGCCTGAGATATAGGGCTTCCTTGGGTAATACAGTCTTACTGTCAGAGAGAGCCACATGTAGGAAGATGTTAGACAGAAGAACAATCATATTCAACTGCTTTTGTGTAAAGGGGGGAGTGGGGGGCAGGTCTAGACAATATATACTAAAAAAGAGAATGCATTGAGCATAACAAAACCCTCTGCATAAATTAATTTTCATTCTTATATCCTTTTCCTTGCAGCCTATACCACCTTTGCTAACAACAACAACAAATCACTTTCACAGGTTGGGAGTTGCTTGGTGATAGATCATGTACTTAGCATGCACATAGCCCTGGGCTCAGTCCTCAACACACAAATAACAAGCAAATAAATCAGATAATAGAAAAACAAAAATTTTCTTATTGGGCTACTCTGAGATTGAACAGCCATCTCCTTTAATCTCCTCACACAGATGGAATACATTATCTGGGAGATTTATTTATTTATTTATTTATATCTAATGAAACTACTGCATCAGTGCAGGAAAGTGGTGGTGATTTCCCAGGACTGGGTTATCCAGGAACTGTTGTGCCCTTTAAAGTAACACTGATAAGAACAAGCCACTCCCACGATGCCATAGGTCCCTTCAGTTGGAACTAACATGGGTGTAACTTCTCTACTTCCTGAACCTCCATGAGTTATAAATATGTGGAAATGGAGAAGATTAAGCCATTATGGGAATTTTCTTCTGAATAATTCATATTATTTTTTCCAGGGGTAGAACTGTTTGTTCCCAGCCCTTGGATTTGAACTAAATATCCAAAGTTCACTCAATTTCTTCTGAATAGGAGAATTCTGACCAAGATAATAGGTTCTGGGAATAGACTGAGTTTTTGTGTTCCAGTGAACAGGATGTAATAAAAACTCCATAAAGAGTCAACTCTGCCATATACTTTGAACATTATGTCTTACTAATGATTTCTGTTTCTTAACTCTTGAGGGAATGGAATTCATAATCTGAGGTGAATTGTGGAAAGCTGAAGTAACTCTGAAGCAGCCTTTCAAACTGCTTTCCACTGAAGATCATTCTACTCTCAAAAATCTTATATTTTAAATAAGTGAAATTTAAGTCTCAGTTGCCTTGGTGTTAGGATAGTTTTTGTTCTGGAGACTTTACCATTGGTCAGCTTTCTGTGTGGTTTGTCCTTCGCACAGCATCATTTTTGCTCAGTAGGAAATGAGCTTGTGAGGCTGAAGGCCAAAGTACTGATGCTGTTCTAGGTCTTCTGTTGCAGAACCCGTTCCAACATTACCTCCTCTGCCAAATAAGTCAGTGAAAAGCTGGGAGGGCACTCTTGTCCTTCTCTAGAAGTGACTCAGGGTTCTGTCGGTCTGCATCTATACCCAAAGGTCCGTCACTCAGGGCACATGAATTTTGAAATGTCTGACACTTCATGTTCAACCTCAGTCCATCAATCTCTAGCTCTTTGTGTCAAACTACCCAGAAATGGACTCTCTTTTTCTTTACTTTACTTCTTTATCCTTTGGAAAGCTAATCTTGGAGAGATTACAGTGCTAACTTAGTGGGGAGGCACAGGAGAGCAGATCTGAAGCACCAAGTTTATGTTGGATATCTATTGGGTAGACAGTGGTTGTGGAGGGCAATTGAGGTTGACCTATGAATTCCTCAGAAAGATGACAGTACTGGATGAGCTCAAGCAAAGGCAAGGCTTTTCTGGGATTAAGGAATTACTAAAATATCATCAGGATGGGGAAGAGGGAAAGAGCTCTTGTGGTCCAGCTGGTATCAGAATGGGATAGAGAAAGAGGTTGGTGGTACATACTGGCTAGCCCTTGGTTGAACAGGCTTATTGATTTAAAGGAACTTTAAGGTAGGGAGACAGATGGAACACATGAGGTTCTTTTTACTTGTTTTGCCTCAAATGCTGAATCTTCACAAGAAGTAATAGCTAACACTCACAAAATACTTACCATGTGGTATGATTTAGTTTAAGGCCTTTATGTAACATCTAGTTTCTACCTCACAGCATCTCTTTAAGGCAAGGCACCCATTACTTTTTTCACATGGAGAAGCTGAGATTCCTGCAACGTGGGAATACTGTAAATGAATAGAATAGCAAAAACTGGGCTTGGGCAGTCAGACTACAGATGCTGAGAGTCCTTAGCCAGCAAAGGAAAACGGGGTTCCATGGTGTCAGGTTTCTTCTGCCTGCACATGAGAAAGGAAAGAGCATGTCTTTTCTGAGAGTTAGGTTCTTGTGGGATATGGATGTCTTATTGTTTGATACAGGGGGATGATTGTGTTTCCTCAAGCCAGCTCAGAGTCTAGAAGCTTCTGCAAAGCTATCCTACATACTTTTCCCAAGGTCTAGAAAGCTCACCTACTGGGGTTGGCCCAGCTGAGCCCCGAAGCTACCCAGGAAGGATGAGAAGAATGTGCCTCTTAAATCAGTTAAGCAAAAGCTCCAGCAAAATGGCATTTTATAGAATAGGCTCCATCAAAGCAAATCTCACTGAGTATAATTCCTTAAATGAATCTTTCTGTAAACAGGCCAGAGCCCATAAGATTTAAAAATAACACAGTTGGGTAACTGAAACAGTTCTGCCTCTACAGTGGATTCAACCGATTCAGCAACTGTAACAACTTGATCTGACAAAGGAGTTTTGTGACACATGGTCACAGCTTAGCTTTACCGCCATAAGAGGTATCAAAATAATGAAAGATTTTCTTTGCTCCTAGCTGTCATGTGAGAGACTCAAAAATGGCTGAAATGTTTGTGTTGATCAGAAGCCGCCGTTGGAAAGTTAAAAAAGTAGTGTCAAAGATGTCAGATCTCATTTGAGTTTCTCGGCCCAACACCACATACAGGTTTCCAGGCTCCTCTGTGCAAGTTCTGACCAGGTAGGTAGGAAGTCAGGAATATATGCATTTTAGCGACTCCCGCTTAGGTAGGAGCCTTATAATCAAGGAGGGCTGGGAGCCCCAGCTACTGAGAACAGAGCAGGTAGAGGTGCAGTGATCCTCTCAACACCCTGTTCTAGCTCAGCGGAGACTAGAATTTCTTTCTTCAGTTTCTATTTTTTTGACTACAGTTCATAGCATTTTTCATAGTTCTGAATCTATGTACATTGGGTGGCTGGGTGTGTGTGTTTGTGTGTGATATCAGGTACGATGTATGATGATGTGACAGTAGAAGGCATGATATACTAGACTGTTAGTAATAATATGCTGAAATATAATCATATGAATAGAAATTTTCAGCTCTTGGAGCAGAAGTGTTTATTTATGAAAATATAATTATTTAGTACAGTCACTGGTAGAAGTAACAAAATGAATAAAAAACGAGGAATAAGATGCCCTTTCTAAAGAACTATCCAAGAAACTATTGTAGCATCTCTCTGCTTTGTCCAAGACTGATGGGAAGAACCATGACTGACACTGTAGAACATGTAGAGAAGATGGCAAAGCATTGTCATGTTGCTTTCAGTTTTCCCTGATGAACTGTAAAGAGGTTGGTCAGTTCATGTGTCTTTTCTCCACATTGGATTTTGAAGCCAGGGACTTCATCATATTCTTTAATTGTCAAGACCAATGCCTAACATCAAATAATGATAATTATTTATTGAGCAAGTATTCAATTTTCAAAACTACTCTGTGATTTTGGCATGGTTCAATGTGTGGTTGGCAAGGTCCTGAACCCCCTATCACATATGAGCAAACAGAAAGGCAAACATCTTCCTGGAAGTTTAGGGATGAAACACTATTTCTGACCTGGGTGACTCAACAAAAGAAAACGTTTGGGAAATAAGGGACGTTAACTATGGGTTTGGGAATGTGCACAGGAAAGGTGAGAAGGCTTGGAGGGTGCTCTCTTGAAGAAGGGAGGAATATCAATGAGCTTGGGAGGCTTGGAAGGAGTCAAGATAGGTATTCTTGGGTACCAGGTGCAGGGTGTTCTTGCACCAGAACAGGACAGTGAGGCAGAGAGGAGCATGGTGGAAAGGCATGTCACTGGAATAGCCCAAGGATGACCATGTATGGCCATGGATGATCCATGGATGATCTTGAACTGGGCTAGGAACCTTGCCTCTAATCTGTCCACAAGGAGAAGCAATAGAGAACATGAATGGGGTAATTATGATGGTAATGGAATTTTCTGAGATGACAATGGAGAATTAGGGAAGGCTTGAGGCCCAGAATGAAGCCTCTGTACAAAGAAACTAGAGCTATTACCTAGTGACAAAGATGGAGATGAATTTATCTTGGCATGGTTGTGTAGACAGTCTTCTCTAGCATAATTGTGAGCAATACAAAGAGGCTAGAGATGCTGAAAGCTATTTTCACTAAAATGTTTGTCACCTGCAAATCTTCCCAGGATTTCAAACTTTTGTATTTCCCAAATTGAACTCTGTTTTTCGATTTTCATATTTGGATTATGTTCTGTGTTATTTATCTGTAGCAACAGTATTCTGTTTCTTAACCTTACCCCCATTTTTGTCTGTATTCCACATGTTTCTAAAGTTCAAAAGGTTGACCTCTTCGGGGCTTACACCTAAGTCTCCCCTATTGATGCCCTAGGATTCTGCACCTGGAGATGTTGCAATAGTGTCTCACTCCCCTCTGGTTTATACTCTTCTCCCTCTAATCCATCCTACACACCTGCTGCTACCAGATTTACCTTTCGGCGCTCGATCTTCTGAGTCAGCCATCCTTTGGGAAATGTTGCAAAGCTCACATTTGCTGACAACAGCAATTTCATGTTTAGTCCCCAAATGAAATCTTGCCAAGAAACTCTAATATGACAGCTAGATAAACGCACGCTACTTTAGTCACACCAGGAGAATATCCTGGATCATTGCCCATTCTGTCTGCACAACACCCAGAGCACAGCAGTTTTCTCAATAAATGACAGTTTCCTGAGCCTCATGGTAATGGACATCAGGAATTTCCTTCTGATTTACTTATCTTATGGTCCATTAGGGGTAATTATGCTCTTCCAGTTGAGTCAAACTGAACTGTAATTTCTGTATACTAAGGCTCCTTGACTTATAACAGGCTAACATCCTGATAAAGCCATTGAACACTGGTTATTGTAACTTGCCATACAGCCCTGCTCAGTAGCACAGTGCATGGGATGTTGGTGGTTCACATTTGGAATTGTGCTGCTGGGTAGGGACTACAACCTCAGAGAGCATCAGAACTCCAAATTTGAAGCAGAGGTTTTGGCTGAATGCATGAAACTCAAGCATGACTGGAAAGTTGGAAAAGTATACAATCCAAGGTTAGAGACCCTACTATGATATCTGTCTGATTTTTTGCCCTTTATTCTTTGCACTAGGATGGAATTCTCATGGTTAGAATGCTATCTCCTCACCTTCATATGGCTAGCTGTTGCTTGAAGACCCACCTCAAAGGCTTCTCAATGGAAAGTTGCTGCCTAAATGTGGGTCTCTGGAGTCTTAAATATCTTCTCTCCTCTCTAGTTCCCCAGTTACTATGCCCTTGGCCTCTTTTAGCCACAGGTCACTTCTTTTGTATATGTGCATGTGTTTATGTGTGTGTGTGTGTGTGTGTGTGTGTGTTCGCGCGCGCGCATGCTTGCAAGTGCGTGTATGTGTGTGTGTCCACTTGTGGGAAGGTCAGAGATTTATATTTGGTGTCTTCTTCAATCATCTCTGCCTTATTTATTTTTTTAAGACAAGATACCTCACTGAACCTGGAGCTTGCAGATTTATCTATATTGACTATCTGTGAAATGCAGAGGTCTTTCTGCCTCTCTAGTGCTGCCATTATAGGCACATGCCACAGAACCTGGACTTTTAACATTGATGCTGGTCATTGAACCCAGATCCCCATGCTTGTCTGGCCAGTATGTTATTGACAGATGGCAGCCATCATCCAGTTCTTCCCCCCCCCCGCCCCCCACACACTTTCTGTCTTCTTGAAATAAAAATAGCTGACTGATTTAGACTTGGATTCATTCTCAGGGACAAGGGCACACATTGGATTTGCTGCTTGCAGTTACTTGCTGCACGCATACTAGCTTCATGAGTGCCTTGACGGAACACTCAAAGCTGCATCATTATTGTGCATTTCCCATCATTAATCAGGCAGGGTCAGGCTTACAGTGGGCCTATAAGGAGAGCACAGAACTGTCAGATATTTTGTTTCATTTTAATGCTAACTATTCATTCTTAACTTTTTCAGCTGTCTTTTGAACGTCACAGGATGATACCCTTAGAGAGTCACAAAAGAACAATTTGTTCATCCAGCACTGAGGCGACTAGAATGATGTTCTGCCATCCTTACGTTTATGGTGTTCACAGGCTAAACAAGCTAAAATGCATCTCAGTCAATTAGAGGCAGAACCTTAGAATGCTTTCTTCCTCTTGCCTCCTCCACCCTTGGCCATCTTTCCAGTAAGTATTCTGTGGCAGGCTTCTTTTGAGGTCATTTACGGCATGGCATTGTCTTTAGGGCATACCTTCTGAATGGGTCTGGAAAGAATCTAGACTAATGGTCTGGACATTTTAAGGTTATGTCTCTCTAGTGAGGTGTACGAATGGTTCAAGTTGAAAGAGCAGGGAGGACTGTGGCAATAGCCTCTGGTGAGACAGTGGGAAGTCTGAAGGAATAAATTAAAGTGCCAGATGCCCTTTCTATTGCTCAACTGCTCACAAGAGTCAGTGCTAACATTCTAGTCTGGGTCATAAGTTTATCTCTTTGGAGCGCTGTGAAAGCAGCTGTGACGGCAGGGGTGATGGATGGGGTGGGTTGTCCTGAGGAAGGGTGAGCGTGGAAGTTCTGTTTGGGTCTTGAAATTCCCCAGGAAGGCATCGGAATTTCTCATAGTCTAAATTCAGTAAATGCAAAGACAAAGCAGGGGGCTGGGAGTGTTCACATAAATCATTTCATTTAGTTGTACACATTTCAGTATGGTGGGGCAAAACCTTGCTTGTAAGTGTGGAAAAATAAGAGGAACGATTTCTCCATTGCTGTGCTGAAAAAAAAAACCCTAAAAATATATAAGTAATTATTCAATTAATTATGTGATTGAATACAAGTACAGTCCCTGCACATGCATCTTTTCTTAATGTGCAAAGGCTTAGAGATACAACTGCTTCAACATGCTCCTCATTTCTCTTGCATTTGGAAGTTGCCCTGAATTTTCCATAGATAAGAAAATCAGGTATTTTTTTCAGTGATAACTGACTATCTTTTGTAAATGGAAACTGTGTGCATAGTTTCTGAGTCCATGATATAATTGGACAGTTTAGCCCAATTTCTTTGGTGATATAATATTCACATAGTCATCTGCTAAATGTTGGCTCATTCATAGGCAATATCACATAAGGATGCTAAGAAAATGTTTTAAGAAATAAAACAACTAAAAACTCTTAGTTTGAGGTGGGATTTGAAGCTCTCATAATCTTTCACATGCATTACATAATTGTTCCTTTTACATACTGTGTATGCAATATAAGACAGAGTTAGGCAACTGCTTTCAAATTGGTTTGATGGCTTTAAGCTCTAGCTCATGACTAATTTAACTACATGACATTAGTTATGTTACTAAACTCTTCTGCAGTTGAACTTCTTCATCTGCAAACTGAAATAAGCAAGTAACATGCCGGTGCCAGTCAGTTTTTAGTTCTGTGAATGGCTGTGTAACAAATAGCTTCCCTTACATTTCAATGCCTTAGAATAGTCATAGATGGTTTTTTCTCCCTGAAGTGTCTGTGGGTCAACTCTGGTGCTTCTGAGCTCAGTCACCAGTTGGGCTCAGATCTCTTCTGTTGGTAGATGCCTCTAAGAGCAGTGGTTCTCTGAGTAGATGTCAGAAATATAAGAGAACAAGCCAACCAGTTAACCATCCCTGTCAGAGACTCCCCTGGCACTCACAGTTTATTAGGCAAACAAGTCATATGGCTAAGTTCAACATGAAATAGTAAGTAATTTATATTTCCCATGGAAGGAAGAAGGGGGAGCGAGTAATGATACACTGTCATTGTAGTAAGGACCACTCTGAGTGACAATGGATGTAAAACAGAGGCAGTTTTTAGCTGGTAACAGACTAATGTGTATGATTTACTATTAGTGTTTCTCATAAAAAGATGGTCCCACAAACTGAAAGGAAGGGAATGAGGAGGAACTTTAGGAAGTTCATTCAGACGTTACTGGGACTCATGTGGCACTTGTTCCAAACCGTCTACTTTTTTGACTTCTTCTCCTCTTAAGGAATCTAAAAGACTGTTAGTGATCTGATCACAAACAGATCAGCCCTTATTTTTGTCAACCTCATCTGGACTGGTGGAGTTACCAACAGCTATGGCTGGAGTGGTTCAGTTTCCTGAAGCCTGTGGCTTTGAATTGCCCATCTCAGGAAGAGATTAGGTCCTGTTAATTGACTGCTTCCCTTTCCCTTTCAGCTCTTTATTTAATGTATTATTAATTTTTAAAAGAAGATTTTAATTGAGTGAGTCAGTTGTTACTAAAATCACTGATTCTTAGAGTTACTTTGACTTGGTGTATTAGAAGCAGACTTTAAGATAGAATTTGGATACAAATGTTTACTAAGGATTAATTCTCACAAGAGAACTAAAATGTGGGATTGGGAAATTGAAGTCAAATTGTGGTTTAAGTCTGTTGATGCTTCAACCAATAAGGCATAGACCCTGAAGGTAAAAGAGCTTCCCTGAGCTGTCTAAACTTGGGCAGGAGTTCTACTGTAGTTTTCTGTTGAGGTCAGTCATCTGATGTGACTTTAGCTTAGAGCAATGGCAGTGTGCATATCAATTATACTCTTGGACAAGCCCTGTGCTCAGGAGTAGTTGACCAACATGCAATGGTCTCTATGTACTCTTTTGTTTTGTTTTGGTGGGGTTAAAAAATTTTTAAGCAAGATACACACACACACACACACACACACATACACACACACAGAGAGAGAGAGAGAGAGAGAGAGAGAGAGAGAGAGAGGACAAGATGGGTGGGTAGTGAGGTGGGGAATAGCTGGGAGGGTCTAGGGAGGGGAAGAATATGAACAAAATATATTGTACAAATTTTTAAAAAATAAATTAAAATAATGATATTATACATACACATTTTCATGCATATCCATATAGTAGAATATTATATACCCTTAGCAGAGTATACAACAACAAAATTTTAACTGGAAGACATTATGCTAAGTCCAATAAACCAGGGATAAGATGAGTAACAGTTGCTTTCACTCGCATGTGTATCTACAAGAGTTGAAACCAAAGAGACAGAAAGTGGAATCATGTTTACCTGAGGAAAGGAATTTGGGGATAGAGAAGTCATGTCAGAGTCCCAAGTTACTGTTAGCTAAGGAAATAAATGGTGGCTTTATTGTATAGTAGGGTGACTGTAGATAATGGTAAGTACTGTATATATTTTTTCAAAGGCATAACGAACTAAACATTTTTTTAACATGAAGTAATGGCAAATTTTTGAAGATGACTTTTTTGATGATGATTTTTTGAAGAAATAGATGCTTTACCCTAATTTGAACATTAGTCAATGTATATGCCTATGAAAATATTAACAGGGCTCCATATGAACATATACAAATTTTTAATTAAAAAACTAAAGCAAATTTGGGCTATAATTAAAATTGCTACTATCATAGCTATTTGGTGCTGATCTTGACTGAACTCAATCCCATGCCTGGGTATCAGCTGCTATTAGCTAATCCAGATTGGTCTTTGATTGGTCCTCTCTGAACCACCTGTGCCAAATCATCTAGCTGATATCCCAGACACGATGTTATGACAATGATGAAAGCAAAAGAAAGGAGAAACATTCAGACCTCTTAAAGTCTAGGCTGAGAAGTTGTATTCATCTCATTTATGATTTGCTCTATTGACTCAGACAGGATATGTGGCCCTTCTCAGGAGACAGGCACTATGGAGTTTACATGGTGGAATGGAGGGGGAAAAGGGTAAATATATAACTAAGCTATTTAGGAAAGGAGTTACAGTCTTGCGCTGCAGAGTTTGAACATAGAAAGAAATGAGAACTGAAATCATAGTTGTGGTCAGTCCAGTACCGGGAAACCCCTCACCTCACTGAGTCTTGCCTTGACATATTCTGGCATCTTCCTGCTTAGAAAGCTGTGGATTATACAAACTTCCAGCTCTCTGGCAGAAAAAGCCTGTTCATATTGATAATGCTATGTTGGACAACTAAGGCTTGTTGTGTTATGAACTCAGAGGTTTTAAACTAAAGCCTGAACTCTAAATAGAGACAGTTCACCCACAAAAAGCATCTAGTGTGAGAGGGTGAGGGAAAGAAGCCACTGAAACAGTAAGGATTGTCTTCCAAAGCAGACAGTAATAATAGCAGGCCACCTTGAAGATATGGCCATTAGGAAAGTCTGTACTGTGTTTATATAAAACCAAGCAGGAAATGTTTGCTGATGGAATAAATAAAGGAGTCTTTTGGTTACATAATGGTTCACCATGCCCCAGTTTAGGCTGTTTTGGAATTGTTACTTGGTTTAGGTTTGAACTTTGGAGCACAGGCTGCCATCTCTTTTGTTTGCTTCCTCCAGATTCTTGAAGCCTCATTTATCTACTGTTCCCTGGAGGCCTAAGTGTAAGCTGGATCAGAACATGACACCATCACTTTAGCTTATGAAAGTGGGAGTGGGGCATGGAGTGAGAAGCTGACTTTAGGGCCAACTGCCTAAGGGGCCTTTAGAGAGAGAAGCTCCACTATGGATAAAACCACATGTGACTGTTGAAACTCATTTTGTGCTAAACATTGTGCTGGTCACCACTTAGGTTTTCATGATAATCACAAAACACAGGTTAGTGTTAGCTTCAGGTAGACAGTGATTTAAAGCAATGCATGCTAGGGGACATGCTAGAGCAGGCCAGCCTCTAAATGTCTATACAGTAACTTTCTTGGAATGAAAGTAAAATTAGATATTTTAAACTCAGCCACCTGTGTTCCCTTAGGTAACCCAGGGGAGACAAAAATCAGTGTTATGTAGAGAAAAAAAATCTAGTAGACAATTCTTAGAATCCAATGAATTTTAATTATGTAGGTGATTTGAATTTATATAGCATATCTTGAGCTTCTTAGTATCATAAAAATAAGCCAACAATTCCTTATTTTAACACACATTTTGTCAGAGTATTTATTAAGTACCTGTTGAATGCATGACTGTGTGTAGGTCCTGGGAGCAAGATGTAGCACGTGATCAAGGTCTGAAAGATACTGACCTCAGTACCAGGCATCTTTTTTTCAGCTTTGTTCTGGTTTGTTTAAATATAAAATATTTGGAAACTCTACTGGACTTCTAGGGTCTGGTGAGTCTGGATAAGGATTTAGCATCCTAGAAAGATACTGTGTTCTTCGGTCTTTTGTTTCCAGAGTGCTTCCTGTCACCCATGAAAAAATTAGAAATCTTGTGAAAGCATTTCCAAAATTACCTAAGATCCTGTTCCTCCAAATACCTCTCCGTATCCAGTGAGACTGAAACAGAGAGGAGTGGAAGAGCAAGGAGTAGAAACCATAGTGAAGCTGATGGTTCCTGAGTGTTTGTGCTGTCTGACCCTAGGAGAAGAGGTGTGTTGTCTGGAATATGTAGACTCATGGAAATAATGAATCTAGTTATTTAGAAGGTGGATCCATAGGGTTTGAGAGAAGATGGGGGTTCATAATCACGGAAAAGGCCTGTGGTGATCTGAGGTTCACAGCTTGTGGTATCTAAGAGTGAAAAGGGGGTGTGGCCACTTGTGAAACTTTCTTTACTTAATTTGCCAACTGGTTGAGGGAATTTACTTCTAGAGATCATAGGGCCCAACCCTTAGACATTGCTCTCCTGGGCCCAAATAGATGTTCTGCATGGTGGTGGTGGTGGAGGTGGTGGTGGTGGTGGTGGTGGTGGTGGTGGTGGTGGTGGTGGTGGTGGTGGTGTGTATGTGTGTGTCTGACATTGCATCATTGGTAACTCATTTATTAGTACAGTTTTCCTATAAAACTTCAGCATTAAATTTAGTCACTTGAACAGCTCTTAGGCACACAGTTTGAGTTATGACATGTAGTTTCCACAGATATATCACCAACATCAAGAGCTAACCTGTTTCCCTGGAAATCCCATTTCAGACACTTTAAACAAACTCCAGCCCCAAATTTCTTCCCGTGTAACTACCGCTATGATTTTTACTATCATGTGTTAGTTTTTCCTTGTCTAGAACTTCATTCAGATAGAATCATACAAGGTATACTTTAAAAAATTTTTTAAAAAAATTCTATGTATGCATACAATGTATATTGATCATACCCACTTACTACCCTGTCTAATTCCCTTGAGGACCCCCACCTCATTTCCTTCCCAACTTCATTCCCTTGTTTTGCATTTATTTATTTATTTATTATTTATTCATTACTTTCGATGCACTAAGTTCAGTTAATGCTGTCTATATGCTCATGACCATGGTGGGCATGGGACTTACCAGTGGTCACATTTTTCATGAAGAGTGACTTTTCCCCAGTAGCTATAAGCTGCCAATATTTTCCTAGCTAATATAATGAGGCTTCAAGGACCCTTTCCTACTTTAGACTGGAATGTTTAAGTGACTTGATCTTTTACAGGGAACCACTGCTGCTATAAGTTCATGTGGGCCATGGCCATATCACATCCAGGAGGGAGCATTCCACAGAACTGTTCCCATTCTCTGGCTCTTTAATTCTTTTCTCCTCTTTCTTTATGTTACCAGTGCCTTGGTTTGGAGAGGGAGGTGTCCATATAGCTGTCTCATCTATGTATGGGTAAATACTTACAGTCACTTATCAGCACTTTGAACAGTAATACACCTCTACATTAGCCATTGCTTCCTGTAATAAACTTTTCTGATAAAAACTGGAGCAGAATAAATCTATAGATATAAACATAGATATTTGGAAGGAAGTTTGACCATCTGAACATTAAAAAAAAATAACATCAATTAGTTCTCCTCTAGGGTCTATAACTTCCATTACTGTGAGGTTTTGAATATTTTATAGCATAGTAGGCATAAATTTCTTCTTGTGGAACATGTCTCAAATCCAATCTGAAAAATAGTTGGTAACTGCCGTAAACATTCTTGCTATTATTGCACTGGACATATGTTTAGCCTGGCAGGTCAGTTTTTAGCATGCAGAGGCCAGCACTGGATAAGATCTTTGATACCTTTTTCTTTCATAGTGGCCTGCATATCACCTTTCAGTACTATTAGAACAAGCCAGCAAGGAGAATTTCCTAGTCAGTTCCAAATTAATTTCTCTGTGTCATGCAACTAAAAATTTGTGCTGTGCTCAGGAATGGAGTCTTACCATTTAGTTATGGTGGACAATTATGGTTGTTTAAATAAAGAATGGCTTACATAGGACAATATATTTGAATATTTGATCCACAGTTGGTGGAATTGATTAGAAAGGATTAGAGGTATGGAGAATGTATATAATTGGGGGTGAACTTTGAGGTTTCAAACACTTGTTTGATTCCTAGTGCTTTCTCTCTGCCTCATGATTGTGGATCAAGGTGTGAACTCTAAGCTGATCCTTTGATCCACCATTGTGGACTCTAATCCTCTGACACTATTAGCCAAAATAAATGCTTTGTTTTATAAGTTGGCTTGGCCATGGGGTTTTAACATAGCAATAGAAAAGTAATTAAATAGTTCTAAAACTAATTTTAAAAATTGGGTGGTTTGCTTTCTTAGTATTTAGTGTTTTTAGTTCTTTGTATACTCTAGACATTAAACCTCTGTCAAATGTATTGCTGGCAAAGTTCTTTTGGGAGGTGGGATTAAGGCTCTAGTTTCATGTTTCAGAATCCAAGTTTCTCACTTCATTTGTTGAAGATGCTGTCTTTTTTCTAATGTATATTTCTGACATCTTTGTTAAAGATCAAGTAGGTATAGTTATATGGAGTTGTATCTGGCTTTCTATTCTATTCTATTCTATTCTATTCTATTCCAATCAATTCCATTCCATTCCATTCCATTCCATTCCATTCCATTCCATTCCATTCATCTACGTGTCTGTTTTTTTTGTTAGCACAATGCTGTTTAAATTTCTATGGCTCTGTGATATAATTTGTAACATGATGTAAGTGACCCTAATGGAAACATTTCTTTTTCTAGGAGGACTTTGTCTCTTTTTGGTCTTTTGTTCCTCTGTATACATTTTGAGATTGTTTTTTTCTATCTTTGTTAAAAAAAAGTCTTGTTAATTTTTATTGGGATTTCATTGAATCTGTAGATTGCTTTTGATAGATGGCCATTTTCACAATATTGATTCTTTCGATCCACAATTATGGTAGGTCTTTCAGTTTTTTAAGTGTCTTTCTCAATTTCTTTACTTTTTAAGAATTTTCATTGTAGAGACATTTAGTATCCTTAGTTGTATTTATTTTAAGGGATTTTATTTTGTGGTTATCATGAATGGGGTTGTTTCCATAATTTTCTTTTTCAGCATGTTTTTCATTGGTATATATGAAGTCTACTGATTTTTATGTGTTAAAATTTATATTTTGCCTCTTTGCTGAATATGAAGTCTTTAGGGTATCTTATGTACAAAATCATATCATATGAAAATAAAGATGCTTTGATTTCTTCCTTTGGAAAGACTATTTGTAGTCCTTTTGATTCCACTTGTCTTATTACTCTAGCTATGACTTCAAATACTATATTGAACAGGAAGAGAGGGAGCAGACACTCTCTTGTCTAGTTCTTGATCTTATTGAGAACACTTTGAGCTTTTCTCCATTTAGCCTGTTGACTATAGTTCAGTCACATATAACATTTATTATGTTGAAGTAATCTCCCTGCATCTCCAGCCTCTTGTTCTACTTTTGCCATGACTAAAAGCAACTTGAGAAGAAAAAGATGTTATTGGCTTACACTTCCATGTCACAGTTCATTATTGAGGAAGTCAGAAGAGGAGCTCATGAAGGAACAGAGCTAGGGACCATAAAGGAAAGCTGCTTTCTTTTACTATTCTCATAAAGCTCAGGCCCACCTGCCTAGTTGTGGTACTTACTGATCTCAACATGACTGAAGTCGCCTATGTCTATTAGCAACAAAGAAAATGCCCAGCAGACATGTGCACAATTCAATCTGATAGATAGAATTCCTTAAGTGAGGTTCCCATGTATGTCAAATGAACACCAAAATTAACTGTCATACCTCTCCATGATCTTTATCATAAAGAGATGTTGAATTTTTTCAAAAGTCTTGTAAACTTTTGAAATGATGAGATGATCATGTGATTTCTGTCTTTATGCGTATTTATGCAATAAATAACACTTATTATTTATGTATATTAAACCAAATCTGTATTTCTGCAATGAAGTAAACTTGAGTGTGATGAATATCTTTTTGATATGGTCTTATATTTGATTTGCTATGACTTTATTGAGAACCTTTACATCTATGTTCTTCAGCAAGGAGCAGGGCTTGGAAGTGACATCCTAAAAGGGCTTAAAAGTGATATCCTGAACAAGCAGGCAACTTATAGGGTGGGAAGTAGTAGGCTTAATATGAGGCAGGGATATGGAAGGTTACAGATCAGCTGGGTGCCTGGAAGTACACAGACGTGAGATAGCAGAAGACCCAGGACAATTATAGGGTGAGGTAAAATGGTGACTATCCATCAGGTCAGAGAAACAAGACCCCAGAGGAGATGAACGTCCTATAGAATGGGAACAAACAGAGTCTACCTGATAGTCAAGGAAGGACGAAAAAAGAGGGAGCCTATAGGTTTGGAAGGAGAATGCCTATTTGGCAGCATGGAAAAGAAAAGCGGAGGACTTGTTCAAAGTGAAGTTTTAGACATAATTTCTTTCATTTACTATAGGTTCATTGGGTTACTGCGTATGCTGTAGCTGTAAGCTATTAAGCTGCACTGAACTCATGTGCTTCTCACCACCCACCAGAGTTCTCTAGATTTGAGAATGAAAGATACACACGTGCAGTGTTATTTTTAATATGTATTAACTAGCTCAATGGCTGGGCCACTCTTGAACATCCAAGTGGCTAGCACACTCCCCTCCTATATTCTTGAGTTAATACTTACTAAATCTATATTTCATCTCTGTTTCCCCCAAACCCAGGTGCCACTCCTCCAACTCTTATATGGCTGGATGATTTTTCTCCTGCAACTCTTTTTTTCTCTCTCTCTCTCCTGCAATTGTTAAGTTTGATCTCTTTGCTTACCTATCATGGTGATTCTGCACCTTCTCCTTCCCTTTGTCCCTCGTCTGGGAAATCTAAAAGTCCTGCTTCTGTTTCCCTGCCCAGTCATTGGCTGTTAGTAACTTTATTAATTAATCAAAAACCAATTGGGGACAGGGACCCTCAGCATCTCAACACATAAATTCCCATGTAATTTTGGAAGCCAAATTAAGACAAAAATTATAACCTATCTCTAACATCTCACTCTTTTTGTCCAACAAAAAAGGCTCTCTTTTCTCATATATACATTGAACATAGTCAATAGTTATATAAACTATAAGGTTTGCTATACACTAATAGTGTCCAGTCCATCAATTTTGTCAATTTATATACATTGCTCTAACATCTATCCTAAGTTAAAGAGCTTGCAATTCTATTATGTTTTGATTTTAACTTGCATTACCATCTGAAAACTATCCTTTCAAATCTATAGTAATGTTCCTCAATGTTAAACAACTTAAGTTTGATTATGAGACTAAAACTAGTCTTCAACTCCATCAGAAATTCGAGAACAAATTAAACATTACCTGAATATATAGGAAGCACAAGAACATGGCTTCCAAAAATTAAACAAATTGTAGAGACAGTTGACTACCTGGACAGTCCCCTATTCCTCAAAACATCAAAGTATCTGTCTTCAGCCTCTGGTCCAGAACCATCTGAGAAACCTTGGATGAGGCAGGAACTATGAAGGACTAGCTTACTCTGCATAGGCAGAGCTAAGTTGTTGACTATCCTGCATTGTGTGTCCTTTTCCTGGCGAGTATTTTTTGTCTGTAGATGAATTAGGGCAATTTTGTCCAGTGACTACCATTCCACAGCTGGAGCAACTCCATATGGAGATTTTGATGCTCAGTTTCTTCTTTGAACCCTGAAGGGGCGATTTCAAGAGCAGGCATGTCTCTAGTCAATTTTTCTAACAATAGTGAAATGATTAGATGTCAGATTCTGTGGATTTCTGATGTTTTTGAAGAATATGTATGTAAATTATATCTGAACTGTTAAACCTTGAATATTTTTAGCTATTTCTATTTGAATAATATTGAAAACACTTTACTATAATTAGATGAGAATATACTATAACAATGAGTTTACTATCTGTTTCTTAACTTGTCTTATTTAATCATCCTAAACAGTTTGTAATAGTAGCTATTAGAAGGACTAGGTCTAAAGTCTTGTATTCTTAAATGAGTTTTATAGGCACAATGCCTATCTAAGAGTAACAATATTAATTTCAAATTTTGTATAAATATAAGAAATTTATACCAATGAAAACCTTAAATCTGTATCAGTCTATACATTCTGTGCCAATGTAAAAATGCTGTAACTTCAATTTGCATCAATTATAAAGATTTCTACCAATGTAAGATTGTGGCTATACAATGCTTTGTTTAAGAATAAAGTTAGTAATCCATCCCATCCCTGTTCAAAATTATGACCATTTCCAAAGTATCCTTTCAAATGACAATCTACCTATAATTTATAAAATAACCATAACCAGACATCCAAACCAAAGGGATAAGGATGATGACTATCCATAACTTCTTCCTGCTGAATAGGGGTGACTAAAAGGTGTAGAAAGGAGTAAGACAATTAGAAAATTTGGTTATACTTTTTATTTATTTATTTTTTTTTGGTTTTTCGAGACAGGGTTTCTCTGTGTAGCCCTGGCTGTCCTGGAACTCACTTTGTAGACCAGGCTGGCCTCGAACTCAGAAATCCTCCTGCCTCTGCCTCCCAAGTGCTGGGATTAAAGGCGTGCGCCACCACCGCCCGGCTAATTGTACCTTGTTTGTTTTTTTTGGTTTTGTTTTGTTTTTTTTCAAGTCACGGTTTCTCTTTGGTTATACTTAAGAAGGCTAGTTTTAGTTTCTGTTATCCAGTCTCTGTATGCTTAGAAGGCTTGACTGAAGTTCTGACTGGATCTGTCTGAAAGGCTGGATGAGCTGAGTCCATTGGGAATGGACTCTGGACAGCATCAGGAAGCAGGGGACTGGAACAGCAGGTCATTTCAGCATCCCTAGAAATGAATCTTACCAGAACTGCAAATTCTGCAACATATGAATCATATAACCAATTAAGATATTTGTCTGGATTGTGCAAGATGCACTGATCAGTTAAGAATTTCTTTCTTTTTTGTTGCTAAGTAGAACTTCATTGTAGAAATATGACACAGTTAAAAAGAAAATATTCTTGCTAGAAATTGGTAGTGTGTGTGTGTGTGTGTGTGTGTGTGTGTGTGTGTGTGTGTGTAGAATGTGGTCCATTTTATACACGAATGCATACCAGTTCAGCTGCAATGGGTACAAGTATACAAAGGCGGGCAGCTGTAGAGGCCAGAGTTGGTAGGTGTTGGATCATCTGGAGCCAGAGTTACAGGCAGTTGTGAGTCACCAGATGTGAGTGCTGGGAACTCAACTCAGCCCTCTGGAAGAGCAGTACACTCAACCACTGAATCATCTCTGCAGTCTCTCTCCTTGCTTTTTAAAAGAAGATGTGTTTCCCACTGTGAGTGTTAAACTCCAGCCCCCAGGACCATACTCAGATAATGTTATCTCTGGGAAAAGCTGCCACAGAGTGAGAATAGAAAAAGTTCCATCTGTTGGATACAAAGGCTGGCGGACACACAGGTGTTTTCTTGCACCTTACACAGACAGACTTCCCCTTCACTCTTCTTTCACCCCCTGGCATTGGGCAAGCCAAGGATGTGGGTGGTATGCCTCTTCCGTCAGGCCTTCCCTGTGTGGCATTTGTCTTGCAACTTTCCCATGCTTGTTTCAACAGGAAAAAAAGCAGAGACTGACAGATAGCTGCCCTGAGGCTAGATTGTCACTGAAATAGATTTCTTCAAATAAAAATAAGGTCCATTTTTGCTTGCAAGGCTTTGCAATGAAACGGAGTTAATAAAAACTGCATGGGAAACTCACATTGTAGCTATAAAAAAATAAAAAATAGAATTCTTAGCTAAAGTCGGCAGTGATTGTTGGCTCAGAGTAGATATTAGGGAGTAAAATATTCTGAAGCAGTCACTGAAAGTGAAGAGGAAAGATTTATTACCCTTTAGCTATTTGTTTAACTCTTTGCAAGCAAAGCTAAAATCGCACTTGCTTAGAAAGTGATTAAATCCTGGGCTTTTGGAGTAGGGTAGATCATTTTATCCTTGTTGATGAATTATTATGTAGGGCATTTTAGCATCAACCACCAGAGGCACAAACATAAAATACCAACAATTGCCCCAAAACAAAGTGTGTTAAGATCTTGGATCAAGTTGTATTCCATTCCAGTCTGCCTCTTTCATCTGCTTCTACCATGGTGTATCTGTGGACCTTGCTGAGATTCTAGGCTGGACAGGGACATCCGGCTCTCTCTAAAGTCCCAACCACAGTGTCAAAATCTGGAATACCTATTAGAACCATGAAGAGAAATTGGTTTCTGGCTGGGCAAGCAGGGATGAGGCATAGAAGTGGGTGTGTGAGTGTGGGATGGAGTGGGGCTGTGGGGATCAGGGGTAGAAGGGAGTTTATGTGGGGGCATGGTCTTTCCTTTGACCCTCAAGCATCCAATACTTTCTCACTCCAGTAAAGGTGGAAGTGGTCATAGGAACCTGGAGATGTTATTTTTTGCATTTAGAATTTGTTCAAGTAAGTACTCTAATGGGGACCAGAGACAACTGGTTTTCACTTTGGGCCCCAATCATTAAAAAACATGGTGTCTTAGACAAGTGGGCTTTTAGCCCCTGCTTGCTTATAAGGGAATTTATAGGAATATTTAGAAGTGACTTGAGGTCTTTTTTCCCCTTTGCTTACAGCATATAAATGCTGGTCAATTTCACAGGTCTTTGCTAATTAATACCACCACTGTGGAAATGAGGGCTGTTCTCCAAACAAGTTGCAACAAATGGGATTTTTATTGCTGGTGGGAAAGTCTGGGGAATAATTAGCAAGATCTGTGGTGATCCCTTGACTCTGGGCATAAGCATGGTAATAACCAACTCCAGAGATCGCTCAGGAAAGTGGTGGGACCCACTTCCCATCATAGGGCACATTTATATTGTCACTTACAGCTTGAAAGCTGCAGTTGGACAAATGTGGGAAAATATTCTGTGAAATGCTAGACAAATGAACCTGGTGCTCACCAATCTTAACTAGGAAAACCGGCTCAGCTGTGTACAGAGCTGCGCAGCAGCCAAGACTTGCAAAGGAAATATTTTGATGTCTGGTTAAACTTGAGTTTCCTGAGACATTCTCACAGAGAAGACATGAACCCTCCACCAGATCCATACAGGTGAGTGGAGGATTTTAGGAGTTACAAGGGGCCCTAGAGATCAACTGATCCACAGATTCATGTAAACAAGGCAGTGTTTCTCAACCTTTGGGTTGTGACCCCTTTGGACCGTCTCTTATCAGATATCCTGCATATTACATTACGACTCATGTCAGTAGCAAATTACAGTTGTGAAGTAGTGATGAGATAATTTAATGATTGGGGGTCTCCTCAACATGAAGAACTGTTTTAAAGGATTGTGGCATTAGGAAGTTTGAGAACCACTGAACCAGAGGATAAAGTCCTTGGATGGAGAGATTATTCATTTCCATCCCCAGTAATCTCCTATTTAAATCTACCATTTTTATTTCAAATGAGGACAACAAAACTCAGGAACATCAGCTATAGTTGAAATTTTGCTAGGGCAGAAATCAGGGATGTTTTCAAACCACACTTCGATATTCTAGAATACCTAGGGTATTGGCTGTGCTCGTCACTTCTTTTGATAATGTGGTGATGATTTGAATCTTTACTCATTGAAAAAAAATTTATACAAAGGTGTTTTGAATGAAAATTCATCTATTACTATATCACACATCTAAAATTATGTGGCATGTGGTATTTTACATTATTAATTTTCATATAATTATACATATACATATATATGCACACATATCTTTTATCTACCAAAAAGCATTCCTGTAAGAAGTCATAAACACAATTGCCAAATAAGTCCACCCCCCTCTTTTGCCCAATCTTCTCTATTTACAGTTGAGGAAATCTGGTGAATGACAGAGAAAAAGCCAGAACCCCAGGGTGCTGCTTCCAGTTGTTTCCCAGGCGCCTGCAGGAGAAGAAAATAACCCTGGTTAAAAACAACACTGAGTTCTTCCTTAAAACAACGCCACTTAAGTGTAGAAATGAGAGATGATAAGCAGGTCCTGGGGCTAATCTTAGCCAGATAATTGATTTTCAAATTCAAATATATTTTCCAACCTTCCGTTTAGAGGGTGGAGTTTGGTAAGTGCTTTTTGCTATTTTAAAAAACTAACTTGGAGGGGGTTATACACAAACAGTCCCAGTGTGTTGATTTCTGCCACCCTCTTAGCACCCCCACCTCCCTCTCACATTTTATTATTATTATTATTATTGAGCAGTGACAAGCAGCCTGGGCAGGAATGAGCATGGGTTATTTGGATCACTGATTTGTGTGTTATCTAGAATCACATACATTATTTACATTTGCATGTGTGAATATTCCTGGCAGTGGACAAGAAATGACTCATTTCAAGTAGGCACAAATGTGCAAATTGATAGGGAAGCTGGTGTGGGAACTTCAAATATATTTCCTCTCTCTCTTTCCTTTCCTTCTTTCCCTTGCTTTCTTTCTTCTCTAACACCCAGGCTGACCTGGAATTCTCCATCTCCGGGCTTCAGCCTCTCCAGTGCTGGGATTCCCAAATGCATCTTCATCTGACTTGATTTTCTATTTTGATGGCCTATGTGGAGGCCAGTTTTTGTAAAGCAGTTAATCTTGACATATTGTTGTTTGAATTTCAGAGTTCAAGGGACTTTAAACTTCAGCTAAGGAGAGCAGGAGCACCATCTTGCCCAGTCATTCTCAAGCCTTTAATGGTCTCTCAATCTTTTTGTTTTCCCCTCTAAGAGTTCATCAGATATGGAATACATGCTAACACAGTGCTCTTTGGTAGGGGTGAGGCAACTTTAGCTTTTTCATATTTAAACTTTATCTTCCTTATAACTCTTTAGACTTATAAAACATACAAATATAACATCAATACCCAGATATGCTCAGATGCTAGTTTTTGTCCTGCCTATAGAGACCTGATGATCAAATAAAGGAAGAGGATGATGTCACTTTATTATCAAGCGATAGGTCTCATTTAAATTTCACCAACTATTCCATAAATATCCTTTTCCTGTTCCTGAATCTAATTTTCAGTTACATATGATAGAAAGTCACTGGCTCACTGCTTTTGGGTAATCTTTAGTCTTTTTTTCTGTTTTTTTCCCCCTTTGTTGTTGTTGAATTGTAATACGTTTATTTTGGGAAAGATTCCTTAATGTGAGTTTGTGTGGTGTTTCCTTGTGATTCTCTTCAGATTATACACCTAATTTTTAAAATTTAATTTCTATTTAATTCTAAAAGTTTGTAGGGTGCAGTGTGATAACTTTATACATGTATTTAATGTATAACAAGCAAATGGAGAGTTGTTATCATTTCCACCTCCTGAAACATTTATAAATTGTTATCACATTGTATACCTGTATGGGACATGGTATACTATTAACACACATACACAGTATGTATTGACCACATCAGGGTGGTTAATTTTTCTATCTTCTCATTGTTACCATTTAAACACTCCTTTACTTGTTATTTGCAACACATGCAAAATTTTTTGAGCTTATCTTCCCACTTCTATAGAACTCTAGAATTTATCTCATCTACCTGTTTGCTGCCCATTACCCAGTGTCCCACAATTCCTCTTCCTTTCCATATGTCCAGTAAGAACTACTGTTGATTCAGATTGAATTTTTAGCATGCACATACTAACGAGAATAAGCACCGTTCATTTTTATGCAAATGGAATATTTCATTGATATAACATCCTCCATTTTCATGAGAATGTCAGATATACCACATTTTTCTAACATATTTATCTTATTATGGGCATCTAAATCCATTTTACATCTTAGCTATAGTGTACGTTCACCTAGTGTACTCTACTGTGGAGACAATTTCTAGATGACAGACTGAAGTTGATTTTAAGACTGACAAAAACGCCAAACAGTCATAGCAACTTAGTTTTATCCACATTTAATTATGTGAAAGTGAGCAAGACCATTTATGGAATTGTTCACTTGGGTCAGAAGTCATCTGTTGGCACAAATACAGGTCAGACAGGAAGCAGATGGACTAAAGCAAAGCAAGACCTGGGCAAGTTTTATTTGTTTGTTTGTTTGCTTTAATGAATAAACTCAGGCTGGAAATGCAGTGGTTGGAAATACAACAGCTCCTACTGTGCTCTGTGGTCTTTCAGAAGGGAGCTTAGCTGCCTGCAAGTGAGCTGAATACATGCTTAGTGGTCTGGTGAGGAAGGGTACATGTCTGGGTTCTCAAACATGTGATTTCTTGGTGTTTAAAATTTTGTGCCTCAAAACCTGCTGCTTATTTTTTAAATAATCTTTCAGATGCATGGATTTCAAAACTAAAACAAGTAAAATGAATAAAAGAAACAGAAGTCAAAGAGGATTCTAGAAAAAAAACTAAATTTCACTGAACAACTTGGCATTAAGAAAACAAATAATTTATGCATAGGAAAATTATGTGCATAATGGAAACGTGTAGTATTTGTGTGCTGAAAGCTTAATGACATTGGAGGAGAGAAGTGGATTTTTTTTTCCCATCAAATTAAAAGAACATACATTCTTTTAAATACATCCTCCCCCGAGGTCAATGCCAAAGCAGTTATTTTGGAGGAAAACAGAATTCAAACATAAAATAGAAGGCATGGCATTCTTTTTCTATGGTGCCTACTTTTCCACAGTGAGATGGAGAAATGAAGACCATGAGAGGGTTAGTGGACATGAGGAAGGCTTCCTGAGGACAAAGGCCCACTTGCTGGGTCCTGACCCCTTGTTGATATCTCACCTTTCAATTGAACTATCCAAGGGCATTCACATAAGCTTGGGAAGAATGATTGGTTTAACTTCTGAGGAGCCTAGCTGGGCAGTCAGAAAATACATGAGGTGTTATTGGTTGATAGTATGACCATTAAATATGGATGCAGCAAATAAGCATGAACACATACAGAAAACCTTGCAATTGTGGGACATTAACTATCAGCAGGCATGGATGTAGTATGTAAAGGGAAAGAGAAAACCTTTTTAAGACCCTACAGCCAGAACGAGAGGAGCATTGGATGCTAAAGGGAACAGATCTAGACTTACACAAAACCCTGTGAGTTAAGTGCTTTGTAACTCTGATTTCAAGAGATTAAACTAAATTAAAATAAACAGTGCATGTAATTCACTTTACACATTGCCTGGCATGCAGTGGGTGTTGGATAACTATCAGCTATTATTAGGAATTTTGAAGCACAGGCCATGTGCTTAAGAACATTCTGTAGGAAAACAGCCATTGACTTGAGTTGGTGTGAGAAATGGAAATTTGTGTTGCATGGGAAATGTCTTGGAAGGAGAGATCAGATACAGATACATATCTAAGTAAAGAACGTTCGAGACCCCTATTGCTACTGTTATAAACCTCCATTTACAGAGGAAAGTCCATCTGGAAGCTGTAGTGCACGGTCTGGTATGAGACCAGCTATTCAACCATCCTTCAGCATTCTTCTTTCACAGAACTTGCTTCTTGAGGTGTTCCATAGTTTTTTATAGAATTTTATAAATTGGAAAAGTTGAACAAATGCAAAATATTAATTGCTATGTATCTACTGGTGATGTGGTCCTTGTGGATGACACATATTGAAGATATCCAGGCCACTCTTTCCAACCCTTTCCTATTCAGAAGCACATGTTGATATTTACTGTGTCCAAAGCCCAGTCTGTTTCTACCTCTTGTTCCTTGCCAATATTCCAAATTTCATTAATGTTCTCTTCGGAGTCTCGAGCAGCAGCAGGTAGAAAATTAATTCTGAGGTAGAGATATGGGATAATGAGAAAACAGTAATCTTTTATAGAATATTATATATATACCAGGACTTTCCCCAGTCAGGGTTGAGTCAGCCAGCATGTAAGTTAAGTTCTATGTACATTTGATGATGATTCTTTCTACTGCAATGATACAGGTTCATTTTCATGATACTGCATGTTTCTTGTGGAGCCTTTCTGATATGCCATCTTTATTTTCACTTCTCTTTTATCATTACAACAGAATATTTTATGTCTGTGACACAAAATTTATGCAGTTATCCATTAGAATAATAATAGTAAGAACTATGGTGGATACAGAGTGTTGGCAAGGATATCTCTGTCTTAGTCTGTGTTTTGCTTTCCTTAGTCTATTTTGCATATGAGTTTTTAGTGATCACAAATTCGATTATTGTTCTGGTTACTGACAATCTGTGCATGTAGGAAGAAGGGAAAGCAAGTAGGCAGGAGGGAGACAAACTAGAAGCATCTCACTCTGACAATAATAGGCCTACTTCTGCTGTAATAACATTAATGTATTCATGAGTGTAGATGCCTCATGATCCTGACAACACTCAACAGCCACACATTTCAACACTTCTGCACTGGGAAATCAAACTCCAAACATGTGAGCGTTGGGGGGGGGAGCCATTCAAAATATAGCAACATGAAATGACTGGAATCAGACACACCACTGGTAGGAGTAAAAATGACAGAATTTCAGGAGAAAAGCTTACTGTATCTCCTAAAGCCAAGCATAATTTATCCTAGGGTTACTTATGGGTGTTCTTTTAACAGAAACACATACAATAATTATTGAAAAAACATGTAGAATGTTCAAATGTCTCAAAGCTGGAATTTCCCAAGAGTCTTCAGCAACAGATTAGATAAATAAATTGTAACGTATTCATGAAATGAAGTGTAATAATTCACGAAGTAAAGTATTCATGAAATGAGGTGTTACACTACATAGGCAATGAATGATAAACTTTAAATGATTTGAATCAGTATAGATAAATTTTATAAAAGAACAATGAACAAAGAGACTGAGCACGAAAGATCACACAGTCTGTGGATGTAGTGACATGTACTGCAGACCTGAACACCACTGATTTTGTACTATTAGAAGCCAGCAGAGGGATTATACTCAGAGAGTAGTGACCAGAATGAAGAATGACTGAGAGGCAAGAAGGGATACTATTATTCCTTTGATGCACATCCTGGGTGCTGACTATGGGGCTGAGTTCACTTTATGAGAATTGTGTCCTTAAGTGTACCAAATAGATCTCATTTTATTAACATGTTTTAGAAAGATATTTGTGAGGTGTTTATTATTTCCTAGTTCTAGATAGACCTACTGACTCTTGTATAACGGAGTTGACAGCTGAACCAACCAGTTAGACAATGTCTCTAGTTCATGGAGTTAAGTATTTCCCACAGAAAAGAACATGTTCACACATTTCAGGATGATTAATCAATATTGTCATCTAGAAGCTGAAGCTAGAAATATTGCTAATGTACTTGCAAATATTTTCTGATAGCTGTGCTGGCGGGTATAACTGAGGGGCAGTCTCAAAATCAATCCCTTATTTTATTTGGAGTCTAGGTCTGCAGTGAGGAAAAAAGAAAAACCATTGAACCATCACTGAAAAGTGTTATGTGTTGGCATTGTGACAGGTCATAATTTGCTAAACAAGTCATCTCCTCTCACTTCTTATTAATCCTGGGGTTCAAAATCACACCACCCATTACCTTGATATAGTGGCTAAAGCTTAAAAATCTAGAGATCACAAAGGTATAGGGGCATAGTGACATCTGAATAGACTTGCTGCCTTTCAAAGTTAACTCTGCAAGAAGATATCCCCTTTATGTAGGCAACAAAACAAAACAAAACAAAACAACCACCCCCCTCCCCCAGTTCTGTTTAAATTTTTGTAAACATCATGGTTTCGTTCTGAGGTAGGGGTCATTTCTCAACTGGTTTGGAGTATTATTTTTTTCCTTGAGTTGACTTAGTGGTAAACCAATTTTTGAATGAAGGGGCAGAGAAAGCCAGAGAACACTATGGAGTTACTATACATCATAGTAATTGTATGTCAAATAAATAATTCCAATTTCCATGGAAAAGGATGTCCAAGACCCTTTAACTTTGAAAGCGTATTGACTTATCTGATTTATCAATTTCACAACTGAAAACACACCTTGCTCTTGGTTAAGAGTTTCCCAGGAGGATAACAGCAAATGTGGTAGATGCCAATTCGTTAATATCCACTTTTACCTCAGCTGAAAGGAAAATAGCAGAACTGGCCAAAAATAATGTTTACTAAAATAGGCCTAGAAGTCCAGATATGATGTGGTTGCCCTTGTTACAAATCAGAACTTTGCCAGTGTGTGCTGGTCTGATGCCCCGAAGAGCCATATAGAGGAAGACATGGCAGAAGACATGACAAGGAATCAACCTGTGTGTCACCATGGTCATCTAAGACACCTGGAAGCTAGCTATCTTTATCTTTAATTTAGAATGAGGAAATTGAGTTCGCAGAAGTCAGGAGACCTGCTTAGTGCTACCGAGCTGTTAAGGGGCATCTCTCTTTGCCCCTTAACTTTATAACTATCTTTACAAACAGATGTTGGGGCAGCTTCGATCCCCAGGCCACAGTCAGCTGACCTATTTTCACCTGATTCCAAAGCCCATGCAAAGTGTTTTGACTTAGCAGGTGGTTTTATCTAATGTTCCCTGAAATTAAAGGCTCCCTGCAAAACTAAGACTTGGACTAATCTCAACATGCTTTGACTGTTGAAAAGAGACATTTGACACATAGTAGAGGGACAGTAAGTGCATGTTTGTTTGTACAAGACCATGCAAAAAACATTAACTTAATATTTTTATATCCTATATCAACTGATACCAATATTTTCATTTTTAAAACCAAGATGTCTTCCTATCCATTTCCTAAAAGGTCATGTCAACGTTAACACTTACTGGATTGTAATGTATTAGGAGAACTTTTCCTACTGTTTGGTAGCCAGTAGATTGGCTTCAATGGGACTGAATACTAACCTGTGATACTGTGAATCTTCCCACTACTCTGGGAAGCCACTGGATGGTTTGCAGGTGACAAGAAAGATCTGTAGAAGATGTTCATTGAGGGCCCCATGTTAACTGCTCTGTTTATAGCTAAAGCAGGGAGTCTATCAGTCCATATCCAGAGAGAAAGAGTATCATATTGTAGGAGAGCCACATGTGAGCACAGGGGAGAAATGACTGGAATCACATAATGTTATGCTGGAAGAAATCCTTGGGCAAACCTGACTCATGAGAAAATAGATACCTGATGTTACCCAGGTGATGTCAAAGCCCAGGATAGTATTGGCACAGCCACTGAATTCTTTTTCTCCATCATGTATTAAGGCCTATTTAATACTGCTAACCTAAGCTTGGTTTCCCATATTTCCCATATAGAACTTAATAACATCAAGCCATGGAATAAATAAGAGAAATTCAAGGAAACTGTAATTTCTTCAACAGGACTATTTTTGATGCTTTATGAAATAACAAAAATCACATTTAAGGAATGTACTCTCGGCCTGTACTTTCCTTATAATAATTTAGGCAAGTAAATGACCTGCACAGTCTTTCCCAAAGGTTCCTAGGTTAATTTTTGGTGACATTGTTAGAAAACTCCTATGAAATCTTGTGGGTACATGGAAATCATGTGTCAGTCTCTTACTGTGTAGCTCACATCCTATTCTGTGAAAAATGTTCTGTTTCCAAAGTCCCTTGGAACCATAGATGCATTTTTTCATATAGGACACTGTTCCAATGAATGGTTTTCTTCCCAGGCTATCACAAAGGCCTACTGGATGCCCCAAGTGGCTGAATTGGAATGAATTTACTCAGAAGGTGTTGAGGCCCTGACCTAAGCCTTTCTAGGGGTGCTGGATAGAGTGTTAAAGTGGCAGAGACTGCTATGGCCTTTCCTCCCGTTGGAAGAACTTGGCAGCACTTGAATAGAGAGAAGGAGGAAGCTTTGTGGGAGTGGGGGCTTGGTGGGGAAGCGAAGGTCTCCTCTGGAAACAATGGAGGAAGGGCTCCCTGTTAAAGGGGAAAGGAGGAGACAGGAAACCTCTATTAAATTGTTTATAAGTTGGATTGTTTCTGAGGCCGGAACTGACAACTGTGTTTTCACAAAGTAGGAAAGGATGCGACCAGTTCCCCAGCCCTCTTCCACTTACAGTGCCTAAAACGTTCTCTGAGCACTTTTTGGAGACAGGTAAGTTTCTGAAAATCAAGAGGTGAGATATCGTAAACATACTTCCGATTTGAGAATTACAGATGGACATCAATGGTGTCCTTTGGTTAGATCCTTAACATTCCTACATATTGGAATGGCTCAAATTTCCCCAAAGGTAAGTAACTGTATTTATTATTATCTTCATTATTTTGGTTCCCATTAGACAAGGAATCGTTTTCTCATTGTATGAGCTGGGATTTTTCAAGTTAGGACACATATTTTTGAAGTGTGAGGTCTTGTTTGAGGAAATGTCAGGCTGCCCGCTTCAGATTTATTGATGAATGTGGCAGGTGCCAAATATTTCAGGAAGTTGGTGTGCATTCTTTTCCTTGCTGGATGGTTTTCCTGGAACCAAGATGTATTTTCTTGTGTTATACATATGTAACAGAGAAACCTATAGAAGGCTTATAGTGGATGGGTTTATAGTATGTGAATGGTATTTTATGCATAGACATTGGCATGGTATCTCGAGGTCCTCATAGGCATGATTTATGGAGTTATCATTTGACTTGCTGGCTCCAAAATATTTATCTCACAATGTCCAGAAATCCCTTCTTTTAAAACAGTCCAGAGAAAGTCACTGACTCCCATAGCTCTGACTTTCCCATCAAGCACCTTTACTAGGTCAGGTTCAATCTCAACCTTTGACTAGGAATCCTTTGGTCAAGTTCCCAGGGCACATAAAAAGCAGAGATGGGGACAAAGAGGATTCAGTAAAGGAAATAATAAAGGGAGAATAGCCAGCTCACATTAATCTTTCCTCTCCAGTACTTGGAAATGTTGAATGAGTTCAAGACTATCATCTCTTACTTAGATAATTGGGAGAAAAACCTACCTAGTTGTCTTAATCGCCTTCTGATTTATGGCCCAATTCCATTGTTATAAACTAGCATTTAAAAAGAAAACAATTTCAGTGTTGGCATCTGGTATCATCTATCTCTTATGTTCAGAAGTAACCACTATTTGTTATCTGTATTTTCAAGACTTTTCCTGATACATACATACTTAAAATTATATCTACATGTATACATGCACATGCGTGCAATATGTGTATTTACACATTAAAATGTAGATGCATCTGAACTATGTTTATTGAATGGTAAGTGAATTACAATATATATTTATATAGACCTTTTTGCAGAAATAGGTTCACATTACACATTATACACCAAGTTGACCTACCTATGTTCTGTGATGTAGTGTGATAAGCTGAAATCATTTAGGCATTTAGACATTTCTTCTCCACATAAATACCTAGAGAGTTGACACTTTTTTCAGTGTTAATGCTGATATGACAAAGGGAGTACACAGTAGTCTCTCTGTAGGTATAAACATTTCTGTTTGAGTTTTTCAGTTGTAATCACCAGAAACATTAACCTATAGTACCTGATACAAAAGACAAACTTCATAGTTGAGAGGATGGATCTGCATTTAGGATTGCAGCCCAAGGTTTATGAGCATAACAGGAACCCATTCCCTCCACTGACCTCCATTGTTCCATTCTCCTGGCCTTCCTTTGTATTGACAAATGGCTGCAGGATCTTTGGACTTCCATCCTTAAAACTCCAAGTCCAATGGAAGACAGAGGCAACTTTCACTATTTCTGAATTGATTATTATGGTAGGGATTTCATACTTGTCTCTACTAGGCCTAGATATGTGTATCTTGTCCTGTCATGTGGGCTGAGGGCAGGGAACAGAATGGTACCCAGACTTCTCTTATTCATGTCACTAGATGGGGAAGTAATTGAGGGGGAAATACAGTATTAAGGGGTGCACACATTACAATTTTAGATAGTGTTCTCAATGATGCCTCAAGTCACATCCTTAGTACCTACAGTACCAACCTCTACATAACCCGAAGACGCTAATATTCTCAGCATTTTAAGGTTCAGTGGATATGATGTTTAAGAATAGTGTCTCTTAATTTGATATATGAAATTCACCCTCTCATGTGCTTAGTCACCCATTGCATTTCTTTTTCAGTGAACTTTGTTCTGTGGAAGACAGTAATATAATTTGGTTATAATTCAATACGGTTATCTTTTTTTTTTTATTCATGGTAGCTCTTTATTTATTATGGAGGTTAGGATTGTGAGTTCCTAGTAAGACCTGACTGTAACCCAGAGTGCCACCTGCCAAAAACAGTATGCATTAAGATCGTTTGACATGTGAATAAATAAATAATTGAATGCATGAATGGATGAGCTAAGAGGGGTTTTCTGTTTGTTTGTTTGTCTTTTTTGTGTTAGGTTTCAGAGGAGCGTCCTGCTTCTCAAATACTTTTCTTTAAGATTTGCGATAAATGTCTCCGGAAGCCTTTCTTTAAGCGATGAGGAGCATGTGGTTAGGTTAGGAGGAACAGTGCTCCGCACTGCCCTTCAAAACTGCCCTCTGTGCTCCCCTGGGTTCCTCATCCTGTTGATAGGAGCAAATGGCCTATGGGGGTGACTCAGCCTCACAAGCTCACATCCCATCCCTTTGAAGTGTCAGCCCTGGAGCCCTGTGAGTCTCCCATCTGCCACTGGAGTCAGCTAGCCTAGTCAGCGCACTGCCTGGCTAAACATCCATGCAGGATCTCATAGGAACTTGAGAATCATTGTTTTTGGCTGCAGTCCTGGGTCTGAGGTTTCTTCATGTACGGACACTGAAAAAAAGGATTTGGAAACATTGTCCTCCCTAATCCCAAAGTATGTACTGGGGAGGCTGTCTTCCTTGATACACGCCCAATAACTCGGGCTACTGAGGCCGTTTCACATGCGAGTATTCATCTCTTTGGTTAAAGTTCAGACGCCAGTGCAGCAGACAGGATACCTGCACACTAATCCCAGATTTGTTAGATAAGTCACATTCACCCTTGTAGCTCCATTTTCCTCCTCTGAAAACATGATGATTAGGACCAACCGTCCCTATGTCCTTGCTAGCTCTGTAATTCTGACTGGAATTCTGAATTCTGCTCTGCCACCAACAGTGTGTCCCAGGAGCTTTGCCCATTAGTCATGAGAATGTCAACATCTGGGTAAACAGATATTGTGGGGGTCAGCTCTATAAAGCTCAGCAGTACAGATCACGTGTTGATCTTGGCACACAAACAAGGCTGAGTAGGGTCGTGTCAAGTATTTTACCACGCTAACTGCTGAAAGAGAAGCCTATCATGGCAGACAGGGTGAGCAGCTTGGGATGAAGAGCACTGGGCTAAGTCCCATGGCACAGATGACCTCCAAGGAAAGTGGTGGGGATGGGTGAGGGGGAAAATATGGAAGTAGATCTAGAGATCTTATAGAAGTCACTAGTGTCCATGTTGGAAATGGCTTCTGATACTATGTCAAAGCTACATTCGCAGACAATAGGGAATGCTGTAAATAGATCCGTGCAGCTCTCCAAGCATAGCAGAATAAAATGAAAGGAGAGCCAAATTAAACAGGTCCAGTCAATGCTTTGAGTGAGAATGTGAAGTATTGCTCATGCCTGCAGAATGAGTGGTCTCTCTTCAGAACGCTAGTGAGGAGCTCCTTTGGAGACAACAGGTCCCATCCTCCTATTTGGAATCTCATCTGCAGAGGAGGACAAAAGGCAAAGCCCCTTTGAAGAGGGAGGTCTCATGCTTTGGAAAACTGAGGATTGGTTCTTTGTTACTTTAACTGGCATTTGTTTTAAAGAAAAGTGTGGTAGGTTCCAAGACCTCGTGACAGAAAATCTTCAGATGACTGAGAATTATTACATTATATTAAAATATCCCTTTCTCCCATTTTCTCCTAATTTCAAACTCATAGAAAATTCATAAGAATTGTACCATTCCTGTGTGTCTTTACCAGTTTTCTTCTATTGTTTTTAACCAATTCTTCCTGTTTTCACTTGCTGTCTATTTCATCTATGTTTAGTTCATATACACATTCATAAGTGTATTTTGCCCAGAACTACTGTTTAAGTCAAATTATAGAGCTGTTGATTCTTTTATCTTTAAATCTTTTGTTGTAATTTTTTTAATTAAGATATACATTACATAACTACGGTACCAAAACCCTTAGCCAGAGTTTTTAGTTTTTGCTTGTTTCTCCAGTTGGCCTTAATGCTTCTTTAAAGAAGGAACTCCTGGATGCCCCCACGTGCTGACATGCCTTCAGTCTGGCTTTCAATCTGGAAGAATTCCTGGAGTTTTGTGTTTCATGGTATTGGCAATCCTGCTAGGCTCTGCCCAATAGCCCACCAGGTGAGTGCCAACATTGTATATAAGTAGGACTGCTAGGTTACCACCTCAATTCTCTCTCTCTCTCTCTCTCTCTCTCTCTCTCTCTCTCTGCCTTCTGTTCCTCTCTTTCCATTCTCTTCATTCTTTTTCTCCATCCTCTCTTTCTCTCTCTTCCCCACATATTAGATTCAAGATGTATGATGTAGATTATTTGGAAAACTAAACTCTATTCTGGATACATCCATTTACAGATCTGCCATTCATGAACTTTCACTTCTACCTGTTTGATAGTGGAGTTTGTTACGAAATGATTCCAGTTTGATGGAATTCACTGTTTAGGTTCCAAACAGGTTTACTCGAACACAGGCTGTTTAAAAAGTTGGTCCTATGACATGAAGCCCAGTAATGATAATGATCACAGGGTTCCTATAAATCTAAGATTTTTCAGGTGTGCTGACCCCACATTCCATTGTGAAATCCTGGAGAGAAGAAGGTGATAGAATGGTGTAGAACTAGACCCCCCAGAAGTCTTTCACCGATTTCCTGCAGTCCACTGAGGGTTTACAATGTGGACACTGGAAAGACCTGGCAGCTGGCTTACTTGTTCCCTGATGAGAAACAGAATTGGATTCTTCTAGGTGCAGTAGTAGTTTACAAAGTGCAGATTGAGAACTATAAAGAGTCATGTTTGTGGCAGGAAGAAGACAAAAGTAAATGCAAAATTTGTTCCATGTAATTTCATTTTCCCCTTGAGCCTATTTTAGGCTACATGGAGAAGTGTCCATGTTCCATCTCAAGACCTCTCAGGAAGGTCAAGCAAATGCCACCTGGGCAGGTGGTGTGTACCTTTCCTAAAATGGGATCAGAAGTACCACTTTTGCTTTCAAGTGTGTCAGATTTTGCAATATTTGCCTCAACCTCACTGGTTGAGCTGGTCTAATGTAAAAATATTGAAATATAAAAAAGGTTGGATAATATGATTTCTAAAGTAGATGACTGATATTCTAAGAATTTTGGGTTTCAGATTTGAATTTTTGGGCTAGGGGTGCCCAACCTGTACTTAGTTTGTGCTACATGATGCTGGTCTTAAATGACCAGCAGGATTCCTATGTTCTTATGATTCCATATAGAGGTGTTATGGAGGCTTCATGTTTTCATCGTTACTCTATTTTTTTAATCTGAATGCTAGCATTCTATATTTGCTGATTTACACAAGTAGATCACTTCAACTTTATTACCTATATGCTTTCCTATTGCAGTCCATTGAGTCATTTAAGCAGTTCCTTATTCATCATTCCTTACATTCAGTTGTGTCCAGTATTTTGATATGAGCTGTTTCTTTGTTTTACCTAAGTACAGATATATTTCCAGAATAAATACCTACAGATATATCTGGATACATTGTTGTGATAATTTGAATGTACCGCAAAGGTCCATGTTGAGGATTAGCCTGCAGGGTGACACTATAGGGAGGTTGTACAACCTTCAAGAGGTGGAGCCTTAAGAAGCCTTCATTGAGAGTTTGGGAATCCCAACCCCCACATAGCTCTTGGGCTTCTAGAACACAGTTTTGCTTTGTATTGTGTTCCCATCACGGCATGCTGTCTCCCTCTCCCAAGCAGTGAACTTCAGGCTCTGAAATGGTGATCTCAAGTAAACATTTCCTCTTATAAGCTCTTAGGGATTTTGTTGTAGAGTCAGAAGCCAAACCCAGAGGGTGAGTGATTTTTAATGTGGAACTATCTTAACAGGTTCAAGAATGGTCAAATGCAGGGCTATTGACTAGGGAAAGGAGGGTATGTGTACACCACTAGGAAAGTCTTTCACCTGTTTCCTGCAGTCCAGGAAACAGTCTACTCTTCTAGAGCCAGTGACTAGTCTAGTGACATGGTTCCTGGAGTTTGACAATTATATAACCATTTTTTTTTTTTGGGAGAAGTTTTAGCAGCTTTCCAAGAGGGAGGAAGTACCAGGAATACCTACTCTGGGATCACAGTATTGAGAAAGTCATTTGTAAGCTAGGTCTTGGGGTCAGACTATGAAGCTGGAAGTTTTAGGATGAGGGAGCAAGTTATGAGACTAGTAAGTAGCTCATCAAAGCTGGGTGATGACTGGTGACGGTGAAAATAACCCTCTGTTCAGATAAGAGGTGTCTCTGGGGCTCATCCTCCTACTTCTCTTCCACCAATAACATCAAAGAGACAAGGCAGACAATGCAAGAGTGCTGTGTCATAAAATCAAGAGGCCTTTCCCAGACAAGGTTTTCCATCCCTTGCAAACAACTCTTTGAGACCCAAACCATCAATGACATTTCCTATGCCAGAGTCCCCAAGCACTGGGTGCTGTTCCCATGAGAAATTGGGTGTTTGTTTCAACAAGGAGAGATAAGCAAATGTGATACCATCTCCGGTATCAGGGTATCATCCCCTTCCCTACTCTTCTGTACTTAACACATTAAGCATTTCCTCACATTTATCAGGTATGGAAAGGTGAGACTTGGGCTAAGGGAAAACATTGAGCTGCTCAAGAAGATAGAAAGAACCAGAGTAAAGAAAGAAGTTTGAGATTTCCCATCCACTCATATTTATTCTTTCATCAAGTAACACAGAGGTGGACCTTTCTTCCTGATCTACTGTTTCTAGGATTTAGGGAAGAAAATGCACAGTGAATAAGTGAGAGTCATGTGCTTATTTCCAACTGGTCAGTTTCTGGCCAAGTCACCATGGGTTTAATGTAATGAGGTTCAGAGTATACATTAATAAAAAAGCTAAATCAGAGTCTACATCAACACATATACCTCACAATAATATAGGTTAGATACTTGGAATATCCTTAACATATACCAACTGGTCAGTAACTGCTGGAGATTATTAATACTACTCTCACAAAATCAATTGCATTGTAGTTTGATTTATATCAGAGCTAGAATTAACACACCATTGTCACACTGCTGTTCAATTTGTGTCCTTGGGTCAGAAGTGACTTCTGTACTTGCAGATATGGCTCAAGTAATTGCACTGCACAATGAAAGACTTCAATGCAGCTGCACACATCTGGAAGTGACTCTACTGGTTTTTATAGTTTGTTTCTTGACCAATGGCACTAGTCAATAACATTGACCAATGTTACCTGGGAACTTGTTAGGAACACAAATCCTCAGGACCTATCACAGACTTACTCCATCAAATTCTCTGGAGCTGAGTCTAGAAACCAAATCTTAACCCCCTCTTTTCAACCTGAGGATGTACTGACACATGTTAAAATTAGAAAAGTCACTGGAAGAGACTTTAGGGTGCCCATTTCACACATGGAAAGCTTACATGGAAGACAAAATCCAAATGACATGTGAATAGGTCCCAGCCAAATTATGTGAATGTCTGAACAATCTCGCCTCTGCCTCTTTTTGAATGCTGTCCTTTTTGGCTGGGAACAGGCTGTCAAATTGCAAACATTTCCTTTTCTCTCCCAGCTTCTCTCCCATAAGACACAAGGTAGTTCCTGCCCAGGCATCTCAGATTACCATTCCTTCCCCCAAAGCCAATTAAAGGTCTCTAATCCCTCCTGTGTTTACCTAAAGGATGAATTTGATCAGAAAGGATGAATGGGGAGCACAAAGTCCTAGAAGGGCTTGGGAAAAAAAAAGTTTCTTCTTCAGTGGTGGGAACACACCCTTTCTCACTAAGCTCATTATGAACTGGTGCGTTTTTAAATTACAGTTCTGGATCTGCTGGCCTCTTTCATCAAAGCCCTCTGTTGTCTTTTCAAAGGCAGCTCTTGACCTTACCCTTGGTACATAGCCTTTGAGGTATTTTCCTGAAGCACGTGTGAAAAACTCTTGCAGTGATGGTCTGAATCCACTATCCCATATTCATCTTGTGGGTTGAAAGTAATTCAGCCTCAGCAATTTGTGATGGTTTTTCCTAAGATATGCACTCATGTTGGCTTGTATGGAACCCTTCATTTTGCTTTCCTTGAAATCCAAGGCAGATTGTTTTTCTAAGGACTTTTGGGAACAGTAGATTGCCTTCTTTGTGAGATCATCCTTATTTAATCTACTGATCTTCCTAAGTTTCAAGTTCCTTATATGGAAACTAGAGGTCCTAGTCTTGTTAGATTGCTGTAGGTGGTGATGAGAAATGGTACCATATCTGAAACGGGGCCAGAGTTTGAGTTGCTCCTGTGTGTTTGCAGATCCTTTTGTAGCTAGGCTGGAGGTAATACTATTGCCTTAAAACATGTTATCTCTTTCTGTCCCTCCTGCTAATTCTCAACCTTGTCCCACCAAATGTTGGTGTCTTATATAGAAATGGAAGTAGATGGGCACATTTTTAATAATTATATTTATTTATAAGAACTATCCCACAGGTACACAGTAAACACTGATCACTCTCACCCCCGTATACCTATCACTCTGGTTAAGCACCAATCCTCCCCAGAAATCCTTCTGTCCTTTCCACATTTATTCACTTTGTTTTATGACCCATGAGTCTGACCAGAGCTGTGTGGCTTGCCATAGGTTTGGAGCTCTCCAGCTTTTTGTTGGAGCTTGGTAGGTTCAGCAGTGGGCACACAACTAAAGATAGGGGTTCTCCCTGGCCAAGAGTCAATAAGTAACTAATAATTCAGAGGTAAAGGGTAACGTCCCAAGAACCCCACCCACCCCAGGGGAATAGTTCTTAGACACCCAGTGCAGGTAACTATAGTTGTTATGGGTTAATAATGGAAATAGTTGATTTGAAACTAGTAAATGGCATGTTGCATTCTTTTACCCCATCTTCCAGCTCTTTCATAGGTTCCTCCTCTCTTCTGCAATGTTTCCTGAGCCTTAGATGAGTGGCATAAAATGTCTTATTTAGGGCTTATTTGCTGAATCTTTTGAAGCCAAGAGTCTCCGTAGTATCTTCTGCTGTTCATTTCAGAGAGTGGCTTTTCAGCTAAGGTCCCAACAGCTTTTGTCTAAGTGTACTGGCTAGTTTTATGTCAACTTGACCCAAACTAAGTCATCTGAGAGGAGGAAGCCTCAACTAAGAAAATGCCTCTGTAAAATCAGGCAGTAGGCAAGCCTATAGGACATTTTGTTAATTAGTGATTGATGGAGCGCCCATCCGTGGGCGGTACCATCCGTGGGCTGTACCATCCGTGGGCTGGTAGTCCTGGGTTCTGTAAGAAAGGAGGCTGAGCAAGTCACAAGGAGCAAGCCAGTAAGCAGCACCCCTCCAGAGCTTCTGAATCAGCTCCTGCCTCCAGGTTTGTGCGCTGTTTGATTTCCTGACTTGCTTTGATGATGAACAGTGATGTGGAAGTATAAGTTAAATAAACCCTGTCCTCCCTAAATTGCTTTGGTCATGATGTTTTATCATGGTGATAGTAACCCTAAGACAATGAGAATAAAACACAGATGTTCAGAAGGTAGTTTGTTGCTTTGTTGATTTAGTTAAACTTCAGTAATAAGTTCCCCATCTGTGCCTACAGCCTCCTTAGATGTGGGTTGTTAGTCAAGCTTACAGTTTGAGGTATGGGTCATTGTCCTCTCTCCACTTCCCACCATGGAGCAGATCTCCCACCCAATCAGAGGGAGTTGGGTTATTGTTTCCTATATTTGTTACAAAGAGCTGAAAACAATGTCTTGTGAAGTGATGAGATTGTAAGAGTGAATATTTCTTCCCATTATTATTCTTCACTTTTTCAAGAAATTTCAGAATATATTTGTGTGTTAGATTTTGAATAGGAGAGGGCAGCCCAGTAAGTGACTATAGAACCTCTTCAGTTGGGAAAAACAACTCGAAATTTGGCTTAACCTCTGGACATCTCAGTTTTCCCGCTCTGTACATCAAGATTACATATATGCCTTAATCATGCTGATGAAGTGAGTGCTGGATAGAGCTGTTGCTTCATGAAACTCTTGGTGCTTCAGGGATGCAGGTGTACTATATAGATAGATGTTACTGTATTTAGGATTAGCAGAGTTCTTTGTCTATAGGCAAGATGTCAGGAAAGTGTCTTATATTATAATTCACAGGAAGCATGAGAAAAGAAAAGCTTATGCCCCAGCCCCAAGAATCACAAGTTCAAGGCTAGCTTGGATGACATAGTGAGAACTTGTCTCAAAATAAAATTTCAAAAGCAGGCTTTGGATATAGTACTTGTACAGAATATACAAGGTATTAGATTCAACTACTATCACCTTCAAAAGCTGTTTACTGAATTATTTAACCAAATTTTTGTAGAACCACCATTACTATGGACATTTTGAAGATGTGGTAGAATTATTTTCAGAAGTCTTTAAGAGCAAGGTCAGGGACTACCAGCACTGTTGCTTCCTAGGATGCAGTGGTGGTGTAAAGTCCTGAAGGATTGCCTTTCTGACTAATTGCTTATGTTCAAAAAGGTAAGAGGGAACCTGATACCCTGGAGATTGGACTGTTGATAGGAGACCCTTTGAATTTTCAAAGACAGGTGTTGACTGGAGCTGGGCATGTGTTTCCCAGCCAGTCTTGTTTACAAAACTACCCGACTCTTAGAAGTAAACAAGGAGAGACAACTCAATCTTCTTATTGACAGAATGGCTTGCTCTTTGCTTGTAGCATGTTCGATGACTTGTCCATTTACTAGGAGCTGACGACCAAGGACAGATGAATGAAGCCATCCATGGGCACTGAATCAGGAAGCAGCACTTTTCTTAATGAGAAACTGTTGGTTTTTGTGGAACAATGGGGAAAGTGGTGTTTGCAAGGGGGAATTTTGATCTGGTTTTAATCTTAATCTTGATTCTTTTTCTTATTCAGTTACATGCAGCTCTTTGTTTATATCAGGTAGGCAGATATAACTCATACAGATAAGGAAGACCATATCGATGTGTCTAATAAATTTGATTCAGTGACTTAAGTGCTCTGTCATGGCAGGCATCCTCTATAATAAAACAGTGGACTGTGGAGAATTTGGATGTCTATTTTGAATTCATTTGCCCCTTGAAAACATTCATTTGCCATTGAATCTAGCAAACCTGCATCATTTTTGGTTTACTCCTTAAAGAGTAAAGCGGGGAATGCTCTTTTCTGCTGTTATTTTTTTTAGTCGTGGTAGACTAGTCTCAGCCTATCACTGAGTCTATCACTCCAGCCCACTCTCTCTAAATGCTACACAAGAGGCCTCATCTCTGTTTTGTCTGTTTCTCTGCAAGAACTCATACCTGCCAAATGCAATTTCTACTTGTTGAGTCTCCTGCCTGCCCAGTCTCTGGGCCTAATCAGAAGAGCTGGTTCCTCTTATATCTAATTATCTTAATTGCCTTCCTATTGTACCACATGGTAGATAAGAAACACATCAGCTAAACATCTGTTTATTCCAGTGTAACATACAGATTCCAGACATATCATACTCTAAGAAGATCGAGAGGAATTTATTTTCTGACTTCTTCATGTTATATACCCCAAAACCATTTCAGGGAATGCACCCCTCTTTTCAACAACCCCAGTTTGGGGGTTATTTGTATCCTTTTACTGTGAAACCATGTTGTAATTAGTGACTTACTTTTAAGCAGGGGGTTGTGCTTTACTTGATTTACATTTGACAACATTGTAGTCATTATGGGTCTATCGGTCTAAATTCAGGGAGTGCTTTTTCTTCCTGACCCTGGTCTGTTAAACATGGAGATTGCTTCTTTCACCGAACAACTTTGGAACTTGGCAACTGAATTTTTAAACTATTCTGGTGGTTGCAGGAGTCACTCACTCTGTAGGCATCCTATGTCAACTCCAAAGCTGACAGATTAATTACAGGCTGGTCTCTTGATTTTAGTAAAAATAATCTAACTTCACTTCTGGAAAAAAAATAGTACACACTTTTTCCTTCTTTTTCTTTTCTCTTTTCTTTCTTAACCCCCTCCCCCTTCTAATCAGTAGATCAAAACTTTGGGCTCTCCTTAACCTTTATTCAAATATCACTTCAGAAGTTAACACATTTGAGTTCCAAAAGCAATGCTTTTAACTTCTGTCCCATGGTCAATAAGGGGCTAAATCGATATATAAACAGTGTCAGATGGTGTCTCACACATGGCACTTAAGAAACCTTACTCCTGATAGTGTCTTGACCTCAGGAGCCCCCGATCAGTCGGTCTCAGTGACACTGAACAGGGAGGCATCAAAGAAAGGGCCTGTGCGGTCCCACGAGCCTGACAGCAGCTTGGCCTCTGGGGTGAGATGTGGTGGCCGGACAAGGGTGTTGAAGACAGGGCAGGCATGGGACTGACATGCCCACTGAGCATTTAGTTAGGCTTGTGACATGACTAGGATAGACAGGATTTGGGGTAATTTTTCTTCTGCTGGTTGCATTTCTTACTCTGCGTTCTTTTCAGTTTATCTGGAAGCTTTGCTGTGGGAGTGGGTGGAGTTTTGGGGGAGCCTTTCAAGGAAACCAAGGTAAGCTCTGAATTCTACTTGGGGATATTTGTGAGGGAGAGCAAGAGCAGTATGTGTCACACAGAGCAACACTTGGGTTTAGTGAAATGTTGTTGATACCTAAGATCCCTTGAAGTCTCCTCCTCTAAACCTTGAGATCTTTTCCTGTGAGTGTTCAACGACCCCTGGGACCTGCTGGAAGACAAAATAGCCAACCTCCCTAGACCAATGTTAGAGAATGAACACCAAGCTGTCTGTTCCATACAGAAACTCAAGGCTCCCTTCCGGGATTGTGCCCAGTGTTTGGTAACTCATTAAGATAACTGTATTTGCTTGCATTTTCCTGTCTCATTATTTCATTGTCTCACTTCTGCTCCCTGGGGTACTCTGCAAACAAAGCATAATCACCCAACTCCTTTTGTCAGGACTTGCTTTGGAGGAAACCCAAACTAAGACTGAGCCAGATACAAAGTCAATTGTCATGTCCTAAAGAATTCTTAGGGCCCTTTGTAAGTTTTATTTACCACCGAGTTAACATCCCTAACTTTGGCTTGCATTCCTCAGGCCCATGTCTTAAAATGAGATTTTGGTGCAATGAGTTTATTTGGGAGGGGATTATAAGAAACACTGGTTGGGAAGTGAGACAGGGAAAGGTCATAAAGTAATTGTTACTGTGCTTCCTTGGTCCCTGATACTATGGAGGCATAACTTTTTTGGCCCCTATTCCTGCAGAAGTACTACAATCATTGGATCTCCTATGCCCTAAAACATGGTAGACTCTGCATCATCATTGTCTAGCCAATGGGTGAAGAAACCAAGGTACCATGGCCCTAACTCTTCATCCACAATTGATTGTGAGCCACACTAGTGACATTAATTTTCTGGACTTTTGGGATGCCGTATACTCACTTGATAATGGCCTTAAGGAATGGGATTTCAAGTGAGCTGTAAACATTTTCTGAGTCTTATAGATAAATTTTAAAGGAATTTGGGAAGGACACTGCAGACCACATTGTTCAAGACTATGACTCCTACAGGTATGTCATGAAGTAAGAGAAGTGCAAAAGGACCACCCATTTTCTTTTCCTTGGCATTTATGAAGCTCTTGTTGTGTGCTAGTACTATAGGGAAGCTCAGAGAGGATGGAGCATGTGGTGCTGACGCTTTCCATGGCTTTCTCTCTCTCTCTCTCTCTCTCTCTCTGTCTCTCTCTGTGTGTGTGTGTGTACTCCTGATCTATGAGGAGTTCATGTGACTAGTACACAGGCAGCTGTGCATCCTGATGTGGCTTTTCCAGCCTGCTTTCTGAGTTCATGAGTAGCTGTGCAGAACATTATACTGTGAATGAGGCTTGCACTTCTATTCTGCCTTTGAAGAACCATATGACCTTGGGAGAGTTATCTTGGTGCCAAGGTCCTTGTTTTTCCTCTGCTACATGAGGTAACTGGCATAGGATGCCTTTTAGCCTTGAGATGCAGTGGCCAAGGATCCACCTGTATTAGTGGGTATGGATATAGAGATATTGGTACTGTGTGGCACCCTAGATGTGAGCAACTTCTGGTCTGCAGGTATTTCAGGTAAAGGGATACATACAATTGTTGAAGAGTCAGAACTGGAAACTTAGTTAGCAAAGCTCCAGGTGGCAAAATGACTTCATCTATCTCTCCCAGCTGAGAGATTAGAGTCAGCCCTTATTGCTTAATACTTGATTTCTATATCTTTCTATCAATATATGAAGCACAATTTTTTAGCCATAGAATCTTGGGTTAGGGAGATTGCCAGCTCTGAAATCATGAGGACCTGAAGTTGAATCTCTAGCACTTATATTAAGTGCTGGGCTAACCTGAAAGAAACTAGAAGCTTCTGGCTCAGTGGGAGATCCTGTTTCAAGGTAATAGAGAGTGATAGAAGAAGACATGTAAGATCCTGCTGTGGCCTTCATATGTGTAAGTATAGATACAGGTCCCCTCATACATAATCAAGTCCACAAAACACACACACACACACACACACTCACGAACACCACAGTCTCATTCTATAGACTAGGATAACCTTGAGCTCATGATGCATTTGCCTTAGACATTCCAATTGTCTATACATTACTGTTCTATACCACCATGACGTGTTTGGATGATACTTTTTTTTCTTTTGCAGTAAAACATGGGAAACAAGGTGTCTGAGATGGCAGATGAATGGTTATAGAAATCCACTTGGTTAACTGTGATCATGAAAGCTGTTTAAGGGTTCAACCTCAGTCTCTCAGCTGCTTCAGCCTTTAGACATGCTGTTCTTGTTTGGGTACTGCATGCCTCCCACTATTGTCAACCTCTAAGGGTGCATATCCAGTAGAAAAGGTTGGACAAACAACTAAAACTCTAGCTTTTGTAGGCCTTATCATGTGGCATCATATCAGTCAATGACACATCCATTATTTAGTCTTGGTTATTGAATCTTTAAGATGGTAGCAGAGTTGGCTAAGGAAAGCAAACAGAATTGTGTGAAGAAGTTAAAGACTTTTCCCTGTTTAGAAAGTGATTAGATGTAAATTCTATTTTCTGGGGCAGCACAAATAATGTCTTAACCTTAATCAGAACAGTCAGATGACATTACCTTTGACATTTCATAGACTTGAATATAACCTATAGCTACAGATTCAGATTCAGATACAGACACAGACACAGACACAGACACAGACACAGACACAGACACAGATACAGATACAGATACAGATACAGATACAGATACAGATACAGATACAGACACAGACACAGACACAGACACAGACACAGACACAGACACAGACACAGACACAGACACAGACACAGACACAGATACAGATACAGATACAGATGCAGAGATATAAACCTCTGCCTATCTTCTAGTTTCACTGTTTGTCAGAGTCAAATTCTGAGAGTTAGGAAATATGATTTGGTATTAGCCCATTTTAGACTCTTGTGAGAACCAAAATACCAGTATTAAGTGAGGAATGCTAGAAGATAGTCGTAGTCCTTACCTATGCACTGGAATCTCTTCTTGGCCTGGTGATTAAACCCAGGGACTTGTACCTGTTAGGCAAACTCAGCAACATTAATCTATTTGCCAAGCCTCCAGATAAGTATTTTAACAAAAGTTTCACTAGTCATTTGTGTACATATTAAAGTTCAAGAGTTGCTGATGTAGACAAGTGCTGCTCAAGACAAGTGTATACTTCCTTGAGTGAAACTACAAAAAAGAAGAAGAAAAACCTGTCAAACAAAAATAGATTGTTCCAGGAGACCTTGTAGACAAGTGGAAAACTGGATGTCATTCAAATAATCAAATAATCAATGATGTACTGCATTTAAGTTATGCTTAGTGTCATGAGAGAATACTGAAGCAAAGATGGAACTTTTAAGAACAAAGTATGTGACTAGTTTTTTGCTACTTTGTGGGTTCTTCTTTCTTCCACTCTTCTCCACCCCTTTTTTATTAGATATATTCTTTATTTACATTTCAAATGATTTCCCCTTTCCTGGTTCCCCCCTCCTCTGAAAGTCTCATAAACCATCTCCCCTCCCCCCTGTTTTTGTCCCTGGGAGCTCTGGGAGTACTGGGTGGCTCATATCTTTGTTCCTCTTATGGTGCTGCAAACCCATTCAGTTCCTTGGGTCCTTTCTCTAGGTCCCCCATTTGGGACCCTGTGCTCAGTTCAATGGCTGACTGAGAGTGTCCCCCTCTGTATTTGCCATGCAGTAGCAGAGCCTCCCAGGTAACAGCTATATCTGGCTCCAGTCAGCAAGTACTTGTGGGCATTCATAATAGTGTCTGGGTTTTCTAACTGTATATGGGATGGATCACTAGGTGGGGCCGTCTCTGGATGGTCTTTCCCTCAGTCTCTGCTCCACACTTTGTCTCTGTATCTCCTTCTGTGGGTATTTTGTTCCCCCTTCTAAGAAGGACCAGAGTGTCCATACTTTGTTCTTCCTTCTTCTTGGGCATCATTTGATATGTGAATTGTGTTTTGGGTATTCTGAGCTTCTGGGCTAATATCCACTTATGAGTGAGTGCATACCATGTGTGTTCTTTTGTGATTGGATTGCCTAACTTAGGATGATATTTTCAAGTTCCAACCATTTGCCTAAGAATTTTATCAATTCATTGTTTTTAATAGCTGAGTAGTATTCCATTGTGTAAATATACCACATTTTCTGTATCCATTCCTCCATTGAGGGACATCTGGGTTCTTTCCAGCTTCTGGTTATTATAAATAGAGTTGCTATGAACATAATGGCACATGTGTCCTTATTACATGCTGGAGAATCCTCTGGGTATATGCCCAGGAGTGGTATAACAGGGTCCTCCTTGTTACTTGTTTGTGCATGACTACTTAACAAACTATGACCAAAAATAACCAACAACCACCAACAATCCACCTGAACAACTAACAACTACCAACCACTCTGTAGGGTTTCTAGCATTTATTTTTATACCCTCTGAAAATTCCACAGAATTCCAAATGTCACAAAATCACTTCAACTATCAGGAGCTCGCAAAAACATGCCTCTGATGGAGCACTAGGCAAATCATAGTCAGCTTCTGTGGGCAATTTGAGGCATCCCCATATCCCACACCTGGGATTAAAACAAAAACATATTCTTATAATATTTCTGTGGTTTTTAAAGAAATGAAAATTACAAAATTGTTACTACAAATGTGCTTTGCTTTCTTTTCAAGTATTAATGGATCAAGTATGAAGATGCTGTTGGTGTTGATACATTGCTTCAGTGTATGAAGGAAAAAGCATATGGTTCAAGGTTGTTTAGATACTCACTGTTTTCAGATTTTACATAAAGTACATTTCAGAGTCACCAAATTATATCTTTTGTTCCTCAAGCCACAGAGGTAAATGTCATTGTGGTGCTTGAAATGACATCAGCGTTTCTTGGTGGAGACTCTGGAATATTTGTAAGGGGTTAAGTGAAATTTCACTTTTCCTTTTAAAAAAACATTGTAATATTCATTTGAAAAAACAAAGCTTAATTAGGTAAATTTTGTTGGGAGAAGGTAAATTTGCAAAGACAATAAACATTTAAATCAGGTGTTAGCTCATGTCTATTATGCCAGCACTAGAGAGGCTGAGGAAGGAGGATCACTGAAAATCTGCTATGTAGTAGGTTATTAGCTGGACTGGATTATAGAGTAAGACTATAACGTCTTTGTCTGTGAGAAGGATGGAAGGAGGAGAAAGGGAAGGAGAGAATGAACAGGAAAAGGAGAGAGGGAGAGACAGAGAGCCAAAGAAAGAATAAACCTTTAAAAGGTGGTGTTAAAAATCAGAGAAGCACAGTGGGTCACATATACATAAAAGAGAAGTAGGAAAGAACTCCGCAGGAGAAGGGGAGGAGTAAAAGGGACTGTAAAGTCTTAGCATTCATTACATGCATATATGAAACTATCAAAGAATGAAAACTCAGCCCTTCATTTGCAGGTTTTAGCAGTTTAAGTATAAAGCATTTTAAAGTTGTACTGTATGATTCTATAAGCAACAGCTTTCTGATATAAAGAAGGAGGTTCTCACTGCTGGAGTTGATGAATAGAAGCTTCACAAAGCTATTTCCTGCTGGAAGGTAATGAGAAGAAATTTCTACTCAAACCACCTGCTTCTTATCGGCCAGTACTGAACCTGCACAAGGCAGAAGGTATAGTTTAGGAAGGTGCAAAAGAACTACAGTGCATGGAATGAGTCGGCTCTCCTCTTTTACCTCATCTTGATGAGCCTCCTATAAGCCCAAGGCTGGTATTCTGGCACAAGCATCAATCAAGGTAAAAATATACATGTCCCTTCTAGTGGGAGACAGATAGATGAACTTTATCATCCTATAGACATGCCAGAAAGTGAAACAATGAATGGTTTAATCAGTATTGATGAAGGCTTTGGTGTGCTGAGACCTCTTTTTTATCAGTCTAGATGATTTTGCAAATGTCCCTACTTTCCTTTCCTTTAGAATAGTTTTCCAAAGAAAAAAATCAGCATTCCTTAGAATATAGAAACAATTTCTGATGGTATATAGGACCACATGTCTCCATTTACTTAGCATTACACTTATATTATTCATTAATTTATTTGGATGAGTGTGCTCATGAGTGTGCTCCTGTGTGTGTGTGTGTGTGTGTGTGTGTGTGTGTGTGTGTGTGATATTACACATGTAGGGGTTAGAGAACAACCTGTGGGAATAATTTCTCTTCTTTCACCATATGGGTCTCAGGGACCAAACTGAGGTTGTCAGGCTTAAGAGCAAATGCCCTTTGTTATGGAGCTATTCTTATTCAAAGGTTAATTTATAAGTATGGTATTACTTATATTAATGTCTTTCTAACAAAAGGGTACTGTTATAAATTTCTCTTTGAATAGGTTTAAAGTCAAATACGTTTAAATATATCCAAATATCCAAATAAATACTTAAATTAATATCTAAATAAATATATTTAAGCCAAATTCAGTATTCATTTATATGAACAATAAATATAATTAAGGTAGGCACCTAGAAGACTATTCAGTGGTTTGATTAAAATACAGAAAACAAATTTGAATTGAAGCCATATTTCAGAATCTTATTCCCAGTAGTCTAAAGTTCTTTTATTTAAGGTTGTTAATCTTTCTACAGTGATTTGTATGATCCTATGAGACCAAGATAAAGCAGGTAAAATTTTAAACTACCATTAGCTATCACATGGAGAAATAAACAGGCTTTTTAAGGCACAGAAATTTAAGGTCTGGAAACCGAGATGCCCAATAATCGTTCCATTCTTTCACTGCCACATCTGGTATTACATGTTATCTCCTGAACTAATGGAAGATGAATAGCAGGTACATACATGTAAGAGTATTTAGGTTCTACAAGCCCAGCACTTAGGTTGGCATAGGAGGAGTCAGTGTTTAAGGTCAACCTGGAGCTATATAGCAAGATCTTGTCTCAAACAGAGAATATGTTCATATATATCTAAAGCTTTACTGTAGATAAAACTCAGAAATTTGTGCATAATAGTCATATGCTTTACCCTTGAATTTCATACTAACTCATAATATTTATTATATTACTTAAAACCCCCACTATTGATTTGAGGTCTTACAATGATAATATAAATAGCATGGACAGAAAAACCTTTCCACAAGACTCCTGTGACTATTAGCATTTAGATTTGGAATGTCTTCCAAGAGCTCTCAAACTTGGTCTCCATTGCAGCCATCATTAGAGGTGGAACTTTCAGGATGTGTTTTGATGGTGAGAGCTGTAGCATCACCAATGGATTAATCTATTCATAAATTCACAGTTAATTTACTGGGAGCAGGTGAGAATGTTAGGAGGGGAGCATATTGTATCTTATACCTAGCCTCTTTCTTGCTATGATTTTTTTCTTTCTGTTCTTTTTTTATTTGTTTTAATTTTTAAATATTTTTTATTTTTAAAATAAAACATTGTGAAAACATACAAGTAAAGAAAACAGCAACAAGGCATAAAACAAACAAGCAAATGTTCATTATTCTGTTTAATTTTTCTATGTTCTTTATAGGCTCTGCCCTGAAACTCCTCCATGTCCTCATTTGTGAGGCTGGCTGGTCTCCCTGGGGATTTGATTCTAAGGCTGTTTCACAAGTACTACTGCAGACCCCCTTCTACCAGGACAAGGTCCTTTCTTGGGAAAAGGTTTAGAAGTTTCCAGAGACAACAAGAGGAAAGTCAGTATCCCTTCCTTGTGCCATGGTACAAGTAACATGTGCAGACACACAGATGGAATCCCATGAGGAGGAAACACAAAAATCGCTTGCTATGATTTTTAAGTCCCAGGTGTTTTGAAAAGTGGGGTGTCATCCTCTTTCAACTTCTTTTTAGTTAGGACACCTTGCCTGTTCACTATATTGGTTCTCAACTTTCAATGGGCTGGCGTGGCTTGACTCTGACCAGGATGCAATTCTCAGACTGTGATCTAAGACTTGTAAGATCTCCTGAGGTCTGTATTTGGAATGGAAAGATTGTCACTTCTCTATTTCTTGTGCCAAAGCTGGTCATGTGGTTTAGCCATTGTCCAAAGTATCAAAAACAGACATCTGCATTTGATGGGCATTGTCAAAACATAAAACATGTTAAAATACAGAGAAATAGCTAGTGATCCTGTATTTACTTTACCACAACAGCATTGTTGTCCATTGCTTTGGTAAACCTCAGGTCTTAGCGCTTTATCATGCTAAAGTTTATTTCTTTTTCTCATCATTCAATAAAGATAGGAGGCAAATGTGAGGACCTCTGCTCCACAAGGTCATTCAGCTCCTATCTTTTCTAACCAATTGCTTTGCCATCTACTACCATGGGGCCTTTTCCTGGATCTTTTGCTTCCAGAGTGGATATGAGAGAGCACAAATATAAACAACTATGTAAAAAGAATATCTATTCTTAAAGGCCCCAAGCTAGAGGTGTCATAATACCACTACCCACCCTTAATACTTTTTCAATTTATTTTTGAGAATCTCATGCATGCATACAAGATACTTTGATCAAATCCATCTCCTTCAAATCTACCTCTTCCAAAGTCTCCTAATACCCTAGCGGCACCCCCCTCCAACATTATTTTCTCTTTCTTTTTGGTGTTATTTCTGAGATTGTATTGTATTGATTGTATTGTATTATAATCAAAATATTCTCCCTTCTCTTTCTTCCCTACAAGCTCTCCCATATGCCCCTCTCCTGTCTCTTTCAGATTCATGGTTTGTTCATCAATTGTTATTACATATGTGTGTGTGTATGTATATATATATATATATATATATATATATATATATATATATATATGTTGAGTTCATATTATTAACCTGTGTGTGTTCTCAGGGCTGACTATTTAGCACTGGACAAGCAATTGGTGTGCTCTTCCTTGGAGAGGGTTACCTCCTATCCTTTTAAAAAACAATGTTTTAAAATACCAAAACAATTAATATTGCCCATATTGCCATGGGTGAGGGTGCAAACAGTTGAACATGGGGAAACCTACCAGGGACCATGTCCCTAAAGAAAACTGACTACTACCAACCCAACCATCACTGCTAATGATTCCTCAGCTAGGGGTTGGGACTCATGAGTCTTTCCCTTTCATGCTGAAATGATGGCTGTCTTGATCTTATGTCTGTCTTATGCAAGCAGCCATAGCTGCTGTGTATGCATGAATTCACACTCTTGTTGTTGGGGGATGTTTTTGTGCACTGTGTTTCCATGTGCTGATTTATGTTCCCAGAGATCTGGTTGCAGTGGGGACTCAGTATTTTATACAACATTGGTCTCCATCACCTCCTGATTGGTTAAATAAAGGGCTGACTAGCCTATAGCTAGACAGGAGCAGATAAGGCAGCACTTTCATGCCTGGAGAGTTAAGAGAGGGTCTCAGGTGGGACCAAGCGTCGGCATCAGGACATAGATGAGAAGGAAGTGCCAGGGCAAGCCCCAAATAGCAGGTATCAGGCCACGTGGCTGGGAAGTAGGCCAGGCCAACACTGTCAGGTTAGAGTAGCTCAGGATCTGCCCAGCTATAGTGCCTGGAAGCTTTTAATAAATATAACTCTCTGTGTCATTATTCAACACAAGAGTATCTAGAAGAGCCCTTACCTTTTCACCCTGTCATGTTCAGGAACCCTTGCTTACGTAGAGTCCACCCAACCTCTGCCTCTGACAATCTTTTTGTATACTCTTCTGCTATGTTTTCTCTGGATTAAGTGCTGCCCACTGCAAAAAGAACCCTCACTGATGGTGAGGGTTGATAGCTGCACAAATCTATGTCACTTCCTACCTTTGCAATGGCTGAGACTTGATTATGTGGTTGATTAAAACTGCAACGAAGGCTGGTAAATATGACTCATGTGTGTCGAAGGGTGGAGGAGGGGGAAGGGGAAGTGGTTAGTTGAACACCTGGCTGGACCATTACAGGAGAAAGTACACCAGAACAAGTTTTCAGGAGGTAGTGTGTGAAATTAGAGAGTTAGAAGGCAGCTTAAAAAGACAAGGTCATTATTAAGACACTGAGACACGTATGCACATTCCTGCAATGTGAGTCAGGAATCTGAAGAAGAATTTGGAGAGACTTTTAGGAGAAAGTGGCCACTTTGGAGTTAGTGGGACTTTAAATAAGAGGAGACATGAGTGAAGGGCAGGAGAAAGTTGTAGGCCTTGGGAGAACTGGGTTTGTTTGCTTGTTTAACATCGTGGCCTCTAGTGGGACCTAAAGCTGATGCCTTAATGTAGGGTGGCTGTGTTAGTGCTGATCAGAATAATGTACCCCTTAGGGCTACACTAAAGAGCTATGCTCTCTGCCTCATTTGCACTTTCAAAATATGCACATACATGTGTGGGCCAGAAAAGGCTGCACTCAGAACATGCATTCTTACGTGAACTTCAGGTAATTGCACAAGCAAACAGGAAGTTGCGTAGGTATGCAGGCAGTGGCCTGTTGGAGAGGTGTGTGTTGGCACAGGCAGGAGTGTGCCTTGTCTGTTTGCATATGATTTTAAAGTTTTTTTTTTTTTAATTCTCCTGAGGGAAGGCAGGCAGGGAGAGTCAGCCTTTAGGCATCTGCTTCCCTAGCTGTGGCTGTCATTTGTCCTTCTCAAGGTTTCTTTATAGGAAGGGCCAAATTCAGGGCATGTTTGTGGCTGTAAGAAAATGGAGTCCTTTTCAGGCCGTGTGGGAACACAAATGCAGGACTGTAGAGCCAACTGATTTGGGTGCCTGTTAGCTCTGTATGGGACTTTTGTCCGAGGTGGAACTAATACATAAACTCTTTCTTTAACCTAGTCTTTGCTGGGATCTGTGTCCCCCCACCCCCCCATGGCCTGACCGCTCCAGTTTTTATTCTCTGTCTTCTTCCTCCATGTGTTCCACTGATGCTATCCTTTGTGCTTGCTCTTAATCAGAGTTCTACCTATTCACCTGCTGTCCAGTAGAACAGCCACTGTGAGGATGCTCTGTGTCTGCACTGAACAAGGCTCTGGCCGTGGTGACCATTAATAAATGGTACGTGGCTAGTAAACTTGAAAAAACTAAATTTTAATTAAATTTTATTTTATTTGAGTTTAAGTAGTCATATGTGGCTAGAGGCTGCCATGTTTTATTGCATAACTCTAGAAGAGTCTTCAAGGGCTTTTCTCCCACAGAGTCAAGCCCACTGATCCTGTCACTCACTGTTAGTGCCCTGCCATGTCTGCTCTCCTGATCTTTATTTATAAACAATAGAAACACCTTGTCCTGGTTCTCCTGTCCCTTCTAATGTGATGGGGCTAACAGTTCACCTATTCCCACAAAGCATGTTTCCTCCTGGTGTCCCTGTGCCCCTTTGGCCAAAGCTTCTCATGAGCAGTTTTTAGAACATGGGTCATGTTCCATCCTTTGTATTATAATCAAGTTGGGTAGAGATTTGTGAAACCTAAATTTATACAAACTCAGAGGTTCTCTCTAAGAGAAAAAAAATATTGTATATGTGTGTAGATCAGTTTTAGAGATTTGGATGGTTGGGTGCCAATGTGGGATTCTGTATAACACTACTGTAAAGTGACTTTATCTACTAAGACACACTTTTTTCTTGCTTGAATATCAGCGTTGTCCCTTGCTTTCTGTATGAGCTGGGCACAGTTATGCTGAGATTCAGTTGGCTATTGAGGAGCACAATAATGATGTCATACTCCAGGAAAGGCAACGTGCCCTGGAGTAGTTGGCCAACAGATTCAATGGTATTTTTGTGGAGTTTTTGTTTTGTTTTGGTATCTCTTGTCCTAATTGGTCTTTTGCCCATTAGTTTTGACTTTTGTTTTGTAAGTTTTTTGGGTTTTTTCTTTCTTAATTTTTAAACATAGTTGGGTGGGTAACGAAGTAGGAAAGATCTGGGAAGAGCTAGGGGAAGGAAAACATACTCAAAATATCTTGCATGAAAAATGCAATAAAAGGCTTACAAGATTGGGTTTTAGTTGTGTCTAGAGATTGAGTTACCGTTGTTTCTGAAAAGAAAGAAAGAAAGAAAGAAAGAAAAATGTAATAAAAATATATATGCAAAAAGGAATGATGGTTATTTGCTGGGGTTGTTATGAAATTAAGTATGATAACATGTGAAAAGGCAGTACACCTGGAATGTGTTTTATGAAAATAATTTTATTCTCTTGACTTTGATACATAGAAAATAGTAACAGCAATGGTGATAACTTTAGCTAACTCTCTCTAACTAAACTGTAGTAATGTAGAATCTAGGTCATTTCTTTCTTTTTTTTTAAATTGGATATTTTCCTTACTTACATTTCAAATGTTATCCCCTTTCCAGGCCCCCCCCAACTCACTATCCCATCCCCTCTTCCTGCTTCTATGAGGGTGTTCCCCCACCCACCCACCTACTCCCACCTCCCCATCATGGCATTTCCCTACACTGGGGCATCGAACCTTCATAGGACCAAGGGCCTCTCCTCCCATTGATGTCCAACAAGGCCATTTTCTGCTACATATGCCACTGGAGCCATGGGTAGGTCATTTCTAAACAACTGAAATGTCTTTCTAACAATTTTGGAGGCTGGAGTACATGCTTTCTCGGCACAGAACATCCATCAGTTGCTTCTCTTCCTGTTCTGCTGTTTCCGTGGAATCTTCTCTCCTTATCCTTCATCTCCCATGCTTTACTTTACCTTCCTATAGCAGGCTTTCTTCTCTCCATGTAAAGGGACTATAGAAAGAATTTTGTTTCATCGATACAATGTACTTCATGTGGCCATCAAGAATGATTATCTCCTAGCAATGGCTCTACATTTTCCACACTGGGAACCTTTAAAAAGTATGCTATATACCTTCTTCCATGATCCAGACCACAGAGATCAGAATCCCTGGGGCTGTACTAAGATTCACTCTATGAATGTTTGCTAGAAAGCCAAAAACTCTTGCAAGACACTTGCATGGATCTTATCTCTTATTTGAACCCCGATTTAAGTTGCATTTCACCTGGCTTTAGAGAAGGTAAGTCTGTAGGTCAGCAGGGGAACTGGAACAATGACTAGAGGTAGAATCACCAACAATGGTGTTGCTACTACCAAACCCCACAGATTTACTCTACAATCTGCCAAAGATTGGATCAGTCTCAGAACAGATGTTGATGGGAGACAACAGAAATGGAATCAAATTGGAATCTTAAAGAAAAGATTCTCTTCAAACCCATCACATCAGGGGAAGCCCATGACACAGATGTTCTAAACGCAGTTTTCATTTGGCCATTGATCTGATGATTTTGTCTTCCTTTGGCCTTTCTTGGCATTTGTCTTTATTGAAGTATCTTTAAAACATGCCCAAAGCAGAGAGAGGCCATTATGTAAAACTACACCGAGTTAAAATGTGGAGTTGTAGAGGTCTGTCCCAACAGATAGATCTACAACACAATTCTGGCACCTAAGACTCTAGGATCACTGTAGAAAATGGGTCAGAAAGATTTTAAGAGACAGTGGATCAGGGAGTTTGCTGTGAAATTGTGTCTCCCTATAATGCCAGAAGCTTCAGTCATAAAATCTCAGCACATGACAGCTTAAACATGAGTTGTGCGTGGATAAAGGGAATCTGACCAAAATAAAAAAAAAATTAAAAGCAATCGAGAAATGCTGAGAGAGGAGAAACAATCTTGCCCAGGGAAGAACAATTGGTTTTGATGGTTAGCCCTGAAAACATCCATCCAAGTAACATTATATAGCCTGAGCACAGTATATTTATATATTTGGGAATATTTTGCACACATATTTATATAGCAACAATTAGTAAGAAAAGAGGCCATGATTTTGAAGGAGAGCAATACAGAAGAAGGGACATATGGGAGTGTTAGAGGAGGAAGTGGAAGAGAGAGATTAAGTAATTATGTTATAATCTCAAAAAATTAAAAAAATAATTTAAAAATTAAAAAGATAACATGGATGAAAGGAAGGTGTATTAAGTAAAATCTTGTCTATTTGAACCAACAGGTATAGATACATGCATCCTTATGTGCCACTCCTGAGGACACCCATTTTTATGATTTTGATGAAAACTTCCTCTTCATGGGTCCTGAGCTTGTCAAGAAAATGACCCCCAAAGTGGATGAGGGCATGTGCTAGTTCCAGCTGCAACATTTTCAGTTTGCCCACTTTCCAGCCTTTACCCAGCTCCTCCAAAAGCTGTTAGAGGGGCCATGGCTATGAAGTGAAATTCTGTCCTGACATTTTAGGTTCCCCATGATAACACAGAAAGGAGCATCCAGGAGGAAAGGGGACTATTGAGATCTTTTGGTTTCCAGGCAGCCTTCTGCTAGTGAGTGCAGATGGTGGGAGCTGGGGGTCACCCCTCAGGTGGGGGCTGTGTCTGGATGGCCCTCCCAGACCCTGGCAGTCACCATAGATGCTGCACCTCCTTAAATGTTGATTATCCAGCTCGTTCTTTGTGAGCTGACTCATTAGCATTTCATTGTGTGGCTCTTATTCTTCCCTGGGCAATGAATATTGACTTCATGCCTGCTTTCCTACCTGAATTACAGGGGTAGGGGCAATCTGAGGGCTGCTCGCTTGCTCAGCTCCAGCCTCCCTGGCAGCCACTTGAATGGTTTCAAAGAAAAGCTGTTTGCTTGAGCATTTAGGGACAACAGAGAGCTGTCACAGGCTGCCGCGGTGATTTATGAAAAGACAGGGAAATAAGAGAATAGACTCTTACTTCTCACACCAGCTGCCTGTTCATTGGCTTCTTTTCATTCTCTGTCTGTCTGTCTCTCTGTTTTATTTTTTTAGTCTTCTATTCTCCCTTGTAGCTTTCTCCCTTTCCTTTTTCTTTCTCTTTCACCCTGCTTCTCTTCCCCTCACCATTGAGTCCACTCTTGGTCTATTCTTTTGTTTATGTTTTTTTTCCTTTTAAATGAGAGAAGAAAAAACATGCCTGTGTTTTAGGCAGACACCTATTTCCTATACCTCAATAAAGTATCGTGATAAAGGCAGTTCTTTTTTTTTTCAGTTCAAATGGTGTTCAGTTCTACAGGAGAGAGAAGATTGTGCCCAGACAAGTCAGGTGTGTTTCTTCCCTAGATCCTCCTCTTCAGATCCTCTTGGGGCTCTGTGACCTACTGAGACCTACCCTGAACACAGTGTCTGTGGTCTGAAGAGGTCATCTTGGAACCTTGGGCCTGGGCTTCTCTCAGGAACACATTGGCATAAAGGTCTTCCCTCCTTGGTGCTCTGGTTCTTCTGGGCAGATTTGACTCACAACATTGTGCTGACTCCTGAAGTCACCATGACCAGTGGGAGCCAGTACCCTCATATGGAGGGCGGTTTCTTAGGCAACAATGTCTGCTCAAAACACTGATGTTCTGGGACACTGAGCAAGCTGCTTCATCAGATCATTGACCTAGGACAGAAGTACTGGCCTGTTGGTGTGGGCAACCATACAGGGACTCTCTCTCTCACCATTGCCCTGGGTTCTTCGAGATATCCTTGTCTTTCATATTGCTTCTTCCAAACTTTGGTCCCCTTATCTTTAGCTATTGGCTTTCAATTAGTCTCCACACAGCTCCGTAAATCTGCAGCCTCACCTCTTGCTCGGGTCTGTTTCTTCTGACTGAGGTATGGAGGTTTCCTTTCCCTATCCTAGACAACAAATCAGTCGTTAACCTTGGTCTGAAAAGATGTCTATTGGCCAACCTCCTTCCTCAGCTTCCCACCTGTTTGCAAATACCAACGCAAGTGGATATTTTGGTGAACTAAGTAGAGATAGGACCCTACAGGTGGACGTATTCTCAGGTTTCCCCCTCCCCTATTTAGGGAAAAGACCAACAAAACTCTGCCCCCAGTGCAGTGGTTTCTTAGTTTTAAGCCATTCTCAGATCTCCTGTTGGGCTGAAGATTTGTTTGTGTTGGTCAGGTTGGTTTGTTGCTATGTATGAAGCAAGACAGGATGACCTGCAAGGCTGGCTGAAGGATGGCTTGACTGGGTACTCAATGACTCTGAACCTTCACAGAGGGTGCTGAGGGTGCTGTCATAGTAGTTTAGTGGTCAACAGACAATGGCTGCTGGGGAATTACCTAGAAGTGTATCTGAGCATTTCAAGTCCTCTGCCTCCCTTTCTGGTTTCCTCACTCTTGTTTCTAAGTGTTACAAGCAGATTAAACCCCAGTTTTTAGGCTCTATCTTGTGTCATGCTTTCAACCTTTGGGAAGAGGACTTTTTATCATTCAAGGGATCTCTTTAAGAGTGCAGAAAATAATACAAGGAATCTTGTGGGAGAATAGGAAGGTGCAGTTTGAGGAGAATTCTTCCCAAGGGAAGAAAGAACACATTTTCTGAAGTTGTGTATTAAAGTGGGCTGTGGTAAGATGTGGTGTGTTGAGTCTGCCAGCATTAATGCCTGCTATAATCCAGTGGAATTTGTGATGAGGCATTTGTGTACACAGACAGGGCAGTGGGGAAGACACTTTCCTTGTCTTCAGGCCACATGCAAAATGGATCTTATACAAGAGGTTGATGGAACTTCTTGATGTGTCAGTGCAATAGAGAATCTGAAAGCCAAAAGCCCTTGGGACACAATCTATTAAGTGGTCTACACCAAAATGATGTTGGAATGATTACTGACTAGTGGAATCCACACCTGGTTTTCATTGTATCGTCCAATATTCACTAAGGACTGTCCAGAGAATTGATTGACTGAATAATGGATGGACTGATTGTGGGGTGTGTGTGTGTGTGTGTGTGTGTGTGTGTGTGTGTGTAGTGTATAAGTGTGTACTTGCCATTGTTTGCAATTTTGGATATCTTCCTTTATTACTTATTGCCTTATTTTTTGAGACAGAGATGTGGTCTGAATCTAGAACTCATATTTTTGGCTAAATTGGTTGGTGAGTTAGTCCCTGGATCTACCTGCCTCTACCTTCTAGTACTGGGGTTATAGCTGCATGCTACTATGTGTGCCTTTTCCCCATGGATAACACAGATTGAAACTCAGGTCCTTCCCAAATATCTTACCTACTATGTTATCTCAGCCTCTCAAGTGCTTTTTTTTCCCAAAGGGAAAGACATTTTAGTCACCAGGGCTTTAAAAATAGAAGCTACCTAAATACTCCCAAGTGTTATCCATCCAGTAACCCTGTCTTCTCCCCTTACCTTTTCACCTTGCTATGCTGTCTTTCACATCATTACAAGGCCCTTGAAGACTGGAATATGGTCATGTTCTTTTTTGTGTCATCCCTTTTTCCCAAAGATAGATCATTTCATTTTTGAAAATTTTAATTGATATATAACTTACTGTGAAATGCAAACACCGTAAGTCTAATGTCACTCATATCTGCCAATGCCTAGCCACATCTAGCCCTAAGAACATTGCTGTCAACTCAGAAAGTTTCTTTGGACTCTCTGTCAGTCCTCTTCCCTTGCCAGAATTGACTACTATTTTGACTTCTGCCACTATAGCTTCAAGGTACCCATTTTATGATTTTATAATGAAATCACACAGTAGAGACTCTGCAAGTATGTCTTTTTATATTTGATATTCCCTTTGAGATCCATCTATATAATTACTTATATCAATAATTTGCTAATTTTTATTGCTGAGTATTACTTCATTTTATGCTATGCCACAGTTTATTCTTTGTCTCATGGATAGATTCTTGTGTTTCTAGTTTTAGCTGTTATCAATGTAGCATCACTGAAAGCTCTTGTCCAATATTTTTTGGTTAATCTATACTGTCATTTTTCTTTCAAAAATGCCTAGCAGTAGAATTGGTCACAGGATAAATTTTAAAGAAAGTGCCAAATAATTTCTAGTGTTTACGTTATTTCATAATTCTACTGGTTTTATATATAAAGGTTGCATTTGATGCTGTCAAATGCTTCTATTTAGCCATCCTAATAATCATGAAATAACATCTTACTGTGTCTTTAATTTGTATCCCCTTGATACATTCGTCTTTTAAAGCACTTTTATGTGTATCTTGACTGCATGCCAACACACACATACACACACACACACACACAAAGATTTTTAAAGTAATTGTTAATTTCTTTTCCCAATCCAACTAAGAGAGAGAGAGAGAGAGAGAGAGAGAGAGAGAGAGAGAGAGAGAGAGAGAGAGAGAGAGTTAGTAAGTTCCACTCTAAGCTGAAATGTTATTGAGAGTTGATGGAGTCTGGGCAAGAGAGTTAGTTTTCCAAAAGGGCGTGGCCCTGGTAAATGGACCATGTTCCAGTCATTATCCCGTCTATCTGTATATAGGTAACACAAATTAAGTCCATGGGCTTATACAAAGAGGGAGAGGATGGGGGGAATAGATCTAAGAAGAGTTGGGGGCTGAATATAATCAAAATACTTTGTATATGTATATGAGATTCTCAAATTTTAATAAGCATATTATATCTAGAATGGGTTGCTTATTATAATTTTCTTTTTTAGTAGAGAATTTTTAGGGTTATTTAGACTTGATATATGAGCTTGTTTTTAGTAGAGTTATTATCTACCAACCTTATTTGATTCCATAAATATGTCTTATCTCAGGTGGTCTAGTCAATTCCTAAGAAGAATTTGTTAAAATTTTATAGAATAAAGAAAAGCCAAAATAAAAAACTGAAAGAACCAACCAAGCAACCAATCAATAAAAGATCCAATGGATGCCCCCCCCCCATCAATCACAAGGATCTAGTTGTCAGTCACAAAGAGGGTGACTAGCATGCTGAAGTGTGTATGCTTGGAACAGAGCCACATCCTGTGTTTGGCTGCAATGGTTTGGCAGATGATCAGTCCACACAATATTAATTCCTGTTGAAAGGGTCGTTGGCAGGAGAATCCTGGGTTGCTGCTTTAATCATGTTGGCTAAGTTATTTGTTTCCATCTTGAGTAAGTACCTGAGGAAGAAGGAAATCTCTAGGTCAAGTCTAGCAGGTACATATTGCTTTCTTAAGAAGAACATTTTCAATGAAAAGTTTTTTTTTAACATATAGTCTACAGGTTATATAACATCGGAGAGCTAACTTTCTGACAAATAACCAAGACAAATAAACTTGTAATGAGAAAGGTATTTGTTTTGGCTCACAGTTTTAGAAGTGTCAGTTCACAACTGACTGGCCCTAATGCTTTTGGGCCTGTGTAAGACAATCTGTCATGGAGGTAGTACGTAGTGAAACTGTTCATCTCCTGGCCAGAGACCAAAAATCCCAGACAGGAACAAGCAAACATGAGAGAGAGGGAGAGGGAGAGAGAGAGAGAGAGAGAGAGAGAGAGAGAGAGAGAGAGAGAGAGAGAGAGAGAGAGAGAGAGAGAGAGAGAGAGAGAGCTCTCCAATGACTTAAAATCTCCCCTAGATTTCACATCTTATATTTTCTACTGTTCCCAAGACACATAGATACATGTAGGCCTCTACTGGACTTTACAGATTCCAAACACTTCCGTTTGATAACTCTCAGTTAACTGGTTCTTAAGCTGCTGTGTACTGTGCTTCAGGGAGGTGCTCAGTGTGGAAGGGTTTCTGTGGACTGGCCAGGACACCTGTCGATTGTGCAAATTCTACCATCTATACGATGTACGGATAAACCTAAAACATTGGCCCTGTCTTAGGGCTTCAGGTGGGAAACCTGTAGCTGGGGAAGTTTCTAGGCTTCTTGTTTATGTGTGTTCTCTTCCTTTCCTAGTTCAGAACAGCTCCGGTGTGGCTGGCCTTGGCTGTGTACTCAGTCATTTCTATGGATGGATAGTATGCCAGTCAGGTGCTAACAGCTGTCTACACTGCCACCTTAGTACTTACTAATTTCTCTCTCTTTACTAGTGGTTAATGTTAATGATTAAAGTGATTAAGGTCCTATGCTTCATATTGGGTTATCATACTGTCCAGGAGGACTTACTTTAAGTTTATAGTTTCTTTTCTTTATTCTATGGACTTATATTACATCTTCTCATTTGGTTCCCAGACAGCAGAGACTTATAGAGAGTTCTGAGTACTTTTCTTTTTTAACATTGTTTTTATAAAAGAAATGAGAACACACATGGAGAGAATATCACCCCACTAGGTAGTATCAGTGGATGGGTGACCTAGGCTGAGGGCTGCTCCCTAAGCCACTGATGCTTATCTGTGTGAGCTTTGTGAAGCGCAGAAGTCAAGATTGCTCTGCATGATGCTTATTGGCTGATCACTGGGAACATGTGGTCCCTGCATTCTTCATAAAGCAGTGACTTTTGAAACAGAACGTTTTGTATCTTGGTAGATGATGCTTTTGTCACATTTTCACTTCCGCTGTTTGACAGTAACATTGATGGCTAATCTGGGCTTCACCTATAGGTCATCCTGACTTATCTGTGCTTTGGAGTTTTGTGTTTGCTAAATGCAAAGTAGTACAGTTTAGTACTTAATCTTCAGGTAAGAGAAGAAAGAAGGAGATAAGCTGCATCCTGCCCCTGGTCTGAGGCCTGGGAGAGCTGAACATGTGTGTGTCAGGAGAGCATGTGGCCTTCAGGGCTGTGGGTCTGCTCACTGTAGAAGTTGACCTTGACAGTGAAATGGAGACTTTCAAAAAGCGGCTTTACCCAAAGGCCCAAAGCTAATGAGTTCAAAGTGTTGACTGTAGTATCAGAGTAAACAAAAGCAGGGCTTCATGGTGTTTACTTAGTTCAGCAGCTTACAAAGGAATCGCATGGGCTTCCTTCCACACCACATTGCTGGCTTGTATCAAAACCATCAGTTCTGAAGTAACTTAAATGATTCTGCCCATTTGTTTAGGTTGTGGGTTAGTGCAGAAAGGAAGTTTTCTATAAACCACCATGCCGTTTGTGTCAAATTGGAATGGGCATGCCTTTGATTACTGCTCATTTCGTGTCCAGAAATGACGTCAGCAGACTGGGTTGAGTGTCAAGCAGGAGGGGCCTGTGGCTTAGACTTGTCAGATGTTCACACTTTTTGTTTGGTTTAATCAAAAGCACAGCAGACAATGCAAGACACTTAATTATGGTTTAAGTCATTTGTGCTCAGCACATCCCCCACAAATGTGCCTGTCTTGCCTCTTTTGGGAGCAGTATGAAATATGCTGGGTCTTCATACAAATACAGATGGAACACTCTCTCAAGCAGAGAATTTTTTTTAAAATTTCATTAAAAAAATAAAAATTTTAACTCTTAATTTTCCATAGTATAGCCTTTGAAGAGACAGGTACTATGTTCAGGTACAATGACCAACACACATCTTTGCCTGGAAGAGAGAACTAACACCTGACATTAAAACTAGCGTACTGAGTGCTCTATTTGGATGTGGTTCATCTCATCCAGAACTCAGTTTGAAGTCTGGTTCTCAGTGGAACACTGTTGAGAGATAATGGGGTCTTAGCAGGTGTTTGGGTCTTGAGGCCTCTTTCTCTATGAAAGGATTAGTGCTGCTATTATGGGATTAGGTTAATTCTCTGAGAGGAAGTTATCAACTATTGAAGGACTTGATCAATTACCTAGACTGTGGGTGATCATAAAACCAGGCTGTTCTTGGTATTTTGTCTCTTCTTCATATGCCTAGTTGCCCTGTGCTTTTTCTATGTCACGTTGCAACACAATGCCCTTGCCAGATATGGTCACTCAATCTTATATTTCCTGGTTTCCTGAACTATGAGTGAAATCAACTACTATTATTTATAAAATACCTACTCTCAGGTGCTTTGGTATAGCAAATATACATATACATATACATGCATGCATATATACTATCATACTAAGTATGCTAACTATTTTGATTTCCTTTCCTCATTTATTTTTGAGATGTGTTTTTAGGGGGAAATGTTAATATGCTTTATGAACCCTCTTTTATTCATGTGGAGTCTAATGCCCAACAGATGCAGTGCTTCATCTTCCTTGTCATCTTGACTGGACATATAGTTACTCAGGCCACACCTCTTAAGGTGTGTTTGTGAGGTTGTTTCCAGAGAGGACTAACTGAGGAAGGGATGACTAAATTTTATTGGTACCAGAGCATGGATGAGGGCCCCAGAGTAAATCAAGGGAGAAAAGGAAGAAAGACTGGAGGATACCAGCATCCATCTCTTTCAGATTCTTGACTGCACATGCACCCTGTGTCCATTTGCCAACCTTTTGCTGTCATGGTGGATTGTATCCACTTAACCAACCCATGATTCAGAATAAATCCTTTCTCTCTTGAGGTTTCTCTTGTCAGGTGTTTGGTTACAGTGATGAGGAAAGTACAACACAACAGACAATCGCAATGTAGACAAAGTGGCCCAAATGATAGAGTTGAAAGCAAGTCCCAGTCTACTTAACTTGTTGGTCATCCTATCCAAGGTATGATGTCATTTTCAAGGAGACTGAGTCTTTAGACTCTGTGGAAAACTCAAACTCCTTTGACCTGCCCCACTGCTTTTATGTTGTGTTAAAATATATTTATATTTATTCCCATTCTCACCTCATGGATACTCTATAGAAAACCATGATGCCCCACAGTCACATGACCCTTATCCTACAATTCCCCATGGTCTACACTTTCTCTGACTCTTCACCTAGTAAGAGTTACTTATGCAGTGTCTTGTTTCTCTAGATTGGACACAAAGGAGTCCAAAGTTTAAACAATAAGAAACTAACAATAACAATTTGTCATGGCATCATACAAGACTGTAGAGAAAAAAGCCTTCCTTTAATGTCTTATATCAAAGCAATGGCTGTGAGAATTTTAGAGGATTTTTAATGTCAGGAAGATCATGCATTTGAGCAGTATGATGATTTATCTGAAATATCCCTGAAAAGGCTCATGGATACAAGGCTTATATAGAAAAAGGTTTTATCACAGTACATGAAGAGAGACTAGTGGAAGTGCTTGGGTCCTGAGGGCTTTGCATTCATGAGTAGATTAATCCATTGATGGATTTGAAATGTGGAGAGAATATTGGGAAATGCTGGAAATGTGGACAGCAAGGCTTGATGGGTGAAGTAAATCACTGGTAGAGGCTGTATCTTAAATTCACCCCTTCCTATTAAGCTTTCTGCTTCTGTCCCACAACTGAGATGGGTCAGAAAATGAGATGGGCAGCTTTCCTTTACTCTATGCTTCCCTCCATGATATACACTTGCCTCAGGACCAGAACAACATAGCTAGCCAATTGTGGACTGAAATCTCTAGGACCATAAGCCCAAATCATTACTTTGTCCTTTAAATGTTTCCCTCCAGTATTTCTCTCAGATATTTCCTTACAGAAACATGGACCTATCTTTGTGTTCCTTCTACAAACAAAGATGAAGAACACAACATGGAAAGCCAGCTGGGAGAACCTGGAGCATGGGAGAAAGTCCCAGATCAGCTTTCAAATGCCTTATTCTATCTCATTCAAATCGTTTCTATTAGTTTCTTAAGGCAGTCATAACTAGGTGGCTGAGAATATCAGAAATTATTTCTTCATAGTTCTGGTGGATAGAAGCCTGACCTTAAAGTATCAGTATGGCTGTGCGCCCTTCAAAGACTTTAGGGTAAAATCCTTCTTGGTTCTTCTTTGTTTCCAGTAGGGGCTAGGGTTCCTGTGCTTGATGCTCATCTGTATCGTCTAATTTCTGTCTCTGTCTTACGTGGCTGTTGGATCTCTGTATGATTTTGTTTCCAATTTGTTTTCTTTATAATGTACTAGTTATTGACGTAGGGTCCATCCTAAAGCAGTATGATGACCTTATTTCAAAGAACTGCATGGATCCCTTTCCTCTTTAGCTTTTATTGTTGACTTGACACAACCAAAACTCACCTGGGAAAAGGGAGTCTCAGTTGAAAGGTTGCCCAGATCAGATTGGCCCATGGCATTGTCTGTAGAGAGTTATCTCAGCTGTTGATTGATGTGGGAGGGGCCAGACCACTGTGGGTGGCACTACCTCTCCACATGTGGTCTGAGTTGGATAAGAAAGCAGGTTGAGCATGATCCAGGGAGAAAAACAGTAAGCTTTTTGTGGTCTTTGCTTCCTTTGGTTCCTGCCTCCTGCTTTGAATTCCTGTCCAAATTTCTCTCAGCAAGGATGGTTACCTACAAGTGTAAGACAAAATGAAGCTTTTCCTCCTCAAGTTGTTTTTAGTCATGGTGTTTGTTGCAGCAACAGAAAATACAGTAAGACTTTTCCTTCCAAAGGAGGACATGGTCAAAAGTGCTGGGAGTATGGACTTCAACTTATCTCTTGGGGGTTACAAGTAAACTTACAGAATCCTGTGAGCTTATTATACAAGGAACCTCTTGATTCAAGTACTCTTGGGGAGTAATGGAAAGACAGCTACCCCACACACTCACTTCCTGGGCAAGAGAGCTCAAACAAATAAAGATGATCTGTTTATCAATTACTTTAATTTTGTAAATGCTTTGAGAATGTCATGCGATGTGTTTTAATCATATCCACTCCTCCCTTCCCCTACCTCTTCTCAGACCCACCCTGCCACAATTCATACTTCAAATGTCTGTACTCTTTAACTTCTGATGGTCACATTGTATAGCTTATGTACTTACTCATGGGTTGTAGGCTCTCCATTGGAGTGTAGATGATCTATCTAGGGCCACAACCTTAAAGAAAAATTATGCTCCCAGAAGTCATTAACTATTCATAGCTCCTCAGTTAGGTTTGATGGCTCCTGAACCCCTTTCTCATGTGTGCTAGAAAGTTGACTGGCTTGATCTGGTACAAGTCTTGTGAAGGGCAGCCATAGCTGGTAAGTTCAGGTGCTGTCATCCTGCTGCCATGATCAGAAGATACTGCTTTGTTCTTGTCTCACCTGACTTGTGGCTCTTATAATCATTTCACCCCCTCTTTCTCAATGATCCCTGCTCCTCTGGGATAGGGAGTTGATATAGGTGTTCTATATGTGTTAGTCACTCTTACTGACGCTGCTTCTCTGCAGCTTGACTAGTTGGGAGTTTCTGTGTTAGCTGTTGTCCTCTACACAAAGAAACTTCTCCGATGAGGTCTGAGAGTAAATAGATATTTTTAAAAAGAGAGAATAAAACAGAATGAAGCCAGGCTCAGTGGGAATTGGTTTTGTCTGCTGCTTGTGCTTCTGGTCTGTATTTTGTATGCTTTGTCCCATGGAAAGAGAGTCAGAGAGACACACTGGCCTTTCTCATCCTTAGGTGTGTCTGCCACTGCCCTGTCTATATCTATCTCCATCTGTGTGTTGTCTGTTTATCTCTGTCACGGTCAATATCTATCTCTGTCTATGTCTGTCTGTCTGTCTATGTCTATGCCTGTTTATCTTTATCTATTTGCATCTGTGTTTATGTATATATATGTCTTTATCTGCTTCTGTCTATGTCTATATCTATGTTTCTGTCTAGCTTTGTCTACTCATCCCCTGTAAGTCTATAGTTTTGTTTGTCCCAGTACACATCTGTGTCCATCTATGACTATGTCTGTATCTTGTCTATTTCTGTCTGTCTCTTTCTCTGTCTATATGTATGTTTATCTCTATGTATGGATTTTTAGTGATCCTGAGATATTTTTGTATAAGATACGTAGTTTTCATTCTGAGGTCTGTAGATTGCCATGAGATTGTGAGTAGAATTTGAAGGGTAGGCATCTATAAGCTTAAGAATGACCTCCATGAAGATATATTTATTTCCTGGTTCTGAGAACTCCTAGTTCTCAAGAACCCATAAGAAAAGAATGATTATTACCATATGTGACAAATGCTGTAATAGAGTTCAAGACTTTGAGAGAATGAGCATATGCTTAAAGATTCAGATGAGCTCCAAATGTCTTCACAGATATTCTTATATACTACAGGGAGCTACAGATAGTGAGATAGATTACAGTTAATGAGATAGATAGATAGATAGACAGATAGACAGAGTACGAGGATGCAGGCCAGGCCCTGTGAAGATGGAGGCAGATTGCAATGGTATGTATATAAACTAAGGAACACCTACCAGCACACCTTTGAGTGCTGTGGATACCCAAAGAAAATTCTCTCCAGAGTCTCTGCAGGTAAGGGGAAGCCTGTTGATACCTTTACTTTGCACTCTGAACTTAATATCTATGAGAGTGAATATCTATTGTCTTAAGATTTTTTATGAAATTTGTTTTTAATATATTTTCATCACATTCTTTCTCCTCCCTGCTATTGTCTTAAGCTACAGATTTATGATAATTTGTTATGGCAGACACAGTGTCCCTGAACATAAATGAAAAATGTATATTCTTATTGCCCCTAATTTCTACTGGCACTTATCATTTCTGTCTTGATTGATTATGGGAAACAAAATGTGGATTTAGTGGGATCTGTCACCTACACAAGTGATAGACACCTCCACATTACTGGAGCCCTTGAAGTGACATTAATACATTACCACTTTGAAATTGTGTGATAAAGTTACTACTGAAGCATTATTAAAGCATTAATAATTGTGTTTACTATTCTAAGCCACAAATTTATCTTTGAGGCATTTGAAGAAATCTCAATATAATTGGTATTCTTTGTAATCTCTCTCTCTTTCTCTCTCTCTATGTATACATATACATATACATGTATATGTACACATACATATACATATGCATTTGTCATCTATCATCTATCTGTCACCTATCTATCATCTGTCTGTCTGTCTGTCTGTCTGTCTGTATCTATCTATCTATCTATCTATCTATCTATCTATCTATCTATCTATCTATCTATCTATCATCTACCTATCAATTATCTATATATTATTATTTAGTCCTTTAAGTTTCCTACACTATGTTTTGATCATATTCATATATCTCCAATGCCAAGCTCTTACCAGATCCATTTTCCTTTCCCTACCTACCTCTGTGTGTGTGTGTGTGTGTGTGTGTGTGTGTTTAAAACACTTTAAGACTAATTTGTACTACTCAATTATCTGACATGTAATCTTACACTGGCAAGGGAAGAACTTACCAGGGACTATACTCTTAGGGAAGATGTTCCCCTTACAGCCACTACTAATTGCCAAATAGCTCCACAGCCAGGGCGGGCTTGTGGGCTTACCTACCCTCTCCACATTGGGATTTCGTCTGGTTTGGGCTTGCACAGGTGTTGTGTGATTGTTGCCCTTATGTTCATATGAAGTTCATATGTGCAATTGCCCTGCTATGTCCAGAAGAGAATGTTTCCTCATAGTTAACCACAGCCTCTGGCTCTTGCATTCTTTCTGTCCCTCTTCCATTATAATACCTCAGCTGTGTGTGTGTGTGTGTGTGTGTGTGTGTGTGTGATGTTCCCTTTAGGGCTGAGTATTCTACAGTCAATTATTCTTTACATTTTGGCAAGTTGTAGGTCTCTGTGTTCAACACTGTCTACTGCAAATAGAAGCTTCTCAGATGAGGGCTGAGAAATGCACTGATCTATAGGTATAAAGAGAAATCATTAGGAGTTAATTTAATACTATGCCCATTTAGCAGCATAATAGTAAGTAATAGGCAGTTACCCAAGGCTTATGATCTGTCTTTTAAATATCCCAAATAGTTTGAAAAAAGGAAATATTCTATTCTTTCGAAGTCATTGCCCTCCAGTTTGAACACCAGAGTAAACAATGAGTAAATAAATGAAGAAGTAATTATTGTCCAATATATTCATATTAGAGGTAGAAGTCAGCCCAGAGAACTGAAGGATACTTGGGTAGTGGCAGATATTCCAGGGCTCAGTCTTTAGGTCTTGGGTTATTTCATATACTTTCCATAGAAATCCCACCTACCTGTTCAGTCCCTTGCTTCCTGTGACCCATGAGCCCTTTGTAAACCTTAGTGCTTGATCCTATGGGATGTAGATAACATATTCTAGCATTCTATTTTGCATTGTTACCACCCAGACAGGCTCAATGCTTATTGTATCAAAAATATGTTTTGGGTGCTTCTCTTCCAATTTTAAATGCACGTGTGACTTACCTCCTGAACAAGTAGGTGCCTGCCTTCAATTATTTGTTTGTATTTACATAATGCATAACTATGCCAGAGGCACATAGTAGGTGCTCAACAAAGAATTCTTAAATCTAATTGAATTTCCTGGTAGTTGAACAACTAGACAGACTGGTGGATAAGATATAAATTAGTAAAACAGATTTGAACCATGTGTTGATCATTGAAAAGTTGTTTCATTTTTAGCCAAGATAAATGCTTTTTTAATGTGTAAAGAAATCTATAATTTTCTGTGCTTTGAATTAAAGCTCCCACTTCCCAGGTTTCCTGCCTGCTTCTGGCTGCTCTTAATGAGCTAATTTACCCCACTGAGGCGAGAGATTTCCTCTTGGGAAAGGGTTTAGATGGGCCTCTCACATCCAGGGCCCCAGAGCGTTTCCTTACAGGGCTTTAAACACTCTGAACGTATTTAATAGAGAAGCCAAGAAACAAATCTGTTGTTTTAGCTTTATTCCTCGAGGCTCAGCGGCTCGGTTTTCCTTCCCCTTTGATCATGCTCACTGGAGTGGCAGGCCTGGAAACTGCCAAGAAGGGCTGGGTCTTTTTAGGAAGCCTGGGCGGGGGACCCACCCAGCTCCACACAATGAAAATAAAGTTGTCAAGCCTTTGAGGTGGCTGTGAAGATTAATTCTTCCTGGGCAAATTGGTAAGATATTTACATTTTTTCTTTTTTTTTTTCTATTCATTTTTTTTCTTCTAAAGGGCTTTGATGAACATGATAAGGAAGCCCTGGTTTGAATGTGGAAAACAGATTCTGGAGCGGTTTTCATTGCCCAAATGGGTTCTTGATGTTCACCATGGAGCTTGGCCTGTGGAAGTGAACCTGCCCTTCGAATTAATGACAGGACCATCAGGGAACCACTGGGGGTGTGTGTTCGGGGGTGGGTGTCACAAAACACATGCTTTTGTTGTCTTAGAGTGTAAGCCTCATGAAGTAGGAGGTCTACAACAGCATTCTAGAACTTGACATCCTCTCCGTACACAGTTCAGTCCTTGGCTCCTGCCATAATCTTCCATCTGTTCTGTTATGGGTTTGTCAGCTCCACTGTATATTGCAACGGGACACACACACTATTTTATTATGTGTATATTTGAAGCAGTTACCATCCTTCCTCAATGCAAGCATTGTTTGTTGTGGTAGTGTCACAGTGTTTGAGCAAGTCTTGGGCCATACTCTAGCCTCCAGGAGTCCAGGAAATGGAAACAGTGTGAAGTATCTTTCTCTCACATTCCAGAAATTTAATTCATGGGGGAACATCTGCTAACCTTACTGAGAGGATGTTTGTAATATTTTAAAGCCATAAAGACCATTGTGAATGATTTTGAAAAGATGGATCTGTAGACCAAAACCCAGCCCAACCCAAACCAAAACAACAAGCTCTGCACAAACACTAAGAATCAACCAGGCACAGACATGTCTCAGTTAGGAAAGGTGGGTGTTTTACAATCATTCGGTGTGGGAGGGGGATTTCTTGGGGGAAATCAGAGAATTGCCTTTGAATTCATTTGATGGAGCATCCCTGTCTTTGTATCCATTTGGCTTAATAAAGAGCCTATGGAATTGTGACAGATGGAACCAGATTTGGATTCTTTTGCGGACTTCTTCTCTGCGTCACCTTGGGTATATTTTTAATTCTTGTTCAATTAGCTGAGCTGTAGTATTGGAGTTATTGCACTTCGCTAGTGGAATCCTTTCAGGTTGTAAAGATCAAAGAGAGGCTCAGGTTACATGGGTGATCAGGGATTACTGCAGTAATGCAGACACTTAAGGAAATGTGCCAAGTGATCACTACACAGGATATAGCAGCCCTTTCCAAGGAGCCCTGCATATTTATGGCAGGGCTTCTTCCTGTTCTCTCTCTCTCTCTCTCTCTCTCTCTCTCTCTCTCTCTCTCTCTCTCTCTCTCTCTCTGCTAGTCTGCATGCAGCTGACAGACTGTCCTTCTCTTCTGCTTTCTACCACTGTTTCCCCGATCTTATTCAGTTTTCAGATTTCATGAACACCAAGTTTACCACCCAGTGGGGAGCTCCCATTGGTCAGCATACTAGATTCTATCAGCCTGGCTCAGCCTCGGGATGGTTGCCTGCTCTTGCTTCAGGATTTAATCTCCAGAGCCGTGTGCTTAGCCTAGGCCAGCAGGGTCAACAAACAGGCTGTTGGGCTATTTAGAGGGCTATGCTTGACAATCTCATTGGCCTCCTCATTTCCAGATCTGTTCTTCCTTCTTCTCAATCCTGCTGGCACAGCAACCCATCATATGGGCTGACTTCTAGAAATCATTTCTTGTGCTCCAGTGCCGGCTTCAGTCACTTTATGTTTAGCCAATGAGAGGCATTAGAAGATGAGATGAAGGAGGAGGGAGAAGCCGGGCCTACTAGTTGCACAGTTTAGAGTTCACACTCTTCGTTCATAAGATCCCTCTACCTTGGGGAACAATTTGTAGCACTTTAGTAGCAGTATTTTGTAGCACTTGTCTGGACCTGTAGGTAGTAATGGTTGCCCCCTTTTGCTGGCTTTAGTGTGCTTAATCACTTTTACTTCGTTCCCTGAACTCTGCCTATAGTCATTGTCCTTCCATTCAAGTCTTGTCAGTGAACTTTGAGTGGACAGAACCTTGACTAACCGAGGAATTCCAAAGTATGGAATATAAAAATGTATCAGAAGCTCCCAAGGACAAGCACCTAACTTCAGTCCACAGTTGTAAGAACTACATAGGTGTATAGCCTTATTGACTGATGTGTCATAGGCTTCGATAGCTGGAAATGCTAATCATTACAAGTTTTGCCATGATTGCATAAAAGATATCAATTCTATATGTTTTGGACACAAAGGGTCTGCATACATATGCATATAATATATTTTTTATTTATCATAGAGGTCACTTCCAAGTTAATACTGTCCACAGTGGCCCTATTCTCAAGTGGAACAATGCTTAACATTTGTTAATTCCAGTAACAAATTCAGGGAGATGGGAATGTGGCAAAGCTTGGTGGGAGATTATTTAGGGCGTGATGCGAAGCACATGGTATTATTGCATTGTTGAAACAACATACATACAAAAGTGGGTCTGGGCTGCAGAAGGAAGAGAGCAGCAGCAGGGTCATGGTGTGAATGGTGTGAATGAATAATGTTGGGTTGCTGCAACTGTCTCTTTGTAATCAAAAGTTTTGGGGAACTAAGAGTCCATGACGACATAGAAGGCGATTACATTTACAGCTAATCAGACAAAGCCTCAGGGCCATATGTGGACAGGTTTTCAGATATATTAGTTTCATCGTCTTTTTCAGATAGACTTGAGCATTCAGCATTCATTGTTTAGATCAGGGTCAGTGATGTGTGGTACATGTATAACTATCAGTTCTCCCATAACCTTGATAGACACAAATAATTTATTATGGTGCTTTTTCCTATTAGCTGAAGCAAGGCCTCAGATTCCTCCATTACGTGCTGGAAGCATGTAATGTTTGTTTTCAGTGTTTCAGAGACAATGGTAAAGTAGCTAAGAACCTGGGCCTTGGCCTTTGGTGTTAGCCGAACAGAGTGCTCTGCCTACCTTTCCCACTTCTAGGGAACTGAAGGCAAGCAAATCACTTTGTCCTTCAGGGTCTCGGAATGTATAATAGTGGACAAGGCACCAGCTGTACAGTGGTGACAGGAACTGAGCACTTCTGATTTGCTAAGACATGCAAAAGCTTAGGAAGAGAAAAGAATACTTAGAAACGTCCGAGACAGTTATTTGTGTGAAACTTCCCGAAAAGTTTGTAGAATAGCACATTTGGTGTGCCCTGCCCTGTTCCCTTTACCTACTCTATGAACCTGACTCAGGCTGTCTCTGCCAGCAGTTTGAACCAGTGACCTTCAGAAGGTCTTGCCTCCAGGCATTTGCAATGGCCTCAGCTGCCCCAAGAGCTCTATCTAGGAAGTTTCCAACCTCTCCTTCCCCAGTCCAGTGAGGTTCAAGGACTGACTGCCACAGGGTTGTGACAGAGTTCACCTTCATATCCTTTGCCTTGCTGCAGGACTCACTCTGGGGTGCATTTTGTGTTCTAAGACTCTATAAGGTTTTGGGAAGAAGCTGGAAATGTGCCCTGTACTTGGTGTCTCCCCACAGAAATGTCTTAATGCAAGAACCTTTGCCTCAGTGGGCCCAGTCAGAACTTGAACAACTATGAAGAATATTGTCTAATCCACTCAAATGTCCAAGATAGGACTCTCATTTTACAGATGTGGGGATGGAAGCATCCTAACATTACGCCATTAAGCAGACACACCTGGATTCCAGCCGCCAGGTATCCAGTTCTGGAAGGTTCACCTGTCTCCAAATCCTCCTCCCATTTCCTAGTTGTTTGTAAGCAGAAGAAAGAGGCAAGGATGTATGCTCTTTTGAGACAGTTGTGGCTGAGAAGGGAGAAGAGAATGGGGATCAAGTTAAAGAAAAAGGCTGAAGTGTTTATCACAGAGCCGGACCCTGTTGCTTCAGTACCTTCCTTGCAGGGCAATATTCTCTGATAGCAGCAGGAAGCGGGTGGGGAGGGAGGGAGCAAACCTGAGTACTATTGTACTTCTGCATGCCCACACTCTGCAGCCTTCTTGATGCTGGCATCAGCTTGCTTCGTGCTTAAACCGCTTATTAAAGTCTAGACGCAACATAAAAGCACGTAAATTGGTTCCAGCCATCTCTAGTAAAAACTTCAACTGGAGCTGGGAAGGGATTGGAGCATCTCTCGGCGTAATTAAAATTGACTCTTAAAGTTTCTTTAGCTTAATTGGTAACACTTTCTTTGGAAGTTGGTGAAAGCCTCTTGCTGGGAAGGTTAAATGCATTTCTGTGTATAAGATCAGAATTCAAATATAGTTTTATGGACACATTTACAGTTATGTTCTACCCGGGTGGTCTTTTTCCCCCTGTATCTTTTCTATTTAAGATTTATGCTGTCATTCACCACAGTCTAAATGTGTTTTGATAAAAAGAAAAAAAATGACCCGTTGCTGACGCATTTCAAACAGAGAGTTGGTAATATTTTGAAGCTTTCAGTAAATTGAACTGCAGTTTGGCTTAACCCAAGCTCCCTCTCCCCAAAGCTCTTCACTGGGAGTCTAGCACTTAAATTTTGTTTGTTATCCAGAAACTGAAAGTAGCTACTTCTCTTTAGCTGTATCCAAAGGTAGGAAGAGTCAGCTTTCTAAAGATGTCCAAGAGTTTAGGGCAGTCAGATTGATCTGACCTTTGTTTCTTTAGAAGAAATGTGTTTGCTCATATGACTCTTCCTATGTGTTGGGAAGCTTCTCTGTGGGCTCTGCATCCTGATGATCTTCTCGGTATAACAGTTTCCATAGCTGAAAAGTCTATGTTTTGTTTTTGGTACGTGATCATGGATGAAGCTTCAAATTCTTCATACTGTCCCTAGTTGAGACCTGGGAGGAGCACAGATTGATTTTATCTTAGGGAAGACTGGCTTTCCCTGATTTCCAGGGGCAAGATTTCATCTTTGCAGAGCAATGAGCTATCTTCAGATCAATCTGGTGTCGCCTGTTCAGATGGGATAATGTTAAATGAATAACGAACAAAAGGCAAAAAAGTGACCCTGATCCTAGTGTCCAAATGCAACAATTGTATTTATTTTTGTTTTATTTTTCAGGATAATGGTCCAAAGGCATATACATTTTTACATAATTTTGGCTTTCATTATACAGAAAGAATTTTTGATTAATAATGTTTTAAGTGTAGACAATTAAAATTTCACATTAAGCTTGTAAAGCACACAGAATATTAAAAGCATAGTAAAGAGTGCAGGGTGAATGTCTTTTATTTGGAATGAAAAAGATCAGCAAGGTGATTTTTCTGCTTTCCCCCATAGACACCTCAAATGTTGGTATATTTCTATGCACTGCTTATGAAAAAACTCCCAATATTTGAACATTTAAAATGAAAAGTGATCCAAATCTGAGATTTCTTTTAGTCTCTATATCACTGCTCAATGTGTTCCCTGTTTTGGAGATTTTAGATGTTATGTTTTCACATTAGGGATTTCAACCTGTGACTCCCTTTCCAAAGGAAATGCCTATTAATATTTTGGTGCTTATTTCTTTACATTTTTATACACATTGATTTTTTTAACCTATAGTTGTGTGTGCAAGTATGTTCTCCTTACATGCATTTAGTGTCTTCCTTTGTAAATTTTTACCTTAGTTTTTGAAAACGATTCTCTCACTGAACCTGGAGCCTGGCTGGCCAGAAACCCCTCAGGTTCTGGCTGTTTTTGTCTCCCAGCACTTGGATTGCAGACACAAGCAGCCATAACTAGCTTTTCATGTGGGTGCTGGGCATCCAATGTGGGGTTCTCATGACTGTGTGTCACACATGACCCACATGCCATCTCCTTGGCCTACTTAATATGCAGTTATGCTTATAATACATATTCAATTTTACTTTACTTTAAAGTTCACTTTATTTTTTATGTTGATTAGTTTTTAATCAGTAAATGTTATTGAAGTTATTTTAGAATTAGTAGTAGAATTTCTACCGTTTGGAGAATTTAATATAAAGTTCTGAATTTATATAATTTTTACTTCCCCTCCTTCCAATACTTCCTATGTACTCTATTCCTTCTCCAATTTATGACCTCCTCTTTAATGCACATACACATTCACACTCACACACACACACACACACACACACACACACACATACACACACACACACGAATATATCTATACAGCCTGCTAAGTCTGTTTGGTGTTCCTTGTATATGTATGTGTTTAGGGCTGACCACTTGGGATTAAATGATCTAAGAGGAGACTGTCCCTGAAGAGGAGTGATTCTTCCTCTTTCAGTAGCTATTAGTAGTCTGTAGCTCTTTACGTAGGGGTAGAGCCTTGTAAGATTTCCCCCGTCTACTTTGTCATGTTAGTTGGTATTGCTAAAATGTTCTCTGAGAGTTAGGTAGAGAAGTTGTCTTATATATGTATCTAATGGGGCCGGGTACTCCATGGCCAGTTGTTCTCTGAGTTTTGATCAGAGATAGATTTCTATGACAGTCTCTATCTGTTGTAAAAGAAGCCTCTTTAACTGTGAACATAAGGACAAGCATTTAGAAATTGGTTAGTAATTGCACTGCTTGAGAAAAGAGACAGTAGTAGTTACTCTTCTAGGGTCCATGACCTCTCCAATTATGGGCCATTGGCTTAGTTTACAGTAGCAGGCATGGAATCTCACTTATTGAGAGGGCCATAAGTTCAAGTAGACAGCTGTTGGTTACCTCCAAGGTATGAGTACCACTGTTGCACCCTTGGTATCTTGATATCCTGCCATGCTTTATTGTGGTGGTGGTGCTGTTGATTGCCTTTCTTTCTTGGCAGCTTCGGGTACTATGAGAGCTAGTTCTCAGGGGGCTTTTGGGTCAGTTCCAGATTGATTGGTCCAAGCCCTGTGTCTGAAGTGTGTAGTGCCTTCAGCAATTTGATAAATCTCATCAAAATGGTTATATAATATAGTCCACCAAAGTGACAGATAATGTTCTGCATTCCTAATACTGCAAACTGGCAATACAATTATGAATCAATATTTATTTGTTTACTGCATGTAGGATTATTACCTTCTCATAGATTTCCCTAAGTGGAAATGTAGATCAAAGAAAGTGAACTTAAGTCTCATGATAATAGTGATAGATAGCCCTCGAATACATCCTATTGATTTACACACAGCATTGGTATTTTGAATTATGGCTATTTTGATAGAGAATGGCTTCCTGTTAAACCGTCATGCTTGACCATACCGGGCTCCTCTCAAGTGAGTCATTTGCCCCCTTGCTTCCTTCACTTAGCATGGAGTTTTGTGCTTTATAAGATATTGTTCTGCCTTAGAGACTGTATAATAATAAAGGTGTTAAATATGTTTTTATCTTTGTTTTTATTTCCTACAATGTGGAAGAGCTTTGTTGTTGCTGTACGTTCATTGGTTTGGCTGTAGCTTTGTGGGCAGGACAGTGTGGTACAGATACCATTCCTGCTTTTGTCATGATGACCTTGGCCACTCTGGGAGTTCAGTAGTGATGTTCTGAGATGACATTATCTTGATTTCTTGGGAGACAGCCACTCACTCCAGCTCTGTAAGTGTGGTGCCTTCTCCATATCAGGGACACTCCCAGATTGTGCCTGGACTATACTCTTACATATGGATATTCTACTTACTGGTCAAATTGCACATTGTCTTTTGTTCTAGTTTCCTGGTGATCTTCTGTTGTTGCTCCTTTTGATGAACCATGAAATGCTGATGTTGACTAAGAGACAGGATCTTGAGGTGGAAATTCAGGGGAATTTTATTCTCTTGTGAAATCATCATATTATTGAAATGGAAAGGAGGGTATGAATGAAGATTCAAGCTAGAAGCAGGGAGAAAGGAGAAATGAGCTGCATTTTTAGACTCTAGCCAGACACTGTGTATATACAGTTGATGTGGACTCGTGTGTGTATATGTGAGTATACAGACATATTGATTTAGATTCCACTAAAAGCATATCTCAAAGCAAGGAGTTTACTTGTGGAAATGATATGGGGTAGCTGGAAGAAGTGACTGGAGAGAATACAGCAGGAAAGGAAGAAAAGCCAATCTCAGGGTGTACTATTAAGTTGTTTCTGGCTGGGGTCAGCTGAGCTCAGTCTAGAGTCTGTAGAAACCATGTAGAATAGTCTCCTGAGAAGAAGAAATGTTTATCCATGAGTTCTCCAACATCATGGATAAACGTATTCCATGGATTGTTAACACCTTCATCCTTTCAGGTTTGAACCTGTCTGGTCAACTGGTGGGATTTTGTTTTTCATTCTTTATGCCTGTGGCAGAAAAATCGCCAGGCAGAAAATGATAGGCCCACAGTGCAGGTGATGGGAGGTGTTGTTTTGTTACATCACATACATCTGACTACTGCTGGAATCCTGGAGCAAGCTTGGCTTACCTATGGCCCAGGGGTCACATGTGTCTCAGGATAGCTATACACATGACCCAGTATATTTGCAGACGGCAACATTATATTGCAGAATTAGAAGGTTGAACACATTTGTGTGGGAAGGATCAGAGTAAAATATTGTAGATTGGGCACAACAGAAGTCAGGGACAGTGTATGGGGTTTACATATGCATACATATGTATTTTCCGTGTTTAATTTGGTTAATTTTGAAGCATGGGTGGGTGCAGCAAATATTTACTCATTATTGATGCTTACTTTTTGAATCTCCTTTCAGTGTGGGTAACCTGTATTTGCTTCTCCTACCTCCTCCAAGCATGGACAGTGAGAACATTGCATTTCCCAAAGTAGTTGGCTCATGTACAGGACATGCTGTACAATCAAAATCTAGAGAGCCACCCAAGGCTTTTCAGGGATTGCTAGAGGTGACAGGAATGCACGTTCTTTGTTCTGGAAGGACTGAACTTTAGGAATACCCAGGAGAAATTGAGAGATAGCTAGCTAGATGATAGTTAGATGGAGGGAGAGAGAGAAGAGAGAAGAGAGAAGAGAGAGAAGAAGAAGAAGAAGAAGAAGAAGAAGAAGAAGAAGAAGAAGAAGAAGAAGAAGAAGAAGAAGAAGAAGAAGAAGAAGAGGAGGAAGGAGGAGGAGGAGGAGAAGAAGAAGAAGAAGAAGGAGGAGGAGGAGGAGGAGAGGAAGAAGAAGAAAAAGAAGAAGAACAAGGAGGAGGAGGAGGAGGAGGAAGAAGAAGAAGAAGAAGAAGAAGAAGAAGAAGAAGAAGAAGAAGAAGAAGAAGAAGAAGAAGAAGAAGAAGAAATAGGTCCATGATTCAAAGAGAAATCAGGTCTTGATGGGATGCTTTGTTTGAATTCCTGACTTTAGACATCCACGGAAAAGATTTTAGTTACTTTAACCAGCTAAACCCTGTTTCTGTAGAAGCCAAGTTGGCTAGGGATTTCTGTCAGTAGCAATATGAAAACAAAACAAAACAGCCCCCCAAACTTAGATGCATTGAGTTTACCACTATTTAACATCATTTTTTAAAACTTATTTCTGAGTTTAAGTAATATTTATTAATGTCTACTCTGTTTTTACTGCTGTGAAACTTCTAGTTTTATTGAGTAGAAAAGAATCTAAGTGAAAATTTAGGTCACTTTAACCTCCTAGAATACAGAACACATACCTTTAAGTTGATATGGCTTTGAGTAATTACTGCCTTTATAGAAATCGTAGAAGAAAAATTTTGATTCTCAAACTGATAAGCTGGAAGAGATGCAGGTTAAGTAAAGGTAGGGATAGGGAAGGGGATAAGATATCTTCTGTTGGAATTCTAGGTTCATGGTAGTATTTGTAGAATCCACACACTATGTATTTCTGTTCATGTATCAAGTATTATTGTTGCAAATATGCAACATACTAAATAGCCACAACACTTGCCATGTATGTGACAATAAAAGGTTTTGCTCACAATCCTGTTTTTACTGGGTGATTCTACTGATCCGAGCTGGTTTCAGAGAGTTTGCTTGTGGGCTGCTATCAACTTCAGTTTGGCTGAGTGATTTTGCAGTTTGTCTGATGCTTTCAGAAATCCGAGATGTCGACTGGGATGAGTAGGGATTACTCTACGTACCTTTTCCTTGAGCAAACTCAGCCAAGGCATGCTTATACATGAAACATAGGAACAAGACAGGAAATGCCTGTTCAAGCCCTTGTTTTCATCATCTTTGCTGAGAGTTCATTGTCTGAAACTGATCACATGACAGAGTTCAAGGACAAGACTGTTATAAGCCCTAAAATAAAGGACCAGAGGAAAGTGAAAAATCCCCTCAAACCCATTGCACATTCATTTGACTTATATATAATTTACTAAAATGACTATCAATGCAAATGGTCTGATTTGTTTGCATGTAGACCACTTAGTTCTCAAGTCCCTGGAAGAACAAAGTGTTTTCTTCAAATCAACATGATCAGCATTGCTCCAAATGAGAGTGACTTCTATAGAAATAACTAAATCTTTGGGGTCCTTTTTTAAAATTAAAAACTTGGCTTTTTCCACTTAGAATATATCACTTTATTTTATGAAATTTAGGTTGCCTAATCTAGAAGTTGTGTCTGTGTGTGTGTGTGTGTGTGTGTGTGTGTGTGTATGTGTGTGTGTATGTGTGTATCCATGCGTGTGTGTATGTGTGTGTGTGTGTGTGTGTGTGTGTGTGTGTGTGTGTGTGTAAGGCTAGCTTTGGGTCTACTTTACCTACTGCCTTTGTAAAAAAAAAATCTAGCAATTTATGCTGTGTCTTCCTTACATATTATAGTGTAAAGTTTTTAAGTTTTTAAAGGGGTGATTTGCTTTGGGTATAAGTAGACCAGAGAATTATTACCAATTTGCTTTACATTAAAAAAAACTAATATTAACTTTGGTTTTCTGGTGTTAGAATTTATGCAGTCTTTAGTTTTTTTAATCCAAATATTCAGTGTTTTTCATCTCTCTTCTTTACAAGGTTCCAACTCTGAAGGGTGGTTGTGGTAGAAAATAGGACCCTATAGCCCATTACTGGTCAGGAGTTTCAAAGTGGACAGTCTATGTCCAAAACCAAGTTCTCCCGAGATCATTTGAATGATTTGAATAAATTGTTTTCAGCTTCAGCTTTTGCCTACGTAAAACAGACGTTAATGTCTGTTCGACTGTTGTAGTGGTAGCTGAGTGAGGTAGCACATGCAGGCTCTATTGCCCAGTGCTTCCACATAACTAACGTGCTGAGTTATTAATTCTTACTCCATTTTCTGATCTTATCTCCTGCTCACCATCATCAACATTTTTAAATATTAGTATTCTATGAAGGCATTTATTAAAGCTGACGATAGCAGTTCAGAAAAAAATTTATGTAAGATGCTTCTCAAACAGACGTGGGACTGGGAGAAGATCCTAGGAACAACTCCAATATGTGGAACGTGGCAGGAGAAAGGGCATAGAAGCAGAGAACAATGTCCTGCTTCTGGGATCATTCCATGAGTCTGTTCCTTTCTCATTGCAATCCAGCTGTTTGTATACCCTTATTTGCCTCACCAGATCCATATTCCTTTGCAAAACCTCGCTCTTCCTCTGGGCGGTAAGAAGTTCCATCCACTTTGACTCCTATCTTGTCTGCATATTCAAGGATTAGGTTGTGATATATAGGATGGGCCTAGAGGACATTATAGGAAAGGAATAAATCATTCAGAAACATGGACACATGTATACCTGAAAGGTGAAAATAAAATGTTAACTTCAGAAGACAGTAATAGTGGTTACCTATGGTGGAGAAAGATTGATCAATTTATATTTGTATAGAAGAAATGGGTTCTAATGTCCACTGTACTAGAGGATAATTGTGGCTGAAAGTAACAAATTGCATATTTCACAATAACTAGTAGAGATGCTTTTGAATGTTCTTAACACAAAAGTGACAGATGTTTGAGGTGATCTTTGTGCTAATATCCTAACCAGATCACTGAAGGGTATATGTGCTAATTATATGACAGATTGAAAAAAAAGTCATAGAAAGACTCAATAAATTCTGATTTATTTCATTTGAGATGGGACTCAGGCACTAACATTTTAAAAAGTTCCCCATGCAATGCTAATGTATGCAACTAGGGTAAATACCACAAGAGTAGTATTCTTCACAATGGAATACTACTCTGCAATTAAAAACAATGAATTCACGAAATTCCTAAGCAATATTCTTAATTTATCTTACTTTTTGGTGATCTGAATTCTTGTCTCTTGTTTACTCCAGCTTACAAACACCCACTTTGATAGAGATTTGTCTTCCTATTGTAAAACCAGCATTCTCCAGTAAATAAATAAGCTGATGGTTTTAGTAGTGTTTTGAGAGCAGGTTGTGACAACTTATCACTAGACTTTTGTAGACTGATTTGACAATTTTCCTTAGAGGACCCCTAAATAGCCTTCTAAAAACGATGATCGCTCTTGTACCCAGGCAATAATTTATCCTCTTCTATGGGCTTCTATGTTTTCTGGGAGAGACATTACAGTAGAGTGTAGGATCCCAACTCTGGGTTGGAACACACCTGAGTTGCATGGAGGCTTACTTATGTCACTAACTAGTTGTAGATTTGGCCAAACCTCTTCCATTTTGAGTTTAGATGAAGTTAAGTTCATTGTTTCCTTACTTGCCCTCTCTAGAATATTTCAACATGATGTATAGAGTAGATGCCAATGGGATTTTCCCTGCAAAGTGGATGAGGAAATTGAGATGAAGTAGAAATTAGAGGACTAGTTCTGTGAATTTCTTAGAGGTCCATCCTCTTCTCTTCCTTTTCTTTCACTTTCTCCTTCACCCCTAGATCAGTAGTGATACCCAAGACAATGGAGTCCTCTCTACACATTCAGATAGGCATGCCAGAGTCTATGGAATTCTGTACTATGGGCATGTTATTCTTTCAACATTCTATAAGTATAGTCAGAGAGGTGTGGTGGAGGGATTGTAGATGTTCCAGAGATGTTTACATAGTTGATTAACATTTTCTGGCTTTCTTGCATTTAAATATGGTTATTTATTGATTTTTGGACAAGGGAATATGGGTAGGAGCAACACTTGTTCTTCCCAGGCCTTTAAACTCCTAAGTCCATTCTCTACTAGGTTTCCCACCTGCTCTCCCTATGTATTTGAAGATGGTGAGGAAAAGAGAGAGTACTGGACCTCAAATCAGGCTTAAAAAAGGGTTACTGGGTCAAGTAAACCTGTGTAGCATGATTATATCAGCAAGAAAATACCCTTGAGATTGGCAGGCTTGCTGTTGTTGTCATCTCCGCTAACAGTGGAAGAACTGAGAGAGGACTGGGTGCTCTTGAAGTGGGGGCACAATTGAGCAGGAACAGTGCTCTGCCTCTGAGATGGAACTCACATTGCTGTAACTTCATCTGCTCTAAGCTCCTTCTCAGCTCTATGTTCCAACTCTACAGGGTTTACCCTAGAGTGCTCCATTGTAACAATTTCATCCATCAATAGCGGGGCTGGAACCAAGGACCTTGTGGATGCTAGTGAGGTGCCATTCCACTGAGCTACACTCATTCAATCTCTCCCCTTTAATCAACCATAGAAGATGATCCTTCTCGGGCTCTGCAGTTGGGAATCTGACTTAAGGTGTTTTTCTGCTAGAATGTAAGGCCAGGCTTTCTGTGCTACTTCTCTCATCACAAGGCCTTGTTCTCTATATGTTCTAAGGCTGTATATGTTATATTATTTTCATAATTTGTTCTTAATTGGAAGCAATAAAGAAACTTACTCTACTTAATAACCTTGGTTTTAAATCCAAGAGAAATTCAATTGGAAGAATTATTTAAAAACAAAATTTTTTCCTAATATCTATCTATCTATCTATCTATCTATCTATCTATCTATCTATCTATCATCTATCTATCTATCTATCTATCTATCTATCTCTCTCTCTCTCTTCCCCCTAAAAAGCAGGCATCCAAGAAAATTTCTTGTCTAAGGGAAATTTGCAAAGTATTTTGAATGAATCATTAAAACTTAGTCCAGCAGTACAAGTAAAAACATACCCAGCTCAGAACCTTTTAAATGCAAACATAGCTCCTTTAAAGATCATGGCCTGCAGAGCGTGGCCTCTCCTTCACAAGGCCTTCTGGCATCTCTGTCGGTTGCTGTTGTTGAACAGGATCCGGCCAATTGGTGAGAGAGGCAAGATGAAGTGCGAGCGTGCAAAAAGTGATTGCTTTAAGCACCTTGGCCTTTCCTTTCATATCTGCAACGTGATCCTATTATTTTTGAGGCAATGGGTCCCTTTAAGTGTGCCTGGCTGGGGGTTTGCTGTTTTCTTCTATTCTTTACTTTAAATCTTTTTGTCAACCATGTTCTCCTTGACTAGCACAGCAGCTGTCTGGGTAGTTATAATCCCATTAAGGAGGCCTCTATTATGTCAATAATATATTTATAGAGAAATTAGTCACCTGGGGTTGTTGGGTGGCTTTCCGTTTAGACACATTGTACCTTAGAAAAGCAGCACCATACACTTCTTGTCAGATAAGGCTGCTCCCTTTGTCCCTGGTGCCATATTGGCTAAAACAGATTAGCAATTAGCATGGAACATGCCTTCCTCTGCTTGCAAAGCTCCCTTAATCTCCTCCACTGATCATATTCCTCTCAAGCTTTTATGATAAAGCTGAGATTATAGATGTGTCTGGCTGTATGAGGCTTATAGTATTAGGTGAAAATATGGCAAGCATTAAATGACCATCCTGGTGGGAAAGGTAGGAAATTTAACCGCAAAGACCTTTGAAGCCTGTTCGAGAGCATCTGGGCAGGGCCTAGAGTTAGTAGTGAATCTTCTTCCAGAGACTCCATTCATTCTTCTAAAGAGGTTTTACATTCCTGACATATGAACTTGAAGCTAATTATATTTTCAAAAAGGAAAAGGAAAGACAAAATGTTCTCCTGGGGTTGGGCTGTTAAAGGGCTGATTGACAGTAAAAGAATATATTAGATTATTAAACTATTTACTGTTATTAAACTATCCATTGTGGGTTGAGGTTCAGCCTTTGGAAATTTATCCTCTTCTATGACCATAAAACACAGGGTGTTTTTAAAAACCAGACATCATAATAGTGGGGTGACATTGAAAGTCAACGCATATTCCATCTTTTATAATGTTTCTTATATTTCAAAATATGATTGATTTTTTTAGACTCTAAAAGGACTGACCCTCATCTAGACTTATCCCAAAGGCTCTTACTAACATTTCTTTGTTACATTTAGGATTGTGGGATTTCATAGATAAAGAAGAATTATAGCCACTGGCTTATTGTTGTTTGTCCTCAGAATAATGGTGAGAAGTGACAAATAGGGACACTAAGGAAGTCAACCCTACCATCCAGGCTTCAGAAACTCACTTCCAGTACCATGCAGACAGCTTTCTGGTTTAGAGAGAGGAATGAAAAAAGGATGAAGGAATAACTCATCAACATTTATAACGCACAGATAACATTTTCTCAGTGGTGCGGGACATCTTCACAATCAATCTGAAGTGACATTCAAAGATGCCTGAAGCCTTGTCCAGGTCTGTAGTCTGAGGACCGGATGCTGTGAAAGTTGCTTTTAAATTGTATCCTTTTGTTGCTATAGCTCTTCACCAGCTTTTCTTTCCCGTGCTCTCTGTGCGCTGCAGCACTCTACCTCGGGTATATAAGGGTTTAATGTGGGAAAATTCAGAATGTGGGGCCAGAATATGGAGCTCTTTCAAAGCCAAATTGCACATGTCAAGGAAAAATAGATTTGTTTTGATGCACGGATTTTTTTATTCTTTAAAATAGCATCACTTTAAAAAACAATTTAAAACATTTGAAATTATAATATAAAACATCATTTCTTTCTTCTCTTTTTTCTTTTTAACTCCTTTCATGTACCCACTTCACTATCAAATTCATGGCTTTTTTTCTTTAATTGAGGTTCAATGGGTGAGTGTGTCCTCCACCCCCCCCAACATACACTCCTAAAAACATAAATGCAACCTGTATAGTTCACATAATATTATTTGTATGTATATGATTTCAGGGCTGACCATTTGGTATTGGATGACCAATTGAGGGCCTCTTCCCTAGGGAAGGCTATTACTCTAAATCTCAGTATTTCTTAATTGCCTGTAGTTCTTAGTCTAGTATTGAGGCGTCATGAACTTTCCCCCTTCCACATTAGCATGTATTTGCCATCCATTTTGGTTAGGTCATGTTTGAGCGTCCATGAGGATGAGACTTCATGGGTGTAGCTTCTATGACCATTATAGGAGACACAATATCTCAGTAAAGTTTCTGTTTCTTTGGCTTAGTCTTTCGGCCTCCTCTTCCACAATGATCTCTCAAGCCTTGGATGCAGGAGTTTTGATGTAAGTATATAAATTGGAACCAAATGGTATTTGTTAGGGAAGCCTGTGATGTCTCAGTGGTCTCTACATGCTAGTTCTATGTTCAAGGCTTCCAGAACTCATGATCAATTAATTCACTAAAGCTATGGTAAAAGATCATGCATAGCACATCCTATCTTGATCTTGACTTGATTGTGGTCAAGTTGTCTTCTTGTCACCTCAGGGAAACTGCCTGACATCTCATGCTCTAGTTCTATGATGCCCAGTAGAACTTTCTGTAATGATGAGAATGTTTTCTTTCTGTTGTTTTTAGGACTGAACTGTAGCTAGTGTGATTGTCTTAGGGTTTTATTGCTGTGAACAGACACCATAACCAAGGCAATTCTTATCAGGACAACATTTAATTGAGTCTGACTTATAGGTTCAGAAGTTCAGTTCATTCTCATCAAGGTAGGAACATGGCAGCATCCAGGCAGGCATGGTGCAGGAGGAGCTGAGAGTTCTACATCTTCATCTGAAGCCTGCTAACAGAATACTGACTTCCAGGCAGCTAGGATGAGGGTCTTAAAGCCCACACCTACAGTGACACACCTACTCTAACAAGGCCATAACTTCTAATAATGCCACTCCCTGGGCCAAACATATACAAACCATCGCAGGGATAGAGAATAAGATCTTTCATTTTACTTACTTTCTTGTTATTTAATAAAGTGAAATAACCTCACAAGGTCAGACAAATCTCATGGAGAAAAACTTCTCTAGAAGTCAGGCTAGAGTAGGATGAAAAAACCAGAAGGCTTCAATATAGTGCATAGTTTGCTTCAATATAATTTAGTGGTTGAGATATTTAACCTTGGTGCTAGGGTGAGAGGTTCAAATCTCACCTCTACTGTTTGGAATTGTGACACTATAGGAGTTACTTTCAACACTGCATGCCTTAGTTTTTACATCATGGACCAGGGGTTAATCATGCCCACCTAACAGTGCTTATGTAGTAATTTATTAACTACTTCACATGAAACACTTAAAATTGTACCTGACACGTCAAGAACCAGATTTCAAAGCAGACAATGCCAATGACACATTCCAGAGAGGACCTCTGGAAGTAACCAGGTAAACTAGGATGACAGAACCCAATCATGGCACATAGGTGGCAATTTATAGGCATATTCCTTCTTTTCACATTATTTGTTAATTTATGTGTCTGATAATTTATGTATTTGCCTATAAACAAGATGACTCTGTGCCATCTATTTCCTAGAAATTGCTATATATTAATAAACAGAACATTATACCTGTCCTCAAGCAGATAGTCATGTGAGGGAGATGATGGAATACTGGAATCAAGGCAACCTCTTCTTACTGCATCTGTATTATGCCCATTTACTGTATGGCTGGATAGATGACCCATCATTAGAAGTACATTTCCTTGTTCTATAATCTTACCTGATTTTGTGGAAAGATTTGACAATAGAAGGTGGCTAAGGGAATCTTGTTCCAGCTTTTAGTACATTTTATGTGGCTATAACAAAATATCCAAGACTGGGTGCTTGACAAAGAAAAAAAGTGCAGGCTAGCTACATGTATCCTGCAGGCACTGTTTAACAGGAATATATGCAAAAAAGGGTGTGTGTAGTACATCTGAAAGGGGTCAAACAGATGAGGTAAACTTGCTTGGTAAAAACTCACTCTAGTGGTAACTAACTCAGCCCTAGGAGGCCTAACCCATTCTGAAAATATGGATATCAGTCTCTTCTGAGGGTGACATATGTGTGACTTAATTAGCTTGTACTGGGCTCCTTCTCGTAAAGGTGGGCTATCCTTCAACATAGTTTCTTTGGAGAGCAAGGTTTTAGTATCTAAGCCTTTCGTGGGACAAACCACATCCAAAACAGCATTAGCAAACATTTATTTCCAAAGCCTCTGCTACTCTCTCCTCAGTTCCTTGTATTTCTCCCAGAACCATACTCAGCTGCTTTGAGCAAGTTCAGTCTGGCCTGATGGAAGATGCGAGATTACATGTCCATGGGCCAGAGCTGAGTCAACCCAGTGAAGATCATTCTATGCCAGCTACTGTTCACCCAGCTGACCATGGATACTTAAACAAGTCAGCTGGGAACACCCATGGACTTGTGTTGGAAGCCACTGAGCTTGATGTTTTTCATGTGGAATTTGTAAGCAATCATTCCTTGATAGAGAGAGAGCTAGTGGATGTGGTAACACAGGGTGTTAGAAAACACTGTAGCTGGTGTCTGAAAGATGAGGATAAAGGTGAAGAAAGCAGAAATTTGAAGCAGAGGGAACACCATGAAAAGCCTGGTATTCCTTTGCTCAAGCTGAGATATCAAGATCCCCATAGGAAGTAGTTAAATCTTATGCAAAGTGAACGATTAAGTTCTGAACTTGGGGAGAGAAAGGGAGAGAGAGGGAAAGAGGGGGAGAGAGAGAGAGAGAGAGAGAGAGAGAGAGAGAGAGAGAGAGAGAGAGAGAGAGAGAGAGAGAGAGACTGGAGAGAGACAGAGAGATGGAGAGAGAGAGAGAGAGAACAAACAACCCAAGAAAGCTATAAACTAGTTGTAATGGAATTTCTGAATAGGTAGAATTAGGGCCTAATACCTCCAGGTACAGGGTAGAAGTATACTCATGGGACATTTGTGATGTTTTTGTGGTCAGGCTTGTTCTTGAACCCTGTGTTGTCTTATGAGAAGACTCATAAAAATCACTGGAAGTTCTATTTCTTAGCCCCTGGAGGAATCATGTGCAACTGAAAGTTAACTTGAAGTATGAAATGCTTCTCTCTCTCTCTCTCTCTCTCTCTCTCTCTCTCTCTCTCTCTCTCTCTCTCTCTTTGAAGACAGGGTTTTACAACATGGCCAACTTAAACTCATGATCCTTCAGCATCAGTCTCTTGAGTGTTGGTATTTCAGGGTAGACTACCATGCCTGGGCCCAGCCTTTTCTTAAATCATATCTTGGAACCAGCAAGCCTGACGAGTGGAATTCGACCCTTGGGACCCACGTAGTGAAAGAATAAAATGTACTCCTGTGGATTATTCTCTGACCTCCATGGACTTACATGGTACTTATACTCACACTACACATGAGTAAATAAATAAATAATGAATAGTGTAAAGAAATTAAATTTCTACTTTGGATTTTGTACAACACATGCTTACTCTAGCATTCATTTCCATTTTCACTGTTGGGAATACTGATTTGTGTCAGAAGGCTGGTCATCCATCCAGTAAACGTTTAGGTGTTCTACATAGCTCTCTAGGGCTTGGTTACTGGATTTTCCAGAAGATGACTCAGGACTACTTTGCAAAGGGACTGGAAGTTCCATTTCTGAGCCCCTTGAAGTATAGATTTCATGCTGAGCTGCTGATCTGAGTCCCCAGGACACTGATGCTTTATCTTCTCTTCTTGGTTTGTTGTTGTTGATGGTGGTGTTTATGTTGTTGCTTTGTTTTTACTTTTTGTTTGCTTGTTTCTCTGCTGGGTCTCATTGGGATTTGGAACCTGTATGTGGTGTTTTGTTAGCCAGAAGTTGTTGCAAGACTTGATTGCTGGAAATAAATGCGAGCTGCCTCTCTTTCCTGTCAAGACAGTGCATCAGCAGGTACTAAACTAGTATGAGGGAAGCCAAACTAGCTCCCAGGTTAGCTGCTAGCTTGTGGTGAGCAAGCTTGTGTTAAAACTGGATATTTGGAAGAGACATATTTGTTTAATCCCAAATGAAAGCTGGTATGAAAACTAAGCACAGACGCCTGTGTTCATATGCAGAGACAATTCATGCTGTCTTCTTTCCACATGGAAATTGCTCTGAATGGAGATGTGATCTTAAGGGCCCAGGTAGTCCCTAGATTGGGTGGGATAGCCTCTATAGGCCAATCTGCTCTTATGTAGAAATTTTGAAAACAAAAAAGTAAGAAGCCTTCACAACCACATTTTCAAACTACCCTGACACTTACTACCTGAGACCACATCTCAAGCTGGCCCTTTTCAGCACTTTGGGCATTTTGAGATTATCTCTTCTTGTTAGGTCAGGACTGAGATCTGTTTGTTAATGTCAAGTGGTTAGAAGTGCAGCCTTTGCTAAAGTTTTTGGAGGTCTATGGTTTTCTGTAGTGATGTGTGCATTTAATAATATGTGGCTCCTAGACTCAAGCCCTTACTGGTTTCACGTATATTTATATATAAAGGGTATTTAAATATAAAAGGTAAAGCAGAATGCTCTTGTGGTTAACCAGTTTTTCAGTGTAAAATAGTAACTTGTAAAAAATTGAAATTAATATCAAATAAACAGAATTTTTCATATATGTAGTATGCATCTATATGTAAGTAAGAATATGCAAAAAACAACCCCAGAAAAATGGACAAGGGATATAGTGGCACAGTTTACAAGAAAGCAGATACAAATGAATCCTTCATTTATAGCAAAATGAGAAATAAGTTCACTCATAATGATAAATGCATTAGAACTGTAATATGCAAGTTTTCAATTTCCAGATTGGCAAATGTTTAGTTATTAGAGATATATTTTGTTAAGATGAGAAGAAATTGGAATTGTTTTATAATGTTGATGGATATATAAATTGTTCAAAATAATTAGAAGGGAAACTGGTAATAATGTCTTTTGACCCATAATTCTACTGTTAGGGAGTTCATCCTACAGAAATACACATACAATAGGGATGGCAGAAGCAAGGGAGTGTTTGGCAGAACAAGATTGGAGGAAGTTTTGTATTTCTGTATCCTGCATCTTTAGAGTTTTATGTCTTGCACATAAATTCATTGCCCATTAAAAATATAACTTTAATAAAACTTTCAAGATGAAGGTTTTTATTAGTTACTTTCTATTACTATGATAAAACACTACGACCAAAGCTACTTATAAAAGGAAGGGTTTATTCTGGGATTATATTTCCAGAGATGTCAAATCTGTAATGATGGGTATAGTACAGTAGCAGGAGGTGGACATGGCGGCTGCCATTGGAAGCTAAGAGCTGAGCGCAAGTAACCCAAAGGGTAAACAGAAGACACAGGGAGAAAACTCAAACTGTTGTGAGTCTCTAAACTTCTGAAGCTAGCCTCCAGGAATAACTTTCTCCAACAAGCCACAGCTGCTAAACTTCCCCAAACAGCACTGCCAACTGTGAAATCAAGTATTCAAATACCCACAACTATAAGGCACATCTCCACATTACCACAGGGTTCTTTCAGATTTTATCCATCTGAAAATGTTGGTTATGTTTCACTAAGTCCATCTCAATGACTGTTTCCTTCCCAAGGACAGCACCTATTATGTGTCTTTTCAATGCTATCTGCTTTGTCTAATTTAGGGTCTATCAAAGTTGTTTGCTCAAATATATTTGAGGGCATGGGATGAACAAGATCACACAATTTTCAAATCTCAAGGATTCACAGTGAAGATGGCTTGTAATCAACATGATTTCCAGAAGAAATGGACCACTTTCCATAACAGGAAAGGTAAACAGAAGAAAAGAAGTGAATTTATTTGAAAATCTGGACATAAATATCTGTATGTCTATATCAATGGACTTCCTTCTTGCCACCGTTATACTCATGGCTCATGGATGAATTCCTTTGGAGAGATGGAAAGTGCCTATATATGTAGGCGTGACTATGACTGATGACTCTTCTGTAAGGGCACAGTAACTAGTTTCTTGAAAAATGACCATAAAACCTGTCAATTTCTGTGGTATAAATTCTGTCACCATAGCTGATCTCAGGTCACCAGAATAACATCACTGAATATGAATTTGGGAAGAGATGCTAACAAATGGATCTTGTAATCTGGTAGGAACCAGGTCTAGCATAGCTATTTCTATCCAGGAAAGAATTCTTATTCTGTCATTAAAAGCAGGAATATAAACACAAGATTTTAGTTTCAAAAATGCTGTATGCTTCACATACAGAAGGCTGATGTATTAGAAACCATCCGCTCCTTTTAAGTCATTAACTTTCCAGCTGTGGACCTACTCCAATTTGTGATCCTCAGCCCAAACCTATTTAATCAGAAATTCTAGTGCTGAGGCCCAGCGATTCAGAATTGAAAAAGATGACTTTGATATCTGTCATAATTTGAGAATTTTTGCTCTAAGATTGAGATCTTTTGAATATGGTTAATTTTTTTTTTACAATAGGGATTATTTTAGGGTTAAAAGAATAATGGTCATAAGTTCTTGACCAAAGTATAACCATGCTATCAGAGATATTTTCAGGCTTACCTAAACATTGAAAATTCACCTAATGATTGGATATATGAACCTCCTTTTTTTTTTTATGTCAGAAGGGGTAAAATATATGCCAAGAAGATCTGTCAATAGCTTTTTGTAGATTTGAATCATATATAATTATATTAAAATACCTTACTATAGTGATCCTTGACTCTATTTTTATTTTAAACTTAAAATTAGTCTTTAAATTATTAATATAGCTTGATCACATTCACCTTTCCATTATGTCTTCTTGTTCCCATTCCCTTCCTCTTCCCAAATAATTCCCTGTCTACTTTCATGTCTTTAAAAAAAATATTTATCTAGATTTTGCGTATTTGGAAATAGTTCCATGGTATTTGTCTATCTGAATCTGATTTATTTCTCTTAACACAATAGTCTCTAATTTCATCCTTTTTCATGGCTGACAACCTGCTTTTGTGCGTATTTACCACATTTTCTTTATTTATCCGCTGATGGCCTCTAGGTCAATTCCATGTTTTGGCTATTGTAGATAGTTCTGTAATAAACATGAGTGTGCAGGTAACTCTGTTATTCTATGCTAACGTTGATTGCATTTGGTGATATAGCCAGAGTGGTTCAGTTGGATCACAGGGCTCTATTTTTAGTTACTTGAGGAACCTCCTAACTAATTTCCATAGTAATTTTAGTTTGATTTATAAAGCACAAATACTAGTGACTCAAAGGGGTGTTATAAAGATCAGATGATATAACGTGTTTAAGGGATTAAGCTTTGTGTCACTCAGAGTTAAGTCCTAAATTGTTGTTAACTTTCTGATCTACAGAGTGATTTCATCTTTCAGGTTTGAGATGAAGCACGTCATATCAAAGACAACACTTCTGTCCTCCCACCTCTGCCCGCTCCAGATTAGAAGAGACTGAAGTTGATAGGATTTATTCATTAGAAATATCTTTTACCACCTACTGTGTGCTAATAACAGTTTCAAAAGTGTTTTTATTGCTGTGGGTTTTTGTTTTGTTTTGTTTTTGTTTTTTGTGGTTTTGTTGTTGATTGTTTGGTTTTTTGATTTTTACTTTTGAGACAGAGTCCTACTGTCTCTTAGCTATCTAAACCAGGCTCCTGATAAACTCATAGAAATTTATTTGGCTGTGCCTTCTGAGTGCATGATTAAGGGCATGTATCATCATACCCAGCCCACAATTCTCAGTCAGATGGCTATAGTTGTGAACCAGATAAATGTGCTTGTTAGTTTTTGTCAAGTTGATACAAATCTAGACATATCTGGATAGAGGGTATCTTTTGGGGAATTGCCTTCACCGAATTGGCCTGGGAGAATGCCTTTGCATTCTCTTGACTGCTCATTGATGTGGGAGGACCCAGTGCACTGTGGGTGGTGTCATCTCTTGAATTGTGGGTCTGAGTCAGATGAGCAAGGCAGAGGGAGCATTCCAGAAACCATCATTCTCCACAGGAGGTCTCTGCTGCAGTTTTTGCCTCCAGGTTTCTGCCTTCAGTTTCTGTTTTAGCTTTCTTCAATTATGGACAGTGAGCAGAAAGATGAAATAAGTTATTTCCTCTCTAATTTGCTTTTGGTCTTTGAGTTCATTGTAGCAGCAGAAATCAAAGTAAGAGTACAGACAAGATTTTTGCTGTCAAAATGGGGCTAATAGTCTAATGGAGTAAAATCGACAATCGGCTTAGAAAAAGAGAGGGCAAATATTAGCTAGTACTGATGAGTACTATGAAAGTGTATGCTGGAGGATGCAGTTCACAATGGCTGGGAAGTTGTATATCAATGAGTGGTCCACAAAATTATCTCTGGAATGCCACTCTTTATAGAAGGTCAAGAATGATTGGTTTGAAATTTGAAATGTGGGGGAGTGGCTGGTTCTAGCACACAATTGCTAATGGAAATGTCCTAAGGCAAGAAGAAAGCTGAAAATTTCAAAGTGGAGGGGAAGGCAGGAGCACAGTCAGTGGAGAATGAAAGGAAAAGAGCTCAGAGGCTGCAGTTGGAATTGGCACCCTGTGTAGACAAGGCAGGACCATGGTAAAGAGCTCAGAAGAATACAGCTTCATTGGCTTCTGAAGGGTGAGTTTATGCAGGGACATGTTTAAGAAGACCACCCCTACTAACCTTGGAAGAACAGTTTGCAGAAGAACAAAAGGGGAGAGAGAGATCTCAATCAACATGTTTTGGCACAGGTGATGCTGGCTTGGAGCTTGGTGGTCAACATGGGACCTAGACATACACAGATTCTGGCAATAGTTTTGAAACTAATTCAGCAGACCATGTTGACAGTTTGCACTTTGGCCATCTAAGAAAGGGAAATTTGAGTAGTTTGAGTCTCTGGGCATATTTTTTTTTCATTTTCTTTTCTTCTTTTTTTGATATATTTTTAAAAGCAATTGTTTGAGATGGGAAAAACCAAGGAATATTCTGAGTTGTTGCATATATCACAGGCAGAAGAAAATGAGAGAAAAGACAGAGGGATTGAAAAGAAACACAGCATGAAGCACAAAATAAAAAGGAGAAATGCATAATCACAAGAAAGAAAAGAGAAGAAAATGTGTTCGAGTGCTTATGGGAAGTTTAAGACAAAGCACTGAAAGATGTGTTGGCATTTGAAAGCCTTACTCTGAAGATCTTAGTCTGGTGATTAGACTCAGTGGAGAACAGGAAATGCAAATATATGCTGCCAGCCTCTGTAAAGAGAAGGGGCTGAAGGTATTTAGGATCTAGACTCTTGCTTGGGAGGACTGAGAGAATTCCCTTACTTCAGAATTTTATATATATAACATTTTCAGTTTAGTTATTAAACAATAGGTAGCAAAGACAAGCTCCATCTACAGGACAATTTTCCTTGTGGTATACTTTGAAAATCTCTGTAGATGGGCTGAAATATGTAGTGTCTCAGCGTTTTCCATTGGCCCCACTTCTTTTGAGGGACAAGAAACAGAAGCTAGCATCACGTTCAACAGTCAAAACTTCACAGAGCAAATGTAGCATTTCTTCTTCAAAGAGTCCAAATTAAGAAAATATTTTGGGGTTGGAAACTTGGGAGAAATGTGATGTGCTGCTCCCTGTCTGTCCAAGACCAAAAATTCCAAAGAGCTTGGAAAAAACACAACAGAAACCATCCTGCAGCTTTGTTCTTGGTTAACTGTTCTTCCTTCAGGACCAACCTAGGCTCCCAATGTGAAGCCTCCTCCTGTTTTGTTTTTCTTCTTGAGTTTATGAATAATCCCCAAAAGAATAAAGTAGGAAACTCAAAACAGACATTGATTAAATATCATTTTCCCCATATTTATAATATATCTCTCAAATAGCTATTGGTGAGACATAGGAAGGATTGGAGCCACTTGCTATGTTTTAAAGACTGTCCGTTTTCAGTGGGATTCTCTTAACCTCTGAGCCATCTCTCCAACCCTGTGATGGGATTACCAAATCAGAAATTCATCTCTTTTCTACACCCCCCAAGGGCAGAAAGATATGGCCTTGGGGTGGTTAAGGAGAGATAATTATGGACCTTTGGCAAGAGCTTTGATAGATCATTTCCAATCACTCATGAGCTGTGTGGGTGGGAATTAATTGGACACCATAATGGAATAAACCCATCTCTGGCATCAGAAAAACATAGCCAGTTCAAACATAAGCTGTAGAACTCGAAGAAAAGGCAGCATGTCTGTTCTGTATGTGAGCCCTGCACTGGACAGGATGCATATGCATTCATTACTGTACTGAGAATTGAGAAGAGCTGCTTTCATTTTGATTCCCACCTCTGTGCAGTCTTGTAGCTGGATGAAGTGGATGATAGCGCTTCCCTCTATTACTCTGTTTATTGACTGATTTTTTGTGGAATCCTAGAAATTTCCTGTAGAAGGATAATAATTGAACTGGAATGTATCTGGCAGGGAAGAAGGTTATAGCCGCAGCCAAGCTTTAGGGAGGGACTCTGGGGACCCCAACAAGTAAAGAAGGAAATGGTGGGAGGAGCACACACTGTAACAGGGTCTGCATTGTTGTTGCAGTGGGGTTTAACACCAAGGCTGCTGGGTTGCTTTGAGAGTGTTTATGAATCTTCAGGAGAAAAAGTGAAGCCCTGCAAACTGGAAGAGGGCACTTGCATATCCGAATTTACGTGGTCCAATAAAACTGGTGTGTGGTAAGAATGTGCTATACACTGTCTGATGTCGTATTAACAGAACACTTATGGCACTTGAAATAAAAATGTTATAATCGGTGCACTGAATTTAAAGTGTTTTAAAACTTAAATTTGTTGTGTTAAACATTTTAATTAAGTTTATTAAATGTATCTAAATTTAATTCAGTTTAACTCAAGTGGCCACATGGGTTTAGTGCCTATCACAGCTAAATGCTTCAGCATTTCCAGTACTGTAGGATCCCCACAGGTAGAAGAGCCAAGTAAGGCAGTTCAGCGGTAGGAAGGCTGGGTAGGCAGTGCAGCACCATGGCAAGAGATGTGAGGATGGATGCATCTCAAGTGAGCACATATCTCGTGAGACAGGACATCTATAGGCAGCAGGACATTTAGAATTGGCTGAGCACACACCTTTTGGCTATACTAGAAAGAAATAGCAAGGCTCTTCACTATGCTCAGAATCTATTCTCTTTCTGCAGATGGCAAAGAGGAACTCATGAGACCTCTTCAGGAAGATTCTTCAAACTGTAGTATTGTCTCTCACTTCTACACTCTGCTGGCCAAAGTATGGCTTTCCTTTGAACCCAAATTCAAAGGTTGGGGGTGGGCACTGTGTCCATATTCTGAAAGAGGGATAACTTTGAAAACACAACGGAATGAACAGTTCAGGGAAAAGTGAGGACTTGGGCCTGGAGCTCAATCTGCCGCGGCCCTATGGCAAGCAAGATCTGGACTGCAGACCGCAGTTCTGTCGGCTCCACAGTCTGCTCCTTCCTCCACCCTAAATACTTCACATCCGATCAAAGACAGTTTTACCACCCATGTGACTCCTGTTCTCTGAGACTGATGTTATGTTTCCATCCTTTCAAAAACCTGATATTCTGCTTTTAAAGTTTTGTTATTTATCTCACTGAATGGCTATCATTTTTGTGGTCCTTGGCTACAGTCAATCCACAGGATTTGGCTCTGTCATGGAGTTGGAGGTGTAGTTTCATGAAGGTTCAAAGAATCTGGTCCTCTGCAAATATTTTGTCTTGACCATGGACCATCTCAATCACTTGAACTCAGATTCTGCTGCCAATGGCTTGAGCCCTGCATCTGTCAGAGTCCCTAGGCCTTGGGTTTGAATTTTTTACTTAGAGGTTTCTTGCAGCTGTCCCAGCTAAACACTGCTTTGTTTATTTAATTGATGCACTTAAGATATTACACACAGTACAATTTTCTTGGTAGTGGACAATTCTCTTGATCCCTGTCTCTCTTTATCGCCATATATGTAGGAACACAATCATGATGCTCTTCTCCATCATTCACAACATTCTGCGGTGAGACCCCTGTTCCCACTCCTAGCCTCTTCCAGTAGTTTCCACAAATAGACTCATACTGTGTAGACTTTGATTTTGCATCTGAGAGTAACCTGCACTTATATGTATCAGCAACTCATCACTCTTGGTTCTAAGCAGTATTTCACTGTAAGGGTGTGTCATATTGCTTAGGCTTTCTGGCATTGAGAGACATACACATTCATGTTTGAGTTTTTGACAAACATGAAAAGGCCACTATGAATATTGGTATCTACTTTTATATGAATGAATATTTTACAGGTTACTGAATAGGTACTTCTGATCAGTGTTGCTTAATTTTATGTTAATGTATGTTTAATATCTGAGAAACAGTCAAATTGCTTTCTTCAGTGATCATAGCACATTGCCTTCCTCTCACCAGTGAGTGGCAGCTCAAGAGACTTTGCACTACCACTGTCCTCTCTGTCACCTTTGGATCCCAGACCCCACTCACTTCCTCAGTTTGACTTGTTTGTTACTTTCCATTGGATTAGATTTTTTAAAAAAAGTGAAATAAAAAGCCTCAGGTTTTCTGCCTACATTTGATGGAAAAGGGGAACTGGATTGAATAATAAGAGAACAAGCTGATGAAGCATTTCTCTCTCTGCATCCTGACTATAGACACATGGTGACTGTCTCCTGCTTCTGCTGTCATGCCTTCCCCGATATGATGGCCTAGAACTCTTCAGTCAACAAACTCTTCTTTCCTTAATTTGCTTTTATCTTGTGTTCTGTTACACATATAGGGTAAGTATGGAAATAGTAACTGAATGAGATAAAGGAAGAGGACAAGAAGGGGAGAGAAGGAGGGAAGCAAGGTTAAATAGACAAATGGAGAAAGAAAAAGGGAAATGGAGAAGAATGCAGGGAGGGGAAGAGGAAGGAGCAAGAGGTTAGAAGAAATGGAGAAATGAGGGGAAAACAGGAAAATGAACCAAAAAGCAAAATAGGTTCCTCAATGGTAAAATAAAAACAGTTTTCAAAAAGTGAAAGCATATATGCAGTAATAATAATAATAATCATCATCATAATAATAATAATCACAGATGCATTAAAAATAAGAGCTGAGAAGATAAAATCAAGGGAGGACTAAGCACTGGGTGTGGTAGAGATGGGAGTACTGGAAATGTAGTAGAAAAATGGAAAATGACTAACACAACAACAATAAGAAAAACAGCAAACAAAGCAAGGTTACCAAACGGAGACAGTCATAAATAACATTAGACGAATGTGTGAGGAAGAATAAATACATCTTAAAAGTCCGATACAGTAAAAATTCTGTTAAATGTATAAAGAAAATAGGAGGAAAAAAGAGAAAGGAATGAGGCGTTACAGAGGCTTATTTCTAGGTCTTTCAAAATGGCAGATGTCTGGTTATTTGCACAGGAGCGAGAGCCCATGCCAAATACCACTGATGACGGACACATGTCTTTCTATTGGCTCATTCTGTGGCTGAATCTCCATCGAACAAATGTCCATGCTGGACATATGTTCAAGGTAGACATTCCCCTTTTCCCCTTCCTTTTTGTGTGTGTTGTGTAGGCTGGGAAGACTGTCTCACCCTTCAGAGACCCTTCAGTTCACATCCACTCTACTAGATGTCTTAGCTGACGGGTGTCTTCAAGTATGTTTTGCAGTACGGACTTAATGCACTTCCCCATCCCTTGATTTTGGGATCAATATGGAATCAAACTTCTGGATAAGTTTTGGTAGATTAGAACATTCACTATCCATTGAAGGTAGGGTTCTTTTCTCATGCTCTTTCTAATCTGCTGTATATACTCTTGTTCATCCTATACCTGGCCTTTCTGTTCTCCTAAGCAGCCTCTCTGGGCCTTCCTTTTCCCAGGAGCTGTGACAATCGACACAAGTTTTTCAGCCTATCGATATTGCTTAGTCTTCAGCCTCTAAAGTAGCTGATTTTCTTTAAAATCATGTTATTTTTATTAGTTTATGCTAATTACATAAGACAACTGATTTTATTATGATTTTCTATGTGTGGATAGTGTATGTTGATTTAATTCACCCTTCCATTATCCTCTTTTTTCCCTTTGTACTCCTGGTTGACTTCTTTTCTCTTTCCTAAAAGTCCCCCAGCTGTCTTATTGTCTTAAAAATAAAACCCCAAAACCTAGACTCTACATATAAGCAACAAATGAAACATATTTGCCAGCATTAATCATATTTAACCAGTGCAGTTTCTTTTAGTATTGCCAAATTAAAAGTGTTTCTCTGATATTAAAAATATATTACCCGTAAATTATGTACAAGTCACATAGCTTGGTTTTAAATAATAGATTATCTTTCAATATGACATCTGCCTTCTGCCTTCCCTGGCAGATAACATGACAAAATATAATTGTTTTATGCTGTTGACCTGTCTGTTCAGGGAATCACTCCCAAGCACTACGACTTGCTATGTGGCTTTTCTGGAGGGCAAGTAGACCCAGCATTCATCTGGCTTCCCTACTGAGGTGGCTTCTGAGCTCTTTCCCACTGCCAGGGACCTGTGGGCTGAGGCTGTGTTAGGCTTGCTTCTCTGCATGGAGAATCTTTATTTCTGCTGTTTCTTAGCATCATTTCATTTACTTTGTAGACTTCTGAAGCATTTCTTGTTCTCTTGTTCTGACTCCCTTATCCTCTTCTACGAGATGGCCAATAGCCCACCAACTTATATGACTTTTTTTCTACTCTCTTCCTACTGCCACGTTACAATCCAAATCACCAGAGAACTCGGTCCTCAACTCTATCTGTTTTTATGGGAATTCAGACTTAAACTAGCTTATTCTTGCTTTCTCTCCCTAACTCCCACCTCCTTTTTTATGGCCTACCTTACTGACACTGTAAAATGTTCCACATTTCATGAATCGTGTGCCTGTTTAAGCCTCCATCTGGGTCTCCAGGTCCTGACATGCACTAGCTAGCCCTTCCCTCCCATTGCCTCTGGATGTGCTGCTGCATTTGGCATGGCAGAGCAGGTATGGTTGTAGGGGACACATCCGTGTACCCTCGAATATGTAATAAACGTTTCCAAAGTTTCAGCTTAACATCTGTAAAATGCGGTTAGTAGGTCCTACCGTGGAGAAGGATTAGAGCGTTAAATCACCCATGTGCCTAGCATATATTAGTTACTAGAATAATTAGTTCTCTTGTTTTCATTGTCTGGTGACTTTGAGACCAGGTCCTTTTTCTCTTATGAAAGATCACCCCATAAGGATACACATCTGTTTTTATCCAGGGCATAAGTTTTTCATCATTCTAGGAGTGTCCCATGGTGGGTTTGTGTCACTATTACAATCTTGGTAGGTTACTTCAGTGAAGGAAGTAATTCCTTTCATGTGATAAATAGGAGTGTAAACAAAAGCAATTATAGAACACAATTTCTTTTTTTCTTTTTTCTTTTCTTTCTTTCTTTCTTTCTTTCTTTCTTTCTTTCTTTCTTTCTTTCTTTCTTTCTTTCTTTCTTTCTTTTTTTTTCAAGACAGGGTTTTTCTGTGTAGCCCTGGCTGTCCTAGAACTCACTCTGAAGACCAGGCTGGCCTTGAACTCAGAAATCCGCCTACCTCTGCTTCCCAAGCACTGGGATTAAAGTCGTGTGCCACCACTGTCCGACAAGAACACAATTTCTTAATTGTATGGTGACGTTGAATGAAAGAAGAAAGCTACAAGATGAACACCAGCATCCCATTTCTACTTTGGACTTGAAGTATCATAAAAGGGAGACTCAGGGGGAAAATATAATTTTAGAGGTAAAAGACATATTGGGTTATCCAGTAACCATAGTAATAATACTTAATGTTTAGTAAGCAAATGAAAGAGAGCATGTACCTAGTGGTTTACTGGTGATCCCTTCTCAACAATAAATTATATTGTTATATGGGTCATGATATTATCACACCCATTTTGCAGATAAGGAAATCATGGTAGAATAATTAATCAACATGTCCAAGGTCATATTACTGGTGGGAATCAGACAGAGGAAGTCTTACACCAGAACTTGAATTTAACCCTGTATTTGCTGCTCCTTAGTTTAGCTAGTGTTGACATGGACAATGATGGTTTCCATGACTTCCATGACTCCATAATAAATATAATTAGTTTTTCTTAAATCATGAATGTAAACAATTCTTTAAATTTATTAAACCTTGGATCCTACTTCAGTCTTTCAGAAAGAAATTGCTTGAATCTCTTCCTTGATAGTCTGAGATTTATTCCATCTCCTCTGTATTTTCTTTCCTCTAGAACAAGTATTCTCAAAATCTCTGCTGTCATTTGTATGTTTAGTGTTTCAGGATCACAAAGGGGTTAAGGCACAGGCCTGCTGGTCATTGTGCATGTGAGTTTTTCAGTGCAGTGCTAATCTACATTTCCGTTCTGCCCTGCCTATTCTTGGGCTTGTTCTCAAGGATGGAAAGTTTACAAATGTTGAATGGAAGCAGAAATTCCATACTCTACAGGAAGATATGAAATGCTTGAATAACAATGGACACATCGTAACTTTATAATATTCCCAAATTCTTTTTTAAAAGATTATTGAATATTTCAAACAAAATATTATAAGTATTCTGGAATGTATACATAATAAAACCACAAACAAATGGAAGTGAAATAAAGGTGGAAGAAAAGAACACTCTTGCAACATTTAACTATCTGATATGAAAAGATTTACTATAATTTCTGGTGTATTATGATACATTGTGAATATACATTGTAATCCAAAAACAATCACTAATGAAGGTAGCCAAATAGTAAAACATAGAACATACTGAAAGATAGTTAATTAGTTTAAATGAATCAAAATAAAAATAAAGGAATAAAAAAAATAAGAAATAGAAAAGAAATACAATAATGAAGAGTTTATCTCACAATGAAAGTAACTATATTAAATATTACTGAATATAGGTGAATACTAATATTATAAAAGCTAAGCTTTCAGCATAAAGATGTGGAGTAAATAAATAATAGTATAGCAAGAGATATATCATGAAATGTTTGGAGCCACATAAGTTGAGGACTCCTGCCTTCCTTGAAATAGGAAATATGAGGCATTTACATAGATATCTAAAGCCTTAACATGAGGAGGTAATGTGAGAAAAATGACGTGGGAAAAGGACTGTGCTGGGCACAAATGCATGTGGAAAACATTCCTCCAAGAGATTCCGCAGGCTTGGCAGGTGACCAAAGTAATACTTCCCTTTTTCTACTTTGTAGAGAACTACCAACAGGAAGCAAGTTCAAATGCATGAATGTGGTGATTTTTTTGTTACCTCCTCCATGATAGTTCTTCACCTTCATTGTAAATTTTGGCTGTGAGCTCAGGAGCAATCAAATGAGTCAAGCACCATTTTCTTCCTCTGGCTGGGGTTTGGTGATCAATTTCACTGGAGGACACCTTTTCTTCATCCACTATATTTTCTTTCCCTTAGTTTCCATGAAACTATCCAGCAACCAAGACAGAATACAACAGGTAATGGAATATAACATGATAACAGAATATAGAAACAGGAATGAGCTGCTGGTATGGTTATTGTTCAAGTTCTGCCAGTGGATGTCAGGGTGTTAGAGTAAAGTATGATGCTGTCATGTCTCTATTCGTGATGTCTTTCTCTGGGACTGTTGTTTGCTAGGAAGTAAGGGTTTCAAGTGGCAAGCTATTTTATAAACACACAAGAATACATACTCAACTCTTCAAAAGTTGATATTTATGAGGCCTCTGATAGAAAAGTCTGGAATATTCCTTATCTCCCTCTTGTCTCCTCCTTAGATTTCTACTTATCATTAGGAAATGTTCTTTACATGGATTTACTGCAGAGATGTGATTTCATTGGCAAAATTCATAATTTCAAAACTGTATGTTCACACTATCTCAGGTACAATGGGATTGTTTTCATCCTTGGTGTGGAACAACACTGGGCCAGGGCATAAATTCTGTGATGAGTTGTTTTCCTGGAATAACATTAAAAAAAATAAAATTTGTTTAATTTTCCATCCACATCCTTGAAAAGTTCTTGAGGGTGTCTTTGTCCCCCTTGCCACTCAAAGGGAACAAAGATGTGGATTGAATTGTTTGGTGAGTGTAATTTAGTTAATATTAGGGTTTCTTACAAAGAAGTGATTATCATAGAAAAGGAAGGATAACACACTCGAGAAAGATTCTGGTACATTTTGGCTTTTAGCAGGGCCAGTATAACTCTTTGGCAACAAGAAAAATCAAAAGAGAGAAAAAGTGAATTCTTGATGTACAAATAGTGGAAAATATGCATGAAGTAAATGAAGTAAAGGGCAGTTTCCACTGTTGTGTGTGATTCTTTTAGCCAGCCACCCAGAAGTATCACAGCCTGCTGTGGTGGGTAGGGGGAAGAGCTAAAATGTAAGAGACTGCTCTTAGGTACCACCCGATATTGAGGAATAAGGCATTGCTTCAAGTGCTGTGGATTTAGTGGTTTATTGACCATCTGGACTGTGTGTGCCTTGCAGCCTTGTGAATTAAACCTAAAGGGAGCTCTCACATCTTTGACTTAGATCTGACCTTTGGGTGTTGCTTTCCTGCCTGACTCAGGCTCCAGGGGAAAAGAAAATACAGTAAGAAAGCAACCTCTCCTTTTGTTAGGAAATAGTCTGTACTGCTCTTGGATGATGCTACTGCTCTGGCTGTTTCCCCCTTCCAGTGAGAGGCCTTCACAGACAATTTCTGCTCAGGCTTGGCAACCAGGATGCTCCATTCTGGATTCCTCCCTCTTGGTTTTGGGGGTGAAACTGAGAGTTTCCAGCTTTCCCACACAGTACCAGAGAACCTCCTCTATTACAAACTACCATCTCCTTCTCCTGATACACAGATCCACGTCAGGAAGGGCTCTTCACTGACTTTTTGATGATGCTACTTGCTTGCAACTGAGTGAGATACTCAGTGGTCAGGAGCAGAAGCAAGTATACTTGATGGATTCTCCTTTGTCTATTTTTGCTAAGGTCATAAATAACATAACACTTTCTCTCCCACTCTTATCCTATTTAATTGATTTTATTATTTTAGACTGCTAGCTCTTACTACTCGTTACAATATGTTCTATACATATTTTAAAAATAAACTCGCCTCTAAGGTTCTAAAGCTTTCTTGAACTAAACAAGAATCCAACCCTGAAATTTGATATGAGGATCCTAGATAGTTCATTGAAATAATGTTATGTATTTCTCAACTTAAATTTTTAAAAAATTATTTCTTTTCAACATGCTTTAGTTACATGAATTAATTTGTTTCTCTTCAGCCCCCTACCATATTGTACATTGCTCAAGGGCTTCTTCCCTCTGTCTTCTCTCACCTGCAGCTTTGCTTTTATTTATTTGTTTATTTATTTATTATTTTTTATTTCTTATTTTTTGGCTTTTCGAGAGAGGGTTTCTCTGTATAGCTCTGGCTGTCCTGGAACTCACTCGGTAGATCAGGTTAGCCTCGAACTCAGAAATCTGTCTGTCTCTGCCTCCCAAGTGCTGGGATTAAAGGCGTGAGCCACCACTGCCCGGTTATTTAATTTTTAATATAAATTCTATTTTCAAAAATTAAACCTAATTCCACCATTTTATCCCTTTCTTTTCCTTCTCCATTTCCTCCCAAGTATTTTCCTTTGATACCTTTCAAATTTATGGCCTTGTTTTCTTTTTGTGTGTTGCATAAATATAAAATATAACCTGCTGAGGCTGTTTGATGTTCCTTGTATGAGTAGAGCTTCAGGGTTGACCAATTGGTATTGGATAAACAATTACGGGGCTCTTCTCTGGAGAAGACAGTCTTTCAGCTTTCAGCATTCCTTGGCTGCTTATAGTTCTCATGAGGGTTTCATGATATTTCCCATGATTACATTAGCATATCTATTGGTGCTGTGCTTGTTCGGGTCTTTTCTGACAGTCATATTGTTTATATATGTGAGAAAAGCTTCCCTGTCATTTCTAGAAGATACAGTATTAGAGTAGATATTCTGATTCTCTGGCTCTGACAACATCTCTAGCCTTTCTTCTAAGTTGTTCCCCTTAGGGGCAGGAGTTATGCTATCGATGTTTCCATTTCAAATTAAATTCTACAAGAATTATTGAGACTACAAACCACTTCCAAAATAAACATATCACATGTTCAGACTTTAATGAGCATAAAATTTATGTGAAAATACAAAATAAGCACATTTAGAATATGACTTCTGTGTTTTCTACTATATGAGACATAGTGTCTGCTTGTCACCACTTGCTGGGCAAGTTCATGCCTTCACTGGTATTAGAGCCTGCTTCCTTGAGATTCTGGCATAAAACAAAGACTAGTTAAGACCAGCATCATGGTCTAAACAGCTCTTGAATTATTGGACTTACTGTAAGAGGTAGCCACTGTTGGAATAGTCAGACTTCTGCCTATATAAGCCACTCTAATAAGTCGCACATGTAAATTCATTCTAGTATTTTTCATTAGAGTACCCTGAAAATACACATATCTACACACCGTTATACATATAGATTACATTTTTAAATTGATTTAATAAATAGAATCTCTAGACAAATCAGTTTAAAGTCCCTCTAACTTTTAGATTTATATATATTCATGTTAATCACACCAACACACATAACACATATATATTATATATGTTCTTTTTCTCTAGAGAACCCTGAGCCTGAGTAATATATGTATCTACACACTGTTATATATACTTACAGATTTATATTGTTACTTTATATTTTTTAATCAATTTAATGTCTCGATCCTCTAGGCACATCAATTAAAAGTTTGTCCTAATAATTTTTATTATTTTGATGCACATATTTCTGGAATTTCATTATTATGAATGATGATTACTTCCTTTTAAAAACATGTTATTTATCATATACAGTAATTTATTTCTGTTCTTATTTTCATAAGAAATATGAAAACTTAAAAATTGATCCAAATATACAAAAAAAACCAATGATACCCATTTATATACCTGCCATGGATTTTACTCCATTTTTCATGTTCATTTACATAAAACATAAAGCATTAGAGAGAATATAATGCTCAGTATTTCCCTTTGGTATTGCTCTTCTTGTTGCAATCCAGAAGATGTATATTGCTTTTCTTCACCCCATTTTAATATGCTTGTGTATAATTGTGCTGTTAATTTAAATGTCTTTCTTGTTTTGGAATTATGCATAGATTTCAAGGAATGTAGTATCTGAAGCAATCTTTTATTCAGTCTGTTTCAGAGAGGCCTAATTAAATGATGGAATAGAGAGCTACACTATTTTAAAAGTTATATAGGATTTTAATATTTGAAAATACCAAGTGTTATTCAACATCCTCTTTCTTTTATCTAATTTTCCCTATATTAAATAATTTTACATTGGAAACTCTTGGACCTGTCTGTTTGTATATTATATAAAATTTTCCCTAGAATGAATGCCCAGGAGTAGAATTTCTTAGTCATGCAGTATAGAGATTGGTTATCAAGTCTTTTAGGTACTTCCAAATTAGTCTTGAAAATAATCTGACCAAGTTAAACTCCCACCAGGAGTTTACAAAACTTCAGTTTTTTCTGCATTCTTTTTTTAAACAAATAGTTTCAGATTTTAAATGTTAGTTGGTCTGAGGTATGAGGTGGCATTACCATATTGTTCAATTCATAGGTCTCAGGAGGTTTATTTTAGAGCTAGAGGTATTTTTTCTTTTTAATGTCTTTCCCAAAGATGTTATATTTTAGTTATTCTTTCTGTTAGTTACATTAATTGACTTGAATTAGTGAATTAAAATTGACTATTAACGTTTGTGAGTTTTTCATAGGTAAGACATTTCCGTACTTTCTCTTTAGGCTTATTGCTTGGGTTTTGGTATTAGTTGTGTTATTTCTCTCAAAAAAAGAAAAAAAATGTCTAGTCTAGAGTATGTTACGTGTTGTATAAGATATAGTCTTTTTCAGGAAGGTGTGGGAATTTCATCTTTGAACCAGCTGACTTAAATTTTACTGGATTGTAGATAGTAAAGTTGGAAGTGATAATTTCTTTCTTGGTTATTTATATTGGGTTTCCTCCAGTTTATATATATATACATACACACACACACACACATACATACCTTTGTCTCCTTTTCTATAATATTCACCAGCATCTCCAGGTGTTACTCTCAGTGGAAGTCAGATATGTTCATGATCATCCAGATGGTACAAGGTGAGTATAACTTGACAAAATAGAGAATAACTGATATGCAAACAAAGGATCTGAATAAACAGGAAAGTTCACTAGAGGCCAGTAAGCATACAGAAAGGTGCTTTGCCTTATCATTCATTAGGAAATGCAAATCAAAAGCACACAGAGTTATCACTTCACACCCCGGATGGCTGTAATCACAGAGATATCAGTCTCTGTTGCCTAGGTTTGGAGAAGTTGGCACCCCCAAGCTTCCCTGGGAGGAATGTGAAATGCTGTGTGGTGAATTTTGAAAGACAGTACTATGTACTCCAGGAACTCCGTGTATAGCCATATCCCACAAAGAATCCAAACATAGCCTCACACAGAAAATCTGAACACAAGTGTTTATAGTTCTATTATTTACAGTAGCTCAAAAATGAAAACACACAGAATGCCCACCAACTGAATAGATAAGTCACATATGGTATGACCACATAATTGATTATTATTCAGCCATAAAAGTAAATGAAATACTGATTTGTGGTACAGAATGCATGAGTGCTATGTTAAGTGACAGAAGCCTGCAATGATCCCTCCATACACATATTGTATGACTTACATGAAATGTCTAGAAGAGTCATATCAACTGTGGTTTCCAAAAGCCAATGGAGGGAGAATCAGGAGTGACTGCTAATGTGATGAGGTTTCATTTGGGGGGTGTGTGAAGAAAATGTCCTAAAATTAAATAATGATGGTTATGCAACACTAGAAATATACTAGAAGTATGTTTGTATACTAGTATAGAATTATAAATATGTTAGCATTCAGATATGAGTATATGGTTACTAATTAGCATCATGTACTAACATTACTAGTAAAACTATGTCAGTAACATTCAGACCATATAGTCACACTGCTTGGAGTAATTTCTGAGGTCAACAGTTTCAAACTTGATTCAATTCCAGTGCTCTGGGATCTTTGTATGAGGTTGATTCTTCTTTAAACTGGGGTTTTAATTTTTGGCCAGTTTTAATACCTAGGAAAAACTACTATTTTTATTGACCTGAATTTTCTTCCTTTACCCAGTATTCCATTGATTCTTATGCTAAGGTAATGGATGAAACAAAGAAGGAAGTCTGTTGGCCCTCTTCACCATTTCTACCTTTACATAGTTACAACTACTGCCAGTGTCTTCTATGTCCAAAACTTGTCCCCCCCTCCAAAACTTGATGTGGAAATGGTAGCCTTTCCAGAGTCCACATTTTATCTCTTCCTCTTTAGCTGTTTCCATAGTTAAAGGAACAAACAAGCAATTGCAGGCAGTTACACTGATTGTGAAAGAAAAAACATTACAGTGGTACAGTGAGCCCTGTGATAAGTCACATTTTGGGTGAAATTGTAAAGATCATATAATGCCAGAGAGTGAAGTTTTTCTTCTTTAGTGTTTTGGTTGGAATTTATTCATTGAGCAAAGTGATAGTTTTTCTAATTATATCTTTATCTAAGTGTATGCCACATTTGACCGCATTTACCCCATTACTCTTTCCAGTCCCATTCCTTGCCAGTTCTCTTCATTTTCCCAAATAGTTAGTTCCCCTCTATATTCATGTCATATTGTCATCTATTTATTATCTGTCTGCCTGTCTGTCTATCTATCTATCTATCTATCTATCTATCTATCTATCTATCTATCTATCTATCTATCTTCTATCCTTTCGATCCAAAATGGTTCTAAATATAAGAGGAAATGTGCTACTTCTCTTTCTAGGTCTCTTATTTCACTTAATATAATGATATTCAGTTCCACTTATTTTCTCCAAATGACTTTATTACTTTCTTTGCTTCACATATCCTCCTTAGATAAAGTCTACGTAGAGCACAGGAAGATAAAGCATTAATCTAATCATTACTTTGTGTGCCAGTATAAACTTTATCCCTACCGTTACTGATTATGATTGACAGTAAAACTGAATCTTCAACTGAAGGCCTGAGTTTGAATCCCACATCCCAGCCATGTCTCAGTTTTCCTATCTATGAAATGAGAATTATAAAGGTTATTGTTTCCTAGGGGTTATTATAAAGTTTAATAGTCATATGGACACATATTACATGCTGTTCACAAATAGAGAGGCAGGATGAGAACAACCAAAAATGGGTAAGCCAGTAATGGGGACTGGGAGAGATAGATAGATAGATAGATAGATAGATAGATAGATAGATAGATAGGGGGAGGGAGGGAGGGAGGGAGGGAGGAAGGGAGGGAGGGAAGAAGAGAGGGAAGAAGAGGGGAAAGAGGAGAGAGAGAGAGAGAGAGGAGGGGGAGGGGGAGAGGGAGAGGGAAGAGAGGGAAGAGAGAGAAGAGAGAGAAGAGGAGAAGAGAGGAGAGGAGAGGAGAGGAGAGGAGAGGAGAGGAGAGGAGAGGAGAGGAGAGGAGAGGAGAGGAGAGGAGTTCCTGACAGGTTCCACTGCTAAGTCTGCTCACAGTGCTATGAGACAGGGTTTGAGCCCCAGCCTTTCTTGGACAGGCCTGACTTTCTTCAGCTAATCCTTTACTCAGACCTGTTGTTAACTGGTAGAAGCTTTGGCTTAATTGGTACTCAGAGTGAAACCATTCCTTCCTTAATCTGCCCATGGCTTCTGCTGACCTAGATTTCTTGTTTCTACAATTCCTCTTCCAGTTTTTCCAGCAGGGAGGCCACATAGCAAAACTGAGGAGGGTGTGGTTCAAGGAGGCAGCTGTAACATCTCAAAACCTCCTTAATCCACAAAGAAGTCCCTGACTGCTCTGATTATCTCCAGATCCCCCTCCACAGGGGGCAGATGGAAGCTCCATTTTCCCAGTTCCACTTGAAGGCCTCTTAGATGGGACTCAGCTTCCCTGGCCTTCTAAGGCACACAGCTTCAGGTGAGCACACTAGAAAGTCTCTTTGCAGTTTTATTTGTTTTGATTGCTCTATGTTCCCCCAAACAAGTCAGAAATGAGTCATCCATTCATTCATTGGTGCATTCATTTATTTGGAAAGTCTTCATTGACTACCACATACTGTATTTGGCTCAGAGCTGAGAGTGGATGCAATTGAAACCCAGACAGACAGTGCTCCTCTCTTCGTTGGGTGAGGTTGACCATGGCACTTGACTTTGAAGCAAGCAGCAAGGATAGCTCTTAAATATATGTCCAGAGTGATCTGGTGAGTAAAGATGTTTAAGGAACTGGAAAGGAGGAAGAAATTGGGAAGGAGGTGGGAGAACAGATAATGGGTACTTTGGAAAGATCCAAGGGGAGCGGTAGTCATATAGCTTTGTCTAGAAGGATGTGATGGAATTTTAAATGTTCTTAATAGCCATATAAAAGAAACTAAAAAAAATCAGGTGAATTATATTACTTTAATTTAGCCTCATATATCCAAAATATCATCACTTTAAGCATGTAAACTTGACTCCCTTTCTTGATAACTCCATTCCAATTTGGGTGCTAACGTTTTCTCAGGTGTTAAAATTTGATGGTTGAACCAAGTTGTTTCAAACATAATTAGAAATGTTAGTAATTATTAAAAATAATTAGTGACAACAACTACTAGTTTTGAAAAATGAAAATGAAATTCAATAAAAATGTAGTTGCTTGGTTTTATTGGCTCTATTTCAAGCATGCCATAGTTACCAGTTATTTGTGCCTACTGCATGCAACACAGCAGATCTGGAGTTTCCAAGGAGTTTCTAGGCTAGGATTTTTTTCCAAGTATTACATGGAATTTGGCATCAAGAAAGTGAGTGAGATCACGTAGAAGATTATGTACATCTTTGTGTACATTTCTGAGACTTTGGCCCTTGCTTTAAAAGGGCCATTTTAGATTTGGGCATGTAGTTAATTAGACCATCTCCTGCCACTATTTGGGATTGAGGCCTTTGAGATTGACAACAAGATGTGTGGTTAGGGGTCTCTAGATGTTTCCCAGATGTTTGAAGCACTCCTGATCCCCTTGGGGTGTGATCTGAATTCATTTGGCAAAAGCCTTACCTGAGGCCTGCCAAAGACCACAGTCTCCAGGGGCTCCTTTAGCTTAGAAGTATCTGTCCTGGGCCTCTAGGGTAAACATGGCTGTTTCTCAGTTGCAGTTAATCGATCTGGACATACTGACTCGCCACTGCTGGCTGCAAAAGCTCTTCATACTGGGCCTTGCTAATAAATGAGCGGTGGCATGCCATCTTTTTATCTAAATAATTACAAGTGTCCTTATTAAAGAAATTAGATACATACAATTATCTATCCCCTGTGACAGCTGATTTTCACCCTGAGACTTTTGTCTTTTCTTTATTTTTGACAGGTTCATACATATATACAATGTATTCTAATTATAGTCATCCCCACAACCCTCTATTGTCCCCCTTCTTTTCCCTCTGAACTGAACTGCTTCCTACTTAGGGTTCAAGAGACTATAGAATTTGATAATGTGACATCCACCCTGCTCCAGTAAACATTGAAAGTTATTAGCTCATTAAGAAGAAACGGGGGCTCCTGGTCATGTCTTGTATCTGTGGTGGAAAATTTGAGTACGCTGTTGTAGAAGTTGGGCCCAGTTTTTCCTCCCAACCTTATGCACTCAGAAATAAGACTCAGACTCAAACTATATTTACAAATACCTTGGAAATATAGCTAAGCTCTACTCTGACTAGATCATAACTAAAATAATCCAATTATTTTACATTCTGCCACATGGCTGGTTACCTGTGCTTAGGTACCATGCATCTGTCTTTGCACATTTTCCTGGTGAGTCTTCTGCCTCACTCTATTCCAGAATCTTTTCTCTCCTCCTGGATGTCCCACCTCTATTTCCTGCCTAAGTCATTGGCTATAGGCTTTCTAATTGACAAGTGTCATGTCCATAAAATATACAAGGTATTCTCTCTACACCCTGTCTTTTGTAGGGATCCATAACTACTGTAAGTTCATGGTTGCCATGTGATATCATGAAAGCAGCTTCCAGGGACAGTCTTCCCTGGCATACTACTCTTAAATTATTTCCACCCTCTCTTCTATGATGTTGGGTATGGTGGGAGACTGGTTATGATATACACATTGTATATGAGAACACATATCACAACATAAATATGATATATGTTAACAGTGAGCACTCATTCGCCACTTATTCTCAGCACTCTGATCACATGACTCTGCATAGTCATTGTTCTCTGCAAAAAGAACCTTCTTCGTTCCAACCTAAGAGTCATCAGTCTTTGGGGAGAAACAAATATTCAGAAGCTGACCACATGAACTCCAGGTCTGTCTGAAGCCTGGATGAAATAGAAATAGGCACAGGATCTATCTGTTCAGTGTCCCTCAGAAAGACAGATTTTTATTAGGAAGTAGGAAGCATAGGTAACTTTTAAATAAATATTAACTGAGCATCCTCTGTGAGGGGGCACTTTAGGCAACATAACGACAAGACATTCTAATCAGAGAAAACATAAATATTCAGAAGGCAGTTTGGCATGTTTGCACAGGGAAACAATGGTAGTGTATATTCCCCTCCCGTGCTCTCTCGGGCCATATGCTTTTGACTGGGTTTACAGAATCAGCCGTGTGTTCCCTCCCATGGAGTCTGTCTCAATTCCAATCACAAAGTGGTTAGATAGTCTCATAAGCTTTCCATGTTTTATATTACCATGATATGGTATGCCATTTAATTGGAGCTCACTTACAGCTTCAGAGGTTTAGTCCATTGTCCACATGGCAGAGAGCATGGTGGCAGGTACGTAGACATGGTGCTGGAGATGTTGAGATTCCTAGATCACCTAGATCCTACACCTAGTGGCAGCATGAAGGACAGAGCCACTAGACCCGGCCGAGGATCCGAGGATCTGAAACCTCACAACCTCCTTAACCCCTAGTGATACCTTTTCTCCAACAAAGCCACATCACCCCAACAAGGCCACACCTTCTAAACTCTTTGAAGTAGCACCATTCCCCTAATGACCAAGCACTCATATATATGAACCTATTCCTATTAAAACCACTGCAGTTGTAGTTTAAATTGCTAGAGAATTCATTCATCCCTTTACGTATTCTTTCATTCATATGCTAGGCTATGAATTCCTAGACATCATTCATGGAAGGATTTTACATACATCAGGCACTTATCCAAGTACTTAATCAGTTCACTTAATCCTTTCAATAACCTGATTAATCTGGCACTATAAGAAATTAATTAACTGGCTTCACATAGATTATGAAAGATGATCAGAGAGTCAGAATTGAGTCTGTCTGATTCCAGAACCTTGTGACTTTACTGTTAGATTTACAAATCTAGGTCCTAAAAGACAGTCAGTGAACATTCAATTAAAAATACATAGGACATATTTCAGAGAGTGCAAAGGGATATTATTAGACAATGAGATTAGCCAACTAGGAGGTTGCATTATGCATATGTGCTTCCTCCCTCAGGGTGTCCAGACACCTCTGTACTCTGGCATGGAAAACTCTGGGAATGTGTGGGGTCCTCAGGATCCTGGTCCAGCTGAGAGTTAGTTTGACAAATTAGGGGGTCTTCTCTGAGGAAAGCCTTCTAGGATTTTAATGAAACAGCTTTCTTCAGCAATCTTAGCTTATGCACAAACCTTTATTCAGGATGGATAAGGGCTATATATGAACCTTGAAGAGTGAGAAGGGGTTTTCAGTGTGATTGTAAATCGTTGGCTGGAGTTTAAAGTACTGTGCATGCCTCATTTGTATAGAGAGGCATTCCAAGAGACTCAGGTACTTGGCTGGCCAGATTCTTATCAGGGAAGAAGGAAGTTGAACTTGTAGATATAGCAAGGACTTTGTGACATTCATCAGGTAGAGGTTTGGGGGGTCAGGCTCCTCAGATCAGGTAGAGAAGAGGAAGCCCCACTAAGAAACGGGAGTCCTCCAGAGGACCTATCTGGACATGGTAGACTGCCACCTTAAGTAGTGAGGTGTAACAGGAGGTGGGTGTAGTGTAGTGATTGCTTTCCCTGGATCTTCAGGTCCTACTACTTAAATAAGATGATAGTCGAAGCATCGTATAAATGATAATGAAGAACAAGGCAGATGGGAAGATCTTAGGTAAGAGTTCTTCCAAGGAGAGGGGTAGTTAAAGGAAGTTCTGAAGGTGGATCTAGTAAAATGGGCTATGTCTTAGATTCCCTTTGCTGGACCAAGATACCACCACTTCGCCCTGGTGAGCCATACCTACTCTCTGTTCACGTTCACATTTGCCTTCCACTAGAGGAGAAGGTCTGAGATTAAATCTACTTTCAGGAGGAGGTATAAGATGCTGGGAGGTTCTGCCAGTGCATGACAAATATAGAGGGGGACACTCTTAGCCAGCCATTGAACTGAGCACAGGGTCCCCAATGGAGGAGCTAGAGAAAGGACCCAAGGAACTGAGGGGTTTGCAGCGCCATAGGAGAAACAACACGAGCCACCTAGTAGCCCAAGGGCTCTCAGGGACTTAACCATCAACCAGAGTACACATGGCTCCAGATGCATAGGCAGCAGAGGATGGTCTTGTTGGATATCAAAGGAAGGAGAGGCCCTTGGTCCCGAGAAGGCTCAATGCTGCAGTGTAGGGGAATACCGGGACAGAAAAGCAGGAATGGGTTGATTGGTGAACAGGGGGATGGTGGATGGGTTATGGAATTTTCAGGGGGCGGGGCAAAAACCAGGAAAGGGGACAACATTTGAAATGTAAATAAAGAATTTATCTAATTAAAAAAAAGATAGAAAATAAAAAAGAAAGAAGATAGAAAAGAAAAGATGCCAGTCTCTTGCTTCAGTTAGGGCCAATGAGACTAACAGGTTGAGCATGGTCTTTAGTAGGGACTTTTACTCCTCTCTCTCTCTCTCTCTCTCTCTCTCTCCTCTGCTCTCCCCTTAACTGTCTCACTTGCTTGTTTTTAAAAGCCTTATTTCAACAAACTACACATAAAGAAGAATCCCTGTTAGAGGCTCAGCCGCTGGAAACACCCTATGATAGGGGGAAAAATGTTGATATCTTGAGAAAACAATGTAAGGATCATTAGCATGGCTGAAGTAGAACAGGTGTAAGAGTGTGGGATAAAGATGATGAGGGGAGATGGGGACAGCCTAAAATATTCTGTGGGCTGGATAAAATGCTTTTCTCTATTCAAAGACAATGGGAACTCTTTCTGGAGTGATTTGCAAACAAGAATGTTTTCTCCAGCTCTAATGTGAGGAATGGACAGTAAGGGAAAGGAAGGTGAGAACAGTAACCCAACTGGCCATTAACTTTTACATACCCAGAAAAATATGATAGCGAATTGACTTAAAATGGTCTTGGAGGCTGAGGCAGAAGCTTGATTGGGGAGATAGGGAAGAGGTGGAGCTACAGTGTCCTGATAAATTGGTAAGGCATAGCTAAGAAGTGCATTAGTAGGTAGTTAGATAGAAGGCTGAGTAATGCTTGCTTCACTCTGTGTCCTGGAATTTCTCAGATGTGTGCTCTCTCTTAATCCCTATGTCTTTGCTGGCAGATGTACTTGAAATGGCAAACAGTTTTGATTGAAAATGGCACACAGTTGTTGTTAGGGGACAGCAATAGCAACCTCTGATGGTGTAGACTCAGGGCCTTTTGCTTCTTCTGCTCCTTATATCTTATGTTTCTCTAACAGCTGTGGCGTGGCTTTGATTAGATAGTCCATTTAATCTGGGAGAAGACCATCTCATAGCTCTCCCTGTTCTTTTTGGCAGGCTGTTTGGTGCATGGCTTATTTCCATAGCAGTACCTAGATTAAGCCAAGGCCAGGGAACTACATTAGCATGGGATGGGGGGCGGGGAGGAGGGCAGCACTCAATTGGCCAAGCAGATGTGAGTGGGAAGGCAAGTGTGGAGTGACAGTGTGAGAATGATTACTCTTCTTTCTGAAGGCTTGCTGGAATATGGAACAGATTAGGAGACTCGGAAGCTGTGATTGCTGCAGGTCATGCCTAGAAGGTGGTGAGCATCCCAAGGGTACAGGCCTCCCTGATTTCAGGGCGAGGTTTGGAATGAGCTGGAGGCCCTGAATGGGAATCTTAGGCTCCTGGTGGAAGAAGGGAGCTTTCTTTAATTCTCCTTTGTTCAAGGAAGCTATGTTTTCCTCTGGTGGGAGGGTAGGACAAATATATGGCCAAACTTTTATTAACTCTTCCTCACTTTCCTAAAGTGGGGAAGGAAATGGCAATAGCGGAGACTTACAGTAGTGCATCACTCACCGAGTTCCTAGGGACTTGGAGATACATGATTAGGAAAGCAGACCCAGGCATTCAGACTAAGGAAAGTAACTCTAAATCCTAGGGAGCGATACTTAACAGACACAAATAATTGGAGGGACAGAATACACACGATACACACGTGTCTTTTAATTGATGGAAGGAAAGCATTTACAATGTGAACAATAAGTGGAAAAGAGGTCACAACTTTTCTTGATCCACAGTGCCCAAGCCAGACACCTCATCACTTCCTGCTTCATATAACACCATTGTGCCTTGAGTTGAAGCCAAAGTAAGTACTTAGTTTTATATCATTAGGTGTGCAAGCAATGTTTATCTAATTTTAGGAAGTGTCAGTGTCTGTTATCAACGTCATGCAGTGTGATTTTTTTTAAGAGGACCAAGAGGCACACATACAGCGCCAAACATAGAGGGAGTACACTGTTGCTAGCAAAAAATAACTGTCCTCTGCCTCCCGCTTTTGCTCGAAGCAGGTAAAAACCTTGATAACCCAGTACACGACCCCTGCTAGAAGTATATTAGGAGCTCCTTAAAAGCTTCTAATCAAGGTTCCTTGTCATTCAGATACTATTAGTTAGTTCTAGAAGAGCCAGTGTGCCACATCTGTAAAAAAGGCAAAAGATGTTAGGCTGAGGTACATAGCACATGTTGGAGATGTAGTCTGAAATTTATGGATGACTCCAGAATTCAAATATAGCACTGGGGAAGGTGGTGAGGATAGGAGCCAATGAGAAAACCCATGGATTACTGAGAGCAAGGTGAGCAGAGAGCAGGCAAGTATGATATTGTGGGAATAACTTTTGTTCAGTAATAAATGAAGGATAGGTAAAACACTACAGGACACTTTAAATAAACAGTACAAAATGTTGGAATAAACCCAACATCACTAAAAGAGGGAAGGAAGGTTTCATCTTGAGAAAGGAGTGTTTCTGGGTGGGTGGCCATCAGTTTGCTCAGCTTTTGAAAGGAGTTTTGTAGTTGTGAGAAATAAGATTTGGATTTTAATGAATGTGATGCTACAAGTTCGTAATTTTAGGGGTATTCATGTTTGTATTGGGGTGGCTGAGACAGGAGGATTGCAGGTTTTAGGCTAGCCTGAGATGCATGGCATGATTCTTTCTCAAAACAATAACAACAGTAACAGAAACAATAAAAAATAAACAGAGAAAACCAATCTGGAAACAGCAACAAAAACCCAAACAAACAAACAAAAAAGTAAAACCAACCAACCAACCAAGCAAAGAACCAGCAGCCAAATGTCATTCTTCTGCATGTGGCCATTCAACTGTCCTTAGACCATTGATGATAAACAATTAATTGAAAATGTATGGATTCAATTCTGAGCTTTTCTCTTTCATTGGTCAATCTGGGAGGTCTGTTCACTGTAAGTAACAACTATGCAGAAAATTAAAGGATGATGCAAAGAAACTTAGGGAAATACCCTGAGTGCTCATGGATTGAATCGATTAACACTGTTAAAATATCTGTAGTACCTAGAATGACCCATAGAATTAGTGCAATCCCTATCAAAATTCCAGCCAGTTTTCATAGAAATAAGATATAGTTCTGAAGTTCCTGGAACCACAACCTCCCTAAATGTCCAAGACAATTCAGAATAGAAGAAACCAAGCTGAATGCATTACAGGGAAGTCACACTGTATTTATTTAGTAGTCTCTAAAAAGAAAAATTTTAACTCTATTTTAAAAATAAAAAACTTTTGAGGCAGATCCTTATTATATTACACAGGCTGCTTAGATAGTCTAACTAGATAACTTAAGACTGGCCTTGAATTTGAAATATCCTGGCCTCAGCCTCTAGGATTTTAAGTGTGTACCACCAGATTTGGTCTTTGAAAAGATTGTCAAGTAAGAGAAGAGAAACTGAGAGAAAAAAAAAAGAGTTTCCTGTTGATCTGGTGCCTTATACATTGTGTGATCAATGGTATTCGACAATACTTTGCTCTGTCAAGGGCATACAGAGAAGAGAAAGGGATTAGGAAGAGGCCGGGAGAAAAGGGCAGACAAATGTGAAGTGTGGCTGAGGAGGGACTTTATTGGTGTGAGTGTGTTTGTTTATCTTTGAATGAAAAGATCTGAGGCCATGTTGATGAACTGGACAAGTCACCAGCCGAGTAAAAAGGGAAACCATGGTCTCTGAAGGGGAGGCACAGCATGGTGGGAGGCAGGTGAAGGGGTTAACCTGTCCATGTGGCAGGGAACATTTCTTCCAAGATGAGAGGGAAGGAAGAAAGTTTGGGTGATGATCCAAAGAAAACTGAAGGAGTTTGGGAGGAAACTGTGGGAGTTCTCATCAGATGTTCTTAATTTTCCCAGGGAAGTAGGTGGAGAGGTCATCTCTGTGAGTAAAGAGGCAGGGTAGAAAACAGCTGGAAGAGAATGAAGGCAATGGAGAAGGCTGTGGAGATGCATTCCATGGCAGAGAGTGAAGGCCCCATCGGTGACAAAGATGCGGTGTCAGGATCCCAGGCTCCTGGATACCAAGGTCCACTTTCCATGTTCATTCCAGCCCCTTTGATTGTGCTGCTGGCAGTGGACAGGGGAACATTACCCAATGCAAGGTCATTGAAAGAACTGAAGGGATGGAGACAGCAAAAGGGAACAATAAATTGCTTTGAAATATCTAGTGACCACCACATTGCAGAGTTATCAGGGATTGGTGTGAGAATAGAGAAGGTTGGATGAACAGTCAAGGGTCAAATGGATCTGTGTGGGATACATCTTTAGCGTTTTAGAGGAATGGGGTAACACCATCATGCATTGGATTACCCTGATTCCTCTTGTCACTGATGTGAACCTTAGCCCAAACCTGGTTTGTAGCCTCACCTACCTACATCACCACATCTTAACTCTGACCAATGGTGGTATGTGGAATTTTTCAGGTAATAGGGGTTATTCAACAATTTGGCAATATTGACTGATGAGATAGCTCTATAGTAATAAGTATATAACAAATTCATGTCATCCTTAAAGCAGAATGAAAGTTCTACTGAATTTTAATTTTTTAATGCCTTTTTATCCATGATCTTCATCTTTAATTTGTAGAGAAGTAATTATATTTTCCAGTTTGGTAGAAGAACATCCACACCCTCAAACCCAGATTCCTCCAGTTAAGCACTGAAAATAGTAATGTCCATGGGGACATGAGAATTTCTTAGTTGATAAGCTTCTATCTGCTGCAGTGTGTGAAATGAGTTGTAAATACGCAGGGATGTTTAGCTTGCTGACTAGGCTGGAAAATAAAAAAGATCTGGACCAGCAAGTTTATTGGCAGAGGTAAAAGAGGAACATGGAGCCCTTGTTCAAAAATCACTACTTATTTCATAATTGTGAGGACAGTAAGTGAGGTATGGGGTCTTTAAAGCATAATAGAAGATGTGACAGAGGGCCGACTTAGATAAAGGCTCTAAAAGCAATCTCAGAGTAGGAACAAAATCCGGAAACTTCCCCCAGCCTTCACTATTCCTTGCTTCTCGCTGTGAGCATTTGTTTTGAATTATTGTTTTAAAGTCTAAGTCAGGCTTGTCTTTAAAGTTGAGTCAGCTCCATATGCTACTATTTTGATCTGTAACCACCCTGGGACCTTAGATAGGGAGATGGAGATGACTTGTTATATATGACAGGGTGAGTTGGCCTTGGGTATACCACCCATGGGAATTACAGATAAGCTTCTAGACAAATAATTTTGTTGTTGTTTTGAGACATTCACTGATGTAGTAGCCTAGAACACCATCCGTCTCATGATCCTCCTCCCTCAGTCCCCTTAGTGCTGGGGTTACAGGCATGTGCTAACATGTCTGGACTTAAGAAATTTAAAACTTTTGCCACAAAGTTATTTCTTTCAAAATGACCTGTGAAGTATATATTCTCTGGAAGTGAATGGAGGCTGACCATTCAAATCAACAGAAGATATTGTCATCCTGAGTGAAATAACCAAATCACAAAAGAACACACATGGTATGCACTCACTGATAAGTGGATATTAGTCCAAAAGCTCAAAATAAACATGTTACAATTCACAGACCACAGGAAGCTCAAGAAGAAGGTAGACCAAAGTGGGGGTGATTTGGTTCCTCTGAGAAAGGGAACAAAATAATCACAGGAACAACTATGGAGATAAAGTATGGAGCAGAGACTGAAGGAAAGGCCACCCAGAGACTGTCCTACCTCAGGATTCATCCTATAAACAGTCACCAAACCCTGAAACTACTATGGATGACAAGAAGTGTGTACAGAAAGGAGCCTGTTATGGTTGTCTTTTGGATGGGCCCTGCCAGAGCCTTACAGATACAGAGGTAAATACTAGCAGCCAACCATTGGACTGAGCGCGAGGTTCAAAATAGAGGAGTTGGAAGGCAGACTGCAGGAGATGGGGGGCAGGTTTGCGGCCCCATGGGAAGAACGACAATGTTGGCCAACCATACACCCCAGGGCTCCTAGGGACTAAGTCATCAACCAAGGGTTACACGTGGTTCCAGCCAAAATATTGGCAGAGGAATGCCTTGTCAGGCATCAGTGGGAAGAGAGGTCCTTGGTCCTTTGAAGGCTCAATAGAGGCCCCAGTGTAGGGAAATCTAGTGGGGGTCATGGGAGTGGGTTGGGTGGAGGAGCATATTCTTGGAGGCAGGGGTTGGGAGGATGGGTTGGGGGTTTTCGGGGAGGGGGGAAACCTGGAAGGGGCATAACATTTGAAATGTAAATGAAGAATATATTCAATAAAAAAAAAAGAAGATTCTCATTAACCACTGGGTACAAGTTTCAACTGCAGATAAAAATGAGCTCAACTTTCCATCTTTATTCACTATAGAAAGCCGTTCCTGCTTATCCATTCTGTGATAGAGGTGGTTGATCATAAACCATGTCAATGAAGTATTTGCCGCACTAATTACCTGCTTGACAAATTGTATCTAATTTATAAGGTTTGGAGTGGAGAAAGAATACTCTATCCATGAGAGTATTCATACTTCCCTAGAAAATCTATTAGGAATGTACTGTAGGGATTTGAGATTCAAGGAAGGTATTCAGGGGTTAGAACACCTGGCATTAGCTAAAGATGAAGGAGCTATGTAAATTCAGAGAAAGAAGATAATCCAAGTCAAAAGGAGGGATGGTATGTAGAAAGTTGTAGTCTAGTCCGTGGAGGGCATGCAGAGAGGAGCTAACAGAATATAGCTCGATAAATGATATCCTGTGTTTCTCCTGAGATAGACAAGGTCCAGTCACAATGCAGAACAGGTCCCGGGCTTGTGGTAACCAGTCTTTGGCTAGAATAAACATGATGAGAGGAGGGAAAGAAGGTCCCATGGAAAGGGCCATTAACAGTTCAGTCACTGTGATCTGAAGACTATGTCTATGCATTTCCTATTTTCAGTTTTGAAGGACAAAGTATTCATTCCAGCCTTGTCTCATGCTATGGCATATGCTAGGCAACATTGTAATGCCCCTTTCTCTTGATTTCAATATTAAGTTATACTTTATAGTCAATATGATAGTGATGGATTTCTATGTATGAATCTTCATGTGTGAGCACCATGTGCAGCTTTAGAATACTTATATTCTTTGAGAATGTTCATTTTGAGACCATTTCTGGTTGGTCCAGAGAAAACAAATGTTCTGAGCCCCATTCTGATGGAGTATTTTCTCCTTTATTTGCACTTTCTGTCAGTGGAATAATAAAGTGCATCCTTTTTAGTGTCTAGATTTGTCTGTCCATCTTTCTGTCTAGAGAAAGATGTTCATGTTTTGTGTATAGCTATAGTTTATTCTTTTGTATTACTGAGAACTTTTGTTTGACTGGATCGTGCTTCAGTTTTCTGTTCTCCTGGAAGATATCTGTTGACTTTCTCATTTGGGGGTTACTATGAATAAGGCCACAGTAAACTTTCTTCGATATGTCTTTGCTTGTTTGCTTAGAATCCAACTGGACTTTATTTGACATAAAATGTAATATAGCCACAGGAACAGAAAACTGAAAAATGAAGAAGGAAAGATAACTTATTTATAATTAATAACAGAAAAAGAAGCCATCGAATCAACAAGTAAACAGTTAAGCTCCTTGGTACATTCTTTCTTTGCATACGTTTTTGGAATTCTCATTCTCTGTTGTCCAGTATATGTACCTACTATGCTCTGAGCCATCAAGAAGTGTGAGTGGAAGTAAGCACAGTTCAGAGTCCTCATAGAGACTGCAGGCGTATTGGGTAGTAGGCTAGCTTGGCATTCTATGCAAAGACCCAAACTGTGGCTTCAGTGGCCTGCCTGTTAGCATCCATATTCTGCCAGGTCAGGAGGGCTCTAGTAGTCACTTTTTTCACAAATTCTACTCTTAGTCTTCTCCATGAAGTATGTGGTGAATCCATCCCTCCAGATTTGCAAGCCTTAGCCATCACTGACTCATCTCTTTCTTTTTGCTTATATTCTGTCTGCCAGCACATCCAGTGCAAGATATATCTACAGACTCTTGACTCTAACCATTTTAAATACTTCCACCTTATCAGAAGCCTGCTTCAGACTTTTTTGCCCTCTAACCCTTTCTTCATTTGAAAAGATGCCCTTCAAAGGATAAGCAAGACCATGTTTATACCTGTTCAGGAACCCCCAAACTTTAACCTCTTACTGTAGCTTATAATGTTCTGTGTGGCTGTATTGTTTTCTCTGCTACCTGGAGTTGCTTTCTGTCAGTTGCCCATTCAGCAGCAGTTTAGTTGAGCTTTCTGTATTCTACAAGTTCTTGCTTCTTTTGCATGAAGAGGCATCTTTTCTTCAAATACCTCTGAGTTTAGTGTTCCTTTCTTTAAGTTGGCATGGAATATTGTTTAGTTACTGAAAATATCTTCGAGCATTTTCTTTGGAGCAGTCACTCTTCTTCCCAGAATGCCACGTGGAAGAATGTTACATGAAGTGAAGCACTTATTTTGTATATCTGAGTCTTACAGGCAATTCCTTAGCAAAAGTTCTTCACTCTCTGTCTACAAAGATAAGCAGCATAAGGATGCATAGTTTCTCCCAAATTAGGTTAGGATCTCAAAGAGGTTGCATTTATTTAATTTTAATTTTTTTTATAATTTATCACATTTAGTTTTATAACACTCATATTGCTTAATAAGTATTTTTTTTGGGTTTTGTTGAAGCATTAAAATGTATGTAGTGTAATCCAAACATCTAAGGGATAGTGAAGTTTCTTCTAGAAATACTTAACAATTTTTGTAAACTAATTGCATGACATGTAATCTGGATCAAATGGAACACGGAGTATGATTCAGTTCTCTCATCTATAAGGTAAGGATTATAATTCTTTTATATTTGACTCCAAGTTGAGCTCAGGATGAACTATTGGTATTTAAGGTTTCAGGAGCCTTTTTGTAGAGCATTATTGTAGCCCCCACACAAAGCTGATATAAATGGTGTAAAGTACTGCACAATATAAAAATTATGGCATTGAGATATAGAGCTATCAAGTGTGTATTGTGAGAATGGTTATCTGTGGATGTCTGTGTTGAACATGACTTTTCCCTTAGTTATTTCAGAGTGATATATCTGAGAGCAATATGGTTATCATGTGAAGTCTAATTCTCCAGGAACCTTCTGTTCCATGCCTCTGGTGTTTGCAAAGTGATCACTAACTTCCAGGTGGCCTCCCATTTCGACTTCGGCAATCGGCCAATTCCTTGATTCTATCTCACGATGTAACTTCCAAAGTAAATGTCTATTAAGCCTTTGTGTAAACATTCCAGGCTTGTAGCAGAATCAACCAAACATAAATCATATGCAATGAAAGGGGTGCAGGAAGATGTGTAAGTTTGAAAAATGAAAGAATACTGTGTGGTTTCATTGTGGATCTTTGTCCTCAGTAACCTTGGCTGAGCCTCTCTGGTCTACATCACAGTTCATCATCTAGGTAGTCGTTGTTTTAAAGATTTTAGTGGGCTCTGCCCAAATATAGAGAAAACAAGCTCTCCACGGGAACAGATGTAAAGATGCCTATTTGCAAATGGGCTTAACTGGCACAGTACATAAAATCCTGATTGTCCCATATCCTTGTCACCCACTGTATCTTGTCCACATTAAGGCGGTTGGCTAGAATTCAAAGAGAGAGAGAGATGATGATTGGTTCAGTTGTTTTGCATTGGTATTCCTTTCTTCTTTATTTAGAAATGAATTGTGGATAAGAGTTCTTACTTTTATAAACTCACTTTTTTTTTTTTAAAAAAAAGTTCCTTCAGGAAAAAGGGGAGAAAAGGTGAAATGGAAGATCTCCCTGGGGAGCAGAGAAGAGTGGAAGAAGAATGTTTGATAACAGTTGAAAACTTTGGTTGTACCCCCTCAGGCACTCAGGTGTACTTTTTGACTTTCAAGTGTAATCTTGTCTTAAAAATGGTTCTGCAAAACTTTAATTTGTTAAAAAAAAAATAAGTGCCAGGAATCATCTGTTTGGAGTCTTTTCTATATAATCAGGTTAACCTTTTGGGAGGCAGGTATTTAAAATAGGGTCGTATTTTAGAATAGCAAACTTTTCTTTCAGAGAACTTCTTTACATACTTGGCAAGTTAAAAAGTAATGTCATTCCCCCCTATTTAAAATTTATTTTTTTTCAACCCTTTTTATTTTTTCTTAAATTTACTTTTTGACTAACACACACATGCACACACACACAAGAGAGAGAGAGACAGAGAGAGAGAGAGAGAGAGAGAGAGAGAGACAGAGAGAGACAGAGAGACAGAGAGAGACAGAGAGAGACAGAGAGACAGAGAGAGACTCTTTGGTAGGGTTTCTATTGCTGTGATGAAACACCACAACTAAATCAACCAGAGGAGGAAAGGATTATTTCATTTCACAGATTATAAATACATCACCTAGGGAAATCTTGGCAGAATCTTAGCATTGGAACTTGGAGGCAGGAACTGATTCAAAGACCATGGAAGAGTGCTGCTTACTGGATTGCTTCTCAGTCTGCTTGCTCAGTCTGGTTTCTTAGAGCATCCATGACCACCATCCCAGAGTGGTACTGGTTGCAGTTAGCTGGGTCTTTCCACATCAATCATCAATTATAAAAATTCTTGAAAGTCTTGCCCACAGGCCAATCTGGTAGCAGCATTTTCTCAACAGAGGTTCCTTCTTCCCAGATGACTTTATTTTGTATCAAGTTTCCATAAAACCGGCCAGAAGGATTGACCCTTTACCAACTTGATATACAAATGAAACACATCATTGTTAAAACCATAACTACTCCTTTCTTGTTCACTTCAAGACCTTGTATTAATACCACAATATAATACATGTCAAATATTTATATGTACCACAGTCTTGCAAAATTCAAATACTTAAAATGTCAGAATATTTTAGAATATTCTGAATCTCTCTAATATTTCAAGTCTTTACAATTGCAAAGTTTCACTAAAATTTCAAAGTCTCTTCAAATGTTCAAACTCTCTCAGCTGTGAGAGTTTCCTATAGAGTAAAAATAAGTTGAATTCTTCCATATTCTAAGAAGGAAGAACAGCAACAATCACAATAAATCAAGGCAAAATCAAAGTCCAATAATACAAGGTTCTGCGTCAGACTTCTGGGATTCACTCTCTTCTAGACTCCAAACAGCTTGCCAGAGCCTCTGTTCTCCTTGATGGTTGTCCCATGGTACTGACATTTCCAAAATCCTGGTGTCTACTGCAACTGTGCTGCACTTTCTCCAATGCTTCTCCAAACTTATTTGCCTTGCCACAAAGTACAAAGCCTCAGCTGTCCATGACCCCTTTAATGCCTTCAAACCCAGTACCATATGGATGACTCTTCTAGTACCCAGTTCAGCTACTAGCATGAGAAATAGCCTTGCCCCTCTCTGGGCCACTATTTCTGGGTGCTGACCTTGAGGAAATACTCCCAGATATTCGATCGTCAATGATTCAGTCTCTTCTTAGTCACTGGTAATTTCTCAGGTTCAGCTAATAAGGAGTATAAATTGTCCTAGTGAACCAAAGGTTCAGTGGGGCTGATCTCTTGTCAATCATGACTGATTTGCCAGGATAACCAGGACTACAGATTTTTAATTCAAAATATCACATAAATAGCCCAAGCAAAGTCTTTGTTTTCCTTTGAAACTTCGTAATCCAGGCTTTCATCATTTGCATTGCTTACAGAATTATCTTTCAAATTCCTATAACAGCTTACCAAGCTTTCAACTCTTGAGGACTTTTCCGGCTATAGTTCCAAATACTACCACAGTCCCCTTAAAACCACGTGGTCAGATCTGTCACAGGAGGAATTCTGTTGACAGGCTTGCTCCTCATGGCTTATTCAGCCTGCTTCCTTAGAACTCTCAGGACCTACCCAGGAATAGCACTTCCCAAACTGAGCTGGACCCTTTCAAACCAATCATCAATCAAGAAAATGTACCACAGTCTCAGTCACAATCCAGTCTGGTGGTGGCGTTCTCTCAGTTGAGGTTCTCTCTTTATAATGACTCTAACTTGTATAATATTGACATAAACTAGTCAGCACATATATGTTCTTATTTCTGTCACCCTCACCCTGTCATATCTCATATTTCTCCTCCAACTCCCTAAAAATCTCTTTCCAACACTTATTCATTTATGTTTTATTTTGTGACCCAATGAATTTAACTGGGACTGTTTGTGTGATCATACATGTGGAAGTAACCATTGGAGCGCTTTGGGTTCATCAGTGGGTATAAAACTGAAGAGAATGTCTGCCCCTTCCCCAGAATCTATTAGCAGCTCATAGTTCAGCAGAAGCAGATAGGGCCATATGGACTCTTTCTCAATTGATATTGATGTTGACAGGTCTAGTTTTGTGCAGGTCTGTTGGAGGTAGCTTCTGCTGCTGTGCAGTTATTATGGAATTGGCTACGTTATATCTCAAAGATGATTTCCTAGACCTTTGCTGTATCTTCTAACTTTCATATTCTTTTCCTCCCTCTACCATATTATTCCTAAGTCTTAAAGGGGGTGTCTTTAATGTCATTTTTAGGGCTAATAAGGATATTTTCACTATTCATTATTAAAATTGTGAGCAACTTACATCTCTGTATTCACTGTCCATTGTAAAGAGAAGTTCCTCTGATTAAGATTAGCAACAATGTTTGTCTAGGGACATAAAACAAATATTTTGAAGACATTTTGGCATAGTGGCAAACAACTGTTATGGGGGTAACCAAGTACTCTCCAAACAGTTTTGAACTCCATACCACAAAGAGGATTTCATGATTTACCATAGTAAAAGCAAAACAAAACAAAACATACAACCACAAAGCAACCAACAACAGCAGCAGCAGCAACAATAATAACAACAACAACAACCCGTTTTTTTGAGGAGGTGTTCTGCCATAGGATAGAATTGACTATTATGATTTAGCCAGATTGCTTTTTTTTTACCGATGAAAATATGTTGTCAAACTTACTTTGTCTGTTTTCTTTTTCAAAAGCAATACATAAGAACACTCACCAGAGGGATTTAAGTAGTATACAAGGATGTAGAAACATTTAATAAAGTTTCAAATGAATTATTGGGAAATATGACACAGTGCCCTTATCTAGCAGTTGATTCTTTCTGGCTGGGTTCATTTATTTAAATTCTCAAGATGATCAAAACCAAAACAACTGAACTACACTGTATTTGTATGCACTGATGACCTGATTCTATTCCTTTAGCCACACCAAGGGACCACTTGACCTGAGTGTAATGTGTGCTGCTTGTATTCTGTTGCCCTATGTCTTTAGTCTTATATGCATATGGTCCAGTAAGCATGTTCCTCCTACGGGTGTGCTAGAAGTCACTGCTATGGAGTTCTTGACCAATAGAAGTAATCAATAATGAAGGATAAAGTTGGTAGATAAACATCTCTGTTAGTAGATAAATTTAGAGGAATATTCTGAGATGTTTGGTGAGTTCAGCAATCATTCAAAGGGTACTTTCATGTTGTAAGCATTTGACCGCAGCTGTCTACTATTTGTGAATGTAAATTTAATTGCGTTATTTTCTTTCTAAACCCTTTCAGTTTTCTAACAGACTGCTTGTAGTAGAATGTTTGTCTTAGGCTCTGCTATGGAAGAACCCGACTTAGCCCTGACTTCCTTGAAGTATTTCTTAGGACAAGGATAAAATCTGTTAATCTTTTATTTTCTTATTCTAATGCTGGAATGATAATTTATTTAATATTTGTCTTACATTGGATATAGTTCTATACATTGTATATATATATACATATATATAAACTATGTGCTATATGAGGTATATGTATATGTTTACATGTAGATGTATGAGGAAAACACAAAATCTCTACATGCGATAGATATGAAAGTAGAGACATAGTGGAGGGCACATAATTTGTTCAATTCTAAAGCCAGTGAATCTGTAAAGCAGGGTTTATTCAGGCATATAAAACCTGCAATCCTAACTACAAAGCCATGCTATTATTTTGGAATCAAATCAAATAATGAATATGAGGGTAATATTTAAAAAGAGATGCAGTCTATGAAAATGTGAAGGCTGATTGCACTTGAAACCTTAGTCTTATCTATTCTTGACTTTTGCCTTTTGAGAGAAATTTTAGAAAAAATAGAAATTGGTTCCATGCTCATCATAATCACTGAAAGCCCCTGCTAAGGACTTAATTTTGGTCTAAGTGAACATGGATTCTGTTCCCCAACTGTTGCTTGTTTTATAGAATCATTAGGGAGTGGTTCATGGTCAAGGATTTGGGAGACTTCAGTAACTGGGCTCTAAGAGGCACTTATTTGGACAGCTGATATACTAAGACACTATTCAGAACCAGATCCCTACAGAAGCGTAATCTGCCATATATATGCTTTCTCCGGGCATGTGCTCCATCCAGTGTAATCAGGGAAAGGTGTGTGTGTGTGTGGGGGGGGGTGTGGGTGTGTGTGGGTGTGTGTGTAGAGATACTTCCTCCATTTGCTTTACTCTAGAGATGGGAGGTAGAGAAATCATCAGGAAGTGCTCATGTCTTCCCCTGGGGTCATTCAGGGACCTCCAAGCTTAACAGGGTCCTTGAACTTTGCATTGATGAGGGATGACTTGGCAAAAGCTGAAAAACCTTGTAAGCAGAACCTTGAGAAGAGTTGGAGACATTGCCAGGCATTAATGAGAAAGGCGAGATGGGAAAAGGGCTCAAGCACACAGAAAAAGGCTTTCCTGGTCCCAGCCCTTGCTGGGGTAGCTCTGGTAAGAGTGGCTGGGAGGCAGTTCCTGAGCAAAGCAGGAAGTATTCTCCTCTTTCATAATTGCCATCAAATAGGTTGTTTCTAAATGGGACATGGGGTGGTTTGTGAGTTGGCAAACCAAGTGGTGGTAATGAGATCCACACTGGGCCTGGGGATAACTGTATGGATATAGTAGAGAAGGGAGCTGACCTTAGTTCACTAGGCGCTCTAGTGAACTGTCTCAGGGTTTGGAACACTGCCACCCTCCTCCTGCAGATGGAGGGATAAACATCATCAGTACACACTGATAAGTGTTTGTTTTCCTTAAGCATTAAGGCTAAGAAAAATAAAGTGGGGAGGGCATCAGGCCTTGGGGTAAGCCTTTAAAAGGTTTCCTGCTTTGATCCTTTTATGGTTGTCTATTTATAATGGTAACAATCACAGCAGAGAGAAAAAGACTTCAGTCACTCCTTGGATCATTTCATCAAAATTACAAGTAAGTTCTCTTTACTTACGAGTGAGAAGCATTATGTTTTATTATTCCCTGAAAGCCAGGAGGGGAAATTGTGTACAGAAACCAAGGTGTTGTTGTGGCCAGTTGCCTTTTCAGAATGCCTGGAAAAGATCATCTGGAAGGATGTTCCAGATAACCCTGTCTGCAGGCAGTTTGCGGAGGGAAGAGACCTTTCTGAAGACCATTAAAGATGATTCATTACTGCAGGCCATACACAGGCTGTGCTTTATTACTGAAAAGCGTAAATCATCCCCTGAAAAGTAAGCATGTGAGTTACATTGCTTTGGGCCCTGGAAAGCCCATGGAGGTACAAGGTGTGATTAGTACTCCCAAGGAGAGTCAACTTTAATTAGAGAGACAAGATGGCAATGCACACAATAGCGCATACGCAAACGTCTATGATTAAGTGTTGAGTTGTGAATTATAGGTTTTTCATGTGCTCGGATTATCTTAGTTATGACATAAGAGATGCCACTGAAGAGGCAAAGTTGAGTCAGGGCTGCCTTCTTAAGGTAGTGGGAATTGAACCCAGAGCTCCTTATAGGCTACTTAAATCTGCTACTGCAGAGCTATGTCCCCAGCAGGATTTGTACAATTTGAACATATTGAAGAGTTGAGAGGTTGAGAAAAGAGTTGAGAATTCACTGTGGAGAATGGTATGCAGGGGGACACAGAGGTGTGAATGCATGTCTCCATGTGACACCTGGGGCAGCACTGCCTGGGCTTGATCCGGGACGTTTGAACAAAATGTGATATTCAGGAACATGACAGATGAGAAAGGGTGATAGGACCCCTCTCCCCCTCCCAAATGCATTCATGTCTCTGCTTTTATAGTGAATACACACCAACGTGTTCCTATTTTGTTCATTTGCTAATTATATGATTTTAGGAGAGATTTATATGCCTGGAGTGTACTGTAATAGGCTACATAGTCTGTCTTGGTTTTGCATCCCCAGAAGTAGGCTTTGATAGATTGATTATTTGGGAATAATCCTTGGAAACTGTGACAGAGAACTAGAAAACCCAGATACAGGTAAAGGAAGGCAGTTAGATTACTAGGCTATTTGCTAAGCTGGGTTAGTGGAGTTTAACATCACTGCTGAACTCTGGAAATCACTGGAAAGCATAATGCCTAGTGGGCTCACTTCAGGGGAAAGAAAGTTCAAGAATGTGTACAACGTCCATTAATTATCGAGTGAAGGTACACACACACACACACACACACACACACACACACACAGGGTGCATGTGAACCTGTGTGTGGAGGCCAAGAGGGGCCAACATTCCTCTGGTGTCATTCCTCAGGTGCTATCTACCTTGTCTTTTGAGACATAGATCTGGGTGGAAGTCTCTAGGAGCTCCTGGGTGAACTAGGCTGCTTGGACAATGGTTCCCAGGGATCCACCCATTTCTGCCTTCCCAGAGCTGGGATTACAAATGCAAACTACAACAGGTCCCTTAAACATGATTAACCTGGGTGCTCATGCTTACAGAGCAAGCATGTTGCTCATTGAGCTATCTCCCCTGCTCCTGGGAGCTGCTTCTAGGGCACTAACTTCTTAATCATTTGTTGCAGGAAAAAAAAGTCCGAAACTGTTCAGGTATTTTATAAGGAAACATCCTATGTCTGTGCCTTTAGGCTGAAGGTCGTAGCTTGTATTTCAGAAGCTCTTGTGTAGCACAGACTGTCATAGGCTGTGGATATGTATTTGCTTGGCTTTTAATACTCCATTCATTCATGATGTGGTCTGCTCAGCAGCAGTGCATTCTGAATGGGCCACTTTGCAACTTAGGATGGGAACAGAAGTCTTAAGAGCTCCGCTTATAATAGGACTTTAACTGAACTGATTTCCTTCGGTCCCAATGAGTTGCCAGTTTGGATCTGGGGGTGATGACTAAATAAAAAAATGGCCAATGATTAGAGCTCTGATTCGAGCCCTGGGTTTCCAGGGAGAGAACATGTATCAGTGTATTTAAGTATCAGTTTGTCACAGGAAAACCAAAATAGGTTCATTAAAATTCAGCAAGCAAAATATTTACCCATCATATACTCTGGCCCTACTACTACCAAATACCCTTTTCCCTGTCCTCCATGATATGCAGCATTTCCAGAGGTCAGATTTGAAATATAAATTTAACCAGTAGTTTAACTAAATAATCTACTTCCTGTGACTGTCTACAGCAGTGTTTACACCCACTCATTTAAGGTTCAATGGGAAAGAGATTGACTCAGGAGAAGCCACAATAGACACAGCACTTCAAAACAATGTTCTTTTTTCTTCACTAAATTTGAGTTTTCAAATGTTGCTTTGTTTTATTGCTCAGTTAATAAAGAAAAAACTTAAAGAGAGAAAAATCAACTGACATTTATTCTTCTGTATGCCATTTCAGAATCATGAAACCGACAGAGATCCTGAAAGATTATTTTATGCCCCCCACTTCTGTCAGTATCAAGTAAATGAATGTTTTTCACCATGTATGGAAGAGACAACAGGTGTGATATTCAGGTTACTCCATTAATACAGTGATGTAATAGCTATCCATCCTTCTAGTTTTTATCCACACATCCTTCCCTCCTTCCATTTATATTCTTGAGAGGGTTGTTTTTGTTTTGTAGTTTGTTTTCCTTCTATGCTTGGAATAGCACCCAAGGGATCACACATGCTAGATAAGCCAGTTCCATAGAGTGGCATGCCAGGGTATTGGTCCTGTGCCAAGTGCTACTGCTGCCAATCGCTCTTCCCAGGAAACAAAGAAGAACAATCACTTTCTATTTCAAACACTTCTGAGAGATTATTTATCCTTCTGTGATGAAGGTTCATATCTGGGTGTCATGGTGTAGCTCCTCCCCCTAGTGACCCACCTGCTTTCATAATTTACCTGGCACTGTTCTGCTAGTTAGATAGTAAGTTTTAAACAACAACAACAAAAAAATGTTGACACAGTGAAAAATCCTGGGAATAGATTTTAAGAGGTGGATGATATCAGTGGCAACTTTAAGAATATAAAAATAACAAGGTTAGAAAGTGACTTGTCTACCGTGAACTTATGTAAGAGTTAATATCCAAAGTCCTGTGTTCAGGGTAAAAGAGGACAGACTCCAAATCTCCTAAATGCATCCAGAGGTGGAGCCTTCAGAATGAATTGCATTTAGATACAGACACAAGTGCTCTTTCTGTTCCTGACTGTGCTGACTCCAGAATCTGCCAGCAAGGAGAACATCACAGCAGACCAGGCGGTGAATTTAAACTTCTCAAACTATGAGGTACACAAACCACTTTCCCTCAGTCTGCCTCAGGGCCTGATAACACATTTGTCCATTGACTAATGCAGATATAGTAACAGAAACAAACAAATAAAATAAGAATGAATCTATATGTTTATAGGTGCATCTATATTTGTATCTCTATCTTCTAATTTTATGTGCTCCAAAATAATATTAAAATTATATAGATTGATGCAAACATTGGTGTAGAAGGAAAAAATTAAGAACAATTAATAACAAGAAAAAATAGTAGTGACAAGGAACTGATTAATCATAAGCTATTAGTTGATAGTTAATTAAGGCAGCACAATCATGTCATAAAGCAAGCAAAATTGAGACCAGATTATGCTACTTAATAGTATACTGTCTCAAAATCACCAGAAAAAAACCCAGTGATTTGTGGCACAGATACATTATACAAAATTACCTTTATGCCCTTAATGGTTTATTGGAAGTAAGTTACGTTCTTTCCTTTAGAAAGTGGTCTGTGTCTACTTGGAGGATGCTATGGCAGATCTCAGGGAATGTGATCAAGACTTTATAGCCTGAAAAGCTTGAAAAGTTAAACATATTTAATTCCATACCATTTTCAGAAGTCTGACTCTTGTTTGACTTGGCAGTTGTCTGTAAAAGTTACAAATCCTCTTTGATTCACAATTTTTAGGCCACATTAAAGAGCAAATCCCACAGTTTTGCTTGTGTAAATGCATAAATATAAATGGACAAGTATGTCAATGCTCATCGCAAACTGTCACTTGCACATATGTGCACAGGTGCTTACACACACACACATACTTGCAAGCACGCATACGTGTATACACACAGGCACATATGCACCCCTCACCTCCTGCAAGACTGGGGATGAGACTCAGGAATTCCAGGAGCTCATGTATGCTAAGCAGATGCTGAAGTAGCTACCAAGACATTGATGAGGTAGCATTTATCAAGAAAGAACTGACCACACCATTTCACTCACCAACATAGCGAAACACCAAAACATGAAAAAGACCATAAAACTCATGATGTTGAAATAGAATAATTTTGAAAATACATTAAGTGAAAGAAGCAAGCTAGGATGATAGCTATGAGGATGGATACAACCATTATGTAAAAATGAGCAGAAAGAATGCCTATATGTGTATGTGTACATGTTTGCATCTTTCTACACATTTTATCACAGGTAAGAGTACCTGTAAAGATTATGCAAGGAAGATGAATTTCATACTTGGTGTATTGCTTGGTGTGTGTCTAAATGCCTGAGTTCCTATTGCAGAACTCCCATAATAAGAAATAAACTTTCAGAGCCTCTGGAGGGGTACATGACAGAAAACAGTTCTGAAGGGAGAAACAGAGCATGTCAGAGCAACAGTCCCTCATCTGACTTTTGGAACTAGTAGACCATATCCGTTTGACAATGGCTTTATAAGGAGAAAGCAGATAAGACTGGTTCTAAGGGTAAAATTAGTATGATTGTTAGAAGAATGGGTTTTAATTTCAATTCCAATCTTGTTAGTTTTGTTGACTTTAAAATGATAATCTGAAGACTAATATGGTGCCAGGAGGAGCTAAGGAGAAGAGTCCATATACCACCCCTGTAAACACTTGCTTTTTCTTGTTGTTATTATGTTCTGTCCTTTAAAAAAATTCTTGAGCAGCTGAGACAACAAGACAGGGTGGTCAAGGGATGGGAGTGCAGACACCTGGATTTTCCTGTTTCCCCTCGCCTAGACTTGCCCTGAAAATTAGGGCTGCCTATAAACCTTTTCTCTCCTCAGTTTCCTGTTCCCAGTAAGGAACTGACCGTGGTTGTTGAGCAGAATGTCATGGTCTCATGTGAGGGTGTGTATATTATATGCTTTGCAATTTGATTAGATAGCTGGTTTCTATAAAATTTGTGTGTGTGTGTGTGTGTGTGTGTGTTTGTTCTAGTGTTCAGATCTACCCTCAGAATCTCTCTTTCAGGCATCCACTCAGAACTTTCTAGAATATGCTTCATGTACATTCACTCTGATGGTCAACATGCAGCATTAGGAGCCATAGGAGGAAGAAATTAGCTGAGTTAAAAATACCATTTTCTATGTGAACACCCCGCCCCAAGTGACTGTAACTTAGCTTGGACAGGTCCTCCCAAGCACAGAAGGATATTGTTAACATGCGAGTCTGACTCCACAGGTAAGGGCATGTTTGATATTCTATATTTCTAATAGGCCCCAAGGACATTACTATTGTTTGACAGATTGTCTTTGGTACAGCAAGTATGAGACAAAGGGACACACATAATTTTGGGGGTTGAACTCCCTTCCCTCCAAATCCTAGGCTCTGTAACCTTTTCCACAATACCAAAAACAATGGAGAATCTTGTGGGGATGCTGGAAACTTTGAAGTTTTCAGGCCTCTTGCTTGGAGTTTTCAATTAGTTGATGTTAGAATTAATATTTTAAAACATCTTAAATATTTTAATTTGTTCATTTAATTTATTCTGTTTATGTCTGATCTCCTGAAACCATTGCTCAGTTCTTTAGGGATATTGAATTAGATCTCTTATCTTTTGAAACCATTGTTATGTCCTTTAGGGATATTGAATTAGATCTCTTATAATCTGAGTTTTACCCTTTATTTAAATTGTTTTTTTAGTATCTGTTGAATCCCTACATATATCTTATCACTTCCAAAGCCACTGAAGTCAGAGTACTGAAGAACAGTTATGACTCTCCCATCCTTAATATACTAATGTTCAAAACCAGGATCTGAACACACACACACACACACACACACACACACACACACACACGCACACACACAGTAGATGTCAAAGATACTATAAAAATGTTTTCTAGAAAAGCACATACTACCATCTGTTTCAACCTTTTTCTTTATCTATTTGAATTAACAAGACCTAAAGGCCATTTTAAGAGCAAATGATGCCTATACTTTATCCTAAAAACTTCTATTTCAAGGACTTTAGCTACCATAACCTCAGAAAGATTTGGTCATGACTTTCCACTTTAATTTTTTGCTTATTTTTAGACTTGTGATAACAAAGCAGCTGTGACATCTGTTTGTACTATCAATAACTCCTTTATTATATTTTATTTTATTTTATTATTTTTCTTATTTTAATTTTGATTGGGGGAATCATCCCAAGGCATCTTTTGGTGAAGAAGAACCATAGTACCCAGTGAGGTTGAATACCTCCTGGGAGCAAGCAGCCACCTTTGTGATTTTCTCTCAATCCTGTTTGCAGGGCTCCTTCCTCCCCACCTCTGGACATCCTCAGCATGGGTGAACCAATCCATCTCACAAGCAGAGTTCAGAGACTTGCCTTTCCAAGCTGCTCCTGTACTTTGTCCTGGCACCTCACCACCAGCAACAAGAGGCCCTTTCATATTTATCAGCAGTTAATTGCAATCGCTGCTGCTTTATGACCTCACAGAGGTCTTCGTCTTCAAGGCTCAGTCATTGTTTCCTGCTGGGTGGTGGAGCTCAATGATCTCCATCTTTTCCCACCATTCAGCTCACAGAGGTGCAAGCTCAGATGAAATTTTCCAGCCTGCAATTTGGAGAGGCAGTGGTTCAATCACGTGAGTCAGGTTTTGACATTTAATGGGACATGAATTATCTTTGAACAATGTATTCTCCTGCCTCTAGCTTACTGCGGGCAACTGGGAACATGCTTTCCTGCATTAATAATGACATCTCTGTAATGGAAAGAAAGGATGATTATTCAGAAGCATTGGCATCTAGGGGAACATTTGAAAGCATCAGACCTTGGCCTGCTGTCCCTTTTACTTTATCTCATTGAAGGTCTAATATATGTCCCATGACAGCAATAGTGACATGTACACAGTGGTACCAGCATGCTCGGTGGTGTACCTGTACTTCAGAAATGGGTATGTCTCTTTTGAGACTCTGTGAGGGTGTTAAGTCTTGAACAATGGTCCACCCTTTATATCTGTTGGACAAAATTATTTGGTAACCCTCCAAGCACAAATAAAAAATGTTCAAAAGTCAGATGAAACAAGTTTCAGTGGTTAAGTCACTTCCAATAGCCATCCTTTGAAAAAGGAACCATTGACGTGAGTGAGAAACCAATGTATTCTTTTGGCAGAGAGTGAAAGCAATGACCTTAGACTCACGGTATTCTTGGAGTCCACTTCAACATTCTCCACACTGTTCTCATTAGCTATTATTTGTTTCGAGTATATTTACCTTATCACTGAATAGATCCCATTCTCCTCAAATGTAAAAGGCACATCTTTAAGTCTTATATTTTTTCCTGTTTATATTCCACAGGGATCATAGTTCCTGGCATAGAGTAGAAACAACAATATATACATTAAAATCATTTATTGCCTTGCTACTGTTGGTATAGTCAAGGGAGCCTGTACTGTGTGTCAGTTATTAGTCCTGAAGTATTACATAATATCCCACTCAATTCTCATTTTGAACTCCATATGTATATATTATGTCTTTTTTTGAGACTGGAAAGGCTATTGAAACCTGCATAGTAGCAAGAACAAAGACACAACTAGAACCCTAGTTTTTGGTGTTTCTCAACACCATGTCATGGTGTGATTACACCATTGGTCTTAAACTTTGATCTGGCTCTGATATGCATTCCTTAAATTAAAAGAGACTCTGATTGCCTGGGTCTAGCCTCAGACCCTTCTAGACAAAGAAGACAGACAATTTTATCTTGAGAAACATGTAAAGGTAGCCTGGTGTGAGTCAAGAGAATCTATAAAGTTGTACTATGCTAATATTCTTGACTTATTTTTAGATTTTCCCATTATTTTGCCTGTGTTTCTATTTGTTCTGAGCCAATGTTAGATATATTTTTAACTATTTGAATAAAACTTTTCCTATCATGGACATATTGCATTATTCTGTCTTTTAGAAGAATTTATTTTTCATTCTTGGACAATTTCATGTATGTGAATAGTATAATCTGGTTATTTTCATCCTCTTATATCTTTCCTTATTCCACCCCTTCCCATGTAAGTCCCCTTTTCTTTACAACAAGAACCCTTGTGTTTACTAGTCTCAGCACCTTTGCCATTGACAGTGCATCTTACAGCTTATTCTGGGAGGCAGACTTTATTTCCTTCCCTATCTTGCAATTAGACAACACTTGTGCCTTTATTTGCCTAGTAGAAGAAAGATGCTGTGCCTATTCTGATCCTAGGTGTCAGAGACCTCATATCTGATCTCTCAGGACACTTTCAAATGAGCAGACTTGGAATGTGGTTTTGTATAATGTGCAGTCTAATGGCATCAGCTCAGCAGAGAGTATTCCAGACCAGTCAGGTCCCATCTAATTCAGCAGCTACCTACACCTGGATCAGTGAACCCAGCTGAATATTTAAGCCTAACATGGTTCAGTAGAAACACCCGGGTAACCTAGACACCCAATAACAGATGACCTAGTGTTAAATCTTTGCATGTTGTAAATATTCATCATGCAGAACCATCTGTAATTCTAGCTTGAGGCATCCAGCTACCTCTTCTGACTCCAACACACACTGGGCATGCACATGGTTCACAAATACATACAAGAAAAACACTCATGTACATAAAGAATCTAAGTTCTAAATATGAAAATAATTTTAAAAAAGAAAAAGGGTTCTTGCCCTGGCTCTGCCATTTTTAAGGTTATGGTACTAGGTAATATACAGATAATAATACCTACTTCATAAGTAATATCTGAGTATGATACATTTAGAAAAGTACCTGGCGTATACTCAACACTTAAGAAACACTCCAAATTAATGTATATTGTATGTCTTTTCCACTAGAATTGCCTTACAGGAAGCATTAGGAGCCCAAACACTGTCCATCAGAAAATGTTTTGGGATGACTTAGGCAGATAAGTGTAGGGATGTTATTATCAACTTGCCAGATTCTCTTTTCCAAGATGTGGCACCATAATCCCATATGCTATGAACATTGACCCTGTAGCTGCCTCTTCCTTTGGAGAATTGTCCTTGATCAAATGGGAATTTTTCTAATCTGGAATTGTCTGGGAAGTTTTGCAATGGTTTGGCCACGGGGGTTGGGGGGTGGGATGGGTGGCCCATAGCCAATGATTAACTGGTGCAGGAGCACAAAAAGACCCTTTGCCTCAGAAATGGAGGGATGTAAGAGCTCCAGGGATCTCTGTGGGATCCGACTAGGCTAGATTCCAAAAGACATGCTCCTTCCCTCTTCTTCTCTTTATCAACAATCTACTAGCTAGACATGGGGGTACATATCTGTAATCTCAGTACTCAGAAAAGTAAGTCAGGAGAATGAGAAATTGAAGGTTACCCTCAGCTACATAGCAAGACCCTGTGTCCAGACAGACAGACAGACAGACAGACAGACAGATAGACAGACAGACAGATACACTACAAGTGACTCTTTGTCTTAGGATCTACTTTTTGCCTCCAATACTTAGGTAGAATGAAAAGAAGAATTGATTCGTGAACAGTTCTGTAATTATAATGGTTGGGAACTTGCCATTGGAATTTTAGAAGGGCAACTATCATAGGTAGGTATAGTTTTTGCTTCATCTAAGTTTTTGTTTAGAAGAAGAGTCTGGAGTATCAGACTAGGAGTTGTGATGACCAAGGGACTGTAACCACTGCTATGAAGCAACCAGAAGTCATGAACTCCTTATTGTTGAGGTCTGTGTGTCAAACAAATACAGGCCTGTGGTGAAATAAACCTTATGCATAAATTTTGTTGAATGCTATGACATAATCATGTTAATACCAAATAGACTTGGGCTTTTCAGCACCCAAGATTCAATCCATCTCAAAGTCCATGCTGAGTATGTTTTTGACTGTCTGGAAAATTTCTCTAATAATGTATTCTTTTCTTTTCTTTTCATATTCACTGAAAAAGGTTTCCAATAGGACTTTGGGAATGAACTAAGATGCTGAATATGGATTTGGCTTCCTCAGAGGCATTGGCGGTAGGTGTAGAACAAGTTTTCCATGAATGTTTCACAGTCCTCTGTCTCCAAAAGAGATAGGAGGTAAAGTCATTTAAATACCAGTTGCTTCCAAGACTTAGTGTTCCCTGAAGTTCCTATGGAGGAGAGAAGCAGAGAATTTCCTCAGTTTTTTTCTTTCTCCCTCAAAAGGGTATAAGGTACTATCTCTTGTACTTCCATACACTTTTAATTCCAGTCTTTATGGGACATTTCATAAACATGTTTCTATAAATATAATTCAAAAAACTAGTTAACATTTACTGTTTTGTTCCCCTTTCAAGGATTTTGTGCAGTGCATCCTCTGCTTCTCATGGACTAGAATTTAGTATAGCTTCCTAGAACATCAACTGAAAGCTATGTTCCAATGTAGAGTAGTACTAATTGTGTATGTCAAAGGGCACATATAATTTAGAATAGTGTATAAAATGTACATAACTTAGAGATAAAGAAAAATTGAAATTACGGTGGGTCATACTGACCTTATATATGTGATTTAATACAGTGTTATCTCATATTAATAAGACAACTGTTATATAAGTATTTGAAAAATGCTCTCAATTTTTACTTCTATTAGTTTGGAATGGTTTTAAACCTAAGAAAATGAAAACACAACAAACAATTGAACAACAACACCCAAAACATGCAAGAAGAAGGAAGGATAATTAGGAAAACCTTTAATAGAAACAATATTCCAATAGCTTTCCACATTTGTTTCACTAGTTCACAGGCTTTCCAAAAATGCTTTTCTCCTATCTTGGGACCAATGAAGGCACAAGCTAAATGAAATGGTTTTGGTCTGATAAATTTCATGAGAGGACTGCAGTGGTCAACTCTACTCTTAGAAGATTAGATATATGTCACCTCAAAGCTTGCTTCCAAGATGTGACTTATTTAAATGTCCAGTAAGTAACTGATAGCCTTTATGGATCTGGTCAAGAAATAGAAAATTTGTTGTCCCAGGAATGAACTACATGCCATTCTGTTTTGAAGACTTTGTAGACTGAATCTGGTCTAAGAGACTCTTCTCCTGGAGAAGGACTGGGACTAGAATCGTTTGACCTGATTTAGATTAAAAACTTGACTCAGGTCAGTGGGGGGTGGGGAGAGCTCTGGAGGATACTTTTTCTTGTAAGAATGTAATGGCATTTCCTTTCAAAAGATGTGGGAGACCTTGAAGCTAAGCAATGGAGTCCATACACAATACTTCTTCAGAAAAGGCACACAGAGAAGCTACACTTTGAGCCAATGTCAATTAATCCCTCCACACACACAAAGGGATGACACTAAATTTAGTTTTGACATTGTGACTTCCTAGGCAATGGTCACCCAGGAACCCCAAGAAAAAAATCTTGGAGTATGTTTTTGTAATGGGGAAACAGAAACACAGAAAATCATTAAAGAAGTGTATAGGATATCTTCATTTATTTAGGGGTGTCTGTTTGTGTGTATGGGGGGGTGAAGATATTAGGTTCAAGGAGAGGCCTTGAAAAGATGAGAAAATTAAACTCTCTTGTAGGCTTGATAATCTTTCTTTCCTCTTAGCTATGGTCCTGCTCTCAAAGAGACTGGGTTAAAGCATTTGCCTACTACCTCCTTTTCCTTTAAGAAATCTCCAGGCAGAGCTTGCCTTCACAGGACCTGGGGCAGGATGTAGTGGGGGGTATGTGTTAGTTCTTTTGATCATCATTTCACTGTGAACAGTGGGGTAGAGTTCATGTTTCCTTCCTGCCCTTCCTATGAAGCATGCAATTGAGTGGGTGGTTCAGGCAGAGATACCCAATAATTATTTGCTGGTGAGGATAATGAAGGTACCCTGATGACAGCAAGGTGTTTGTCTCAGCCAGCCATTCCTGACTGTTGGAGGTGACACCCATGTGGTCCTCACTCTGTGCTCATGGGAGACTTTGAAGCATTGGCTGAGCCTGGAGTCTTGGCCAGGATCTGTCTTGGAACATGCCGCCTACCTGAATTCTTCCCTGCTTTCCAGAGCTCTTCATTTCCAATGACAGGAATTACTCTTTCTCCTAACGAGTGTGTAGACAGAAGAGGGAATTAAGGAGACAAGTAGAAACCACCCAGCAAGATGAGTTGTGTGCATGGCAGGGCAGGGAAAGCAAAAAAAGTGTCCAAATAGTATCGTGTGAGTTCTATAACTTTCCACTAATCCATATGTGGATTTGTAAGAGCACTCACTCCTAACATCCAAGACAAGATCCAGACAAAATTGCTCCTACTGAATAAATCCAAGAGAGAGGTTTGTTTATCAGGGTCTATCATTGTTTGAAAACTCAACATCTGTCAAAGACTTGTAGGTCCTTGCCCCACACACTTTCGGCAGGTGCTTCTGGTCCTTATGACACCACTGAATGGATTTTAAAGAAACAATCAGCTGCAAAAGGCAGGGTAATATCTACTCATTGACTCTAACTCCAGCCAGGCCTCCGTTTCTCTTGCTTATACCACTATAGATTCAAATCTCTGCTACTCCTCTTATCCTCTGAGATCAGTCCTCCTCACAGAAAATTAGTCTTCCTTGAGCCAGACTTCTAAAACATTTTAGTACTCCCCTAAGTCCTGAGTAATGAAATCTTCAAAAATGAAACTTTTTTTTTCTCTCAGCTAAATTTTTGGTTACTGCTATTGCTTTATTGACCCAGTATTTTTAATAGATAAAAATTTAAATGAAGCGTAAGATAAACAAAGAGGAACCATGTACTGTTTGGTGGATCCTTATGAAGGTCACATGCCAATGAAACGACCAGCATGTCCTAGAGCAGAACACAGCCACCAGTGTTCCTTTCAGCTAGTAATTCACAGGGATAGTCATTGTCCTGACTTGTAACCCTTGGAACTTTAAATACATGGACTCATAGACTGTGTATTCAGCTATGCTTACTTCATCTGTATTAGTTTCTACTCTTGATGGACATCTGAGTCACCCCCAACCTTGGGCAACTCTGAACGTATAATCATGAAAAATTTTGTTTTAAGTTTGTTCAAACCCCTAAGTCATTACCATAAAGGGAAATGTTGATAAATTGACAATGGTAAATTAAGATCCTCTATCTTTCAAGAGACACTATTAAAAAAGAAAAGACTAAGGATGTAGTTTAGTGAAAGAAGACTTACCCAGTATACACTAGGCTGTGAGTAAATGAACACATGTCTAAATAAAAGATAACCCCCATGTTACAAGATTTTTACAGTTGTATTTGTTTCTATTTCTATGTGTTCCTACCTCGAGTATATAAAGAACTCCTGTAAACTAAAAAGGAATGAAAACAAATAACCCAGACAGTGAAATAGGAAGGAAACGACCAAGCACGTTCACAAAACAGCATTTGCAAATGAATGTGGACCTAGACATGTGAAACACAAAAAAAGTTGCAAGACATCATTTTCTGCTTTACTCATTGTCTCGCGACTTTCAGATGAAGCCAAATAGCTTCACACTGGCCTTTGGCTCCCAGGGATTCCTTATCGCTTCTTACACCTACTTATCTTCTAAGGACCTGGCAGAACATCACCAGCTCTTTCCAAATGCTTTCTTGGCACTGTGAGGTGGAATTAATTGTTTTCTTTGGGATCCGAAAGTGTGATTCAATTGAAGTGAAGTGTAGCTGTGATTCTTATGTCCTCAGTGAACAGCACTTCTCTTGATGCATGAAAGGTAATCAATACATGCCTTCCTTACCGAGTATCTTACTTTCCCCTTGATCTCAAAGCAGTGAGGTAGATACGGTAACAAAGCCTTTCTATGTTACACACAGTGTTTACTAGCCAATATAAAGCTTACTTCATAGAGAAAAATGCTGGCTTATCTCCAGAATCATAAGCTCATATTCAGTGAATGGTATCATTGCAGAATGGTAGGCAAGAAATTACCCTATTATACTTGGGCTACATGTTAAGATGCATGTATGTATGTGTGCTTGTATGTATGCATGCATGCATGCATGTATGCACATTAAAATTTTCTATTGCCTTCTAGAATGATGAAGGCAGTGAGAAGTTGGAGACCTGCTCACGTAACACATGAGTGAGTGGCTACAGGACTGACCTGAATTTGAAGCGAAGGAGCCATATGCTCTCCCCACTGTTACAAAGTGGCTGAAGCAACATGTCTGACTAATCCAACATTTCTTTGATCATCTTCATTTCTTAGAACTGTTTTGAACCTGCTCCTGCTTTTACAGGATTCTATTTTCTCCAATTTCCAAGGCTTTCTGCCTCTAACTTCTTTCCAGCATCATAGAACTGCTTCAGTCAGAACATTTCGTTCCTTCATGTCTCAACCTTGTTTCAGCCAGATAAGACTTGAAAAAATGCTGGTTTTTAATGGAGACCTGGACTACAGAGATGGCACCACTGTTAAAGGATAGGCTCACAACCAAAATGACAAGGGGTAGGACATGTCCTTTATGCAAGTTTATGTTCCAGGATTTATGCTTTTTACACAGAGTGTTATCAACAAATATTTATTGAACCAACAAAAATTTATTGAATAAATTTTTAAATTTATTATTTAAAAAGGTAGGGAGGCTGCTCACCACCTAACCTTTATATTAGTAGTTTTCACCAATGGTATTACAAAGTCATTCAAATGAATTTCCAACTCACATAATTTTGTTTTAGTTTATTTTTAGCTTAATATATTTTGCTAGGCAATTATAAACATTCTCAGCACTCAAAGAAAGGTTTTACAATTTTGAAGAATTGTTGTTGGGTTCTTTTGAATCCTAAAACAATGCTTTTTCCTTTATTGAAAATAGATTTTTTTAAAAATCACATGATATATTCTGATTACAGTTTCCCTCCTTCTACTCCTCCCTCCCATCTGATCCCTTCCGTCTCTGTCTCTCATTAGTAAACAAACAGGCCTCTAAGGGACAATAATAAAGTAAAATATAGCTCTCTTCTCCAGTCGAGCAAGATACCCAAAGGAAAAAGGTCAAGGGGAAGAAGGTGGCCCTGGCCCCCACCATCGTCAAGAAACAGGCCAAAATGGTGATCAATTCTTTGTTTGAGAAAAGACCCAAGAACTTTGGCATTGGACAGGACATCCAGCTCCAAAAGTGATCTAACACGCTTCATCAAATGGCCCCCCAAATCAGGCTGCAGTGGCAAAGAGCCATCCTCTGTAAGTGCCTCCTGCCATTAACCAGTTCACCCAGGCCCTGAACAGGCAAACAGCTACTCAGCTGCTTATACTTGCCCACAAGTACAGGCCTAAGACAAAGCAAGAGAAGAAGCAAAGGCTACTGGCCCATGCTGAGAAGAAAGCCGCCGGCAAAGGGGACGTCCCAACTAAGAGACCGCCTGTCCTCCGAGCAGGAGTCAATACAGTCACCACCTTGGTGGAGAACAAGAAGGCTAAGTTGGTGGTGATTGCCCATGATATAGACCCCCATTGAGCTGGTGGTTTTCCTGCCTGCCCTGTGTCGAAAGATGGAGGTGCCCTACTGCATCAACAAAGGAAAGGCCAGGCTGGGGCGCCTGGTCCACAGGAAGACATGCACCACTGTTGCCTTCACACAGGTTGACTTGGAAGACAAGGGTGCTCTGGCTAAGCTGGAGGAAGCTGCTAGGACCAATTATAATGACAGATATGACAAGATCCACTGCTACTGGGGAGGCAACGTCCTGGGTCCTAAGTCTGTGGCTCGCATTGCCAAGCTGGAAAAGGGAAAGGCTAAAGAACTCGCCACTAAATTGGGTTAAGTGTACACTAAGTTTTCTGTGCACAAATATAATTACAAAATTAAAAAAATAAAGTAAAATATAATGGGATAAAATAAAACTAACATATTGGAATATGATAAAACAAAGAAGAAATGAAGTCAGGAAAAGGTACGAGAAACAGATATAGATGCAGAGACCCGCTTATTCACACACTCAGAAATCCCATAAAAACAGTAAACTGGAAGGTATAACATGTACCAAAGGATAGGGCAAATAGAGAAATATGAATAAAATAAAAATAAAAATAAGATTTTTTTTTAAAAAAAAAGTCCTGATATGACACAAGGAGGCAAGGACATTTCAAAAGATGCACTTGAGTTCATTTTCTGTGGGCCATCTACTGCTGGGCTTGCAGCCTTCCCTTACGAGTAGTTTGTTTTCCCAGTGAGACTCCTTTAGAGAAAACTAAATTTTTGGTTTTTTTGGTTATCAGTTGGAGATAGCTTCTAGTTTAGGAATGGGCATGTGTCCACTTCTCCTTCTAGCTCTAGGGCTGCATCTGGTGTAGATACATGCTGACCCTCTGCACAGTACATCAGGTTCCTTGAGTTCCTACGTGCTTGATCCTGTTGATTTTCAGGATGTTGTTCTCCATCCTTTTTGGCTCTTACACTCTTTTGTCTCCTCTTCTTTGGGGTTCTCTGAATCCTGATGGGAAGGATTTGATGGAGACATCCTGTTTACGGCTTAGTGTTCCAAGATCTCTCACTCTCTACATAATATCTGCCTATTGGTATCTGTATTTATTTTCATCTGCTGCAGGAGGGAGCTTCTTGGATGATGGCTGAGCAAAACACTGATCTATGAGAATAGCAGACTGCAATTAAGAGTCACTTTGTTGCTGTGTTCTTTCAGCAGAATAGTATTTGATTTTACACTGTGTCCCTGGGCTATCTAGTCTCAGGTTCATGGTCACCCATGTTGCATCTGGTATGGGTTCTAGCTTATAGAATGAGCCTCAAGTCAAATCTGATATTGTTTGGTTGCTCCTACAAGGTTTGTGCCACTATTGCACTAGCATATCTTACAGGAAGGATACCACCGTAGATAAAAGGGTTTGTTGTTGGATTAGTGTTTACATTTCATCTTCGGTACCATGCAGAGTACCTTCCTGTACCAAAGATGCTAGAATATAGGGATGAAGGTTCTGTGTAGGCACAGGATCAACTGTTCAATGTTTAATTATTTGTGTAGGTGTTTTCTTCAGCCATAAGGTCATGCTGGTTTGTGAAGAGCAACATATAATCTTGAAACATTTAGGGTTGTTCGACCCTTTTGGCCAAAAACTTAGATATAATCCATTCCTAGTACAAGAAGCTTCATTTGGTAACAAGAGATGTCCAGTTAGGACTCTGTCTACCCCATTATTTGGAGATTTTATTTTGATTGCCTTCACATATGTGATATATATATATATATATATATAATTTTGTTAATCTTATTGACTTTCTTGTGGGGCAAGTGGACTCTGCCACCAGACAGAAGAACTGGTGAGGCTGAGAAGGCTCAGACCTGGGGGAATCTCAGAATTGAGAATGGCAGGAGTGGAGTCAGCTCCCTGCCAAGCTCCACCTGTTCCAGAACATGTAACCATGACACCCCACTGAGAGGACCATTGCAATCAGTCACTCGGCATAAAAACCTGGAGTTCTCCAGGCTGTTGAGGTATCTAGATAGGCCCTGACTGTTTAGCCAAATGAGCTTCCCTTTGTTGGCATTCCTTCCCACAAAAGGAATTTAATCCCTGATTTACCCTGAGTAAGGTGTATGGATCACATCTGCCATCAAATAAAAGTTTGGACAAGTAAGGACTGTCTCCTCAACAAGGATTGCCTGGGGGAAGTCTTTCCTTGTAAAGAGCTGCATCTAAATCTCCCAGAGAAGGCCTTCTCTCTCCTTGCCCTTCCATACTCTCTGAACTCACTTAGAACCAAACTGGGTTCCAACCCCCTCCCCACCTGCATCCCAGACACAGCCATTCCCTTCCCACCTGGTACATAGATGCCCTGAGGGGAAGTACAGACCTTGCTCCCCTATTCCCAACTGCCAGCGGTACCCCAGTGGCATCTGGGTACACAGGAGACTGGAAAGCCTGGTGATCCTGCTGTTTCCCACCCTAGAAACCATGGACTGAGGACCCCCATTATGGACCATGTTCTGCCCCGCCCCCACTTTCTCAAAGAACAAACTTTCTTTTATTGTTTCTTTGTGTTGTCTTGTTTTTGTTTCTATTTTATTGATTCAGCATTGAGTTTGGTAACTTCTTGCCACCTCCTTGTTTTCGGTGTGGATTCTTCTTTTTGTTCTAGAGCTTTCAGATGCATTGATGAGTTTTACCTGAGGGTTCCAGGTAAAATGGATTTCTAGGTATTAGGAGATGGTGCTTAGCAATTGGGATTGACTGGGAGTGGTTAGACATACATAGGAGGGGAGCAGGTGCTTTACCAGGATCTGCTTGGTCTTCGGGGAATTGGGGCAGTGAGGTGAGACCACAAAAGATAGTGTGGGACAGAGCTGGGGATGAGACAGTGGGCATTATGTCTGGAGGAGAGGAGGGAGAATGAAGATCTGAAGCTTGTCTGCCTGCTTCACATGCCTGCTTGCTTCTATGGCAGACTTGGCTGGTGGGTTTGCCTGTGGGAGTTGGTGCCTAGGAAAAAGAGCATTGCGACCTAAAGCAATAGCACACATTCTCAGTAGGAGCTCGATGTTGTTAAGGAAAGACTAAAAGGCAGAGGGACAGAGGCAGGGAGAAGCAGAAAGATTATCCAAAATTCCAAAGTTTTTTTTTATTGGACTTTTTCTATATTTACATTTCAAATGTTATCTCCTTTCCCGGTACTGCCTCCCAAGACCCCCTATCCCTTCCCCTCCTCCCGTGCTTCTATGAGGGTGTTTCCCCACCCACCCACCCACCCACTCCTGCCTCCCTGCCCTCAAACTCCCCTACACTGGGGCATTGAGCCTTCACAGGACCAAGAGCCTCTCCTCCCATTGATTCCCAACAAGGCCATCCTATGCTACATATGCAGCTAAAGCCATGGGCCCCTCCATGTGTACTCCTTGGTTGGTGGTTTAGTCTCTGGGAGCTCTGGGGGGTCTGGTTGATTGATACTATTGTTCTTTCTATGGGGTTGCAAACCCCTTCAGTTCCTTCTGTCCTTTCTCTAAACTCATCCCTTGGGGACCCCGTGCTCAGTCCCATGGTTGGCTGTGAGCATCCTCCTCTGTATTTTTCAGGCTCTGGCAGAGCCTCTTTGGAGACAGCTATATCAGGTTCCTGTCAGCATGCACTTCTTGGCATCCACAATAGTCTCTGGGTTTGGTGACAGTATATGGTATGGATCCCCAGGTGGGGCAGTCTCTGGATGGCCTTTCCTTCAGTCTTTGCTCCTCACTTGCTCTCTGTATTTGTTCCTGTGAGTATTTTGTTATCCCTTCGATGAAGGACCAAAACATCCACACTTTGATCTTCCTTCTTCTTGAGCTTCATCTGGTCTGTGAATTGTATCATGGATATGCCAAGCTTTTGAGCTAAAAGCCACCTATCAGTGAGTTCACATCATGTGTGTTCTTTTGTGATTGGGTTACCTCACTCAGGATGATATTTTCTTGTTCCATCCATTTGCCTAAGAATTTCATGAAGTCATTGTTTTTAATAGCTGAGTAGTACTCCATTGTATAAATGTACCACATTTTCTGTATCCATTCCTCTGTTGAAGGACATCTGGGTTCTTTCCAGCTTCTGGCTATTATAAATAAGACTTCTATGAACATAGTGGAGCATGTGTCCTTGTTATATGTTGGAGCATCTTTTGGGTATATGCCCAGGAGTGGTATAACTGGGTCCTCAGGTAATACTATGTCCAATTTTCTGAGGAACCTCCAGACTGATTTCCAGAGTGGTTATACCCCAAAATGTTTTACTAGAACTACATCCTATTTAGATATGGTAGCTCAAGTCTATTATCTCAGGACTCAAGAGGTTGAAAGAAGATAGGAAATTGAAGATTAGCCTGAGCTACTTTCAAAAATTCTGTATTAGCAGAAAGAAGGAGCAGAAGTAGGAGGAGGAAGAAAAGGAGAAGGAAAGAGTAAAAGGAGGAACAGAGAGTTAGAGGGAAAGGAAGAAGGAAGGGAGGGAAGGAGGGAGGGAAGGAGGGAGGGAGGGAAGGAGGGAGGGAAGGAGGGAGGGAGGGAAGGAGGGAGGGAGGGAGAAAAATGTGCAGGTACTTCTCCCACTTGTACGGAGCAACACCAACAATGTTGGAGATAACTGGAAGTAAGGGTTTCTCTTTCCATTTACATCACGTGCTTTAAATACTTGCCTACTTATGAATTAGGCAAAATTTTATCAACAAATAATTTGTCTAAGTTTGACTCTTAACAACCCTAACAGTTTAGAGGGTTAGCACCTAGATCTTTCTACTGCTGTCCTAAAACAGGTGCATGCCACATTCCATGAAGAGTCCTGGCTTTACAAAATAGTTGATCATTTACCAAAAGGCTTAGGATTCTCAGCTGTCTGTGAGGGGATCTCCTGTGAATCCTTACTGTCCCTCAGTTCAGTTGGAAAGTTGTAGTACTTAAGTTTTTGTGTGACTGACTAATCTCTTCTGTTCATACAAGGAAACATCAACTACCTGAAGTTGTCTGTGATCCTTTTCCATGCTCCTGTAACAAGGGACTACGAGAGCACATTTTCTATACCCACATTACCCCTTTCCTTGTGAGATGTAGGAGTCAGGAGCTGTGGAAGAGATATCTCAGTCTTGGGAAGTTCAATTTAAGGCTTCCTGGAAGGGCTTCATTGAAGATCAAATCTTGATGGTACTAAATTTGTTGGCTCTGAACACTAAGGAGGACAAACAGCTTAGAACCTTTTGTGAAACCCAAGCCTCTAAGTGAGATGTATTTCAGAACATACAGGTTTTGATTTGGGAGAGTAAGTTGAGTGGTCCCCCCCAAATCTGATTGTTGCTAGTTCTGCAAATTCTAAGACAATACATATTCTGTTGATGCTCACATTCTAAATAGCAGCTTGGTCACCACTGCTAGCAAGTATTCAAAGCTACAACTTTGATGAATGTTTCAATTTTAAGTAGATTATGTTAATTTCTTTATTAATTTAATACTTGTACAGATACTTCATGAAGAACTCTATAATTATTTGCTACTTTAGTCATTCTACAACAGTATTTAATAAAAAGTCTAATTTTTTTATTTTGCAAAATACAATTTTATGTGAACCATTTCATATATCTTTCACAGGCTACCCTTATTCTTCATATATTTAAAAATCCTGCAGCCCTAATTTGACCATTACATATTTTTTATAAGCATTGAATTATTATATGATACCTCATAACTAAGTAGCAACGCAATTCATACATAAAAGCACAGAATTAAAAAGACTGCTAATAATAATAATCTAGCACACACTATTTAGTTACTATATATGTCAAAAAACTACACTACAAAATTGATTTATTAAAAGTCTGACTTGGATGCTATAATTATTGAATGCCTGTTTTACTGATGAGGAAGCAAAGGCTCAGTTGCAGGATTTGCCCAGGGATTTAAAATGTAAATAACAGAAACCATTACTTAAATCCAGAAAACCTGGGTTCAGAGTCATCATTCTTAATCACAAGTTTTTGTGGTAAGCCGCTGAGGATAGATGACTGTGAGATTGACCACATGGTTTATCATTCAAACCAAGGCACTGTTGAAGAGAAAGGATAATGCAATGAACAATTAGAGCAGATCTTTTACATAAATTGCTACTCCCTCAAGTAAAACAAGGTTAACTGCTACCCTACCCTACCTATATAGTTCCTCCAGCCTATCAACCCGCCTTGAAACCCAACACTTCCTCCCTGCCCTACTTCTCCTCCTTGGGCCCCTTTAACATTGCATGTTGGTTGCCTGTAGAGACATTATCTTTGCACAAAAAGTACTCTCTCCTCCTACCTGACTCATCCTCTGATAACTATGCATATGTTTGCCTTTCAGCCTCTAGCTCATGATATTCCTTTGGGATTATTAGGAAAACATTTATATGCTCAGAAGGATTTTGTTAACATCAGTCTCTTCTACCTCTGAGTGTGCACCCCTCTCCCAACATTGACTGGGTTCAATCCTTTTCCATCCCAGCTAACCTGAACAGGGATAGACTAAATGCTTAACAAATACTTTTTAAAAGAAAGGGAATGGAAAGGGGGGGGAAGAAACAAGGAAGACAAAATATTCAGTTTTGTTGCGATTATATAAATTATATAAATATAAAATTACTGATTCATTTATTGAACAGATATGAATGAAGTGTGCCTATTCATGGTAGAGTCTCAGATGCTCCAGTTGTGGTCAGTGTTCCCCAGAGTATACATTCTCAGTAATAGTCCATTACTAAAGAAGCAAAACCATTTCATATGATTCAGAAAGCATTAAAAAATGAAATAAAAACATGGTAGAAAGGGACCAGAGATAGAATTAAGTTTGGTAATTTCTGTAGTCATAATGTTCTTCCAAATTCATATTCTGAACTTAATCTATGGTTTGTGGTAGTGCAAAGAGCTGGAGGCATTTGAAAAGGTAATTATGGATAACTAGTTTAAAGGCTGATGGGAACTAGCTTAGGCATTTCCTGTTAGCTTTTCCACCCTTTTCACCATGGAAGCACACTGAATCTTCCAGTCTGGATGATACACAATTAGGAGCCATATTGGAATCAGAACCTTGGGCCTTTACTAGATTCCCAAGTCACTGACACCTTGATCTTAGGCTTCCCATTCTCTGTAACAGAGAAGAAGCACATTTCAGTTTTTGAAAATCTTGAACTCTTGACCATACAGTACATAGGAGTAGTTCCTGCTGGGTGATGTTTGTGAAGAAACAGAATAAAATGGCTGGAAGAGTGAAGAAATTCTTTCCAAGAACACAAGGGAGAAGGAAAACTTGTTCTGGATAAGTCAGTCAGAGAGGCTCATGTGGCCAGCAATAGATTAGAATACATGGTAGAAGGCCTTCATGTAGAACTCGTAAGTGACAGCAAGGCGTTCGTGTTTATGTAATATGTAACATACTTCTGGTTTTAAAGAGCCAGGGAATCTATTTTTGGTTGTTTTTTCTACTTTCTCTTTTTTTCCCCAAAGACTACTCTGGTGGCTGAATTGAATGTACACTAGAGGAAGATCAAGGCAAAGCCTGGAGAAAATGACACAATCCAGGCAAGAGATGCGCACAGAGTGAAGACATAGATGTTTTCCAGTGATGTTTCTTAGTCTTTAACACGTAGTTGGGTCACTGGAAGTTTATTGCACAGCAATGCTAAAACTTAGATCTGAGTTGCAAAGAAACTTTCCAGGGACACTCACATTGCTTCGCTAAAAACCACAACAGAGAAGGAAGAAAAGAAAAAAAATCTTGCTGATAGATGGCTGTTGCTTCATTGAACTAAAAGGATCATGAACTGTTCTTTCTTTCCCTCTTTGTAAAATGTACACAGTGCAATTATTGAAATAGAAGTTTCAACTCCACATCTGCTTTATAAGCTGTCTTATTCCTGTCTGGTGGGACTGGAAAGCATTTCAGGATGGATGGACACTGACATACTCTAGGAAAATAATGTAGTATGATGACATAGCACATTTCTGGTTCAAAAGTTGAATAAGACACACACAAGCTATTATGGTTTTAAGCTCTCAACTCTCAGTGGTCATTTTGGTGGCTATCTACACAAGTCTAATTTCATTGTTTTTAAAGACGATGTATATATTATCCTTTCCTAGAGACATCAAGTGCCTTGAAAAAGTGGTGAAAGTAAAATGAATTGAAGATGAGTTGTGGCAGGGGGAGAGGGAGGCTGTGGGGAAAGGGAAACAATGAGTACAAAGTAAAATGCTTGCCATGCAAATATAAAAGCCTTAGTTCACATCCCTAGCACACAAACAAAAAGATGTGTAGGGAAGCACAAGTCTGTAATTCCAGTGCTGGGAAGCTGGAGACAGGAGGATCCCCCAGCTTTACTGGTCAACCAGTTTACCTTACTTGTTGAACTCCTGTTCAAATGAGAGACTCTTACACTGCCCCTGGAGGTAGAGAGTGGTAGAATGAGATCATCAATGCCAAACAGTAGCTCCCCCCAACCCCTCACCCCCACCACATACATACATACATACATATATACAGAGAGAGAGACAGAGACAGAGACAGAGACAGAGACAGAGACAGAGGTGGTGCATACCTGGGACAAAGTTATTATTCTTATACTTTCACACACATTGCTGCACATCTGTCCACTTGTCCCCGCGGAGCCTAAAGTCCATTTTGGCATCCCTGGCTTAATCCTGAGACTGGTGATTGATTTGGTATCCGGAAGTTGACGCCTACCCACTGAACGTGAAGCAGCTCATAAATCAATACTTCTTCTGTTTAGGAATCTGAAAGCTTTCCTGGAAGTCCCTGCCTTGCTCAAAGCTGTGCAATGCCAGCTAGACATCATCTGGCCTAGCTCCACATCATAAAATTAATCTGACTTTATAGACCCTATAGGACTTCAGTGGTTGCTTCTAGAAATGGAAAAACATGGCGAGGCCAAGTCTTCCTATCGTTCCATCTCTCATTGCATCCCTTCTGTGGATCAGCAGTTATTCATTTGATACCTTAGCACAGTTCATACCTGGCACTAAAGATGCAAATGTGTCTGCCCTCCCAAGACTTTCTGACCTTGGAGGCCACTATACGCTGGAATATATGATTTTCTGGCTAGAACACACTCCCACAAGGCTCTTTGGACACCAACAAGCTATTACCAAAGGACACTACACAAAGAATCTGAAATATGTGGGTTAAGTTTCTCCTCATTTAAATGTGGGCTCTCATAGTGGGTAGGGGCAAGAGTAGAAACAGGCAACAGTGTGTGAAGATGGTTAGGAATCTTGGTTAAATGAAAACCATATGAAAAACCCATTTTTACAAAGAATTTAAATACTACCTAAATTTCAGTTCATCCTAAATTTGAAATGTTAAATTTACTATAGGTTAGACAGTTGTTCTCCAATCTTGATTTGGACAGTGACCTAATATATCAGACTGAAAAGCCAAGTTTCTTGTACTTTTCAAATTGTTCCATTGGGTTCCAGTTGCCAGTTTCTGTGAGGAGTATGCTCTTTAGGTATGATCTCTTCTGAGAATAATGGTGATAAAGAGTGGTGTGTGATCAAGGACTAGTTTCCTAAATATAACACTTTCTCCAGTATGGTGAAAAAAAGATTAAAGGAAGTCATCATTTGCTTCACAACTGGCAAAGAGATTGGCATCAAAAATATCCTCTCAGCACTGAGGACAGAACATGGAAAATGAATGCCATGGTCTCCACTTATGTCTTGATTCATTTTAATACCAATTACAGTAAAAAAAAAAAACCCAAAACAAACAAAAAAACCTTACAAAATGTGACCTTGATAACTCAACACTCCCTTGGTAGAGCCAAAGTTAATTCCAACTTGCATTCTTTTCTAAAAATGCTGTTTTATCACATTGCCAAGGACAAAGGAAGATTGAGTCCAACTGTGTATCTTTTAACATCTTGGGAATGTTTTAACAAGGCAAGAAAAAAATTTCCATAATTACTACATAAGATGTCTCAGTTAAAATACCTGGTGTCCTTCTGGAGTTTGAAAACCTAGGCTATCTTTCAATATCAAAAATTCCCTTGCTTATTCCATGACTCTGTACACACACACACACACACACACACTTTCATACTGGCCAATGTTAAGACAAATGTAACCCAATGCCTGAGAACTTGCTATCTTATCTATCGATCTTAGTGCAGGTTAAGAAATTACTTCCGCAGCTGAGTTGTAAACTCACCAAACCCCTTATAAGGTTGGAACCCCATGCACCACATCTACCTCCTCACTCTTTGGGTGCTGAGTTCTGAGATGCTTGTACAGCTTGCTTCTTTATGTCACCTTAGTCTCTGTTCAAGAGCCCATCTCTGAGCACCTACTGAGCCCCCTTACCCCTTGCCTCATTCATTCTATAACTTGTTTTCTCTTTGAAAATTGTCAGTCACAGAAGTTATTTTGTTGCTACAGTTAACTATTGGTTTGCCTCCATCCTTGCCCTAATTGTAGACAAACATGGTGACCTAATAAAGGAAAGACCTTATCTGGTTTGTTCATTGCCTTACAGGAACTTACAGGAACGAAACCTCAATAAATGTTTTAAATAGATAAACAGCTGAATGAGTACATGATGTCAGATAATAATTACATGCTGCAAGATCTGTCCACCATTCCTGTTCATCTCCAGTAACTGTGCAGACCATACCCTTGAGGGTTCATGCCTGCAACACAAACAACCCTTGAAGTTAAAGGCATGTCAGTTTTGATGGACAAGTGATATAATCATCCTTTAAACTGGAGCGTGGGATCTGTCTGAACTCTGTGGACTTTTATATAAAGAGATAATAGATAAACCACCCTTACATCCAGGAGAAGAAATTAGAAAATTTCAATGATGTATGTATCATTATTGATGGATTGAAATAAAATATTTTATTTAACCTTAAAGATACATTTCTTCTTGATGCAAAAAGCTCCCAAAGTTTTGTCAAAAGGAGACAATACTAATAAATAATTATAGTGACAATATTGAACAAAATAAACTGTCTTTGAGGATGTCCTGTCTGTACATGGCTGACCATGCTTACTGTGATAGATGTTCTAAACGTCTCATGTAGAGCTGCTTCCTTGTTCTGAGTATTCATCTCAAGGCTATGCAAGCAGAGACTACTAATGGCATTTAGCTATATGTCTCTTCTATATGGGAGACCCACATACTCTCCAGAGCTACCTGGAGTGAGAATGAAGACACTGTCTCTTCCCTGTCTTATTTTGTTCCCCTTGTTTCTCTGTGGATTTCTCCAATGAGTTTTCCCCCAGCTCAGCCCTTGTATCAGAATCTCTGCCTGGGGTTCTACTTTACAAGAACTGACCTCATACAACCAAAGACACATTTCTGGGAAGGTCAAGGACATTCTGCCATTCTCGCCTAAGAATTTTGAGAGATTCGCTGAGTGCCATTTGCTTTTGAGGAATGGAAGCTGAGAGAAATGAGGGGAAGGCAAAGATGCCCCTACTGCTCTGTGGTAGGCTGGGCCTATTTGTTTTCTCTCAAGTCCTAACTGCCTGCTTGAAATTCCACGGCTTATGCTTTGCTGAACAAATATCCATTGCTATATTATATTTTGGAACTTTCTTGGGAAAGTCAAGGCCTTTCACATGCAGTTTTCATAACTCATGTAACCCTGCCCTCCGGGAGCCTTGGGACACAGACAAGGAGGAGAACATAGTTTTGCTTTAACTTTACAGTGTTTCCTTTAAATTAACCAATGAAAAAAAACTCCTCTCAAAGTCAGGCAACCTTAATAGAGTGCATGTGGTTATATTTTAGCTCAAACCAAAACCAGCAAAGCAAATCCCAATGATATTCAGATTCTACTTTTTGTTTCAAAATGTATTTCTGTTACAGGAATAAATTGGATGGATTAATTTATCTGGTTTTGCAAGTAATTGGGAGTTTTGTAATGGTTGCTTTTGGAGTCTCTATGAATGACATACTTTAAATCACAGTACAGTTGCAGGGGTTGTTATATTAAGTAGCAAACAATAAACAGCAAGACCTCGATAAGTCCCCCAAATCTCACGAGCAAAGGGCTCACATTTATGGCTGCTGCTGCCCACATTGGGAGTCCTCTGATTTGACCTCAGACATTTTACCTGCTTAAGGGGCATCATGGAGAGAAGATTGAATGAAGAGTTGTGTCCATGCTACCTCTGACCTTTGTCTGGGACCTCAGCCAAGCTTTATCTGCTACTCTTTTTCTTTATCAAAATAATTATTGAAATGCAGTTTATTCTTTTTTAATTTCCACTGCAGGGTAAGGATTTGGAACTGGGAAATATCTTGAAATAGCTTCCAGCAAAGCTATGTTCACCGCAACAGCAACGTGCTTGTAAATCCAGAGAACGCATCTCCCCCTCCCCCAAAGACATGCTTTCTAGCCAGGTACCGGTGTGATTATGAAGAAGGGTGTGAATCATGGGAGAAATTCCTTGGGTCTTGTGTAACCATGAGAGCTATGTATCATTGAATCTGCTAATGAAGGCTTTGCTGTATTTCTGGGCCACTCCTAGCTTTGTCCATCTGCCATTTGTGGTTACACCCTCACACAATTTTCCTGGTGCCCTTTCCCCTGGAGTACCATATTTTAAAAATTCTTCTGAAAGTATTTTTTTTCCTTTTGAAACTTTATTTTCTTCTACCTGTATCCAGACTGGGCTTTGTGTATGCTGGGAGTTTATGCCGATTGCAATCTGAGGCACCATGTTCTTTTTCTTCCTTTTGCAGTATCCAACTTGCATGGAGAGTTTTCCAGAAGCACGAAGTGAACTGAAACAGATGTGCAGTCATTTTGCTTCAACAAGGAGCTTGAAGCTAGATTGATACTTTTACACACACACACACACACACACACACACACACACACACACACACACCGGTCTTTGGATTTTGTGCCAATTTTGTTACGTTTGGGAGAGTGTGGGTGGGTAGAGGAGCACCCTCATACAGGCAGAGGGAGGGAAGATGTGGGATGAGGGATTGGTGGAGGGGTAACCAGGAAGTGGGATATTATTTGAGATGTAAATGAATGGAATGATTAATAAAGTAATGTATGTGGCAATTGTACTATATAGACTATAGTTCGTCTACTTCTAATTTCACTTTCAGCTAAATAAATCTCCAAACTCACAGTAACTAAATAAACTGCCTGTATATTATGAAAAAAAAAAGTTTGGCATTTGGTCAAACTGTTCTTCACTGAGTTAGAGAATTGATGATAAGATCAGAGGCAAGCAAGTAGAGAATATGACTTGATGACAATTACCCAAGAATTGTTTTACAGTTTTGGAAAACAAATCACCAGACAAAAGTGGAATGAAGAGTTCAGTTTAGCAAAGAAAAGTATGATTTTCCAAGTATTAAGATGGTGAGCCTAATATAGAGTATACATAATAGAAAATATAATAATGCAGATTGTGAGAAAAACTTAAATCCACCAAGATCGTCCTGTTTGCTTTTTATTGCTGTCATAAACACCATGACCAAAAGCAACCCGGGAAAGGAAAGGGTTTTGTTTGGGTCACTCATCCATGTTCCAGTTCATCACTCAAGGCGGCCAAGGCAAGAACTCAACTCAAGGCAGCAGCTTGAAGTAGAAAGCGACAGTGGGATGCTGCTCACTTGCTTTCTCAGGCTCACGTTCAGCTACCTTGCACTGTATTCCCCCATCACTTACTCAGGAGTGGTGCCACCCACAGTGGGCTGGGCCCTCCCAAGCCAATCATTCCCAAGTAATTGTAGTTTGTGTAAAGTTAACAAAAGCTAACCTTGACAGCAGGTTTTTCCACAATGAACAGAAGATGAGAAAGTTCATGTAAAAATGAAAGTGACTGAAGAACCGAAAAATGAGCGGCATGCTGATAGGTTGATCTGCTTCACAGAGCTGATGAAACTTAACACATATCCGTATCGGAACTGGGAGCAGCATCAGTATCTACACACAGCCTCCTGCAGTTGCTTTTGCTGTGATATGCTACCCTAGTCATGTCTTACTAATTTCAGGGAAGTGCTCCCTCTATTGTGCCCCATCAGGGTCAGGACAATGCCAGTCAAACAAGTATTTTCAGTTCCCAGTTTAACATGCATCTCTGAACTGAGTTACGTTTACATTTTGGAGGTATTTAAATTCTTAGGTTTTCTTATAACTTTAAGGTTTTGTTTGTCATTGAAGAGGATTCTTCTGGGATGACATTGAAACGCTGGTGAATGATGTCATCTTGACTACTTTTATGGACAACTTCTTCGAGCTCACGCTGATCACTAAGTCCAACTTAAATGAATAATGACGTATTACCTAGGAATATGAGTATGGAACTGAATGGCCAGACATACTCCCAGGGTATTGAGGACATTTTATTGAGGGTGTTAGTATAGTGAGCCAAAGAAACATTTTGGAAACTTATCACAGGGATTAGCTGAGATCTACCAGGGAGAAGGGGAAGACTAGGAGGTGGAAAGTGATGTAAGGTTGTTTACTATGGGACAAGTCATTTAGCACACCCTGAACATTTCCCATTTCTATGTTTATCTACTTTCATCTCCACCTAAAAGTGATTTTCTTATTTCTTTAAAGTTACAAAGTAACCAGTTCCATTATGGCATTTCATACATGTCGTTATGGTTTGTTCTAATACATCCTTCTCTCCTGCTGTTCTCTTCATACCTGCTACCCACCCAGCTGGTCCTCAGCCCTAGACTATTCCTTCTCCTTTATCAGTTTCCCTCTCCCTTAATATTCCTTAATATTGTTTGTGTTCAAAATCCCCTAGAAAGTAATATGTGTGTGTGTGTGTGCATACATACTTACATACATACATACATATATATGTGTGTGTGTGTGTGTGTGTGTGTGTGGTTTTAAAATTAAGTGACACACATAGGAAAAAATACGTGGTATTTGTCTTCCTGAGTCTAGCTTTTTTTGGCTTAACCCAATTATTATGCAGTTCTATTTAGTTTCCTACATTTTTTTTTCAAGATTTTTTTTATTTTCTATATTCTTTATTTACATTCCAAATGATTTCCCCTTTCCCAGTCCCCCCCCTCCCTGAAAGTCCCAAAAGCTCTCTTCCCTCCCCCTGTTCCACATTTGCCTAAGAATTTCATGAATTCATTGTTTTTAATTGCTGAGTAGTATTCCATTGTGTAAATATACATGGAAAATATCTCTGATAAAATTGAAGAAATATATAGAAAAACACGTTTATTGACTATTTCATGGAAAAATTATACAGATAAAATGGTAGGCATAAAAATATTCCTAAGTTGATTGAAAGTGGAATTATAAACATGTTCTGATAAAACTGAAAATCTACAAGGAAAATATTTCTGATAAAATTGAAAAAATATATGGAAAAACATTAAAATTGAAGATCATGGAAAATCATACAGATAAAATGGTAGGCATAAAAATATTTCTAAGTTGTTTGAAGGTGAAATTATAAACATTTTCTGATAAAATTGAAGATTTACATGGAAAATATTTCTGATAAAATTGAAGAAATATATAAAAAACACGTTAAGATTATTTCCTGGAAAAATTATACAGATAAAATAGTAGGCATAAAAATATTCCTAACTTTTTTGAAAGTGGAATTATAAACACTTTCTGATAACATTGAAGATCTACAAGGAAAATATTCCTGAAAAAATTCAAGAAATATATAGAAAAACATGTTAAAACTGACTATTACATGGAAAATTATACAGATAAAATGGAAGGTATAAAAATGTTCCTAAGTTGATTGAAAGTAAAATTATAGACATTGTCTGATAAAACTGAAGATCCACATGGAAAATACTTCTGACAAAACTGAAGAAAAATACAGAAAAACGTTAAAATAGAAGATTATCATGGGCAATTATACTGACAAAATGGTAGGCACAAAACATTCCTAAATTGATTGAAAGTGGAACTACAAACACCCCCTCCCCCACGAAACCGAAGATCTACATGAAAAACATCTCTGAAAAAATCGAAGAAATACACACAAAAAATGTCAAAATTAAAGATTATCATGAAAAATAATACAGTCAAAATGATAGACACAAAAAGCATTACTGAATTGAAAGAGGAGTCACAAACATTTTCTGATAAAAATCAAAGATCCACATGAAAAACATCTCTATTAGACTATGTTTTTTGTTGGGGAATTGAGTCTATTGATGTTATAAGATATTAAGGAATAGTGATTGTTGCTTCCTGTTATTTTTGATGTTCTTTTTATGTTTGTGTGGTTACTTTCTTTTGGGTTTGTTGGAAAAAGATTACTTTCTTGCTCTTTCTAGGGTGTAGTTTCCCTCCTCATGTTGGCGTTTTCTATCTATTATCCTTTGTAGGGCTGGATTTGTGGAAAGATATTGTGTAAATTTGGTTTTATCATGGAATATCTTGTTTTCTCCATCTATGGTAATTGAGAGTTTTGCTGGGTATAGTAGTTTGGGCTGGCATTTGTGTTCTCTTAAGGTCTGTGTCTTAGTCAGGGTTTCTATTCCTGCACAAACATCATGACCAAGAAGCAAGTTGGGGAGCAAAGGGTTTATTGAGCTTACACTTCTGCATTGCTGTTCATCACAAAAGGAAGTCAGAACTGGAACTCAAGCAGGTCAGGAATCAGGAGCTGATGCAGAGGCCATGGAGGGATGTTCCTTATTGGCTTGCTTCCTCTGGCTTGCTCAGCCTGCTCTCTTATAGAACCCAAGAATACCAGCCCAGAGATGTTACCACCTACAAGGGGCCCTCCCCCCTTGATCACTAATTGGGAAAATGCCCCACAGTTGGATCTTATAGAGGCACTTCCACAACTGAAGCTCCTTTCTCTGTGATAACTCCAGCCTGTGTCAAGTTGTCACATAAAACAAGCCAGTACAGTCTGTACGAGATCTGCCCAGGATCTGCTGGCTTTCATCGTCTCAGGTGAGAAGTCTCGTGTAATTCTGATAGGCCTACCTTTGTAGGTTACTTGGCCTTTTTCTCTTACTGCTTTTAATATTCTTTCTTTGTTTAGTGCATTTGGTGTTTTGATTATTATGTGCCGGGAGGACTTTCTGGTCTGGTCCAGTCTGTTTGGAGTTCTGTAGGCTTCTTGTATGTTCTTGGACATCTTTCTTTAGGTTAGGGACGTTTTCTTCTATAATTTTGTTGAAGATATTTACTGGCCCTTTAAGTTGGAAATCTTCACTCTCTTCTATACCTATAATCCTTAGGTTTGGTCTTCTCATTGTGTCCTGGATTTCCTAGATGTTTTGGCTCAGGAGCTTTTTGCATTTTTCATTTTCATTAACTGTTGAGTCAATGTTTTCTATGGTATCTTCAGCTCCTGAGATTCTTTCTTCTATCTCTTGTATTCTGTTGTTGATGCTTGCATCTATGACTCCTGAATTCTTTCCAAGATTTTCTATCTCCAGAGATGTCTCACTTTGTGATTTCTTTATTGTTTCTACTTCCATTTTTAGATACTGAATGGTTTTGTTCAGTTCCTTCACTTGTTTGTTTGTGTTCTCTTGTAATTCTTTCAGGGATTTTTGTGTTTCCTCTTTAAGGACCTCTACCTGTTCACCCATGCTCCCCTGTATTTCTTTCAGGGATTTTTGTGTTTCCTCTTTAAGGGCCTTTACCATTTGACCCATGTTCTCCTGTATTTCTTTAAGAGAGTTATTTATGTCCTTCTTGATGTCCTCTAACAGCATCGTGAGATTAGACTTTAAATCCAACTCTTGCTTTTCCAGTGTGTTGGGGTATCCCGGATTTGCTGTGGTGGGAGAACTGGGCTCTGATGTTGCCAAGTAGCCTTGGTTTCTGTTGGTAGGGTTCTTGCGCTTGCCTTTCGCCATCTGGTTATTTCTGGTGTTAGTTGGTCTTGTTTTCTCTGGCTGGAGCTTGCCCCTCCTATGGGCCTGTAAACCTGTGTCTGTACTCCTGGGAGACCAACTCTCTTCTGGCAGGGTCTGTGCACAGAAGGCTGTGCAGCTGTCTGGTTCCCTGTTGCAAATGGCGGCCGGAAGGGAAGACTCCTGTCCCAGCTGCTCTAATGATCATATGCCCTGTGTGCTCCTAGCTGTACCCCTCCAGAGAGAAGGTGGAGATCTCACCTCCGCACTCAGAAGTGAAATCGCTGCTGGGAGATCATTCTCTTCTGGTGGGCTAAGCACAGAAGGCTATGGAGCTGCCTGGTTCCTTGCTGCAAACATCCTACAGTTTTTTTTTAATTGCTGAGTAGTATTCTATTGCTGTACATCATATGACATCTTTATCCATTTATCTGTTGATGGACATGTAGGCTGGCTTCATTTTATGGCTATTGTGAATAATGCAGCAATATATGTGATATTCCAGTATCTGTGATACTGTTGACTTAGTATCTGTGATATGTTGTGATATGTTGACTTAGAATTTTTAGTTTATATTGAAGAATAATATAGCTGTGTCATATGGCAGTTTTTATTTCAGTCTTTTTGTCCTCTTATTTTTGTATTTTTTTATTCTTCTCTCATATATTCCATCCCTACCACAGTTTCCATTCCCTCCCCTTTCCTCATCCTTTTCGTCTCCTGACTTGTCTCCCCTCTCCTCTAGATCCATGCCCCCTTAGCCCCCTCAAAAGAGCACGTCTCCCAGGGACATCCATCAAACACAGCATAACAAGCTACAGTAAGATCAGGCACATACCATTATATCAAGATTGGACAAGGCAACCCAGTATTGAGCAGAGTCCCACAATTAGGCAAAAGAGACAGGGATAGCCTCTGCTCCCACTGTTTGGACTTCCACAAGAACACCAAGGTACTCAGCTATGTAGAGGATTTAGTTCAGACCCCTACAGGCTCCCTGATCTCTGCCAAGTTCCCATGAGACATGGTCAGTTGATTCTTTGGGCCTGGTTCTCCTCGTATGTCCCTGACCCTTTTAGTTCCTCTGATCCTATCTCTCCCTCCTCCACAGGACTCCCTAATGTTTGGCTGTGGTACTCTGCATCTGCTTTCAACAGTTGTTGGATGAAGTCTCTCTTTGATGATGATTCTACTAGGCTCTGGTACCAAAACACTCTGCAGGCAGGACAAACTGTAGGTTGAAGGTTTTGTGCCTGGATTTCAGTCTTAATCCCTCCACTTGAGGTCTTGCTGGGTTACAGAAGATGGCTGGTTCAGACACTGTGGTCCCCATTACCATTGTTTTAACCTTTTGAGAAACTTCTATACTGGTTCCAATAGTGGCAGAAACAATTGAAATTTCTACCAGCACTGTGCAAAGCTCCTCGTCCCCTACATACTCCCCAGCATTGATTGGTCTCTGTTTTCTTGTCAAAGGGCATTCAGACCAGGACACAATGAAATCTCAAAAGAGTTTTAATTCACATTTTACTGATGACTGGGGATATTGAACATTTTTCTAAGTATTTAGGGGTCCTTTGTATTTTTTCTAATATATCATCAAAGACCATAAAATAAAAATTAACAAAATTATTGTGGACTATGTCCTGAACTTAAAAATTATTTAGAGTCAAGCATGGAGTTAGTAAACAAGTGAAAGAAAGGAAGCAGTTAGGGAAAGGAGAGAAATAGAAGAAAAATCAAGTTAAATACATAGGGAAAGGAAGAGGATTAGAAAAGGATGTAATAGAGGGGAAGGGAAACAAACAGGAAATTAGAACAAGATACAAAAAGTTCAAAAACAAAATTGAGTAATTATAAGAAGAGGAATTTTAAGAAAGATAACAGATCAAATAGAAAGTACAATAGGGAGACATAAAATATATAGATTTGGGGTGTGGGTGATCACAGGGTAAAAAGAAACAAGTCTGAGGGAAAAAGATTGCTAAATAATAGAAAACAGAAAAAAAGATTGCTAAATAATAGAAAATGAATAAGCAATGTTAGATGAATGTATAAAAGGGAATAAAGACATTAAAAGTTAGATTAAAAAATAAGTGGTGGAGAGATGGCTAGGTGGCTAAAAGTATTTGTTGCTCATATAGAGGACCTGGGTGTGGTACCCAGAACCCACATGGCAGCTCACAGCTGCCTGTAACTCTAGTTCTAGAGGAAGTGGCCCTTTTTTCTGGCCTCTGGGGGCTCTTTACACATGTGTCACACAGACACATGGAGGCAAAACAGCCAGATACATAAAATAAAGTTGTCTTTAAAAACACAAAAATGTAAAAAGAAAATACTGTCTGAAGATTAAGAAAGGAATACAAGTTTCAAAAAATAAGTTAAGTGGAAGACATGTTAGAATGGCCACCTATTGAGTGCTGGAAAACTGAAACTGAAGTTATATTCACAGTGGGGGACAGTTAAACATATGGAGTCTTATTTCTCTTTGGTTGATGCTATTGCTGAGTGTATTAGATAAGTCTGTTGGAATCCCTTCTTTGTATACCAAGGTGTTCTGCTTTCTTTACTTAGCTTTTCAGTAGGGGCTGGGCAAAGTCACCCATCCTCTGGAGATTTCCCTAGGTCTTGCTCCTTGGGATGACTACTGTTTTAGGCAGGTGGACACTTTTCTTTCACTGTGTCAGAGCAATGAAAGCACTGAGGTCTACACTATAAAGAACCTATCTTTGTACCTTCAAGACTTTCTAGTTCTCAATCAGCCCTCTGGATGAATGCAGCTATATGTGTCACTTGCCTTGCTAGAACTTTAGTAGTCTCAATATCTTTACTAATGACAAGCAGATAGGTGGTTCTAGGCTCCACCCACTGACCTCAGGCTCAGAGCTATCAAATGAAAAGCAGATAGGTGACTCTAGGCTTGCTCCACCCACTGACCTCAGGTTCAGAGCTATCAGATTCTAGGGTTAGTCTCAGCTGATGACTTTGTTCAGACACCATGACTAGATCCATAGTCTCGATTCACTTTCTAGTTCGAGCCAAGCCCTTTGCTGCTTGCATCTTTTGGCTTGCCCACATCTACCCTCCTGCCCTCCAAACCTGCCTCCTGGTTTGACCCTCACACTTGGGCTGTGGTAGGTCAAACTAGATTCCCTGACTTGTTGGATTTTCTTCTCTCAGTTACCTAGGCTATATGTCAGTTTTGAACTCTCAAGACTGTGCCCAACTAATTCCTCCCATTCCCAGAGCCTGAGCAAATGAGATTTCTCTGCATTGTTGACTATTTGGGAAAGAAATTACTGTCTAAGTCCCACAACTGGATTTGATGTTTGTTGGCTTGTATTCAGAATGTCTTTTGCTTGGGTACTTTTGGCATGAAGGATGCTTCTCCCCAGTAATAGGAAGCTGAAGGCATTCTGATCTGTCTTGTTTCTGGACATCTTCATTGATTCTCATGACTTCACTTTCTCTCAAAAGAAGAGAATCAGTATTTTTTTCTTTTTCTGACCCATTCATTCACTGGGGTCACATAGGTTTCTGTCTCTAGGTCCTGACCTTGTCTGGGTTCCTGACCTGACTCCCTTCAATGATGAACAGTGATGAGAAAATGTAAACTAAATAAACTCTCTCCTCCCCGTGTTTTTTTGATCATGGTGTTTCATCACAATAATAGTAACACAAACTAAGGCAAGACCCCAATGGCAAGTTGTACTTGTCTGGTATCCTAAGATGCTGCTCACAAAATGCAAATGTTTCCACTAAAATTCTCTTATGTCTTGTCATTTTTTTTTTTGTTTTGAAAATAAAATGAACGTACCTTACACGGCATTCACAAGTATCTCAATTTCTGACTTGGAATCTTACTTATCTTGCGTAGCAGACTACTCTGGTCTGGTTTATGACTGTCCTAATGTGCAGCACAAGGCAAAAAGAAATGAGGATGGTAGGTAATTAACCTTCATGCCTTCGTGGAGACTCTGCTTTTGTGACTAACTTGCATATTGTGCTGGAAGATCTAAAGGCATTAATGGCTTTGTCATGTTAAATTTATTTCTTCTTCCCTCCATTTCTTTTGTGCTGGGGTGTGATCTTGTGCTCTGTGTATTCAGATGCAGATTTCTGTGCCCTGAGATCTAGCTATAGTCCCACTGGAATTGTAATGAATACTGAAAAATCTTCTGTACCAATGTCTTATAAAGAATGTTTCCCAATTATCTCTGATTAGTTAATAAAAGGATGAATAGCTAATGACTGGACAGGAGGCAGGCAAGGTCCGGGAGAAGGACCACAAAGTGGAGAAAAAGGAAAAATGTCTCAATGAGTTCAGGCATGAGGAGTAGTTGCCAAGAGAGTTCTTCATGAGAACCCACAGAGCAAACAAGGGAGATGCAAACTGCAAGTAACTTGGGGCATATGCCTGGGGAAGTAAATAGATAGCATTGAATATCAGGAATAGCTTAAAGCTTGTTGAATACATCAAAAGGTTTTGTCTCAATTGTTTGGGAACTACCTGGGTCAATGTCCTTTAAATTTCATCTTATAAAACATTGAACCCAGAGCCTTAGACTTAGTAAGAAAGTTCTCTACCATTGTGAAATAACTGCAACTCTAAGTTTCTTTATTATTTAAGGAATAATAAATTAACATGTAATACTAACATGAATTGGACTGAGTTTTCTACCTAGCCTCTGTCTACTTTGAATATGGAGAAGGACATATTGATGGAAAGTGTTTGGAAGTCTTATTTGAGTGCAGGATGAACTCATCAGATCACTGAGGCTCACCTTGTAAAAAGATGTTCTTACAAAGCTGGCTTTTGTAGACTTAAATTCCTTCTACAATGCTTTGATTTGTTAAGGTACTAGTTTATTTGCTAAAAACATCCATGAGGAATATTTTTTTCCAAGTGCAAATTGGATGATGTGGAACCAACAACTTAAGTTGAAATGAAAATTAAAAAAAAGAACAGGAATGGCAGAAACAGTTGACAGTTGAAGAGTATCTGTGAACTCATATAAACTGGAATATATTTAAAAGTGAAAGCATGTGTTACTAATGATCAAGAAACCTTAGCAAGTTTAACTGTGAATATCTGATAGCACTGAGAAATAGTAAAAGTTAATGCAAACTTTTGTAATCTAAAGGCCATATCAGTTAGGATAAGACAAATGTGTGTACATTATGTGTACACAGACATATCCATACTCATCAGCATACAAGAAGAAATCTTGCTGTTTCCAATAGTTATGGTAGAGAATCAGCCTGAGTACATGTTGGCAGATGAATGGGCAAAGATAATGCCCCAAAGTGGGAATACAAGCAGTATACAACAATATGCATGTATAAAAATATAAAAAAATCAAATCATTGGAATATTATTTAATATATTACATATATGTGATATTCTAATGTAATTTAATTATTTCTCCATTCCTTTTCCTCCCTCCAAACCCTCCCATATACTCCTCTATGCTCTAATTCAAATATGTAGACTCTTATTTATTGTCAGTGCATGCATATATGTATATACATATATTCCTAAATATAAGTTATTCAGCCCCTATAATGTTTCTTGTACATGTGTTTTCTGGGGGCTGAACAACAAATTGGTGTGTGCTTTCCTGGAGAAGTTACATTTCCTGCTCACAGCATCCCTCAGTTACCTATAGTTCTTTGTATAGGGTTGAGCCCTCAAAGGCTTTTCCTGTCCTCCTTGGCATGTTCATTGATGTCATCCTTCTTTTGGCATGCCATGTCTTGGCAGTCATGTTGGCGAGACTTTATGAGTGTAACTTCTGGCATTAAGAGGAAATACAATTAACCTTCAAGAATAAAGAAGTTGGTCGTTTAAGACAACATGCAATGTCTAGGAAGATATGCTAAGTGATAGAAAACCAATCTCAGAAAGAAAAATACTGCATGATCTGCTGCTACATGTGGAATCTAGATAAGTCTGCTCATGGAAGCATAGAGGAAAAAGGCAGTTACCATGAATTGGGAGCAGGAGGAAAGGGAGAAACTGATCAAACAATCAGCTATGTAGGGTCTATGCATCTTATAGTATGGTAACTCTAGTTAATGTACCTGCAATTTTACAGAAAAAATTTGCTAATAGATACTGAGAGCTCTCTTCATACATTTAAAACCATGTAACTGTGTGAATCAATGGCATGTTAATCAGCTTCAAGGTGGTAACCATTTCATCATTGAATACATCAAACATGATGTTAAACTTTATAAACCTATACAAAATTTGTTAGTCACCCTTCGATAAAACTAAAGAAAAATAAAATTAAAAATACATTCTTCATTTACATTTCTGAAGTACTATAAAGAATAGGAAACTATATCCTAATAACTGGAGTTCAACTTCCTTTTAACAATTTTAACATGTCCCCTGGCATACCAGAAGCATCTTTCTCCTCAGGGCCTCTTATTTAATGATTCTGAACTTGTTTTGGCTTGGGTTTTTTGTTTTTTTCTTTTTCATCCTGTATCAATTCTGCATTATGTAAACTTCAAATATCTCTTCGGCAAGAACACATCCATCCTTCTGGGAGGATCAGAGGGAAAGTAGAAATCAAGCTGGCCAAGGCTAATCCTTGTTACTAGTTGGGGTGGGCAAAGCTGTTACTTATTGTGGAAGGGGAAAGGGAAGAGGAAGTGGGGGGGAGATGTAGGGGAAGGGAAGTAGATGGGGAGGGTAAGTAGGGGGGATGGGGAGGAACAGAGGATGAGGGAGGGAAACTAGGAGGGGAAAAGGGAGGGGAAGAGAGAAGAAGAAGAGAAAGTAGGACAGGAATGGAGGGCCAAAGGGGGAGGAGAAGAGGAAGCAGAAGGGGAACAGGATTAGGAGAAGAAGAAGGTGGTGGAGAAGCTTTGTGTTCTCAGCGCTCTTGATCAGCTCCTTGATCAGTCTGGATCTGGTCTTGGGTCCTAAACCTGAATCTAGTGCCTAAGTCTGGTTTTCTGCCCCATGTTGGAGCATGAAATACTGCTGGCCTTTTGTGGACCTGTTCAAGTTATAAATAACAATAAATAATAAATCCATCTGGTAATACTTAGTTCTGTACTATTACCTTGCTGTAATCAGAGAGTTTCTTCACACACCTACTGCTATGATGAAGCTCAAACCTTAGTTGTATTTAATGATGATCATGGGTATAAATACTCTTCATTTCCCTGCCTTTCATGGAAGAAGACTGAGGCTTGCTAAGGCTTAGAACTTGCTAAATTATAGAGCCCAGATCTCTACCCCTGAGAAAAAGAGTAGATGCTCCTGCATGTCTACAAGACAACCCCAATGTATTCATTGAGATTGTTTAGGAGTCATAAGCCCTTTTTTAAGATGTGCTATAATAGGACATGATGATGTTAGCAAATGTTCTTCCTTGCTTTGCAAATTGCTAGTATGAACGGAGTGTCTACAAATCCCTCTGAAAAATGAAGCCAATCCAAAAATGAGTGCATATGAGTATAGGCTCTTTGGCATATGCACAAAAGTGAGCAGAACACACAGCAAGACTGGGCTGTTTTTCATCCAGTTGGAAAGGTCTGTCATTGACTGAGCATAGGTGCTATTGCCAGAAAGACATCAACCATTTTTAATACACAGTCTACATTTTATGGCTGCTTGAGAGATATCAGATGAACCGTCTGTTGTAAATCAATAATAATTTGCTTTAGAATAACGAGGAACTAAAACTGTTTCTAATTACTCTCCAAATGCTTAGCATATTTTGAAAACCAATTATTTAAAAAATTTAGGGTTCTTCTCTGTCTTTAGAAAGACCTGGAGGAAAAAAAAAAGATAGACCTGGAGGATGAGGATGAGGGATGGAAGAAAAGTAGTGAAATTATTTTGGAAAAGCAAAGCAATATAAAAAGAGGAGGGAGTATATGCATGGCCATGGTCTTTGTTTTGTAACCCTAGAAGCAATAGTTCTGAGAACCACACCTTGCAGCCAGGAAGATGCTACTTTGCCCTCAGTGTCCTTTAAGCTTATTGGTTGCTTAATGATTGGTTAGTCTGCATTATCAACTAAGGATTATGACTTGAATACATTGAAAATCTCTGCTTTTTAGTCCAAATCATGGTCTCTGCATGCTGGCAATGCATTTTAGTGATTGGGTAACTGGAGCGTGTCTTGGAATGTAGACGGATGGATCCTGCTTTCTGTCTGGTCCTTTTTTGCAGTATTTAGACTGCATCATGGGAAAAGAAAAATGTAGGCTCAATTTATCCATTAATTTGATACTGTTATAATGTCTATTTTTCCTGAGGACTTTCTTATGAAATTGGAAGGGGAAAAGGAATCTGCTGGGGTGGAGAGAAGTAAAGAATGTTTTCCCCTTTAAATGTATCTGAGTGAATCTAAAGTTATGCCAACATTTTAAGAGTAAGCTGGTGGTGAATAAGCTGTTGCTGCCTTAAAAGAAAAGAAAAACAAGAAAGAATGAAAGGAAGGAAGGAAGGAAGGAAGGAAGGAAGAAAGAAAGAAAGAAAGAAAGAAAGAAAGAAAGAAAGAAAGAAAGAAAGAAAGAAAAAAGCAGTGGTTTTACTTGTAGACTGCTCTCGAATCCCAGGCTTATTTGGGGCAAGGAATGAAAATCCTGCAGAATATTACAGCAAGACAATAGTACATTCTGAGCTGGGTTCTCTGCCCTAAGTGAGCTTTTCTTTAGTATGTTGCCATGAATGTGGGAATTTCAGCTTCTGGGTGTTCTAATGTGTGCATAGCATTTATAATTATCTTTTATTCAGTAATGAATGCAATATGGGTATATTCTTGTGTTGGTCACTTTTTGAAATACAGTGATTTTTTTCCCCCTAGTAAGCACTTAATCTCCACAATTTGATTCTGTTTAAAATTTGCTGAGAGCTGTTAGCTAAAATTTCCTCATATTTCACTGGGGACATAGCTGCATGTTTTGGGATGTAGGCACAAAAGGTAACTGCATCTAGGCATGGCTCATAAAACCTTTTTGTTCACATCTTTTTCTGTTTCCTCCATGTCTCTAAGTACGATGATTGCTGAGGTCTTCAAGGACCCAGAAGGGAGTGAGGTGACGATTAAGAAGGAGCCTGGGAGACTGAATGACCATTCTGAAGATAATCCACTAGAAATAAAACTCTTTGCTAGCCAGTGATCATCATTAGTGTAGAAATCAAATAGTGTTAGCCACTTTTATATGGAAGGGACTTTTTATAAGAACCTGTCCTTTCTTTCTTTGCTATTGCTGGGATGTTTTATATAATGACTCTGATGATGACCTCCCATGCTGAGATGGTCCTGTTCTCAAGTAGGCTGTTCAGATTCCTGTCTTGGCTTTTGCCTCTTAGGGTTACATGACTCTAAGTGATAACTAGCTTTCCTCTCTGGCCTAAAGTTTTTATTAGAAGAATGTAGTTTGGACTGAAGTCTTTAGTATAACTTATGGTTGCCCAGTAAATTGGAAAACTTTGTGCCAAAAGAACTTGTCATGAGAATACAGATGATGCCTGATAGTATCAAAGGTGCTGTTGGAGAGCCATGCTCACGGAGGGCAAGAATCAGTCAGTTCTAGCGATCCAGGCATCAAGAATACTGTCAGTGGTACCAAGTATCAATTAGACCAGAGGAATAATTTGTAGTAAGCTGTTGCAGGCTATGGTAACCAAGTTCATAATAATGTATTTCACATTTCAAAATTGCTAAAATAATAGAATTTTAATCACAATACTGTGATAATTATTGAGACAGCTAGATTATATTTATTAGTCTCTATATCTATTCCTAGATCAAAGCACTGTACTTTACCCCATAAATATACATAACTATTAATTTTTTAGAAAAAAATTAAATCCTGTCATGGGCCTTCTCTGAGGTTTATCATTTTTTTCATCCTATTTAAAAGTTAGATTTTTTTAAAAAAAAGTGCACAAAATTTTGATAACTCTGATGGCAAATATATTAATTTCAAAACATTAAAAAATTTTAAAGCAGTAGATTTGTTTAAGAATATAGATTTTTCTTTAAAATGGGAGGACAAGTGAACAACAAGAACGCTGACCATGGCACTAAAATTCTGTAGTTTAACAGAACTTTTGGGCAGGTCACTGCTTGACAAGTTAGAAATGTAGATTGGGCTTACTGAACTCCTCTGTAGATCTGAGTCAGGAAGAGCTAATTCACACAGCAGTCGTCCTCTGCCACGCCAGCTGTTCATTACTAAATGACCCAGTGGGGTGATGTATTTCATTGATGTGTGTTCCTACATCTTCTACTGGGTGACTTTGCTCACATGTCATCCGATCAGTTCTTGAAGGTCCCACTGTGGTGACATATTTCTGTTCCATGCATTCTCCCACCTGCCATCCAGTGAATGAGAGATTTTTTTATGTGGCCAGTGTGCAGGGATTTAAGACCATTATGCAGATATGCAAGGTATCTTTAGGTTCAGGCTCAGAACTTTCAGAAGGTTATTTCTATCACATTCTATTAGCCCAACGAAGTCACAAATCCAGCTCAGATTTAAGAAACAAGGAAATGGACTCCACTTTTTCATGAGAAGAACTTCAAATTTCATATTAAAAAGTGGTATGGATGAAGGATGGAGGTGTTGGAAAAGAACTGAGGCCACATTTGCAGTTCACTGAATGTTATTTCATACGGAATGACTACTCCTTGGTAGGGATGGCTGATGGATTTCACGCTTGTCAGAGAATTGGAAAAAACACTTCTCTAAAGCATCTAGAAGGAGGGACATTGAGTGACCATGTCTTGGCTTTGAAATATACCATCTGACCTATGTAACTTCAGAAAAGCACAGCAAAGTTTTAAAATTATATTGTTATCTACTAAGTGGCATAAATTATTCTTGAGGATGTGGGGCAGAGAATATGGAAGTGAGGCACACTGGCTTTTACCAGAGTGAACAGTGGGAGATGAGATATTTATACATTTCAGAAACCATTTCCTTTTGTGTCCTCAAAAACCAATGCCCTAAAACTCAACCTGGGTTTGTTCTTCCTGTAGCACTTAAAAGCATTGAGAATGTCTTTGCTACTGCCCAATGACTAGCTTTAAGCAGGTTGATAGAGCTCAGGTGAGCTCACCCTACATAGAGGAGCAAGGAAGTGCAATGGTGTACTCTATTTTCTTGGCACCCAGGAAGACATCCCTTGAAATCAGAGGCAACAGATAACTTGAATTCAGCTAATGACATGTCAGCATCTCTTACGAGATTCTCCGGTGACTTGCTTTCTTTTCCCACCAGCTTCTTGGAAAGAGATTTCTATGAAAAGAGTGTTTTAGAATAGACTGAGTGGGTCCTGATCAGCTTCTTGAATAACTAGTAGCCCTCCTCAAAGATTTACTTTAAGTGTTTATGGATGTGAATAGAATATATATGTATATGACCAGTAGATAACCTTGCTTAATATTAAGCCATGATAAGTGCTGATGATTGTAATCAGGCCTGCATATCTTAATTAGAGTAACATCGAACTATTTCCCAGGAAAATGAACCTCAGGATGTTTCTTTGTCTCATTAGCTCTCTTTTTCACTTCCTATGTGGCTTAACACTAGTTTGAGACATTTTCAAGGAATAAAGAATGCACTTACTATCCAATGAACCAATTATGCAAATAATTTGTGTCTTTATGGTATAAGGACAAGTAGGTATACATGTATCCTTTGGGCCTATTTGAATTTTGCCCTTGCAATAAAATGCATTAAAGAAACAATTCATATTAAATATGATAGCCACATGTTGGTATACATGGCATGTATTGATATGCAGAATACTTGTGTCAAGAACCTGCATAAACAGTCCTCACAGTGATTCTTTCAGCTAGAGGCTTTATTAGCTTCCTTTTAAAAACAGGGATTTTTGGGCTTCCGGCACAGAGAAAACATGCCAAAGTCCATGGGAGTGAAAGCTGTAGAATAAGCATTTGCAACACGCATATTTGCCTCTCCAAAAGCTTGATTGATATGTCGGCCACAATGGAGACATTCATCATTAGTTTCAGGACATGATCTTGCTGTATTTCCCAGGTTGTCTTGGAACCCATGATCCTCCTGTGTCCATCTCCCTAGTGCTAGAATTACAGGTGTGAGCCACCCCACCCAGATCAAGGCCTCTCAGGTTTTACTATGATTCATAACTCGTGATGATGATGATGACTGACATTTCTGCATACTCACCCTGGACTTCTCCTGGGATACTTAAGTCCTCACAGCCATCATCTAAGACGGACATTATTATTGTCTGTAGTTGTATTGTAGCCTGTTTCCAGTGCTACCATAAACACTCATAAATATAAATCAGTTTCTAGCTTGCAGCAGAGAACACTGTATTGGAGCATGAGTCACTGGGCATACAAGATTGTGAGAACTTTCAAAGAAAGTGCCTCTGGCATCTTAAGTCTGTGCTTAGTTTGCATCTGCTGCAACCCTTGCTTTTTTTTTTTTTTCTCCAAATGGAGAAAACAGGAAGCAGGGAAAGTACTGTGGAGCCTGAAGCTGGCTAAAGCATCTCCCTAGGTGTAGAAGAAATGCAGACATTCACATTTCCTATTACACGAACTTCTCCGTTAGTTGCAGAGAATCTGCTTCTGCTGAAATCAAGGAGATAGCAGTATAGCTTCCTGGTCAGGGGCTTCCCAGGAGCTTTGAGCAAAAGGGAAAAAGCAGCAGACACCAGATCACGAGCAAGCAGCCTCCCTGTCTGGCTTGGTTTTCACTATGATCAAAAGTGATGAGGAGGAAAAAAGAAAAAGAAAAAAAAAGTAGAAAAACAAAACCGAGACAGAAGGTAGGAGGAGACAGGGCAGTTCCAGCCCCAGCTAGCCGGCTCGGTTCCACTTCCTTTTGATTGTCCAGAAAAGCTAAGAAAACTAAAAACAAGGCTGGACTTCGGTGGAAGCATGGAAACAGCCTCGTGGAAGCCTTACGTTAAACAATCGGCCTGTGGGTCAATTGTGAAGGGCTTTAATGTGCGATACCCCGATAAAGAGATTTGCACGAATGGCCACAAAGCATTTTGTGTTTAAATATGGGCTCCAGGTTGTTCTGCCCACAGCATAAATACAAGTAAGGTGGGGTGGGGAGGGGAGTTGGAAATCAGCCGATTTTAAGGAAGCCAACACAAACACTCGAACAAACGCGACATTTCGCACAGCCTTTGTGCTCATTTCTACTTGTTGGCATGAACTCATAGGAACAAGAAGGGGCCGTGAGCCGAGTTGTGGAGACTGTGTATGCCAGGCTGGTAATAAAACATCTGGTTTATCTGCAAACAACCTTCTTGTCACGTATGTGGCAGTTTCTGAAGGTAGCGGGCTTGTTTGTTTTGTTTCTTAGTGGTAGGAAAAGCTTAGAAAAAGCCTGTAGCAACTGCTTTTCAGCGCCATCCATCTCAGCATGTGCTAGCCCAAAGAGGCCAAAGACGGCTTTTAAAAAGTGGTGTTTAATATAAAGGCATATATTTTAGCCTTTTTAGCAAACTCATTTTGTATGATTTGCCAAGCTGTCTAAAATTAAGCAAAGCTGGATATGGTGCCTCAAAATATTTGGCAGACTTCCCTACAAAACCACATTTGAACATTTTTAATATATATTATGAGATAGAAAAGAATAATTATTTTCTACTGACGTCCTTAAGTGAGAGAAATGTATTTGTATAACCCTTTCAAAGAAAACTGTCATATTGTGAGACTGTTATGTTCGAGCTAGTATCCTCTATCTGTGGTTTGTGGCTTGCTTGTCTTCGGAAAAGAAGGTACGGGCTAGGCATTACCCCACCCTTGCATGAGACTGCTACCTTGAGCAAGGTGTTTTGGCCAATTGCCTTGAACCACTGGCTATGAAATCTCCTGGATAAATGCTTTGGAACCCTTTGAGTGTGATGGAGTAGATGCTTTGGGAGCCAAGTCTATCACGGGTGACTGTCTCTCTACTTCATTCCAACCTGGGTACTTGAACACTGTTTCTCTCCCTCTACGCCTTTCTTCGAAAAGGATTACTCTTCAGTCAGAGCACTCCATGTGCTCAAAACACCACTCTGAGGTTAGTTTCTATGTTAGTGTGGCATGCCTCAAACAGAGATTCCTCACATACAAATTTGGTCACGTACAAATTTGGGTTTCTGTAGATTATTTGGGAGTACGTCTGGGTAAAAACACTGAGAGTAAGGGGAGAAAGGAAAGATGATCAATAAAGAATTTTAAAGACATATTCCTTTCATAGGGTTTAATCTTGCTAGGAACTGTCTGGGTCACCTGTCATAGAGGACAGCTGACGGTGTCCCTCACAGGATAAGGCAGCTCAGGCATTTCTTCTTCAGCTTAGGTTTCACTGCGTAGGTCATTCATGAGCACCTTAGTTTCCATTTGAAGTTGTCCAGCATGCCTCAGACTGACAGAGCTTTGTTCAAATCTTGGGGTGGGGTGAGTATGAGGGGCTTTATACAGAGACATACAGGAGAACTGGCTGTATCTGGATGGGACACTTTGCAAGTTCCTTGAGATTAGCTCAAAGGATGTTAGTTATAATCTAGGGTCATTAGCAATAGCTACTGTTTTCCTGTCCTTTCCTATTGCCCGGAAGTTAAGGAGGCAGAAACTTCAAGCCAATGGTAACATTAAATTTATAGTCGAGATCAGACAGCACTGAATTAAGGCATGCATGCTTGCTGCAATCTCCTTTCCATTTAGTCCAGGACCCAGCCCATGAGACGATGCTGTCCAAATTTGGAGTAGATCTTCCCACCATTTCTATTAACGAAATTAATGCTATCCTTCATAGGACTTATCACAGGCCCATCTCATTGGTGATCCAGATTTGTTCAGGTTGACAATGAACACTATCCACTGTAACTACCATCCCTGAAGGTTAAGGCAGTTCCACATAAAGGAAAAAGCCCTTATATAGGCTCTCCAATCAGACTATATCCCCTGATACAAATGGTTCAAGTCTTTTGAAGTAATTGAACAACTACACCCTTTAGTAGCATTACACACTAAAAAAATAGTAATTATTACATTTAGTGAATCTCAAGTCTCTTGGGTTTTTTTGTATTTTGCTTTAATTTTGTATTTATTTATCTTGTAAAGTGCATGAATGTATCTAATTCTCATAGAAGCATACAGGCGTTGTTATCTTAGTTTTGCCAATAGAGGTAGGCTCAGAGAGTGATAATTCTCAGAGGATAGAATGAGGATTTAAACTCAGGTCTATGAAAATCTAAGGTCTAAGGCTTACCCATTAAAATTCTATATGATCACTACCAAATGGAGAAATGATGTCTCTCGGTGGTTTGATGTAGGGCCTTATTGGGAGGTGGAATGACTGAGGAACTCTCTAGGATGAGTTGTATTGATCTCTATTGTCAGGTATCATAGCCCTGGAAAGACTACTTCAACACCAAATCAATATTTGCCTTTAAAGTTAGCAGGCCACAACCTGTGATTTAGAAGAAGCCCTGACGCCTCGTGGTATGTCTCATCAGGAGAATGCAGTTGACATGTTAAAAGGACTCTGAAGCTGCCTTGTAGAAAGACCAGGCAGTAAAAGCTGAGAGCTTCTGCCAGCCTCAGTACCAGTCTGCCAACCTGTAGTAAGGTACCTTGGAAATTCTCTAGTTGCTGCTTGGATATTTTGTTGACCACATCCCTAGGCAACATGTACAAAACGTTGCTGAGAGAAAGGAGGAAATATTTAAATACATACTAGTGACTCAATAATGTTAAGACACCTATAGTCTCTAAATCTATTTTAGCAAAATCCCCATGGGGCTTTTTACTCAAGACTGAGATGCTGAAATCTATGTGAAAGAGCAAAAGACCTAGAAAAACCAAGCATCTTGAAAACAAAACAAGACAAAGTTGGAGAGCCTGCCCCATCTGAATTCAAGATGTCTAAAGGTATACAAACTTACAGTGCAATATTTCTCTTTTGGTGGAGATATCAATTAATTGAACATATTAGCAAGTGTAGGAATTAGGCTGTAGCTATAGAACAGTGAAAGAGAACTGGTTCGGCAAGTTTGAGAGTGTGGATTTTCATCTCCAGCATGGAGAGGAGAAACAAAAGAAAGGAAAGGAAAGGAAAGGAAATGAAAAGAAAAGAAAAGAAGAGGGTGAGAAAAGAAAAGAAGAGGGAGATAAAAAATGAAGGAATAGAAATTAAAAAAAAAGTCCAGAAATACTTCCATATCTATAGTCAACTGAATTTTGACAGAGTGGCCCTTGCAAAAATGATGTTTCTACACTTCCTTTAGAGACAACCAGATAATAGGATAGAAAGCAAGATGAACATCCAATCTTTCTCTCATACATTTATAAGCATTAACTCAAATCAACATTTAGACCTAAAAATAAAAAATAAAGTCATGAAACACAGAGACCGCAAGCTCAGAATTCTGGAAGAAAGGGATTCTTCATAGGTAAGAAAGACACTATTCAAACAGGAGAAAAACAAACAAACAAAAAACAAAAACAAAAACAACTCCCACTACTTAAAAAAAATTACATGTATGCCATTGAAATTAAAACCTCTAATTTTGAAAAGATATTGAATGACTAAAATATCTTAATAAATGTCTCATGATGGACTTGGATCAAAAGTACATAAATAATGCAATCCAATGAGAAGCTAAACAATCCAATACGAAGTAGGCACAAAATATGTGAGTAGACACTTAAGAAATGAAATCACAAATATGATTGGGATTATAGACTAATAGACTAATTATTTGTGTCTGTCAAAAGCTTCTATGTTAAAACCCCATTATTTTTGTTTTGTTTGTATATTTGTTTCTTTGAGACAGTGTTCCTCTATGTAGTCCTGGCTGTCCTGGAACTTGCTCTGTAGACCAGGCTGGCCCACCTGCCTTTGCTGAGATTAAAAGCATGCACCACCACCACCTGGCTTGAATCTCTCTGATCTTAATGTGGCTCTATTTTGGAGAAGTGAACTTAAGGAAGTAAAGTTAGAGGAGACCCTGAGTTTGCAGTTAACTTAGTGCCCTTATAAATAAATTCTCTCTTTCTCTTCTGCTCCCCCTGTTCTCTGTCTCTTGTGAGGATACAATATGAAGATCATTATCTGCAGGCTAGGGAGAATTCCTTTCTTGAGTGTAGTGTGCTAGGTTTCTGATCTTGAACTTCTAGCCTCCCATTTGTGAAAATAAAATATGCTAACATCCAGCACACAGCGTTTTGCTATGGTATCATACTCAGATTGATGTTGCCAGTAAGCCCCACAAAAGGTGGCTAGTGCAATTAGCCTCAAAGAAAATGCAAAAGTGAACTTAATGAGATTTTACTACATACATATTAAGATGCACAAATTACAAACTACTAAGACCCTCAAGTTTTGACAAAGACCAGAAAGAACTACATGTCTCATGCACAGCTGATAAGAGTGCAACATTATGTGACCATTTGGAAAACTAGTTTATTTTCTATAAAGTAAAGCATCCACCTATTCCACAACCAGAGTTCTTCCTTGGCTATCTTCCCAACAGAAATAAAACTATAGGTTTGTACATGTTTATAGCAGCTTTATTTGTAGTGTCAAAATAGGCCAGCAGAATGAACAAAACCTTGCAGTATATCTGCCTGGAGGAACATAAGCCAACAATAAAAAGAATAAACCCTTGGTACATGTAGCAGTATGAGTGAATCTTACAGACCTTGCACCAAATACGAGAACCCAGACAGAAAGCAGTGCATTCTTTATACTCCATTTAAGTAGTCTTGTAGGGCATGTAAAACGATTCTGTGTGATCCAACCAGATTAGTATTTTCCTAGGGACAAGAACAGCTGATTAAATAGGAGCATGAGAGAACTTCCCAGAGTGATGGTGTATTTTATACTTGATTGGAGTAGGTGTTACATGGATGTGCACATTTATCAAAACTTAAAATTTATATTTGACTTTCAACATCCTATCCCCTGCAGTGAAGAGGATGGTGCTGACCCTGGTGCAGAGCGCTCCAAGCAGGGAGACACCTGCCTAAGGGAATAAGCTTTGCCCCTCACCTAGAACAGTAGGAGGACTGACAGGTACAGCAAGGGTCACCCTTGATGGTTTTCATCCTGTAGGAGTGTGTGTTGTTCAGTCAGGTCTGAGTATATGTTCTTTTCCTAGTGCAGTCTGCTGTTTTATTTTGTTGCCCACTAGTCCTTTTCAGACTTACCCGGAGGGTTTGGATATTTCTTTCTGGTATGAAACATGCACGTTTGTTTCACTTTCACTGGATGAAGAAAACTGACTCTTTTTCCATCATCCAGTGCACATATAAGTCGCTGCTGTAATATTTGTGATACCCTTGCCACATCTCCAACTCTCTCACTGTTCCCCTGTGTGCTCCATAGAGTGCATCCGTGTGCAGTGTGAGGAAATTTCTGGTACACCTTGCTTCATTCTGTTCTCTGCACTGTTCCACACATGAATAAAGGCAGCTGGGGTCCTCTCTGCTTCCCTTTCTACCCTAGTTACCACCTTAGTGGCTCCCACTGTGAATAACTCAGAGAACAGAAACTCTCCAAGGTATCTCACATGCTAAGTCCTGGGTCCTCTCTCTGCTGTCAATGGGGTTGGATAACCTATACATTTTGAAACTCTGTGTGTGTGTGTGTGTGTGTGTGTGTGTGTATGACTTGAAATAGTTGAGCCTTGAAAACCTATTCAGCAGAAAACATAACCTAGATGAAAACAAACTATAATGCAAATAAAAACAAAGCTGTATCAGTTTACTGATAACTGAAAATCAGGGCCAGTCAAGACTGTGAGTGTCTGGGTGTTTAATTTATGGGAGGAGATCACTTTTTATAAAATTTAAGCCTACCTCGCCTCAGCTACCATGATCAACATGGTTTTTGTTTATGCCTTTTCTTAATGTATGGAGCAAAGTAACCAGCCCATTTGATGTCCTCTCTGCCTTTCTACATGATGGTGCATTTCAATTCATTATTCCATTTCAGACGAGAAGGCAAGAAACACCAGGGAGCAACCTGGAAGTTAAAATTTGTCACCATGAAAGTACATGCTAAGGGCCAGAAATCGGGAAGAGAAATGTCAGGAGGCAGGTAGGAGGCGCAATGGAAGAACTGAGGAATCCTAGGCTGCTTCTAGGGGCAGAGGTAAGCATTCGTTTTCCCCCATTTCATAGAGTGGGAAAACAATATGGGTCAGCAGTAGTAAAAAGTTCAGTGCCTGATGCAGTCCATGGACAATAGCATCACGCATCTTTGGGAGTTCACTAAAAATGCTTATTCCCTGTTCTCACTCCTTCTCGCAACAGAACCCCTAATGATTCTTCATTTTCTGTTTTCATACTGGCAAGCCAAAGGTCAAGTTCAATTGGTAGCCAGCCCTGTTCTACCAGGCAAAAAGGATGTTTGCTTACAAAATATCTTTAGAAATTAAATTTATTGCCAACACTTGCAAATAAAGTTCTTTTTTAAAGTCTTTTTATCTGAAACTGAAGGTCTGAAGTCGCTTAATCCACCCTAAAGTTCAGTCCAGTCTCTCCCAGGCAGTTAAAACCTGCACTGTTCATTTTTGTGCTGACTTCTCAGGCCAACAGTCTCTTCTCAGTTCTAAGGTCAAATGTCTGCTGTGGTTTAGCACTGACCTTAGCAGTTTGTTTAGTGGTTGGTGCAAAAATGGGTGTGTGATCCAGCCCGGTGGCCAATAAAATACAAAAGACATGCAAGTCTTCTAGAGAAAGCTTTTTTTTCCTCTCTTGGGAGATCTCTCTTCTCCCTCTTGACACCATGTGTTGATGTGACACTTATTTTCATGCCATAGTATGTGAATGAAACCAGACCAAGCCAGAGTAATATAAACTTGAAGAAAACTTGGATCCTGAGACCGCCCCCCCCCAGGAGCTGTTGAACATCCCTCCCTGAGTCCCACCCTACTTTGCTCTATGTGCCGTGGATCACTGCACAGTTCCTTATTGCTTCAGAGTCTTGATTACTGGCAACCAGAACATCTTAATTGATTCAGAGGAAAAGCAACTCATGAGCAGGAGTCTGTGCGCTTTTTCCTACTGCCATTGTTACTGGCGCCTATTGCTTCATCTGGGATAAAATTTCCAATGTTGAGTCTCAGTGCAATAAACCTTGTTGACGTTCCTCTTTTGGAGTATGGTTCCAGGGTCATCCTTCTATGCAGAGGTGCCTCTTACCTCATGGAAGAAGATCTGTTACCCCTGTGCATGGAGAACAGCCCGGCTTTACTATTGTTACTTTGATAATTGGGGCAGGTTCCTTAATGTTGCTAAGCTTTCATTTTCTTCTCTGTGAACTACTAATCTACCTTACTGCAGATTAAGTGAAATGATTGCAGTAGTCTGATTCCAGTTTTGGATGTTTTACTGCAGATAGCCTTAAAGACTCACCACTCCCAGTTTTCTTTGTGTCTCACATCTGGAAAAGCTGATAAGAAAGCACAGCTTTCTTTCTTTGACTATTGACAGGAGGCTGTACAAGGTTCTGTCTACCCATGGAAACTTTGACCCTGCCTGTTGCCAGCACTTAAATCTCTACAGCAGCACCTTCCTCTTGCTTTGTCAAGGCACCTTCAGATCACCATTGCGTGTGTGTGTGTGTGTGTGTGTATGTGTGTGTGTGTGTGTGTCTGGGGCCACCCTGCTTGGAATCATGGTGTGAGTTACAGGTTTTCATATATTCTTGGTATGTGGGAGCTCTATTACTCTGAATATCAAGCCAAATTTTTGAGTGATAGTCCACCCTGTTCCTATGGCATAGATGTGGCAGTGACATGTGCAGGGTGAATGTTATTATTTTAAATCGGTGTGTGTTGATTCATGTTTATAGAGGTCAGAGGTCAGTCTCAGTACAGTTCCTCAGGAGCCACCCACCTTGTTTTTGAGGAAGGATCTCTCACTGACATTGAACTTACTAAGTAGGCAATATTGACTGATTGGCGAGCCACACTGATTTGACTGTTGGCTCTTTCCCAGTGTTCAGATTATAAGCACACTCCACATGGTTATTACATGGGTGCTGGGGATTGAACTCTAGTCCTCATTCTTACATTGCAAGTACCTTACCAACTAAGTCACCTCTCAAGACTCATTGTATTAAATGTTAAGGATGTCCTCAAACAGTCATCAACCTGGAAAGAGTAAAATGAATTCTTTGTGTTCACCCACCTCTAACAATGTTGCCTTTCCACCATTCATGTTCCATATATCTTTTCTCCTCCAGAGTCCCTTTTAGATAGAAAGCAAATTCTAGCACACATTCACCTACAAGTACTTCAGCACATATCTAACAGAATATTTTTAATCTTCTTTCAGGGTTTTATTATCTACGACATATATATGTATATGTATATGAATGATTCTATAACAAAATGAGTAAACATATCTATCATCTGTTAATTTTGAATTTTATAGTAAGAACATCTAAAATCCGTTTTTTCCAGGACATAATGATGAAAACATAATTGTGCTAGTTAATAATTACAAATAATAATTAACTGATAATTGCATATTTATTTATTTGCCAGTGATGGGTTATTATTCAGCTGTTAAGAAGATATCCTATGATTTGTGATACCATAGATGAAATTAGAGGACATTACTCTTCTTCTTTTTAAACATTTTCACCATAATCCCATAAACGAATTTATATAATTCTTCAACATCAAATATCCAGGCGATATGAAGCTTTCCTAAGTTTTATTAAAGTATCTTTTATGACCAGATTTCCAACTGTAATTCAATAAGCATCCATATAGCCCAGCTTTCTTCCAAATTCTGTAACATTTTTCTTAATAACCTATTGATTTCATTTCATTACCTTCTTATCTTTACTGTTATCATTACTAATATGAAGATCTACATAAAGGATGGACTGTGTGTGTGTGTGTGTTTGCTACCCTGTTCATACATCATTGGTGTGTTCACACATCATTGGTGTACATTTATGACTTGTCCTTTTTGGTCACCAAATCTAAAGGACTCATAAGTAGGATATCTTACTCCCAGAACTGGAATTACAGATGGTTGTGAGCCCACAGGTGGGTGTTGGGGATCTGAACCTGGATCCTTTGCAAGAGTAGTAAGTGCTCTTAACTGCTGAGTCAGGTCTCTAGCCCCTTCCTTTTGCTTTTGCTCAAAAGGAAGACAAATTGAAACTTGTTAGATTTTCCTGAGCAAATTCTCTGAAGATTATACCGAGTAAGAACATGTACCAACAGGAGTAAATGATAACTCAGTAGAGATGACCTTAAAAAGAAAAGAGGCCGAATTAACAAAGTTGAATCATCTTTATCCCGAGGATCTACACAGCAACTGCAGACATAAAATGCATTTATGTGCTTAGATCCTTATTTTTATCAGTATTTATAAAGGATTCTTTAGGCTCTTTTAAGCCAGTCTTCAATTTAATTCAAAGAAAATTACATGTGAATTGTTCTTCGTCATTACAAATTCCACATGATTTATGATACAATTCTTAAACAAGTTATTTCTTTGAAACAACATACAGCTTTAATGCTAATCTGCTGGGCCATGGAATACGTATCTATGAGCTCTCCAGGCCGTGTATCCAGGCCATGTATCCAGGCCGTGTATCCAGGCCGTCACAACCGAAATGGTTTACAGTTGCTTTTCTGTATCCATGGGTTCTGCATCAGCAGAGTTAACCCTCTGACTGGAGATGAAAAGAAAGTTGCAGCAGTATTGAACACAAGCAGACTGAATCTTGTCATTCGTCTTTAACAATAGAATATAGAAATTGTGCATGTAACACTTTCATTGTTAGGCCTTATTAATGATCTAGAGATAGTTATATAAAGCAGAGCGGAGCAGGCAGTGGGCAGTGACCACATGTCTTTTTCTAGAAAGGAACAGAGCACTGAGCATCTATGGGTCCCTTATTCTCATGAGTTTCAGATCCAGTCTCCTGGTACTAAGGTGTGCCTGGTTTTGCATCTTACTTCTTGTTTTATTTTTATCTTATTTGGGGGTTTTCTTTTCTATAGGTTCTCATGTAGCTCAAGCTAGCCTATGTTGCCAAGAATAGCACTGAATTCCTGCCTCCACCTCCCAAATACTGACATTACAAGTAGCTCAAAGAAGCCATATAAAATTGACTGACTCAAAAATTCTCTTCCCCTATGTTGCCTGTAGAACTGGCATTTCTCTGAAACATGCAAACTTTGGTTTTAAGGACAAATGGCATCGTTCTGGTCATAGATGGTAGGAGACAAGCACATGTGCTATACTACTAAAAATAAAGAGAGAAGGAAAAATGCAAAAACAAAATAGGATTTATTTGGAGCTCAGGACAAAACTTGGAAATAAAATGCAGTTTTTTTCCTCTTTCAGTTATCAAAGAGTTATGGAATAACTAATGACTTAATGTAGCATTAAATCATGTATGCCCGAGACACACATGCATCTCCCATTGCACACCCACATGATGCATGTGGCTGCTGACTGTGTAAGAGAGTCAGGGATGCCAGATTTACCAAGATCACACAGAGTCGGCTATTTCAGATGATCTGAAATTTTTCAGTGATCACACACATAGATCTGAGAGACCCAAAGGCACACAGCTGTGACTTTAGAACCCAGCTCCACTTACCATCTGTCTGTTAGCACCATGAATCTTGGCTGAGAAGGATGCTTTGCAGATCTGGGAATTCCATCTTTTTTTTTTTTCCCCAAGCACCCAGGGCTGGGGCTTTCCAGAGGATTAATGGAACCTAGGAGAAATAATGCTTTTCCTTTCTCATATTTGGGGCAATTTGAGGGTTAGTTTTTACCTTAATGTTAGCTGTGGGGTCTTTTGTATTCCTGTAACTCCATGGTAGAGATATAAGTCAACACCTTCTATCATGACAATTCAAGTAGATGCTCAAGAAATCCCACATTCAATTAGGGCCACTGTTGAATCCAGTGGTGGTGGGTGGTGGGTGGGGAGAGAAGAAAACTGTATTTTTTCTGGCGAGTGCAGCATTTCTAGATGTTCATCAAGTTGTTAAAAAATGTGAAATGATGACTCATTTGGGAGCCCCTCCCAGCCCCTCTCCCTGTCCCAATTTGCCTGCGGGTTGAAGGAATGTATACTGACTTGAGTTAAAGAAGAAACTTGTGGTTTCCATTATAGTCTGTAAACACCGATTGCTGAAAGCCTCCAGCGTACTATCATCTCCCGCCCCACACATGCTTTATATACAATTCATCTTGGAAAAAAGCTTGGGAGAGCACTGTGTTTACTACTCCAGAACAACCCAACAAATGGGGGGGGGGTTAATCTGCTTTGGGGGTCGATTCACAGCAAAGTGGAGGGCCTTTCTGATGTCTTTTAAGCCAAAGCACCAAGAGAGAAACCAAGGCCAATTCTTAGGAAAGAAAAGTCCTTTCTGGTACCTGAAGTAGTCCCTGGCCACCCGTCCCTACACAACAGAGCTCTCTAAAACATACTTTTTCTCATGCTCACCAAAGTGCTTTTAGTTTCCACTTAGACTTTATGCTTAAGTCTTATTCTTGTTAGAAAAGGGGAAGGGCATGTTGCCATTTTGGTTTAAGATAGTTTTAACGATTCAGAGTACAAGGGATTCTAGAGATTATTCTGATAGTACACAATGCATGTAAAGAATACTCAGAGAAGGAGTGTAGAGAGTATCCGGGGTTTGCCTGGCAACCAGATCATGGCTACTAAGAAGAACTAAGCACACCCTACTTTCTTCAGGAAGCAAGAATCCTGCTTGTAGCATGGATGGAAGAGTTTAAGATATACATTCATTCTGTTTGGATTTGATTTCTAGACTTGACATTTCCTGGCACTGTGACCTGGGGCACTATTCTTTATGATTTTACTTGGCTAAGAATTACTTGGGGGTTAATTTGGAGTGTGACTCAACAGGTATGGGTAGGGTGAGAGACTGCCCATGCAGCTCATCTTCAAACCTCACTGGGTAGTAGACTTTTGTAGGGCTACTCACAAAAGAATGCCTCAGTTTTCTCTTCAGTCAGAGCAAGTTCAAAATGATAGCGACTTTCTGGGATTAACTGTAGAACTCAGAGCAGTTGTAATCCTGCTGGTGTGGGCCTTGGTCCAGGGATGACAATGGTGGAGCTGGACTTGGGATCTTCAAATAATAGCAACAGAAGTTGTCTGAGGGAAGACCTGGTTTTAGTTCCTGGTTCTGCAGGTAAAGAGACCAAAGTGTGTGTATCATTCAGGAAGATACCATAAGGTAGCATTTAATGTTCAAAATAGAGAGATGTAGCAGACAAGGGCATGGGTCATACTTCTGGTGGGTACGCTCTGACTGACAATGTTTGACCTCAGTTTTGATTTGATTCATTGACACAAATACTCCATTTCTCATCTCTTTACCTATATTCCATTACTATTATTTACTTTCATTCTTTTATAAGTTAAGACTTTTCTATCACTAACCATATTGACATCTTTTATTCCAAAGAGACTAGCGCAAGATGTTCAATTTCCTTCACGTGCAGCTGAGAGCATTTGACTTTTCTGAGGTCCCTCCTTCTGTCCCTCCTAATGCCTAGCCTAGTTCTAATTCACCTCAGCTCTTGAGGATGCTCAGCAGGGATGGTTGTCATCATTAATCAAATAACAAGCACACTAAACATCTTTAAAGGATACCTTTCTGTTCATCCCCGTGCTGCAGTACTAAGGATTGTGCGAATGATGTAATGAAAGGGCTAATGAAAACCATGACTCCTGTCATACTGGCAGTTAGTGAGTGGTCCATGAGAAAGGCTTGAGGCCACAGCTTTCTTACTAAGAACACATCATTCCTTGTTAGGAAGCACTTCTCACTGTCTGCTTCTCTTTGCAGAGACTGGTAATATAAGGCTGTTGAAAGGGACTCCGCGTGACTCAGCTTTAAAGAGGTTAAAGCTTATGAGGTCTCCCATTTTCAAGTGTTGGGTTTACTCTCACCCGGTTTCAGCTGTCGGAGATGGTTGTCTACGAATGTGATGCTGATGATGTTGGAGCCTTCACCCTAGGCATGTTTGTACAACTCAGTGCAAAGGGACAGCATATTCTCTGACCCAAGACTATATTGCATATGTCTGCCTGTTTCCTCTAAACATGGGGGTGGGGGGACAACAGATGGCTAACTTGCACAGACCCTGAACTTCTGCTGGACAGAGAGAAAAATCTTGGCTCTGCAAAAAAAAAAAAAAAAATGGGTCAGTTGCCTCTTCTTGGTGTACCAGGGACACCCCACTCCTTCCCAAGCAACAGATGATGAGACAGGGAAGCAGTATGCTGTTCTCTTCTAGAATTACCAGAAAAGGATTGAATAAACTTGGATATTCAGAGGAAGCCATAGGGTGGAATGGCAAATATTCCAGGGATAGTCGGACTCCCAGAACTAAGTATGAATAGGGGCATCTTCACTTTCTAATTTTTAATTTTTCATGATGTAATTTCCTTGTGCTCTATGACTCCATGGCAACAAGAAATGTTTAGAAAGTTTTATGGGAGGACAAGGAAGGAAACAGGTGTCGATAGGTGTTGGGAAGAGGGAGGCTCCTTACACATGTTGCTACATATGTGGTCTCCAATGTCTCACACACAGCACAGTCAGTTTTATGTCACTGTTACTTGGAGAGAAACTTACATGCTTTCATATCAAATCTCAGAGAGATTCTAACCTACAGCCCAATGTCTGCTTAAAGTCAGCTTCAAGACTTTGCAGTATAGCTTTCAACATGTATATGTAAATCAAAGATTGGGAAAAAGGAAAGAAAGATGGAGGCCAGTCATAAAGGAACCTAATTATAAACATTCTTCCTGGCTGATCTAGAAGGACTGAGAGTCTATGGATATCCTCAGATATATAGAAAGATCCTGTCCTAAAATAAATATATTGAAAATAAAATAAGAAAGAAAGGTAGAAAGAAACAAAGGAAAAGATAAGAGAAGAGAGATAGAACATTGATATATGTGATAAATGATCAATTTATTCTGATCTTATGGTTTCTATCAGAAATAATTATTTCACCTCCTTCCAAGTATCTGACTCTGTGATGGGTACATTGAGTGGCTCTTGCCTTGGAAGACAGCCTCTTTCTGAGAAACTTGTAGTCAAATCAGTGTGGTGAGACACAGAACAAATGTCTTTGGCATTGGCATCACAGACTCACAATTCAAACATGGCAGGCAGCTCCATTAATTAATATCTAACTAACTGCCAGCATCTTGCTTCAAGGGTAAGTTGAAAGGCATTTTCTGCTAACCCATAGAGCTTGCTTGGCTTCTAAATGCCACTCAGAAGACCTAGGGATCAAAATGTCAAGGTGATGCTCAGTCAGTCAGAGATGTAACAGAGCCAACAGGTGCATCAGCTCTTCTCCTTAATGTCTGAAATTATTAGGAGGCTTGTTTGCTTCTTTTGGTTTGTTCTTTGAGATAAGGTCTACTATTGTAGCCTAGCCTTGGAACTCGCCATATAGCCCAGGATAGTTTCAGACTTGTCATCTCCTGACTCAACCCCCAAGCACTTTCTCCTACCTTGTAGTGTGCACTGTGGAACCAAGGCTCAGTATCTTCTTAGTATCTTAGTAGCATTTGGATTGGTTCTTCATTTTTCCTTCTTCCACTCTTTCTGTTCTCTCATTCCTAATTCTGGGGCTACCTCTTAAACAGCTGCCTAGATCCAAGTCTTGTCTATAGTTTTATGTCTCCCAGGCTTATGAGAAGATGAAACATATTCATTTGAAATATAGCAAGTAACATAATGCTGTAAAGCAGCATGAGGTAGGAGATATCCATGATATGCACATAAGCACACACATAGTTATAATAAACTAAACAGATTATACATAGTACAGAAGTTTCGTGGGAGAAAAAAATCACTAAATGCTTGGATTCTGGAATTGAGTCTTTACATGCGATTATGATTTCAATATATGGTTAAGTGAAATCTCAGGCATGGGAATCTATGGGAGGCAAATTTTTCTGGAATTCTTTTAAACCTGTGTTTTTATTCCCCTCTTTTATACTAAATGCCAGTCATTAGCAGTGCTTAAGTATCCAGTGGAAACTTTAATCACCAAGTCCCTACTGTGAAATAATGACTTGTTGATGGCTAATGCCATTTGAAACTCAAGTTGTCCATTTTTTTTTCTGTCTATGGTTGTGGCATCATTTTATTAAGGTTGGCCTTTTATATTTTCAGGATGATCATGTAGCTCTATTCTCTGGTAGGACGCTCATAAACATTTCCAATGCCAATTTCTATAAAAGTCCCAGGGACAAGGAGACTGGGAGAGCCAGGGTTGGTTTGTGATTGAACTTGTCAGTCAAGGAGAAGTGCAAATGCTGTGTGGTTGGCTTTTAAATCAAGACCAGATGGTCAACAGTATTTGGTAGGTCTTGGTTGCTCTCCAGTTGTCTAATGCTCTAAACTCTGACAAAAAGAAGAGATAGTTTTGCCACACTGAAATCCTGGCACTTTAGCCACTTGCCTTGATTTTCATGGGTAGATAGCTAGTTCTAGGACATGATTCATGAAGAAGATACTGGGGAAGAACTTGAAAGAGGGTGGTCCCTTTGGGTGGGTGATTAGTTTTGAAAAGGATCAGAGGGCAGGCTTCCTCTCTCCTCTTCTTCTTCTTCCTCCTCCTCCTCCTCCTCCTTCTTCTTCTTCTTCTTCTTCTTCTTCTCTCTCTCTCTCTCTCTCTCTCTCTCTCTCTCTCTCTCTCTCTCTCTCTCTCTCTCTCTCTCTCTCTCTCTCCTCTCTCTTCTTCTCCCCCCACTCCCTGTGTGATGTAGGAAAGGAAGTGTTGGATCAGGCTGTGATTTCCCACATTAGGCCTATTTTTTCTTTATGCAGATAGCTTTGTTTCTAGGACCAAATGCTCTCTCACTCTCTATCAGCACTGTGCCATAAAGGCAAGGAAAGGAGGGAGAATCAAAAGAGGAAAGAAATTCATAAAGCAAAGAAACTGCACATCACAGTTATCATTAACAAAATGCAAGCCTTGTGTACCAGGCAGTCACAGGCAGATGAAAGCAAATGACATGAGACTGCTCCCCACTCACTCTGCACAAGCCATTTGAAAAGCTCACATAGCAACTATTTTGCTCTTTTCGAAGTTTATAACCTTTTCCCTTTTTGTTCAGCTGTGTGCTAATGATACTTTTTTCTGTTAAATAGGATCAGTTTATGAGAACAGGATGTTTGTATTAAATATTAAATCGTCAGGGCTTCCTTCAGCTGAAGGTCTCAGCTTGGCTTCGGTTTTGATGGAAATAGACAAACGTACATTCCTGTAGAACTACAGAGAGTACGAAGAGTTTGTCAAATCTTGATAGCGTAACTCGGCATTGGTCCAAGAACAGAATAATTTGTTAATGTCCACATGGTGCTTTGAAGATGCAAAGTTTTGTGCAAGTTCTAAAAGATAATGTGAAGCAATCCAGGCTTGAAGGCCTGATTCAAGGGGTTGTAGACCAACCACTTCCCAACTGCAATTTGAGCAGAAAAGACCTAGGCTTGTGATGAGCTGAATTTTCTGTGGAAGCCCTTAATTCTGGATTTTTCTACCCCAGCCACTTCTTGGAGCTTAATTATATACTTGGCCGCATATGGGAGAAAATTAATGTCATCTTTGGCCTTCAGAGCTATATGCTGTCATTGAAGCTGCCTTTCATTTCATGTGCAAACATTCTGGGTTTATTAGGTGGATACTTGAGAAAATAGGCAAATATATCATGATAGGATTTTCCAACTCTTCTGGAGAAAATCAATACAGTGTTAAAAGTATAAAATGTGTGTGATAGAGAAATAGATGGTGGAATACTAGGGATAAAAAGAAAGATTTGAAATGAAACTTGGGGAGTGGGAAAGAACTGGGCTCAATAAAAAGCTATGATGTATTAAAAAAAAACCTACATAGACACCTCCTTCTTTATAATCTAACTGAAAAAAAGTATATTTTTACTTTTGTTTTTATTGCTATTATTTTATTCCGGGGGTGTTTTGTTTCGTTTAATAGAGATATCCTGCAAAAATCAGTAATATCAATCCCAGAAGTCACAGTTTTTAAGCCCAAAATTTCAGTGCCAGGTGTGAAGTTCCTTTCTGTGTGTTGTTATGCAGGGAGCCTCTACTGAAGGTTATTACCACTATTTGATTGGCCATAATAATAAGATGCCAAGTTCCTATTTCTGCAGATATAGGCATAGGAATCAAGCTGGGACTAAGTTGATAGCTTCCTCCTTGCTGACTATCATTCATAATACCTGAAGGTGACTTGCAATCTGTTGAGGTAGAAGTCATCAAAAATGTAACCTAACTGTGGTCACCACATGCTCCAATATATAGACCTGCCACTAATTTTGTAGGGGAAGGCATTTCCTCATAGAATCTGTAACCTGCTGCCTGAGACAGGTCACACCTAGTAAAAAGCCTATGGCTAGCAAGGCCGTAAGCTCCACAAGTGAATCAATTGCAGATATCTTGCTAAATGTACATGTGGTTGAATTGCCTTCTAAATTCTTATGCTAATTCCCATACACTGATACGCTGCTCAGCCTTAGTTATCCTTTTAGCAATGGATAATTGCTGAAGCAGACTCATAACTCAACCAAGTGCTGAGCATATAGGACTACTGCATACTCAGCTCCAAATGGGACAAATACATCATTCACTCTGAGGCTTACAGACTATTACAGAAGAGAATAGAGGACTATAAGACCAGGAGGATATGGAGGAGTGTTATAAAATGATGTCTTCTAGACATCACATTTATGCTGCAATCATGAACACACAACAACTGTGATCAGTTGCCTGAATAAGACCTGCACACAGAAAAAGCAACATTGAACTAGCGCGAGTACTGGTTGAGAACAAACGGAGCTTACCAAGAGTGGGAGGGAGGTCAAAAGGGGTGATGGGGTAGGGATAAGGTCGCAACATATCACATACAAGTAGGAAACTGTCAAAATAAGAAAGGATTAAAATTATACATATGAATAAAAATGTCTTGATATTTAGTTATAAATTATTATGTATAACTCATATGTGAATAATTTTTTTAAATGAATGTAATATGGCAAAATAAGTTTGGGGCACATATATTCCTTCTTTTTGAGATTATCAAACATGTGCATACAGTGTTTTCATTGCAGTTTGCCACACATTTTTAAAAAATTTCCTTCAGGGACTGAGCGGGATAAGCAGTGAATGAGCTGAAGACAAGGAAAAGGGAAAAAGTTGAGGATGATGAGGCAGGAAGCCATCGCCATGCCCAGGTCTGCACTTGAGAGCTGGGAGGCAGCTACTGGACCTCAGGGACTGCATGGAGATTGGATCTCTGGGAGGACCCTGAAGGAGGCTCCAGAGCCATGGAGAAGATGCAGCTATGTCCAAGAAGCCACTGAAAGCAGAGAGACAGGGAGGCACCCACTAGGTGGCTTCTTCTTTCTCCTGCCCTGATTTCTAGGGCATCCAATGGACTTGGCAAAGTAATCTGGAAAATTAAGTTTATATGATCAGCAATGTGGTACAGCTAGAAGGGTCTAGACCTGGGGCAGGTGGGAAGGCACATATATACATGATGGATGCAGAGAAAGCCCTGCCACCACTATTACCACACCTCCGCTAGGATTAGACACTATTATTTAATTACAGAACACATTCCCATTTTATTTACATTGATACTGAATTGACATCTTATATGGATTCCAAACTTTCTCCCAAGCTATGTTAATTTTGCACCATTGTAGCTTGGTGGTGTTATTTTGCTTAAAAAGGCACATAGAATATAAGCAGGGGCTTAGACTTATGACTTCTCTGAGTGGTCCTGTTTCTTCTTTCTTCACCCACCATGCACAGATAATGGCAGTGTAATGTGATATTACATGGGTTAGTCCCTGCTAGTGGGGCAAGATGTGGCATGTTGCATTGTATCAACACTGGCAAATTGATGGAGAAATAAGAGTCCTATGCAGGGAACTGAAATAGATGTAGTCATTGGAACTTTTATTTTTCAAGTGTACCCATGATTGACACATGTGAAGTTGTGTATTATTGGTCTTCAATGTCACACTATCTCTACCTAATTTGTGATTTCAATTACCTCAAACTACTTGAAAGACAACCATCAATGCTTCTGTGTCATAAAACTTTTGTCTCGATTCTAGATCCTTCCTTGTACTGCTGCCATTTTCTCTGTGTGCTGTCAAGGCCTTATTGTGTATATACTTGTTTCATAAGTGATTCACAGAAGCAAACATGTGCTAACAATATGCTGCTAATAATTCATGCACACATATGTATTTTTGAAATGTTGTATGCTCTTTATGGATCCTTTTTAGTGTATATATAAACATATCTATTGTTCATGTGTATTTGCTTATATTATACTAGAAGTATGGTTATTACCAAGAATGGCATGGGTCTTGGGGAGAAATTTATCTCAAACTTTTCCTGTCATGTGTCTCTCAGCAAAGGATCTTTTAGAATGTGCTTGCCCGAGTCATGCCTAGAAACTAGGCTTTAATGGTTAGTGTACATGCCAAGGAGAGGTCTTCAGAAAGGAGGCATTAAGGAATTTCTTTGGCTTGCAGGGGATTTAACCCCAAATTAAGGAGATAGACTCAGGAGAGTTCCATCTGGCTTGGAACTCTAGGCCAGAGCCCCCTGACTGCTGCTGTTCAACTTTAATCACTGGTATGAGGAGACCACTGCTCAGCATCCAGAAACCAAAAGTCACACCTTCTCTTCCATGGACTCTGTCTTTGGCAGGGAATTCATACACTCAACAAGGCCAGGCTTAGAAAGTGGAGCATCAGATGTCTCACCAAGTTTGACAAGCAATCTGGGTAATTTAGAACTTGATGGTGAAATATTTTATAATGTGTGGTATTGACAGTGTGTGGCTTTGTTCTTCTCTGAAGGTGACTCTTTCAATTTCTCTTCTTTTGGTCTGAATACACCTCCACTATTTGAATCAACTCTTGCATTTAGTGGTTAGTCTGACTGCTGGTAAAGATATGTCTGTAGAAAAAATATTAAGCTTCTTCACTAACCGTATTCTGCATTTCTTACATTTTTGCTCCAATCTCACCCTATCCAATCCCTTTCTGCTTCTCCTCAGTCGACATGAGTCAGGAAGCTACATCCCTACATGACTCTTTGCTGCTTTAGTCCCCTGTCAGTTTATGCCAAACTCAAGCCCATGAGCTCATTGTATACAATGGTAGATGGCTTACTATAAATGGACCAGCAACTAATTTCCAGATTTCTCCCAAATTCTAGTCTTCTGCATTTAGAATTCAATTCAATATTACATACTCAAATATATTACAAGGTGATAAGGTAAGTGAAGCAAATTATGATTTTATTTTGAATTAAAAACAAAACTACTCCAGCAAATGAAAGCTATTTGGCATTGACATGAACAAAATCTCTGATGTTTATTTTCAACTTTATGTCTTGAACATGCCTCTCTAGCCTTCTACCTAGAATCACTGTAGTTGGGTGGTTGAATGGAAATTTGACAAACCACGAGAGAGGGGTCTTATTGCAATATTGCCAGCTAGGTTGGAATCAGGAAATATTAGGGATCTTATAATAAATATGGAGACTTCTAGCCTAATTTCATGGTCCCAGAAGTTTGAATAGAGCTTAGACTGAGCTGCAGATCTTGGGTTTTCTTTCATCAAACCTCCGTTCTCATGGTCACCCACCCTGTATTTGAGGAGTTACCTGTAAAATATCGTCTTGGTTATCTAAGTTCTTAGAAGACCAAATCTTCTTCTATGTAAATAAAGAATATAGAAAATAAAATAAACAAAACAAAAAAAAGAAAAAAAAGAAGACCAAATCATGGCACTCTTTAGCTTGTTGAATGGACCATGCCTCGAAGATGAACTCCGGCTATGTTGGACAATGGAAAGGAAGGCGATAGTATCACTTTGGTAATCCTTCAAAGTCAGTTGGGACAACATTTGCTGTGGTTGAATTCCCTACTGGAACAAGGGAGGAAAATCCTGCCATTTGCTATCCACTTTAGTCATACTGGAAAAACCTGAAAGGCTGGTGGTGGTGTCATTACTGTCCCAAGCCACATATACTTAATGAATCTCTGTGAACAAAAATTGTCCAAGGAATCATTGTAGAAAGCACAGGCCTTGAAAACTACATGTGCTCCCTTGAGAATTTTGAGATTTCTGTTTGGCTGTGAATGATGGATTGCTTTCGCAGAAGTTGATTTAGTTAACTGAGCTTATAGGGTACATTGTACAATTTCTTCAGTATTATAATTCCAAAATACTTTCAGTTAACTTACCCAAATCTGTTAGAAAACTCCTCATGTTCTTAAACAGCTTTGCTCTGAACCTCTTCTGACTGAAGAGAGATGAAGTTAATGAATGAGGACAACTGCCTCATTTGTTCCTTAGGGTACTCTACCAAGTTGTTTGACTACAATCATTTTTTTATGACTGTGTAGTATAGGTCCATGTTTGCTCCGCTATAAACCATATTCAGCCCCTAGATGCTGCTTTTACTGGTACAAAGTCAGTTGATAGAGATTGTCTATCTAAGTTTTTTTTTTGTTCTTTTTTATCTATAATGTAACACAACCATGGGGGTCATTAGCCTGTAGTATGGCTGAATCTGCACTCAAGAACAATGATACAGAACATGCACTCTGGGGATAACTAGGAACAGTGGAACTCTCTCTCTCTCTCTCTCTCTCTCTCTCTCTCTCTCTCTCTTTCACACACACACACACACACACACACACACACACACACACACACACGCACACACACACATGCACACACACACACGTATTTATGTATTTATATAATTTTAAAATATTTGTGTAAATTAGAGGACTGTAAATAAGAACTCCAGTGTGAACTAGTATTTTCCTAAACATTTTTTGTTTACTCATATGTACTGTTGGGTACATATATTTTAAATTTTGAACATAAAAGTGCTCTCATGAGGTAAATTTAATGCCATTAACATTCATCACAATATACATCATAAGACATAATATAAACAATAGCAATAGAACATTATCAAATTAAATCTACTGCTTGAATTTGAAGTCTGCCTCTAATGATAGCTTCTCTTTGTGAAAAAGGGAAGGTAACTGGTGCTTAGGAGGGTTTAAGATAGCCTAACTCCAAATCCAGTCTCTCTCTTTTATATAATTAGTGGCTGAGAAAAATATAGAGTCACTATCTCTACCTTACCATGTGATTTATGTTCTTAGTTCTATATGATTGCCATGCGACTAAGACCCACACTTTGAAATACATCAGTTTTCATGAAGATCTTTAAATTAATATGTTTTCGCCATAGTAGGATAGTATGTGGTTCCTATGTATTACCATATTGTATTAGACCCTTTTTTAAAATCTTATATAAAGTATTCATGCTATTTTAAATACTCTGACAACACCAGAATTAATTTTCAATCACTCTTCTACTATTTCCAGGATCTTTGAAAGTAGAACTATATAGATCGACTGTCTCCAATCTGAAAATTGGGATTTGAAATCCTGTAAAATTTAAAAAATTTTTGAAAGGCCATCTTTCAAATCACAAATGGATAATTCCAAACCTGGCCTCTTGTGATGGGTTACATTCAAAATTCACCAGAAAACATTTATGTATAAGATTATTTTAAATTATATTATAAGGTGAACATAGATAAATTTTTGATTACAACTGGGTCTTATAACCAAGATAATATATATATATATATATATATACACACATACATGCTTGAATACAAAATTAGAAAAACTCTTCTATATACTTTGGATAAGGGATACTAAACCCCAAATAAGTATTCTGTATTCATTAGATTGACTATTATAATTAACTATTCATTAGATTGGATACTTGCTTACCTAATAAGGAGTAGCTCCTGTTTAGTGATTAGGATGTAGGACGATGCTGAGGGAGCTGAAAAGGCTCTGTCCATGTGAGCAGGACAGTGCCTCAAGTTAGACAAGCTTAGGAGGAACAAAGAGTTCGGATAACACAGGTTCATGAACTGCTGGTGGGTGTAGTAGATCCTTCACATTTTGGGATGATATGCCTATGAACAAGTTTAGGAAGTACCCAAAACCATTTAACTCACCTTTGCATAGGTCAGAGCTTGGTATTCTAGTGCATAGACAGTAGCTTTCTTCTGCTGCTTTAGATCCATAGCAACCACCACCTGCTTGCTCTGAGCCCAGAGAACCTTTCTTCACTTAATGAGTGGAATATGGAGATGGCAAATGATGCCAGGACACTTGTTCCTCAGATCATTTCTGATCACAGATTGGCTGATCTGACCATTGGAGACCACAGCTCTTTTGGGGCCATCTTTTCCTATAATTGTCTTTTAGTTCAGGAACAGCCCCTAACTTTGCTTTCTGTTTAGAGCTCAAAAAATAGGTTCTTGCCATTTTGTATTGATCTCCTGGGCAGCTCCATCCCCCAACCTCTCCTCACTGTGCTGTGTGCCATCTTTGTCCTGATTATACACACCATGAACAGATTTAAATTAGATGGGCTTAACATAGTTCAAGTCTACACTTGAAGAAGGATTCTTGCTAAGGCATGCCTATTTTTTTTTTTAACCTTGGATCACCCACCATACTTCTTTGAACTTCCCACCCCTACTCATTGAATATGTGTATTCTAGATTACAGAGCTGAGATGCATGCAGGAAAAGGCAGTTGGAAATAGCAACATTATTTTTTCATATTAGGAAAAATTATTATTTGAAGGTGTAAGGTAGAGGTTTATTGTGCTAAATTACTGCTGCCCAATTTCTGCTTTAAATTTAATCTTAAATGACAGACATGTTTTTGAATTTGGCACTCCCATACAATGACTTCTTTCCTTTAGTATCATACAGACTTGAGCTGAGACACATAAGCCCACTGAACCTTCTCAATTTTGTCTATGAAAAGGATCAAAGTAGTGGTTATAAGCCTGAGACAGGATGCTGAGTACCCTATAAAGAAAAGAGGAATGAGGCTGGATGCCAATTATGCTAGTATTTGATGGGTTTGATTTCAAACAGGATAACGATTGAAAGATCTTTTTAATTGAACAATTATCATATTCCAAAATAAGATTAGGTAGGATGAACCTCAATTTGAAGAACCAAAGACACAGGCATTTCTTTTAAAGAACACTAAGCTTGTCATGTATTATTCCAATAGACTTTGCTACTGGGGACAGGCTCATTCTGCTTCTCAGTGACTCAAATTGCCTTCAGCTGGAATAGGCTTAAGGACTGTCAACAGGGACATTTCTGCTAGGAAACTCTGACAGCTCTCTGTGTATGTGGCTGGGTGAAGTCATATGAACAGACGATCATTAACTCTTTGTATATAAATATCAAATCGTTTAGACTTGTAACTTCAGGTTTTCTGTGAAGAAGTTTTCATCTTGAGGACAATAACTATTTTTCAATGCATGGAAAAGTTGAATAAATATAGATAAGTACTGTAATATTTTTGAAAGTGGTTATGATGATCCATGAATGATCCAATACACAATGTATTATGCAACCTTTTCCTTTTAAGTAATCTCTCAGGCCTGCACATCACACTAAGGGGTCTACTCAGTTCATTTGTACCATGTTTCACTGGTTCTAAAATGCATATAAATTTGAATGGTAACAGCAATGGAACTGAAATAGGTTTTGTAATTTGATCTAGCTCAACATGTCAGTCATATGGTGATAAGATGTAACTTGAGAGTTATCATGTGTTTGAACTTCAGTTTGGTGGTTTTAATTCATACTCTCGTCACTTCTCCATCTATGAAGTGTGGAAATATTTTAATAATGATAAAGTTTAGAATTTATATGGAGTGGGACAATTGGCAGCAGGTTTAAATGGCAGCAAGTTCCTTGTCTTTATATAATATTTTATAATGGTATACTTTGCCTTTCACAGCATCAGAAAGCACTTTAAGGCACACTCTGAGACTTGGTGACCCACAGAATGGTCTTGTCAAGCTAGAGGACTGAAGTAACTTCTCTGTGGATTGTGAGATCATCTACATTGAATCAGGAGCCTGGGGATGGTTTGGCTTTGCCCGTGTTCCAGCTTCGCTAAGCCTCAGTGACATTTTCATTAAAAGAAATAGTGTTCTATTAAGGTAGGTAAAGTGAACCTATCTATAAATGTATTTTATAAACAATTATGCCCAGAAACATCCTTTACAATATACTACTCATAATGTTAGGTTACAATCAACCTTGGTGTCCCACAGTGGATTGCTAAATTATTGTTTCTACACATAATAAATCTTCATAATGCTGAAACACCATTTTATAAAAGAATTTTCGATAGAATAGAGAGATACTAACTATGAAAACCATCAAAATGAGTAGAAAAGTTAATTTATTAAAATTAAGGTAATTACAGCTATTTTTTGGTATCAACTGGAAATTTATGCTAAATGTGCTTCATGTACTGAAATTCAAAGACTCTCACACATGTAACCTATGCAACTGTCCTGTATATTTTAAATCATCTCTATATCATTTATGAATACCTAATGCAATAAAAATTCCATGTAAATTCATAATGTATTTTTTCCAGGAATAATGACAAGAAAATATTATATACAAGCTCACTACAAAGCATATTTTCCAGTGTTGTGGGAAATATTAAAAATGACCTGAAAGTTCCCATGCTCCATTCAGCTGGGAACTCTCCAGCAGGGTCGGAGCTCCCGAGTTCCCTTTGCTGCCACACCAGCCCCATGCAGCAACTGTCTACCCCACTGTCAGCCCCTACAACATACAGCAACCCAATAGAAACAAAAATCTAGAAGCTTATAATTAACGAGTCAGATTTATGTATCAATAAATTTCAATTCACAAGATGCCCATCCAATAATTTCAGACCCAATTGATAGTGATACAAGCAGCCTACCTAGATCACACAAGTTATTCCAATTATTCTATCCCTATATGAGATTCATAACTACCTGTGGCTATTTAAAACCTTGCAGAATCAGGATCTTCCTGTTCATCCTCCACTATCTTGGCTTCCCCTCCTCCCTATCTCTTCTGTTGCTCCCTGTGTTTGCAACTTTTCTCTCTGCCTCCCTTTTCCCTGTCCATTCACAGACCTCCTGCTACTGATATTTTAATGTAATTGGACAGGAAAAATCCTTCCACATGTACATGGTTGTATCTGGAGCTATAGAGTCCAGAGTTGCAGAAGACTGGCTGCAATTCTGGTGTTTTGTAAATTATATGAGTGGAATACCACTATCAAAATACAAAGAATAAACATATTTCCATTATGTGAATAGATCAATTTCTTTCACATGTTTCCAATTAATTTTCTTTTCAAAATCTGAAAAGTTGCAGATGTGGCTCGAAGTGACACTAACTCCAGAGGTGTCCACATAGCCACTGAGTTCTCTACCTTTATGCCCATGAGGATGCATGACTCAGCATTCTGGTGTATGGTGAGAATGAGTGGATCATCTACAGGCCAGGGGTTAGACTATGTTGCTTTCCACTCTTCCTAAAGCCCTGCAATGCTTGGAAACCTGTGATATTGAGGTTTAAACAAGTTACTGTAAGTCTGAAGTATAGGGGCCAAGTGGAGGCTTGAATGAGAAAGATCTCTATAGGCTCATATATTTTAATGTTTGGTCCAGAGGTGGTGAAGATGTTTGGGAAAAATTAGGAATTAGGGCCTTGTTGGAGGAAGTGTGTTACTGGGGATGGGTTTTGAGGTTTCAAAAGCCCACATCATTTCCAGTTAGCTCTCTTCCCCTCTCTGCCTTGTGGTTGCATTTCAGAATGTATGACTTCACCTACTGCTCTGGTGTTGTGATTGTCTGCCTGCTGCTATGCCTCCTCACATGATTATCATAGACTCTAACCCTCTGAAACTACCAGTCACCATTAAATGCTTTCTTCTGTAAGGTGCCTTTGTCATGGTGCTTTGTCAAGGAAGTAGAAAAGTTACTAAGACAGGCCAGAATAAGAAATAAAAACATCACTGTCTTGTTCATAGTGAATCTAACAATCTACTTACGCATTTAGAAATTGTGTACTTTAAGCTCAAAATTCTGGATTATTATTGAACTCTTCCTTTTCATTCATCTTTGACATCTGTCCTGGTTAGTTTTAACTTTCAACTTGACATAACCTAGAGCCATCTGTGAGGCAAAGCCTCAATTTAGGAGTTGTCCAGGTCAGGTTGGTTTGTGGGATTATCTGTGAAGTATTTTCTTGGTTATTAACTAATATAAGAGGGAACCCACCTATCATAGCAACATTTCTTGGACAGGTGGTCTTACGGTTAAATGAGGAAGTTAGCTGAATGTGAACATGTGGGCCACTCAGTGGTAGAATTAGCTAGCAAGCTAGCAAACAGCATCCTCCATGGTGACTGCTGTGTTTCCTCAGCTGTAAATTCCTTGTTGGCATGGAATAACAGGTAATCCTGCCATAACGTGACATGGAGTAACAGGTAATCCTGCCATAAGTTTCCTGTGCTCAACCCAAGCCTTACTTCCCTCCCTGATGTAGTGTGACCTAGAAGTGTAAGGTGAAATGAATTCTTTCTTTTCAAAGTTGCTTTTGATCAGAGTATTTTATCAGAGTCACAGACTAAAACAACATCCCTCTCCTGGGTTCTCTGACTGGTGCTCCCTTTCAGGAAATTTATACCTTCCTACAACATCATCCTATACATGTTGTCATCAATTCACTTATAGAGATAGTTAACTCACACTATCATGTTGGATTATTGAATATCTTTATCCTTTTTACATGGCATTCTCACCAACTTATTTGCTTTTTCCTTGTTTTTCTCTAGTAGTAGCTTACTAAATTTCAGTTTCTCCAACTGTCATTTCTGCACTCCCCTTAGCATCCACTCATTACTTAAGCTCACTCCATCCTTACGGTGCCCATGTGTTTTCTACCTCAGTGGTTACCCCATGGACCTGCTTCTTCTGGTCTCTCTTATTAAGAATTTCATGATTAATTTTTCTCCATAAATTTTCATCAATCATTCTCTAGGACCTATAGCAAGTGCAAACTCTCTACTTCTCCGCCATTTATAACTTTACACAAAGAATTCATCTCTTTCATAACTACCAACTTATAATGGGTTATTTTATGCTTGCTAATTCATTTCCACTAGAAACAATCAGGATCTCCTTCCGGTAATAGATGAATAGTGACACTTCAGTGGTGCTTTCAGATCATTAACATGGGAGACAAGACTGTTTCAAAGGAAAATCGTAAGATGTTCTCTTCCCCAGTACTGGTCCACGGGAGCAAAGTAGTCTGCTCATCACTTGACAAACGTTTTGCAAGGCATTAAGTAGATGTCCTTTAATACCTTTTGGTTGTTCTATGTGCCTATCCCTAGTCTCTGTGTGCTTTTTTTCTTTTCAGTATCTTTGTGTCTTTTTCTTTGTTCAGCATTTTCCTTCTGCAAGGAACAACCTGTATCTGGGAGCTTATATCCTTCCCACTTAGCCTGTTCCCCATAACTGATGGCTGAGAGAAGCTCACCTACATTTTCAGAATTGCAACAGTAGGGTACAGAGTATGAGATGAGTTTAGGATCTGGCTGAGGCTCAGATTCTCTTTGATGATGTCCTTTTCCCTGCTGCTCTTCTCATTCATGCATTGGCTCCTTTTTGAAGAGCTCTCTTAGTAAATCATTTGTCACATATCATTTTTTCACATGGACAGTGTAGAGCTCAGCCTAAGGCACTGCACTCCAAGGCATGTTCAGAGGTGTGATTTCCACAGAGCTGGGCATTTCATAGCTCATTCTTTTTATGCACTTATTTACATCCACATACTTTAAAGTATCTTATGTAAATCATTGCCCTACATTGCAATTGGCAGGACTTAAGCTGCTTATCTTATAGACAAATACAGAGCTCTTTCCTGTGCTTTGTAATTATGGACATTAAGATACATTCTTAGATGTTCTCTGATCAATTTTGAAAGTCTAAGTTACGTTCACATTCAGTTGTAGGTCTTTCCAAAGTCATGGTAAAGTAATGTTAGTTTTCTTTCATCTCATTAGCAAAACTGCTTTAAAAAAATCTTATAGATATACAGTTTCCTTTTCTTTTCTGTTCCAGTTTCCTGTAAAAACTATGATGAATGAGATCAGTCAATATTTGTGTGATTCCTGAGTTAATTGTGCAGTTAGATAGGGCATTTAGAAGATCTTGGGCCTCATAGCAGATATCCCATCCTACACATGGTTGATGTATTAGACAACAACAAAACTTTTGGACTTTTTGATAAACCCTTTCATATCAAGAATTGCATCACAGAGAGGGACAAAAAGATTTAAACTACTGACCCCAAAGCCATGGATAAAGTGTGCTGATGTTCTGATGTCTAAGTGGAGGGAGGAGCAGCAGATGGCTTCAGATTTTTTTCATGACCTCTGCCTCCTCACTAAGCTTCTTCTTCACAAGGGTAGGAGACAGGCAGAGCGGGCACATGGGGGGGGCGGGGGGGCAGGGGGCGGGGATGAGTGCTGAGCTGCCAAGAGAATCTAGGTTTTTCGGTTTCTTTAGAGCATATTCAGAACAGTAGTTTAATATCAGGGACGTAAAGAAGGAAAACAGTGCAGACAGGGAGAACCTCCACATTGATCTCGGAACACTCATGCCCTGTGTAATTTATATTTGCACCAACCAATTTAGCACTCCTCTGGGATAAATCACTTAATTAGAAAGAATTAAAAAAGCTGTTGTTTGATGTATATGTCTTCATTATTTTCGAGTGGCAGAATTGATTCCTCTCTCCCCCTGTTATGAATTTGCCTCCATTTGTGAGACTAATGAAGCACCATTAAAGTGAACGGGAGGTCAAGGGTCAGCCTTTCTTTACATTTAATGTCCTCGAGCTGGTAGATTATTTATGAGGGTTATTATGCCTTGGAAAGTGTTCCCAGTTTCTTTCTTTCTTTCTTTCTTTTTTTTTCAGAAGAGTTCTATGGTCGTGTAGTGATGAGATACCACCCAGCTCAGCCTTATGCAATTCATCTCCAGATGTCATCCGGAATGAAGGTGAGCAGCAATGGGAATAATGGCCATGAGTAGTGACAGTAGTCAACATGGCCTTTGTAATCGCAGACAGAAATTTGACCACAGTCAGTGGTAAAGATTATTATTGCCTAATACAGTGAATGGAGTCTTATATTCATAAGAGGAAGACACCACGAGAGCTCGCACACTGCATTCCTGAATGTTTACTCTTAGGATGTCATGGAAAATATCAACTAAAAGCACATCTCTGGAAAAACAAGAGAACAGAGAAACAGCCTTACAAAAGGCTTTTGAGTTTATGTTTCTAAACTAGACTCTCTGGATTAAGACCCAAACCTATTTCCTACAATTTATGTGACCTAGGCTCTTAGTATGTTGAAGTTCAGTTATCACATCTATAAAATGAGCCTTGGAGATATGGTTGAGAGTTCAACAAGCAATTACCTACACCATGGTGTATAATGTATATAAAAACACAAATTGTGTGTTTAGTGTTAGCATTTATTGTTACAGAATTGAAAATCCACTACGGAATTCCATCCCACTCTCCTTCATTGCTCCTGTCCTGGCCTAGGCCAGCAGGCTGGCTCTGGTTTCTCTGCTTATCTTTCCATTGGCTCCATATTCTGCTGTGTGTCTTCTCTGGGCCCAGCCAGGATTCCCACTGCTTCTTAGGGGAATGATTTGTCGTAGGGCCATTCCCATGAGGATGCAGTGTGCAAAGCTGTGCTCTAACTCTGGGATCTAATCCACTGTTGGGGTATAATGGGTAGACCACAGATGCTACCATCAGATCAGTCAGCATTTTGATTCTCCCTGGTTACTCCTAGCTATGAGGCTTTGAGCAAGTTAAATTCTCACTCAGAGCTATGAGTCACAAGTCTTCACCTACAAAATGAGCAGGATTCAGACAGCAGTCGTGAGGGCTAACTACATCAAAGTGCTTAGCATAATTCCTGGCATGTGGGACACTCTTTTCAACCATCAGCCATTTTATCAGATACACACATATATGAAAACATACAGTTATTAGCTAATACCAAAGTCCCTACAAGGACACAGACTAGAAGAAATTTGAAATGTAAAAATCTGGATCCAGGAGTGAGGGTGCATGTCTGTAATCTCAGCAGTAGGTAAGGCAAGGGAATTGCAAGTTTCAAGCAAGTCTAGATGACATGGTAAAAACCTGTCTCTAAAACCTAAACCACAACAAGAAAAACTGCAAACGGTCTACTTAGTCCCTAATGTGCATTTCATGGTAGAGTTGTTCTTATCACACAGGCACTCTCACCACCTTATGCAAAAGCCATCAATACATTTGTCACTTCTAAAACTTGGGGTCTAGGTAGTCCTGCCCTTCATTTGATCTTCTGCTTTTTCAGGAAACCCTTGAGCACATTTTCATTTCTTAGATGAAATGATACTCATCAGAGCCAATAATGACCCGACACATTCCTCAGGCAGATGACAGGGGCTGAGTCCTCGAACATTTGTTGTTGCTGTAACTCAAGTCACATTTGAACTTAAGAGAAAGGGTGAGTCTGAGCTCCTTCAGTAGTTTTGATGTCTAGAACTCTATACCTATCAGAGCTGTTAGAGATGTGTTAGGAGACTCTAGCTCTGACTATTAAAAAAAAAAACCAAGCAAGCAAGCAAACAAAACAAAAACAACACCCCCCAAACCAAACAAACAACTCCAACCCTCTCCCAACTAAAAACCCCAAAACACCTGAGTGAGTTACAGGTACCCTCCACCATTATTCTATTACCCAAGACCTGAAGCAGTTTTCTCTGAGGCACACTATTCCTGAATATTTTCTGGCCAGGGCTAGAGAGGTACAAATTGAGGGCATTAACAAGACTCCCACTGTGTGCTGTCATCACTTGTAAAGACTACAAGTCATATCTCATTGCCAAAGAAAAGGAATAAAATTGTGATTTTGTGCTGCATGTTCTTTAATCTAAACAATCCCAGCTTCAATTATGTTTTGAGATTATTAACATTCAGTAACATGCAGCTAGCTCCTTAGAAGCAGACACACTTATTGAATGAACTGATGTAGAATTTACTGACATGTGTTCAAATTATGGTGTGCATGCATATGTGTGTGTGTTTATGTTTAGTGTGCTTGTACAAATACTTATGACGAGATTCTTGGGTATCATTCCACAGGTGCCATCTAACTTGTGTGTGTGTGTGTGTGTGTGTGTGTGTGTGTGTGTGTGTGTGTGAGTGTGATGAGGGGTATGCCATACCAGCCTGGAATTTACAGAGTAGTCTAGGCTAGCTGCTCTAGGTATATACCTGGCTATCTTCCCAGTCTTGAGATTATAAGTATGCAAGACCACATCTCTCTTCTGATGAGTAGATTCTGAGGCCTGAATTCAGGTCCTTGTGCCTGTAAGTCAATCACTTTACCAAATGAACTATGTCAGCAGTCCTTGGATTATCTTTGTTTTACTGAATAATATTCATGAAGCATTACTAAAATATTAATGATTTAATGGCATATTGTTATAATAGTTTTTCTACATAATAATATTATTGTATGTTGTACATACTTCATAAGTTAAACATAACATGCTTATTCAAGCTTTGGAACTTTCTATGGCTTTATGTATTCACTGTGGTTTTTAAAATGTAACTCCTATAGAGAGGTATACATGAGTATGTGTGTGTGCGTGTGTGTGTGTGTGTGTGTGCACATGTGTGTGTATATGTGTGTATGTGTGTGTCTATGTGTATGTGTATATGTGTGTGTGTGTGTGAGAGAGAGAGAGAGAGAAAGAGAGAGAGAGAGAGACAGAGAGACAGAGAGACAGAGAGAGATAAAGAATATGAATGCAGAAGTAATAAAAAAAATAAACTGAGACCCTAAAAGCTGAGTTGACCTGGAGAGACCTTTCTGGAATGTTTTTAGTCAAATTAAAACCTAACACCAAGTCCTCTTACCTCCAGTCTGGCATTTCCTTCACACAGCAAGCTATGCTCAGGTTTTTAAGATTCTTTCAAACTAAAGGCTCAGCATTAGCCAAGTCTGCAATGGCTCTACCTGCTGGCTCTACACACATACTAGAGATTCTGCTGCAACCTTTGCCTTTGGAAGGCTGCAGTGTAGAGAAAAGACATACAGTCATCAGAGTGTCCCTCCCTCTATTGTGCCTCTTCTCCTCTTTTTCCTCTTTCTCTTCAATTTGGATTACTTCTTCCCCTCTTCTTCCATCTTTTGAGCTTTTATTCTTACATGCTCTTCTTTTTTCTTTCCCTTTAACTATTTTGGAACTACATCACATTTTGCCAGAGAGCACTTCTTAAATAGTCTAGGAGAAATTAAAAACCAAAACAAACAAACAAAGATGGAAACTTTTGGGAAGGGTCACATTTCAGCCCCATGATCAAATAGTCCTCCTATTTTTAGTAAGAATTGTCTCAGAAGAATGTGAATTATAGTAGTTTTATTTAGGGGGAATGAATGAGTTTTGTTTAAAGATATATCAGAAAGGGTATGAAGAATCAAGAGAGAGGAAGTCACCTTACATAACAAATAAGGGTCCAAGGGCATTAACTCCTGGCAGTACTTAAGAGTACTTAAGATGTTTCTCAGATATCAATTTTGTGGCATATCTCATTTAGATTGTACATATGCGAAATGGAATTCAGCATCTGAAGAAAGTCAAAACTCACATAAGATTTCATGAAGAAAACAAGGCTAAACGTAATGTGAATGGAGTGGGGACCAAACCTGCTTCACAGACCTTTGCAGAGGCTGGGAGACAAGTTAAGAAAGACAAGATTGAAATAATTAGACAAATAAAGGCTAGCACCTTAAGAATAATTATGGCCAGCATCTCCCTAAGGTCATGAGCCCCTCAAGGTTATTCTCAGAGGACCCTGTACCCATAATCTCTAGTTTAGACTTGATCAGAATAAACTAGAAAGAAGACGATAAAGTATATACTCATAGGCCTAACATTGAACTTTTTAAAAATCTGAAGCTGAACTATCTGATACTTCATAAAATCCCAAGTGCAAATATTAGAATTCAGATACTTATGTTTATTTTTACAGTCTTTTTATTCATGGGTTGTAGATAAAAAGTTATAAACTATTGTACTGGAATGTACTGATCAAATTCAAATGGGTTTATTACATTTTAGCTTTTTTTGAAATTGAGATAATTTATTTTGGCCATTATTTTTATGGAATCCTTTTATTTTTCCCCCTATTTTATAATTTCTGTATATATATTTTTACTAGATAATTTTTAATCCCCTGGAATTAACACATAAGAATGAAGCATATAGAGTTTTTAAACATTGCTTTTGCTTTATTTCATGCCAATACAAATTTCTGATCTGAGAATTTGTAAATAAATATTCTTTCCTTATCATGTATTTAAACACATGTGTCAGCGAATATTTTATAAATATTGTTAATGTAACTCCAACACACACACACACACACACACACACACACACACACACACACTTATTCCAATGTAGGAAAAGCATAGTATATGTGGTCATTTATAACTTAAATCATTAGATAGATATAGGGTATAGACATCATAACAGATAAGATGGTAAGATACTGATAAAGTATATCTAATCTGTTTGACTAGAAAGAGACAAATGCTGACCCAGGAAAGAAGAGTATCAAATGTTCAATTGTATTTACAAGTTTATGCTGTGTTACTCTCTTTATTTATGGGGCATTGGTTGAGCACTATATATGCATTAAGTTCCACAGGAAGGGCCAGCTCTGAGTAGCTCTACTGCTCTCATTTTAGTTTGCATTAACATGGAGGCCTTGAACCTCTGCTTCTTGCCTCCCCTCTGTCCTTTGGGTGGTTAGGCATGTATGATCTTGTTAATCATTTCCTTGGGCCTTGAACTTTTGGGTGAAGCATTCTAAGTATGGAAAGAATTCTACCAAGAATTGCCTTGTCTATTGATCATCTACTCTTAAGGGCTAGATTATTTGTCCATGCAGTCCTCAAAGGGTGTGGAGTGGTTGGGGGATCAAATCATCTCTCCTAATGAATGAAGAATATTAAATCCTTTTAAAAAAAACACTAAAGTAATTTATGAGATATCAGAAAAGTTGTTATTGCTGTGTGGGGTAAATAAAGAACTCAGTTTCCTTGGGATGCAATTAAACCATGCTCCAACCAGCTCTGAGGCAGAAATCAACTTCAGCGTTCAGACATAGACAACAAAGGTTCCTGCATTTGGTCCTATGTTTTAATAGGCTATGTCTTTGTTCTGCTTGACTGTATCTCTTTCCTGAGGCAAAAGTCTACAGAGATGGAGGAACCTACCCATGTGGAATGCAAACTTTCCTCGGATCATATATCCAGATAATAGATAGTGCTAAAACTTCCCTAAAACATTTGTGTGACATGCAGGGATCTTTTCTCCTGGTTTATCTCCTGACGGTAAGTGTCTTTGCCTGTCTGTATACTTTTAGGCTAGAAGGGCAGCTAAGGGAAACCTATTTGTAGAGTATTAATATTCCAACAAAGTTGAAGCTGCTAGCCTGAAATGTCTCAATTTGAATGCTCAGTCCCTCGTGGTGCTGGAAGCCATCATGGCATAATGAAGAGGGTGTGGACATCATTTGTTTCTTGTTCTGGGCCCATAAATATAAGGAGAAAGTCAATATCTAATAGCAGTCAAGTAATATGAATGGGAAGCCTCAGTTTCTTCAGCTCAGTAAGAGAGATGATAGTTACAGTGTTGCTTTTACAATTAAACACCATGCATGCAAAGGGATGTTGCCTTGCAACCTAGTTGACCCTTTAAAGGGATGCCATTCTCATATGTACTATAATCTGCTTTAAAAGACAACCTCAGTATAGGAGGAGTATCACAGATTACAAATCGAATTTTTAAAAGCCAATTAGCTCCCAAGACTCTGATGAAAGAAGAAAAAGTCAACATGGCAAATGCTCCTACATGGAATTCTACTGTATGATGTCTTCTTATTTATAAAAAAGGACGGGAAGACATGGCTTGCAGAAGGTGATGGATCTAAAGCTATCAAACATCTTAGAACATAGAGAACATTTTGTGAACACTGATGCTGATAGATATGACTAATGTGGCAAAAATGCACCAACATCCTTAACGTCTAATCTGCTCGTTTCTACTTCTGACGAAGAGAGGAAAATGTTAGTGTGAAGCTGAGTCACAGCGCTTGAATGTGTGTATTGTTTTCTGAGACAAGTTCTGCAGAGGTACTAACCTGCAGGTGTGAAGTATGAGAGATGATTTGATTACCCCTTATTAAAAAAAAGTTAAATCATTTGTATGACAGGCACAGTTCTATGCAAAGGCAGAAACAGAGTTGTGGGAGGCAGGAGAAGAGAAAAACATTGTATGCTCTTAAAGTATTTAGGGGAAGAGGAAGAGAAAGAAAACGTTTTGTGCTCATTGGAGGCAGCATATTAAATACTGGGTCATCTCCTTGGTTTTAAAAAATGAGTCAAGTTTTGAGGCATATTCCAGGGCTAGGCATCCTCATCACAGATGTCTGTGGGTTTTAATTTAGAGAGAGAGTATCACCTCTGAAGAATCATCTTGAAAACTTCTTAATTTTCTAACAGAGGCTGGGAAATTTAATCAATATATTGAAGGTGATACCTTCTTTTGGTTCCTGTAGAAGTCTATTAAAAAGTTTTTGCAATAGGAATATCAAGTAATTAAACCAAAATTATATCTTTTCCATGAAGAAAAAGTCTATAGAGATGGAGGGACCTATCCTTGTAGAACACACACTCTTCTCCTTTGCATCATATGTATGAACAATAGACAATGCTAAAATTTGCCTGAGACATTTGAAGGGCGGCAGAAAACTTTCCTCCTGGATTATGTCCTGAAGGTCATGACTCTGAGTGCCCACGTACTTTCCATTATGTCTATGATGTCAAACATCAACTGTCTTTTTAGAGCCACAAGAAATATATGAATAATATCACCTGGGCGACAGGATAACTTGGAGAAGGGAAGCAGAAACCTCATTGGGGGGTATTATCAATAGTAAATATTCTTATGTGAAACTCCTCAGTAGTAACTTTTTAAGTTGTAAGTTTGAGTTAGACCAAGAGCATCAGACATATTCGTATCCTTGTTGCTGAAAAGACTGGTGATGCCTTAGGCTGCTTTTGCTCTGAGCAGAACATGAGACAAGGATTCTTCCCATGTGATGTGTTGAGGAAGTTCTCAAGGAGAAAGTGAATGAGAAAAGTATGATGGGCCAGAGGAAACACTGAGAAAGTGCATAGTCTAAGCTGGGAACTCATACCATGATCTCACCTTCAGAGAGTAAAATTGATTTTATTTTTTTGTTTTCCTTTTTCCTTTTTCAATTTGATGTCAAACATTGACTGTCTTTTCATAGTCACCATGAGGAGAAAATGTAACCTGTCAGGCAGCATGTTGTAGTTTGGCCAAGGACAATTTTATACCTAATGGGTTAATTGTGAGATACCTGGAATACCAGAGCAATGGGCAAAAGAGCCTAGGAAAGAGAACTGGAGTGGAGAACTGAGAATATCCAAAGTGAACATTGTGTTTGTAAATAAATAAATAAATAAATAACCATTGTGATAAGTGAGTCTGAGGTCTGCATGTATATGTGAAGCCTATACTTAGATTAGTAACTTGGGGCTATGTTGATATAAGCATGTTTCTGGGAATCACAAAGGAAACTTGCTTACATCTGTTTACACATGGACATATTTAGTCTAATAGCTAGTATTGCAAAGATTCTAGGCAGAGCAGTGGCCTTTCAAGATTATCTAACGTCTACTGTGTTAAAAAAAATATGCAATCTGGAATGTCATTGACCTGGCTATGTAAACTTTAGTAGCAAACCAGAGGCATTTTTGTTTCTCCTCTGATATTGGGGTGCATTGACTGTCATGCTATTTTGGGGGTGCAAAGGTGGGTGATGATTTGAATTTATTCTTTGGGTACAGACTGTAGAAGAGGACCTTCCATTAACTTTGTTAGAATTCAACAGAAGGAGAGGAAATTCTTTGTATGGTGTGCTGATAATGTAGGCAGCTTAGATCTTCTGTCAACTATCTCTCTCTCTTGATTTGAGATTCAGGTGTTCATTCACTCTCAAGATTTGGAGAGGAGCTCACCTCTGTTATGCGTGTGTAGAACAGAGCCAATATGGATAAAATCCCATATTTCCAAGTTGACAAGATTTCAAACACTATTGCTTAAAGAATGAAACAGTCTCTGATTTTGATTTGAGATCTAGATGTCTCTGGGTTTTTAATTTGCTAGCCAGCAGTGCATTTGTTTGCTAGAGCCAAGTAAATTAGTTATGGGATTTCCCATGAATGTGACAATCCTGATGCCACAGATTAACAAAACTGGTACAGACTCTGCCTTACGTTGTATCTGTGCATCTGCTGCAATGAAGCTGAGGTTTTAAGGGCCTTAAGGGAAAATACCAAACCTATTCTTATTTCAACTTTAGACATAGAAATAAATTCATAAAAATAAATTCAATGCCCATTATTTTATTTTTTAAAACCATTTTGTATGTGTGCATGGGGCAGTGCTTGGGATTGAAATTAGCCCTTTACACATGTAGATCTGTACTTAACACTCAGCGACATCCCCAGACAGGATTTTTTTTTAATCCCAGGAAACATTTTAATTGGTCATTTGGGGCTAAAAATAAAAGCAGTGATATCTGTGTAATATTGTTGAAAGTATCAAAGACTCTTCATGTTGAAAAGTTCTCTATCATTAGCATGTCTAACAAGCAGGAGACATAGATGACACAGAACTGGACAGAACAATGCATCTTTGAAAATACAGTAACATCTTAACAACATCTCCCATCCCTCCATTTACTTGTGGTTTACATTTTTTAGCACTTAAAAAGTAGCTTAAGCCTTTGACTTCTCTTTATATTCTGTTGTTGATTCTACTTAGGTCCTGTGAGCTGCTCTTAGCAGTTGTTAATATCCTAATGATGAAAGTCATGTGTAAGGTCAGATTATCTACTGATGCTTCCATACCAGAATACTCTGGCCAACATTATACAATTTTAGTTACTTTGGTGACAATACAGCTCAGCCTATGCCATTGAATTATCCCATAATAGTGAAGTAGGGGAGGTTATTAGGAAGAATTCATAGCCTACAACATTGTCTCAGACTCTAAGAAGTGAAGTGAGTTTCTCTTGTTAAGACACAATAGCAAGTCTGATGCAAGCAGAGATGTGTTAGGGCTGGCTCTTTCTGCTCTCTGGGCCTTGAGACTGCCAAGGGAAGAAAGTTGAACTTGTCTGCTAGACAGTCAGGTACTGGCCTGAGAACATACTGTGTGAACATAGCCTTCCTGGTTCAACCAGCTTCCAACACATAACAGTGTTGCCCAAGCTGGCCATGGTTGGAACTGCCCAGCTGTTCTGTGAAATGTTTAATAAATGGTTAAAATGGTTGTCATTTTAAAGGTAACAAATTGAGTTCGTGTAAGGACAACTGTTAAATTTTTGGTATACATTTCTGAGGTCATTTTCCTTAAACTGATTACTTAAAAGGTAAATGCAATTACATCTTCTTGTGCAGGATGGGAATGGTACAATTTTTTTTTCCAGGTTGGTTATTTCTTAATGGTTTGTATGATCTGTATCTGACTAGATACAAAGTTCCCACAAAGGTGGCAACCCTCTGTGGACTATTTGGTAATTAACCATGCTCTTGCAACTTCATTCCCAGTACTCCAAAGAAATTTTAGCCACTCTTGCCAGCACCATCTATATTCTCCTGTGAATAAAGGTTTTCTAAGAGATGATGATCATAACCACGGTTACTCTGCTTATCACTATCTTATCACTGTCATAGTACATGGCTGGGCTGGGCAGGCTCATAAACAGCAAAGGTCACTGCAAAGCAAGGACCTGACTGGCAGAATCCAGAGCTCCTGTGTAAGATTTGGGTCTAGTACAAAGGAAACAAATTACCTAAGGAATGATTGCATGTCCTTGATCTACCGAATGTAGGTCCTTACCTACCTGACACTAGTGTTGACTTGTTAAAGAACACATTCCATCTGCAAGAGTCAGCAGGGAAGCCCCTACCCAGCTCTGGCTCAATTCTGATACATAACAACTGCACAGTGGAGAGAGACTTGCAGGCACAGGAGATTTTTAGACATTTCTCAGCCAGTACTTCTAAGCATTTACTTCTAAGATTTCTTTTCAGATGAAAATGAGTCTCAGGGTGTGGAGAGTATGGAGAAGAGGATTAGAAAGCTGAAGTCCATCTCTCCTGGGTTCTGGATATAAGACTATGACCAAGGCACTGTCTTATGGAGGTCCTCCATTTTATCATAGGTAAAATGAGCAGAACCATGGCTTTTCTTGGGGGAACTTGTAAGACATGCATCTTATTCAAATGCCTAAGTGAAAACATTCTCCCTCAGAGCAGCACTCTAACTTACTGAAGTCACCAGGGAAGATTTGTTAAAGTGAACATTCTCTTAAGAGCACTGGACCAGGGCCTGATAAAAATGGCATTTTTATTGAGTTCCCAGATAATGCTCATGCTGTGTGCCCATGGATCACACTTGAAGTAGCAAGACCATACAGAATGTGGCTTGTGTGCTAATTTATGTTAGTTTTATATAGAAAATAGGAGTATTTATTGGCAAACTAACTTGAGTAGAAGCTTGAAAAGCTCAACTGACTTCAGTTTGATGCTTTTGAGAGTTTAGAAATGATGACCCATAAATATCATTTCTCACAGTTTGATAAGTGTTTAAAATAAAGGCTAATACTTTTCTGGAGTTCCCTCTGGGTTTTCAGACTGATTCCTAGAGAGACTCTTCTGACTGTAGTCATTTGAATGTGCCCATTGAAGTGGATCTCTTTAATACGGATGTAATATCTCTTACATATAATACTGTTAGGGTCGTAGATAAAATGTATTTCAAGATTCCCCAAACAATGGTCAAACACAGAAAAATAACTAGAAAATCAAAGAGCTGTGGCAAAAGATCCAGGACCCAGGCTCTAGGATAATTAGTTACCTGGTAAAAAAAAAATTGTACCATTCCCATCCTGCACAAGAAGACGTAATTGCATTTACCTTTTAAGTAATCAGTTTGATAGTGATTGGTAACAAGACAAATAAAATCACTCTTTGTTATATAAGCATGGTTTGAATTTTAATGTGTGGTATACATGAGGATTTTAGATAATATGCTAGTCTGATGCATTTTCTGCCTTTAGGTGATTGGGGTAATGGTGGTAAGAAACTAGGGTACGTTCTCAAATATAAGGGTTTAAAATGATTTGTGGATGGTTTTGGTTGCTGTTGTTGTTCTTGCTGCTGCTGTGGTGCCATTTACTCAACAGTGGGAGTCAGAGACATGAAAGACAGTACTTCTCCATCTTTCCCGAAGAAAAAGGGAATATGGATTTTCTTCTTGTAAAAGATGAATAGAAATGACTTTAGACTTTCAGAAAAGTTGCTCTGTATCCAGAAACCGTGTGTGACGAAAGCTTACAGAAACTGTGATATTATGAAAATCAGGAAAGTAATATTAGTGCAGCGCTCATAACTGAGTGTACTGGAATTTCATTTTTTTTTCTGATAAGGGTTTTTGTTTTGCTTTTAATTTCAGACAAAATCTAGGGTCCCACCCAGCTTTTATTTGCTGTGAAATCTCTCTCTATCTGTGGTTGTTTTACACACCTAGTCTTTCCCTGTGCACCATGACTTAACAGCCTCACTGAGACCTAGGCTTTGGTCTTGATTTTGTTCCAATTGGAGGCTCTCTGCAACACTCTATTGATTGTAACTAACACTTGTGGCCTAATGTCACAAACTCACGGAAGCCACCTTGTGTTTTCTCAGTAGATAGTATCACATTAACCTAGTGAACGTGGCTTAAATGTTGTCTGCTGGGCTTCTTCATTGTTAAATTAATGCCTTTTCCTTCTGAACTGATTGTTGTCTTTGGGGAGATATTCTCAGACTGTGGAAATGCATTGATTTTCTTCAAATGTTCCCCATCGATTTCAGCAGTTGTAAAATAATTGTCTGTTGGTTATTGCCGAGCTTTGCTTACTGATGCTTTTTTCTGGAATGCTTCAGGTCTACAGCACTGTACTGCTCAGTCCAGCATCCGTTGATCTTTTGACTGAGATATGCCATTGTGATATGATCTACCATGCCTCCAGCCTCGTTTTTTAATGCAACTAAATGACAATTGAGTTTTTCACACCCATAATTTAAAGCAGGCCAATTCCTATCCTTAGTTGTGAACCTAGGAATTCTATTTTATGCAATTCTAATGCTGAAACTGGGTTGCTTTGGGGGGAAATCCTGCCTCGAAGGAATTAAGATAATCTTATTTACTATATCATACCTTTGTAACTTAGGAAGTAGATTTCATTCACTTATGGTTTGAAGTATAAGACAAGAATGGAGGGCTGGAGAGATAGCTGAGCAAGTAAAGGTACTTGCAACCAAACCTGAAGCCCTGAGTTCAAGTCCTGTGATGTACAACGTAGAAGGAGATAATGAACTGCTACAGGTTATCCTCTAACATCCACATGAACACTATAGCACATGCACCCGTATTATATACCATATCATGCATACACACAAACACACAATAAATAAAATAATGTATTAAAGATGATAGTATTGACATTTATTGCCTTATAAATTTGCAATATGGTCTAAAAATACTTTAGATATGTCAGGTTTTTTTTTTTTTTTACCAATTGAGCTGTTTATTGACTTCTTAAAATATTTTTGTTTAGACATTTTCTGTTTTTAAAATTAATTTTTGTGGGGCTGAGAGGAAGGGAGCTTGAAGTACCACCAGCGCATGGTTTCAAGCAGCACTAGTACTCTGAGTTGAAGGAACTTAATATAGTAGGTTTATGTTTTGCAGAAAGATGGTACACTGTATTTGTTTACAACCAAAGGGATGTCTTTTGACAGGTGTCCCTTTCCTTTACGGTTTCTTAATGGTAGGCTAGATTCTCAATATTTAAATATTATGGAAGAAGAAAAGAGACTCTGGAGTAGTCCTTGGGAATGTCTCATGTCCCTTCATTACTGGCATATTGTGCTTCTGCTTATACTACATAAACTAGTCAGGTATATGACTAGTCCTATAGCTTGGGAGCCTGGCAAATATAATTTAACTGTGTGTATGGGAGGAACCATTTGTTATAAAACAGTTTCTGCTCTCTGTGTTCTTGGAAGTAACACCATGGCATCTCAGAGGTAATTACTGTACTGTGTTCACTGCAAGATGTGTAAGGGGCAAGCGTGAGTCTTACTCATAGACATAGGGCTTCCTGATTCTTTAATAACATTGTGGGCTTCAGAGAAATCTTTCTTTTTCATCTTATAGTCCTTCTCCTTTTTAACATACCATCTGTATGACTTTTTATGTGAATGTATTATAAGTCATATCATTTCTCTTTGAATCCTACAGTGTGATAGGGATGAAGGAATTTTCAGAAAGATCATTTAAAAGGCTTACTTACAATACCAGTGCCATTCCATACATCATCACTCACAATTGAAGTTCAGTCTTTTTGAATTATCATCTTGAAGTTAAATAACCATGCTATCATTCACATAGTAACGATATACTGCTCACTTCTTCAACTTATTGAAACATCAAAACAGTTGGACAATGAGAACCCTCATTACTCTATTATCTAACTTGTTACTGAATGGGCAATTCACCATAGCAGTCCCAAAGGAATTGTGGGGAAAACTGGTACTTTTTTATTTATTTAATTTTTATTAGTTATTTTATTTATCTACATTTCAAATGTTATCCCCCTTCCTAGTTAAACTCTCTATCCCCTCCCTGTCCCCTACTTCTATGAGGGTATTCCTCCACACATCTACCCCACTCCTGCATCAGTGCCCTAGCTTTCCCCTATGCTGGGTCATCGAGCTTCCACAGGACCAAGGGCCTCCCCTTCTGTTGATGCCAAATAAGGTAACACATGCAGCTGGAGCCATGGGCCCCTCCATGTATACTCTTTGGTTGGTGGTTTAGTCTCTGGGAGCTTAGCGGACACAAGGGGTAGGGTGGCCGGTTGTTTGATATTGTTGTTCTTCCTGTGGGGTTACTCCCCCTACCCACCGTTGTATGCTATTATTCTTTTCTTTAAGACAGGCTCTTGTGTGTAGCCCAAGCTGGCTTGAAACTTGACATCTTCCTGCCTCAGCCTTCCAAGTTCTGGGATTCCAATTCACCCCCTCATTTAACTTCCTTCTTTCTTATGATGCTTCATTCAGGAGAAATAGGAACCCCCCCCAAAAAAAACCCTGGAATTATGATTGCCTCATTATTGGAACTTAAGAAATTAACCCATTTATTTTAGGATGAAGTATATATTTTCTTTTATCACAAGGAGTCATTTTAAATATGTTGTCACGGATTCAACTGACCATCAGAAGGTTGTTAAGGTAGTGGGCTTGTGACAGTACATAAATTCTTATGAATTATCCCAGCTACAACATTTTCTGACTGTGGAAAGTCGTGGCCCTGCTGGAGCTGCCACCCCCTCTTTTTTGGCACTGCCAACCTCACTCTCTGGCCAGGAAAACAAATAGGGAAAGTGTGCTTTTCTCTTTTGAAGCATGACATCCTTGTGTTTAAAAGAAGTAGGGCCTCCTCCCTTCCAGCCTGGTGTATCTCCAGCACTGTAACTGACCTGAGAATGGGAGCTGTAGAGTTGAGGGTCAACTGCCACATGACCTCCGACTTCCACTGAGTCATAGCATTAAACTGTCTTTTTTCATCATTAGTATTTATTGTTCTTCCCTGAACCCAGCAAGCAAAAGTGGTTCATAGTTTAACTATGGTGGGGCCAAAACAAATAGACATGCTACTGCCCTCAGCTTCTTGGCAGTTGGGGGCACACATGCTGCTGAGCGAAAGAACAAGGCAGAACAATGCAGAAACTAGTAGGGAGTTAGAGTTCTTTCTTCTTCCCATTTCTTTTGCTGGTTTCTTTGACTCAATGAATAGATCATTCAAGTGTGCTATATACATGTATCCATTTTGAATAATTGTTCATAGAACATTGAAAAGATTTAGATCTGTATAACATTTGCACAGGAAAAAAATGTTTTGTTCCACGAATTAAATTTTTTAATTTTTTGTTGCAATTTAACTTAATTTTGGGGACAGTTACTTTGAAAAAAGTGTCATTGAATATTATTATTAAATTTATATATCAGAAGGCAATGAAGAAGAGATAAAGAAAGTATTTTAGCTGGACTAAACATGGAAGACATCAAAACATTTGTATTTACATTCTTGTTATTTTTTAATTTTAACCTGAAATGCTAAATTTTGTGAAACAGGATAATGTACCATGTTGTCCAGGATGACTTGGAACTCACTGAATAGCCTATGGCAGTCTCAAAGACAATCCTCTGCCTTAGTCTTACTGGTATTGGGATTAGAGGTTTGGGTCATAATGTCCAGCAATATCTTGAGCTTTACTGCATGCTACTCTACGCTTAGAAGCATCTCCTGCAGTTGCTAGGAAAGAGAGAGAATGCTGATACATAATACCTTTATTCCTAGTGCATCAAATAAATAAGTGGCTATCACATGGGTAAATGGAAGGAGAAGAAAAGGGAGTCAATCAATAGCTTTTGATTTTTCTTTCCATCTTATTTAAGACAACTTACAGAATCATCTATTGTAACTCTATACTTTAAAAACACTTTGCTCACTGCTGGGAATTTACTGCTCTGCTGTCTAGTATCATCTTCACATTTTTCTTCCTAGGAAAATCATTTATAAGTTTTTTGAAGTGTTTTCCTTCTTTACTGATCATGCAACGCCAGCAGAGAATACTCTGTGCCTTGTCCCAGAATGCTAGCATAACCAATCAGGTTAGAATGGACCCCCCATTCATCCATTTACACTAAAACAGGAGTTTTGCTGAAGGACTATGAAGGTCTATAGAGATAAAGGAGGATGTGGGGATAATAATAGATCCTGTCTGTCCAGAGCACTAAGAGGGATATAAAGTAGCCTGAGCTGAGGTATGGTATTTGACACCTTAGGTTATCATGATGGATTTGAAGGAAATGTACAAAGAAATGCTGTAATCCCAAGGTATACGGAAGACATTCCAGTTCTTAAGTGCAATAGTTCTTAAAATCCATCATCAGGGTTGAGTTGATAGGATTTGTTGCATCTTTTATGCCAGTTGAGTTGAATTTGCTGTCAGTTTGGCAGGAGGGTTTAAGCAACTGTATCCCTTTCTGACACAAGTCTAGCATTTTTATTTAAGAAACTAGGCCAGTGAGACTGTATAATGGGTATACTCCTTACCATCAAGACTAAGGACCTGAGTTCAATATCTGGAACTGGTGAAAGGAGAGAAACTACTCCTCAAAGTTGTACTCTAATATGTATATACCCTCATACATGATAATAATAACATGTAAATGTTTTTGAGGAGATAAAAACAAACTAGAAGCAAAATAATGTTTTTTTTTAGCATAACTTTCTTTGTTTCCACTATAGGCACCAGTTTTTGTGGTGTTGCCCTCAATATTTTTATATAATATAAATGTTCCAAGTATACCTTTCTTCATTGCTGTCCCCAGTATGAGACCAGACAAATGAGGTAAACATGCTTAGAAGAACTCCTGGCTGGAGTGTGCCTGGGTGAAGTCCCTCCCCTATGACCAGGGTCTAACTGAATCCTGTCTCCAGAGAGGAAATGTTTCCGTCACTCTCCCTTTTCCTGAGGAAGTAAGTCTCCAGCCTTGCAAAGTCACCAGGCCTGAAAAATCACCTACAGACTGTGATAACAGAACAGATCCCTCCCCTGTTGTTAATTATCCTGTCTCCCCATTAGAGCCACTCACTCCTGCACTGTCCCCATTATGGAGTGACTCTTTCTTCCTGGGACAAGCTCACAGGACCTGCTATAAATGCAACCAGGAAACGTTGGAAAATGGAATAAAAAAGAGAAATGCTGCTTTATGTTCTATTATTAATGGCACGATAGCCTTTTATTGCCTCTTACCTTATTTCTCTTTGGTTTGACTCATTTCCTGGAGGTGATTTAGCCTGGGGACCCTGTGATCTTATCCTGAATCCTTACCCCTTAGCTCACCAACTCCACGATTCTAGACAAGTAATTTCAACTTCCTGTGCCATATCCTCCTATTTGTTAAAAAGAAATTTAATTGAAAATTTAAAAGTACTTGTGAAGTCCATCTTATGGTGTGGTTGGAATTAAATCACATAATGGTATTCAGGAGACTACCTTGTATGCAGTGTGTTCTGTGTTAAGGCGGGGCTACCTGTCTAGTGTTTAAACAGTTTCTCTCTTTTCTAATCTCCTTGGTATATATCCCTTCCTGCAAGATCTGGGCTAGATGATGATCACAGACTGCTGGAATAGTACAAACTTGAACACCTCAAATAGGTATCCATTGCTCTAAACACCCATTTGTCTTTGTGTGAATTTCCTTCACTCTCTTTTTTTCCCTGCTGGCACTTTTACTGGCAGATATAAGAACTCTAGGATCTGTACATGTGGAATTATTTACTTATTAATAAATATCAGACTTAGGAGACATGAGGCATAAAATGAATAACTGTAAAATTAGCCAAAACTCAATGTTTTGCTTTGTCTTTGTTTTATGAATATATGTCAAGTGTGTCAACACATATGATTTAAGGGCAATATAGGGTCAAGTGAAGGAGACGATTGCACTGGACCACTCGTTCACTAGAGTCAGTGAGGCTGCTACAGAAGCCAGATGACTGAGGTTTCTCTAGGCATCCATCAAAGGTCATTCCAGGGAATGCAAGATGACTTAGTTTGAAATCAGAAGAAATTAAAATAGGAAATTGGGCACACAGTTAATGGAAAGTCTAAGCTGCCAAAACATGGCTGATAAAATGACATGGAGATTAACAGAGTAAAGACTCAGTTATTACTACGAGGACTAGATACCTACCCAGGTCAAGTGATATCCCTGATACCAGGATCTGTGGCCACCAAACCAAAGCTGAAACATTAATCATCTCTGACAGGCACCAGAGCTATGGAGAAATCCTAGTTGCTACCTAAACTATCAGTTAGAGAATGGCAAGAAAAGAACCCAAGTCGCTTTTTTAGTTCTGTGTTCTCTTTTTCTTGGTAGGTTGTTGTTGACAAGTCACCTAGTATCACAGCCTAAAGAGTAGATGAAGGACCTATTTCAACAATATTTAACAATTTCTCAGAATTTGCAAAAATTGGTTCAGGATTTCTCATTGATACCAAGGTCTACAGTTGTGTGAGGGACTTGCCAATACTCTACTTAATCCTGTACACTTTAACTTATCTTTTGATTAGTTACAATTCTTAATGTGATATAACTGATTATGCCATAGTGCTTAGGGAATAACGACAAAGCAAATATGCATATTTAATACAGATGCACTTAAAACATGTTCTAGATTTCCAGGTTAACAGAGGAAGAAATGGGGTTAAGAATGATGTAAGGGGTTAAGAGGTGGCTGAATCAGTAAGAGGTACTTGCTGGACAATTATGAGGAAGGACCTGGGTTGGAATTCCCATTATTTATATAAAAGTTGGGTATGGTTACAACCTCAGTGTGAGGTGAGAAACAGGCAGATTCCAGCACATGGGCCAGGCAGTCTAGCTCAGATGGTGAGCTTCAGGTTTAATGACAGATCCAGTCTCAACAGAACAAAGAGTAAAGCAATTAAGGTGGGTTCATTCAGCTCTTGCACAACATATACATACAAACACACACAAAATTATTACACTATGACCATACCACACACATACTCCAAAACGTAAAAGAAGAGAATGAGCTGAGAACAATTAAAACGGCATAGTTTTGAGCAGTAGAAGGAAATCACTGTGGCCAAATAAGAGTTTGAGCTGATGAATGTTTGCCATAATTACTAGAAGTTGAATTTGGGCACAGATTTTACTCTGAGTCTAGGTGTAGAGGATTTTTCAGCCTCGGGTTTTGTTTTGTTTTGTTTTGTCTTTTGATTTTGTCATTTTTGGACAATGAGTGATGTCTCTATGAAGTTCTAGTCTACTGATCTGTTCCTTGTATGCACAAAGGTTCTAGCCCGAACATAGACCACTGATGAGAAACATCTCTTGTTTAAAGATTGATGGTTTAGCTTAAGAGAGGGCAACAAATTCTCAAGCATTTTAAGTCATCTTCCATCCCAGGAACAGGGTTGCACAATTAAAAAGTTAGAAATAGAAACCAGAGGAATTCCTTGGTGCAAGAGGTCAGTGAGATAGTCTCCCCAGCTGGATTTCAGACCATGCTGTTCACTGGCCTGGGGAAAGTGAAGACAGGCACTTGAAGCCAATTGCTTTGTCTTTCCTTCAGGGCTGCTACAAATAGTTCGCTCCTCACAGCTGTAACTAATAGGTGTCATGAGCCCATGTCTGAGATGCAGATCCTTTGGTTAAATGTCCCTTTGGTGTAATGCCTTGAGAGTTGTATACTCTCTGAGCAATTTTTATAATGATGCTGGTGTTGTGTTTCCTCTCTAAAGCAATTGGAAGAGTTGCCTATATTAAAATAATGAAAATGTACTGAGTACCTGCATCCTCTATTAGAAATGTAAATGTGACGTTCTTGTTTTCAAGTAGATGCTAGCTTTCAGGAGCGGAAAACTAGCATGAAAGCAGTGTGCACTCTGCATGCTCTGTTAGGCTGGAAGCTGCCATTTGTAATGCTGTGGTAAAATCTTACTCCCCTCACTGCCACGCTTTCAGCTGAGGTATTGCTTGAGTTTAATGGGAGTTAAATAATACATCTCAAATACCAGTCTTACTGGGAGACTTTCAGAAGGGACTGGAGTCCACTATAATAGTCACAGTATTGGCAATTGTTATTTTTCACTGCAAAGAGAAAGAACAAAGAACAAGGAAGAGAAGCAAAAGAGAATATTTTCAAAAAGACTGGAAAGAAAGATAACAAAAGAATGCAGGGACTAATGTCTACTGCTGTTACCTTTTAAGGCACCCCTTAATAGTGTCCCCAAGAGATATTTTGTCAAATGTTTTAAACAGGAATATTGTGAGTATGAACAAATTCCATTTTCAAAGGAAAATAAAAACTTATTTTCTATGTTTTAGAATTTAATTCTTTATAATTATTGAAAATTTAGTTCTCTGATTTGTTCTACATTTCTTCTAAGAACAGCGGTAATGAGGTAATGAGTTGGTACATTATACTGTCTGCTCACACACTTTAATCTGTAAACCATATAAACTCTTTGCTCCCTTCAAGATTCTTTTAGTCATGAAGTTTATCACCATAACAGAAAGGTAACTAATAAAGAAATTGGTACAAGGAACTTTGGATGTTGTTTTGGGGAGATTGGGGAGGATTTTGGGAGGGGTAGAATAGGAGGAAAAACCACTGAGTGCTCAGAACTTAATGAGTTGTGGTAGGAACTTGGAAGATAATGATGAGAGAATTATAGATAATAGAGGCCTGGATTAAGAAGCTTCAGTGTAATACAAAGACAATTTGTGTAGTATTATGGATTAAGAATTTAATGACTTTGCATTTTTATAGAGATGAGCTATTAAAGTGTTGGATGAAAACTGTTCTTTGAGAATTACGGATGAGCAACGCATATACATTTTTCCTACCCTGATCTCCCTCCATCATTTCCTGTGTCCTTTCTTCTTCTCTTTTCCTTTTAAAATTTATGATTTCTTTTTAATTATCATGTTTCACACACACACACACATACACACACACACACACATACACACACACACACACACAAAACTGTGTCCATTATCATTGTCCCTATGTACAGGTGTCCAAGGTTAATCACTTGGGATTGAACAACCTTTAAAGGAACGTGCAACTAGATAAAACTACTTCTACCTCTCTCAGCACCCACTGACCACCTAGAGTTTTAATCTCGGGGTGGAACCATGTGGGATCTCCCCTGTCAATGTTAGCATGTCAACTGGTGTCACTATGGAGGTTTTGTTTAGGTGAACAAACTGTTGATATTTCATGGGTATATTTTTCCTATTAGGTCTATGGGACATTCTCACAGAAAAAAATCTTGGGCCTCTGGCTCTGACCATATTTTACTTCCACTTCTGTGATTTTTCCTGAGTCCTCAGTATGGGAGTTGCATACCACAGATTTATCTGTTGGGGTTGGGGATTCCATAGTCTAAAGTTTTTGGAATATTTAAAAAATTGTGGGGGTTTCAAAATTTGCATTGTGTTTTATATTTACATATTAATTTGAGATCTTGGGATTGAGCAACAAAGTCAAAATAAAGTGGTGTGTTTCTATGTCAAAGGTGACAAGAGGGGGGATGTCATACTTATAATGCAAAATTGTGTAAGCCTTTTGGTAACTCCCAGTTTATTGTATCTAGACGCCACTGAACTACTCCAGGTATTTTCTCTTTCTCCAAATCATTTTCTGTACCCAAAGCCAAGAGACCCCTGCCATGGTGTGCGTCTTGGATAGAAGAAAACAAAAATAAGTAAAAATTTTTATTAGAAGTGTGAAACATGTGTAGAAGGGTAGGAAGCATGAGTATATAACTTGATGAATTTTCAAGTTAGAACATATTCATGTCAAGATGTGATATGACCAGACTTCCCTTCCCACTTAATGTTCCCTGCAGTCATTAGTGCTTATCTTGCCTTCCAGAATCTTAAACAAATTTGACTGTGATTTTTATTTGCTGTAAATGGAATGAAAGTTTTCTGAATTCCTTTACTTAAAATGTATATACACACACACACACACACACACACACACACATATACAAACACACACATACACACACACACACATACATATACAAACACACACATACACACACACACACATATACAAACACACACATACACACACACACACACACACACACATACACACACACACACACACACTCATATACAAACACACACATACACACACACACACACACACACACACATATACAAACACACACACACACACACACACAATGTGATTAAGCACGGGCTGTAAGTAATTCATTCTCATAGCTCTACAGTATTAACTTATATGAGTAAAGTACAATTTATCCATGCATCTTAGTGTTAAGGACATTTTAGTCATTCTTAATTTTTTTCTTTTTTGTTTTAACTATTTTTTTTCTTTTTCCCCTGTTATTTTTCACTAACAATGCTGATGCGAGAATTTCTGCACAAATCTATCGTGAACATGGGTATGAAATGTATTGTAATATGCCTGCTGGCTTTTTAAAGTGTGCATATGTTTATCTTTAGAGAATAAGTCCAAACAACATTCCAAAGTCATGTCAAGTATGACATGCATGTTAATCAGAAGTGAATGCATTTTCTCATGTCTTTTCTATTCTCATTGAAATTTAATAGAGATGGTGCTTTTATTTTACTATTTTTTGCTGTGTTTAAAAGTAAATCAAAATAACAGCTTCATAAGCCAAAAAAAGATCTGAGTATCTACATCAGCAAGACCACTCCTCACTTCCCAATCCTAGCACTTAGTTACACTACTACAACAAAGAGGCTCAATATGATGGCTACATTAGTCTGTATACATAATGAAGGCAAAACATCTCAGTACAGAAGTTCTCTAGGTCTGCCATCCCTACACATCACACAATTCTTTTTTCAGGGAAGATTTGTGGAAATTCTTCAATACCCACTAATAGCAGAAGGGGTAAATCTCTTTAATTGCTACAATGTAGAATTAATATATTTGAGAGAGCAGAATGGCCTAAGATCTGCATAGGTCCTATTGCTAAGTCTCTGACGCTAGGATAGGATGCCATGCTTCTTAGAACTATTGGTCAGAAATTTGTAGTTACTATTGAAGATTTTAAAGCCTGAAGGGACAGCATCTATTTCCTAGGTTGTTCAGCTTATAGCATGTGTATAAATAAAGCATAGATTTTAAGATTTTAAATGATTTTTAGCATTTAACATTAACACTGATCATTTGAGTTAAAATAAGGATGACATAAATGTCAAGACCTCACTACTGAGATATTGGGTAGTAACATTAAGGCCAAAATTAATGCTATTTTTGTCAGATGATATTATTTACAATTGATGTAGTTTTCTGAAGTCCTATTTGTCTGGGAATACTGAAAGAATAGTAACCAACAAGTTACTAACTTGTGCCATTACCATGATAATCTATTTATTGCTAGGACAGTACAGAATTACAATGTTATTCATAGATATCCACAAACATCCACTTACTTTAAGAGTTTGATGGTTCAGCAGACCTGTACTGGTACAAGCTGACTCTGATTGGGTTGGTTTGTGGTCCTATTTGGCATAGACTGGTTACTCCAGTTGCCTTGGCTAAGTTTTATTTAGAATGGGCACAGCTGGGATGACAGGGAACAACAACTTGGTTCTCCCTATAAACTCAATGACGTCAAACAAACCTTTACTCCATTCACAAAACTAATCAATCTGTGGGTCTGGTGTCAGCTTGTATGCTACCTATCACTGCATAGGAAGTCGTACAAGCAGACGATTAAAATTTTATACATCTTAGGCCAAGTGTTGTGCTGCATAATTTCATCTTAGCACTCAAGTGGCTAGACAAGTAAATCTTTTTCTTTTCCTTCTCTTTTTCCCATTTCTTTCCTTTTCCTTCTTCTCCTCCTCCTATCTTCCTCCTCTTTATCCTCTTCCTCCTTCTCTTCTTCCTCATCTTCTTCCTTCTTCTCCTTCTTCTTCTCCGATAATTTATCTGGGCTTTGCTTCTGGTGTCACCAGGCAACAATTGCTGCTATCTGGGCTGTGCTTCCATTTGGATGCTCAACTGAGCAGAAACCCAATTCCAGTTCATTCATTTTATTGATAGAAATCAGTTTTTAGCATCTGTAGGATTGAGGTTCATTCTTCCCAAAGACTGTCTCCAATTTTACCTTTTTTTCCGGTACAAGAACCTCTTCACTGTTCAAATGTAGCTGTTTCTCTCTTCACTATAAAGAATAGCTTTAATGAGATGGATTTGTTTACACAGAAATATAGTCATAAGAGCAATATTTTATATTAAAATTAACTCACACACTCAATGGAAGGGATTGCACAGATGTATAAACACCAGCAACTGGGAGTCGCCTTTGAGCCCATTTGCCTCAGCTAGGATTACTTAACTGTCTTGGATCAGTTTATTGTCAACCGATGTAAGGGGCTGTGCTCACATGGCACAAACCAAAGCAAGAGAGACAGTGGAAATGCAGAAGTGATTTTCCATTTCATCTCCTGTCAGCTCATTTGCCAAACTATGTTACATGTTCACAGATCAGGGGGGAGGGAACACAAGGTTACATGGTACATAGTCTAGATATAGGAAACATAGAGAACTGGGGCTATGAACACCAAACTGATCTTCAATTGTGTGATGCAAGCTTTTAGCATTCATATCCCTCTCCTCTAGACAGTGCTCCTGGAAGAACCAAAGACCCTCTTGGAGGCCATGCAAGTGCTCACCATCCCTGTATCACTGTTCTATGAGACTGCGTCTGAACAGACTCTACTATTTCCAGGACACCCAAAGCTAAGCAACTGTCTGGTTCTTACTGGAAGAAAGAATACTGCTTTACTCACCCTTTCCCTCTCTCGGGCAGTCATTCATGTTGTCTTTTTCTACCTATCACTCTTGTTGAGGCTGAGGATAATTCATGGTATCCTACCCACCCATCAGCATATTCTAGGGTGTCTGTAGAAGTATAACTTGATGCATTTTTCCGATTTAGCTCACACATACTCTAGAATTTCTTATGATTTAGTGTACCTCAGCACCATTCAGAAAGTCACCTGTGACCTTTAAAAATTTCCACATTATGGGTGAGGATAGAGCTCAGATGTGGTTAACTCCACGTACAATGTATGGGTTCTATCCCTGAAAGAAAGAAGTGCCCATAATGTATCTAGAACAATCTCTGGGAGGCAGTTCCTCACTTCCCCAGATGTTTCTCTGATGTGAGAAGCACAACCTATGAGAGATTAGTAAACCAGCATCCCAAAGTAACAATTGCATCTTAGAGTTTGGGCTCAAGGAGGGTAGGATATTTGTTGTTGTTACTCTTGACTGTGATGAGAAACTTGGTTTCCTGACAAAGATTTAGTGAACAGTTTTTATGTTTATGTGTAGATGGAACTAAAGTTACTTTGAAGCATCTTTACATAGACTGCTTTGAGCCAAGGATAAGAAAGACAAAATTCTGGTGAGATTAATTTCTCCACTAAAGGTCATAAAGCTAAAGTAAAGGCAGGATTGGGTTTAAACTCACAAGATTTTCTATTTCTAAAACATGTACCTCTAAATTTATACTTGAAACTCATTACTATGGCAGTTATTGATCAAATTTAGAAGACGATTCTTCAGAGGTTAGTGGAAATTTCTAGTAAATGAATTAAACGAAGCTCTCTAGAGTGGAACATCAAATTAGTCATCAAGGTATATGAGATTGACTTTCTGATCTCTGAGAATTAATCACCTGGTTTTAAAGTCTATATTAATAATCTATGTATTCATTATTTAATTTATGATTGTCTTTATATTAGATATATACCTCTTCAGGGATATAATGACACAAAGAAGGTTGTTTAAAACTTTTTGCATATTATGTTTTTTCCCTCCAAGTGCTCTATGGATATACCTTTAACATTGAGACTTTTAATCACTACTTTTTGAGGGGAGCAGAATATGAGGTATGTGTTATTTTATTTTTTTTCCTGTTTACTGCTGTATAGAATCCCTCGCTTGAAGACTCACAGAAACAGATATTTATCCCAGCCCTAAGTTTCTGGATCTATGGCCCATATGTCTGTATGTTGACCTCACTTTCAATTTTCTATATTCTTCTGTAGTCTGGGATCTTGCAGATCTCGGAGAAAATGTCCTTCCCTCACAAAATTTCCCAGTTTGTAGAGATAGCAGTTATCTTACTCATTTCAAAAACAACCAGTTCATTGCCTACTCCCCTACAGTCCAGGCTGCTCTGTATGCATCCTAGTCACCCAAGGGCTATCGAGCAACAGACAACTTTACTCCTAAGATTTCAGAAATTATTCTAACTAACTGATAGTGTACCTGCTTACCCTTTCTAATGCCACCTTCCTATAGGGACTCTATAGGTTTTCCCCTTGACATGACCTGCAGCTCTTTCTTTGGCAGGGTGTGCCCCACCCTCTTGAAAACTATGTGCAATATACCATCATCTCTCTAGCATTCATTCTCTGTCTCTCATACATTGGTCGCCTTAAACCAAGATAGCAAAAGTTACATTGGAATAAATGAAATACACAGTTTTTGTATTATATCATTGCATATGAGCCATTTACTAAGTATCTTGAGTACACACTTTTGGAAATTATTTCCTAAAATATTTGACAGTTGCCATATTCATGTTTTGTAATGGAAGGAGATAAAGGCAGAGTGGATGGAAGTGTAAGGAAATATCAAACAGATATGCAAAAGCTGTTTATAATACTAGGGTCCTTGCTGCTAATGGGACAATACAGACTGAGAATCATCAGCATTGGGCTCAAGTTCAGCTGTGAACTGAATAGACCTAACCTAGAAAATTCATTTTGTATTTTTGTATTTTGTATATTTGTATTTTGTAACTTAAGGGACACCCTATTTTCTTATTGTTTCTTAGAAACAATGATATTACAATCTTGGTACTATTCATTGTGCATGGTAATGTTCATGGTGCTATAGTAGAATTCATTTTTCAGAGTTCTAGGTCTTGGGAAGTCTACACCGACAGGGTTTAGTCTCTGGTGTAGAATGGCTTCCTTCTAGTCAGCACCTTCACATTGTGTCTACGCAAGCTGAAAAGGCAGAACTGGTTCTCTAGTCTCTACTCTCCAAAGTAGTCCCATTCAAAAGAACCCTACCATCACTTCAGAGTTAGGGGTGAATTATAAATTTCAGCAGAACACAAGCATTTAATTCATTGTGCTACCTCATAGGATTTCTATAAGTATTAAATGAACCAAATACTAAAAGTGTCTGAATATGGTCCTATGGCCCACAGCTAGATTTCAAAATGCAATCTATTGTTACTCAAGTTATTTTGGGTACAAAACACACATCACAATAACTTTCATTGTCTTTCATCTATATAATATAATTTTATGACTAGAGTTTTGAATTAAAAAACAATGGTATATGATTAAGAGATTCTGAAAATAAAATTCTACCATATAAAGCAAAACCCAGAATCTCTAGAAGAAACCCCCTATGATGTGCTCTAAGTAATAAAATTACCTAGGATTTCATGTAGAATAAAGTCCATGGTCTCCAGGTTGCTTCAGCTTCCATCTTCCTGTTGGCTAAATCAATGGTGCAATGATTTAACTCCTGCCATGGCTACATGGCCAGAGTTATAGCTATGCAAAACCAGCCATTCCTGGCCCGACACACTGACTATGCAATGTTCCTGGAACTAAGGACCTCCCCATCGCAGGCAAGTATTACCTGGAAGCAAGCAATTTGAGTCTCTCATAGGAAGTTGGTAATCACTATTCATTCTCTCTCTCTCTCTCTCTCTCTCTCTCTCTCTCTCTCTCTCTCTCTCTCTCTCTCTCTCTCTCTCTCTCCCCTCTCTCTCTCCTCTCCTCTCCTCTCCTCCCCTCCCCTCCCCTCCCCTCTCTTTTCTTTTCTTTTCTTTTCTTTTCCATGTGTGTATTTCTATTGTTATCTTGTAAGAACCAAATTGTTAGGAAATATATTCAAACTTGCAGACTACATTTCATTCTTAGGCATTTAGGGAACATTTTCCACAATAAAACAAAAATTTTATGTGACTTTCTCTTTTGAGTTAAAAGGATAGATAGACTAGGAAGAAAGAATATATTTTAGTGAGAAAGAAAGGAAGCCAGAGAAAAATCACTTAGGGTGAAGGTTTTGGATTCCCACAAGCCAGAAAGGGTGAAGATCAAGTGCTCACAGAATGATGATAAGGAGGAGAAATATCTAAATGGAATATAGTTAGGTAATGGGTGAAACAAATGTTGTCTCAAGTATAGGCAGTAATTATTCAACTGTGGTCAGTAACACAATTAGCAGTTAAAAATTAAATATGGTAGAGTTAAAAAAATCAGAAGGCATTATATTCTTTAAGATTATGGGTGGGTGGGCACACATGTGTATATGTATATGTATATATATATGTATATATATACATATATATTATGAAGTTTCCAGAATATGACTCATTGCCAGTGGACTATGAGTAAAATACGTGAGAAATACTACCTTAGATATTTCCTATATTTATTTATTTACATTCCAAATCATTTCCCCTTTCCCGTTTCCTCCCTCCCCGAAAGTCCCATAAGCCCCCTTCCCTCCCTCTGTTCCCCATTCAACCCCCTCTTGCTTCTCTGTCCTGGCATTCCCCTACATCCAGTCTTTCCAGGACCAGGGGTCTCTCCTTCCATCTTCTTGGAAATATATTGATATGTGAATTGCGACTTGGGTATTCCAAGATTCTGGATAAATATTCCCTTATCAGTGACTGCATACCATGTGTGTTCTTTTGTGATTGGGTTACCTCTTAGATATTTCCTGAAGTGAGTTATTTAGAATACGGATCCCAACCAGAGCTGAAGAACTACGAATGAAGAACAACTTTGTACAATTGAAAGAATTTAACAATATGATTGCAAATTAAAATATTTGTTGCTTCACAAACCAGAATCCCCAGAAGAAATACCCTTAGACTGTTGTCTTTGTGATAAAAGCAGGGCTGATGTGATCTTCTCCAGGGATTCTATGTCAAGAGAACTGGCTTCTGTCCCAGTCCTTTGGCACTGTGGTCCTATTCTCACTTCCTCAGGTCAGGTCAACTACTTCTGCCTGCTGCTAACTCTTCTCTGACTCCTTTCTAGTCTTGGAGGGGGAGAGGGTCTCCTTTATAGGAGAGAAGCAAGTCTCAGTCTTGGGTCTGGAACAGGAAGGCTAGCTGCTTATTTCAAGTTCTGTGGATTTTTTTTTATTGTTGTTCTTTTCCACTGTAGCTTCCCACATACTTGGGTTCCATAACTTTGCTTCCAGTCAGTCCCACAAGGATTGTACTTTTTCCTTGTTCAGTGATTTCTCTGAAGCACAAAATTGATGCAAAGAAAATATTAAATAGTACAGCAATAGCAAACAATGCTGAAGGTTGTCTGGGACTGGGTGGGGAATTTGAGAAAAGTGGATTTGGGTGTCATTGGCTGTATCCTCCTGTCTAGAGTTCTGGGTGGTCTTGTGGGTGTCCATTGAATAGCATGCCAGGAGTCCTATTCATTTTGTAGATCAGACTGATTGCCACGTGTGTTCCCAGAACTCTCAGGCAGCACAGATGACAGCTGCTTTTCCTCATAAAAATGAAGACACCTCAGGTGGACATGCTCTAGGAAGTCTACTCTACTGCTGTCTTCATGCTGATAGCTGTCCATGCATTGCCATTTTAACCCAGTATATCTTGGGTATTGGAGTTATTCATATTTTCTTTGCCTTGTTACATCCCTGATTATATGTATACATATAATGTGTGTGTAATATACATTACACATGTATATGAGTGTATGTAATATACAAAACACACACACATATATAATATATATATACATATATATATATATATATATATATATATATATATATATGAATGACTAGGTGTTACTTCAACAAAAAGAAACCAATTGCATGAGGGAATAGGGAATAGAATGGGGAGATGACACAGATCTTATTGGGGACAGATAACTAAGGTCACATGCCCGACTAGATTCAATGGCCTCCCCAAGATCAGGGTGCACTGCCTAGCCAGGTCATTATGGACCTTTGTGAGTAGGGAACTGGAGAAAAGCATGTGTGGTCCAAGTACACCTGCCCTTGTCCTCCTTTTCTGAATGGATGATCTTAAAAATAAAACACAGGAGGCAAGTGTTAACACAGCCCTCAGTCCTTCCCGCTGTACACAACAACTCTTTCAATGCAAGAGCGAGCAGGCCAGCAGGCTCAAGAGAGAGGTGCCTTTGTCCCAACTGAGACTTTTCTGTTTGGACACCAGGGCTAATTTTCCCTTTCTCTCAATAGGTTTGGCAGCCCTCATTACCATCCACCACCCGCTGCCTCCCACCAGCATGAGACCAGGAGAGCTGCCAGAATGTTCATCTGGGCACTTGCTGAATTGGTCACTTCATTCTGCCCATTCCTCATGGACAACAGGTTGTTTCCTTTAGTAGTGTAGGACTGGGATGGTCCCTTCTGTTTTAAGACTCGTGATATTTTTTTTCCTCTTCCTGAATATATCTGTCTCTGAACTGTATAATTTGGGAAGTGACACTTTGATCCTGGCAGAGGACAATTTTATTGAAAGGAGGTGGCAGATTTTGAAGGAAAGTCCAAATTGCCTTCTGTATGGTTTAGGCTGCACTTGTCTGACAATTTGCTTAGGGGGGAGTGCAGACAGAATGAATTGCCTGGGTAATTTCTGCCAATGGCAAGTGGTTCAGGACTAAAGAGAAAAAGAGGGGCCCCAAAGGCTCCAGTTACAAGTTAAAAATAGCCATCCTTGGGCTCCTCCTCTTCCTGCTCCTGTCTCCTCTTCCAACAGGGAAAGCTTTTGAAAGGGAGTGCCTTCCCTTTGCCCTCCCCCAGTCCTTCTTTCTACCCCATCACTGACGCCAGTTCATTTGAATGGAAAGATTTTTCTGAGCCTGGATAAGAGAGATACAGGAAATCACCATTGAAAGGGTCCTTTATGCTTGCTGTTATCATTACCTTAGCAGGAGGCAAACTCAGAGGGTCAGTGACCAAAGCCAAGTTCTGAGCTGCAAGAGTCTCCAAGAGCTCAGAGCAAGGGAGATAGAACCATTCATCCATATAGCTCAGAGGCACAGCCAAGGTGCAAATCTCACTTCCTAGGATCACATCAATGAGATCATACGTGACAGTTCAAAGGTCTTGCTTAGTTATTACTATTGTCATTATTATTATTGTTGTTGTTATTTGTGTATATATGCATATGCATGTATAGAGGCCAGAGATTGACATTATCTGTTCTCTTTCTCAAGCTCTTTCCACCTTATTTTTTAGACCACCTTATTTTAGGATCTCATACTGAATCTGGATTCTGTATTTTGCTAGGCTGCTTTGCCAGCCCTGAGGTCTGCCTATCTTGTCTCCATATTCCCTCACCTCCCACAGTGCTGAGGTCAACAGACATTCAGACAAGCCCAACTTTTTATATGGGATCCTAAATCAGGAACTCATGGCTTCAGAGCAAGCATTTTAACCACTGATCTGTCTTACCAGCCACTCAACTGTTTTCAGATGATTCTTTGTTATGTTGTTAATGATAGTCAAGATGGGAAGTGAATATTCTAAAAACATCCACTTTCCTACCCCTAAGATTGCTTGATGATTTGTGTATGCACTAATAGGCCCATGTTAATATTTAAAAATCTTTGAGAAGAAGTACTCATTTTGCCATAATCCAGATATAGGGGTCATCATTTTGATTCTACGTACTTTGCAGCAAATGATTGTTAAGCTATTATTCAGATTGAAATGAGTAAGATTTTGTCTTGTTTTTGAAGGTTTCTCAGAGAAATAACATGTGCTCTTTCCCTTCCTCCGATGTCACCATTTAGTATCGCCATAGTGGCTTTAGGAAGAGTAGTCCTAAGGTGATTCCAGTAAGAGAAGAAGGAAAGTGTTCTGTGAGCAGAGGTACATCATCTAACTGACACACACTTGTGAGACATGAGGCCTGGGTCATCTCAGTATGCAACATCATTAAGTATTTTTTTATACTTTATGTAATGAGATACTGTAAACAGATGGCATGCTCTGCATGACTCAACACAGGTAGAACACTAAATTCACATGTCCAATACAGTGGACACAAGTAGAATAAAATAAGGAAGATATTACGTGACAATAAGCAAGACTTTAGAATTAAATGAGATCAAATGAAATGAACTATACTTTTGCAAAATAAGTTCCACTTCCAAAGGGGACATCTCTCTGAAATTGCCATATGTTTGTAAAGCCAATGTTGCCCTTTGTTGAAAACATTAGATTGATTTGGGTGGCCTTGTAAACTCAACTCAGCTTTTCCAATCCTTCTACTTCAAACAATTTAATTTTGCTGAAAGTATATGCCTTCTACACTTTTCATTCATTCCAAAGAAAATAAAGTTCATGCTTGAACTTTCTAGATGCATGAGTAAGTCCCTTATGGTCTCAGGATTAGGAAAATTAATGTACTAAATATTTGAATTGAGGAATTTTTTAACTGAATTATGCTGTGGTTGAGTTCTCTTTAGGAAACAACTTGTTTTCTATGCTGCCTCACTGGCCAATTAGTCTTTCATGAGAACAAAGCTTCCTACACTTGGGTTTCCTGTGTGAGAATAAAATGAAGGCTTAATAAATTCACTGTCTCTTGATCTGCCAATTCATGTCTAGAATTAATTCTGCTTTCAATTTTCCATGTAACTAAAGTAGACTTGCTAATGTCATCTGCAACTTGCCCTTTCAGATTTGAAGAGAACCTTTGCTCTAACATTGTCCAGGCTTGTGATTTTCATGGTGAACAAACTGCAGCATAGAAATGCTAACTGAACATCACACAGGTACTTTTGGGTTTTTTTTAAATAAAAAGTTCCCAAGTAGTGGAAGAGAAAGATGCTCAAATCTCCAGGCTGTGTAGCCCCTCTGTTTTCGCTGCTCTGATCAGTAGGTAACAGTTAAGCACCAAAGGAAGCAGTGTGTCTTTCAGTGTCTGGTCCATTGCTCAGCTCCACTGCCTGCTTCAGTCAATGCATCAATTGCAGCAGGATGTGGGTAAGAACCAGAGAACATAGGTCTCTCATCTAGCAAATATTCAGATTATTAATTTTTTTCATGGTCATTCTTAGAAAAAAGTGTTCTTAGCTGAAAGACTTTTAATTTTTGTTTGTTTGTTTGTGTTACTTAAGTCACAGTTTCTTTGGTCTAGTAGTCTAGTACCTTTTCCCCAGTATTAAATGTGTGGTTTTTTCTTTTTTAATAATATATTTTATGTTTGTTTTCAAACAGTTTTATAAGGGGAGAGAGAGAGAGAGAGAGAGAGAGAGAGAGAGAGAGAGAGAGAGAGAATAAGTGATTAATTCCTCATAATCTACTCCAGACTTAATTCCTGAGGATTTATGATCTTATGATCCTGTTTAATTTCTTTTTTCTCTTTTTTTTTTCTTAAAAGTTTAAAGGCACATTCCTGACATTATTTCTTTCCACCCTTACATTCCTCAATACACATCTCTAATATATATGCTTAATGCTATTATCACATCTAAAATTAGAATTACAAGGTCATTAATATTCATTTAGCATTGAAATCTCCCTGATTGTGTCAAGGAATATTGTTACAATTGCCTTTTCTCCCCTGTTAATACGTATAGCTATAGTTTCAGGGCTCCATCACACATTGGAAACTTAAAGAGGGAAAAACAATGAAGTACTCAACTTACTTAGCAAGAAGGGTTTTCCCAAATTCTCACAGCTGTAATCTGGACCCCGTTCAGTGCGACAAGCCTTGCACTATGTTCCCACAGCTGGTTAGTGTTTTGAATTCCAGCCCCATGAACTCATCCCAGGCCACTAGGGCTAATGCATAGCACCCAGCCTAGAGCTGATTATTTCTGATGACAGAGTAATGGAGAAAACTCTGGCTTTGTCCACCCCTTCAAAATGCACTGTCATCTGCATTTGTCTTCATCTCTGCTGGAAGAAAGTGGTTCTAATGATTTTGGAAGAATTTAACCCATGATAGAAACACAAATTACATCTTCCAAGAGTATTTTGTTAAAGTCGAACAAAATAAGCGACTATGTTGTTGTCTTCTCTTAGTTTGCATTTATTGATGATTGATTTATTTAGTATGAATCAGAATGGGTTCTGAGAAGACGAGCTGGCAGATGAGCACGTGGATGTTTTAGAAAAGGGACAGTTACATATGGAAAGCTGGTGTATGAACTATCTGGTGCTTGTACCCATGAAACTTTATATTCTACTTAGACACTATGACCCTGGAATCACCCTCAACTCACGGAAAAAGTTGTGTTCGGTTTTGGAAAGTTGCTACAGTGGTAATCTAGGCAGTGGTTGCTGGCAGGAACTCAATATCTGTGGTGGAGAAATGCTTTATGAAAGGGCTGACATTTGGACTGCAAACTGAATGAGTGAAGGCGCAGGTATGATCATGTTTCGGCAGAAGTCTGCAAGGAGAGAATGGTAAAGGTTGTATATGTTATAAAAGCCTACAGGTGAGGGTTGAGTCTGGGGGCCTTTGTTCATGGATGAGAGCTTGCTATTTCAGGATCTAGAGCATGGATGGCATATATTCAGCAGTCACATGAACTACTCAATATAGCAGAAATTCTCATTAGGTTATCAGAATTCCTTGAAGAATTTTTAGCAACCCAGGCTGCTGTCACACTGAGGACTTCGGATTCAGTAGATCTTGAGTGGGGTCTGAGATTCTACAGTTCTAACATGTTCCTTGTGGGTGTCCAAAAGGCATAACACATTGAAAGCACTGATTGAAGAGGAGCAGCTCCAGGAGGGCATGGTCTCGGTCCATTCTTGGCAGTTACCTCAGAGAAGAGATTTCTAAGTGGAGCAGTTTATACAGCAGATGCTTTAATCCGATTTTCATGCACCTCTTTCTAAGATACCTGCTTTTCCTCTTCTTTAGAATGAATCTGACCCTTGATATTGATCCTTAAAGAGGCAGGAGAGGCAGGAGAATATCTCAAGAGCATCAGATTTCTTTATTACATAGCTCCCTGTGGGCTCCCAGATGCTTTTCTTATAGGAACCAGAGGCTGGTGCATCCATTGCCAGAGCTACAAAGCAGGAACTCCCTCAGTGTTCTTAAGGTAGAGGAGAAGTACATCTTCTTCTTGATCTGGGGCTCTTTGAGAAGGCACTTAATCTTCTCAGACATTTACACAAGAGTAAAACAAGTTAACAGAGGCCAGCAGCACCACTGATCTTCAACCAGGAAACATTCAGACCATTAGGAAACACGGGTGAGCAGATGTTTACGGACCGTGTAATTGATATGATGCCTTGCCTTGTCTCTCAGTCCTTAGTAGCATATTTCCTGTTCAAGGCAGTGGAAAGTGAAAATATTAGTTGCTGTTTGACCAAAGGAACGAGTGTCTTCCAAAGGAACACATGATCTATTAGCAGTCCAACCGAGTCTTCCCATGGGAACTCAGGCATTTTACTTTGTTTTATAGTTAATTTCTTTCTTACGGCAGGTTCCCAGACACATCAAATGCCTGACATTGGAGGCTAAAGTCAAGATTTATAGTCCAAGTTCATGTAATTTAATGTCAAACAACCCTGATAACATAAGGGCTGAAAGTCAACCGTTTTCTCATGGGCTCTCATAAAAAAGTCATTTTAGCCAAATTGAGTTTGAAAAGCAGGCGTGTCTTCCTGATTTGATGGATGCTCCCTACCCATGAGCCCCTGGGAAGAAGCTGATTACTCTCTTTTGCTACTGTATCAATGGGATATGAAAAAGGACTGAGTGGTTTTCAGTTGGTATTGCTGTTGGATAACTCCGTAGTGGATTTTATTGCCTTTTCCTCTCTGGATTTCAAAGGAGGAAAGAAAGCCAAGTATTTTCACCTTTAATGGTGCCTTGGTTTTAAACATCCCACTCTCAATTCCTCTGTTTGTCCTTTGTCTGTCCAAGATCTCCCTGTCACCTACGTGTCACATGTTAGGATGGTCTACTCAACTTGTGCAAGGAATTAATTGGAAAGGAGATGTTTTTCTTGGTTCTTCTCTACAGGTCCATAGATTTTTAGACTCTATGAGATGATGGTATGTTGGGGATTAAAACACACCCCTTTTTACAACTAAAGTGGGAATAAAATAAGTAGCTTTGAGTGATATCCCAGTTGAGATTAAGAATGAGGGCCGAGAGGTTTTTCTGATAGCTACCCAAAGGCTTTTAATCAACTGTGGGGTAAGTAGAGAGTGATTGGAGAGTGCTTTTTATAGCCTGATGCTTTCCAGATTATAATATAATTGGTCACTTAACATAAAGAATATGAATATTATACCCATCGATAATCCTGAAATATAAGAACAATACCATAAAACTCTTGGAAAGAGACCTTTACTGACCTAAAGTTGGTCAATTGGAGAAGCACTGACATGTGCTCTCTGGATAGGATTGAACAACAACAACAAGAACAAGAACAACAACAACGAAGCTAAGAATTGCTCTAGGTTACACAGGACACCAAAATGGGGTCCTCCTTGGAAGATTTACTTTTCACCTGGAATATAGCACAGTGCAATTTTTCTCAGCTCAAAATACCCAAAAATAAAGGAGAGAATTAAATAAAAATTAACAAACCACAGATAATCATTCTGAACCTGTTCTCTCTCTTTCTCTGTCTCTCTGTCTCTGTCTCTCTGTCTCTCTCTCTCTCTCTCTCTCTCTCTCTCTCTCTCTCTCTCTCTCTCTCTTTCTCTCTCTCTCTCTTTCTCCTTCTTTCTCTGAGCCTTGAGCTCAAAGCAACCCAAAATACAACAAACTTGCACTTCACAGGATGAAATTTGCATCCTGGACCAGGTAACTTAGAGTTAAACAAGGAAAGTCAAAACTGAGCCTGGGGCTGTATGGCCAATAAGCTCATTGTGATTGAAAAGAAGACAGGGCAGTAGTTCTAATGATAATCAGATAACTTTAGGTAAACAAATTCCATCATGAATTCAGTTTTATTTCCCAGAACAAGAGAGATGATTACTGCAGTTTTATACCTTCTCACAGCCCTGAAACCAGTGGCAGAAGAAATGTGAACACTTCTGCCTTTGTCAGGTCTAGTCTCTACCTGTAGATTAGCTCCTAATTAGCTCCTTGTTCCAAAGTTTGGTCCTGTCACCCAAATACCTTGTCACCCTAAGCAAGCCTAAGCATCCTATTTCAGATTCTGTATCCTTAAACTGAAAGAATAATAGCTACCTCACAAAAATTCTGAGTGATGGACCACTAGTACAGTCAAGGGAGGAAGCAGAAACAAGTATCTATTATCAAGCTGTATCCATGGGCATTTTAACTATCAAGGCATCATGATTTGTGATAAGGCTAAAAACGAACAAATACCCCAAACTTGGTCGAGGTCAGAAAGTACCCAGTTCAGTAATTTTGTAAATAAAAATTTAACACAAATCTTATTGAAGTATACCATGAACTCAGTAGAAGACCTAAAGCATAAAGCTCGATGTGTCATGAATTGTGTAGGGTGAAGACAAGCCACCAGCCAAATCTAGCCAGAGACAGACAGGGCTTAATATTTGACTGGCCAGATAAAGGCACTTTATCAGTTGGAACTTCTGTATTGGCCATTAGCACCTAATTTTAGTTTTACTTGATTCAAAATTCTAATTTAAGTTATAGTGCTTACAGTATTTTTTACACTTACTTCTATTGCTCAGTGGTTGTGTTATGCATCTCTGTATGTACTCGATGTACATGTATGTGTATACTGAATATTTAGTACATATGTGCATGCATGGACATGTATGCACTGTGTGTACTTGTGCATTCATGGATGTGAGTGCATGTTATACCTATGCTTGTGTGTTGTGTTTGCTGTGCATTCATCTATTACATACATGCTGTGTGTATGCATTTTGTGTGTGAGAGAGAGAGTATATTTTAATGTTTTCATGTAAGTTGTCAGTCTCGTTTTCAGGAAGCATTTCAGTATAAGAATATACGAATTTCTTGATTTTGTTTCTTCAGATATTTGGACTGTTTCCAGTTTGGTCTATTGTGACTATGACTAGTGGTCCATAAGTATATTTCTTTCTTCTTTCAGAGAGAGAGAGAGAGAGAGAGAGAGAGAGAGAGAGAGAGAGAGAGAGAGAGAGAGAGAGTTTTGGGATGAATGGAATGGCCCTGTATGCTCCCTTTGCTGACCTTAGTTTTGGTCAGTCATTCTCTCTTATTCACCAAGGGACTGTGCACTTTGGAAGTCAAGCACAGGGAAGGCAGCTGCTGCTCTAACTGATGCAAAAATGACAAATGCACCAGACGAAGGATAAAGGAAAAATTGGGGGTGGATGCTGCAAACAGACAGTTGAGACAGTGCTGGGCAAGATGGCACCTTCCTGGGAATTAGGAGTGGATGTGGGGAAAAGCAAGAAGCATTCTGTTTAGTAAATATTCTTTTAATAACTTGTTATTAGCTTTCTGTGTATGCTCCAAATATCACAGGATAAAATGAAATTTATGTTCTAAGTGGATTAAATAAATGGAATTGTTGGAAACTGCCAAGAATTCTATAAGGTCATATGGCAAAGAAGAAAATATGGAAGCTATGCAAAAGAATGGGAAAATAAGGATGGGAATACAACTGAAAGCACTGTCACACACCAGTGAGTACTGGAGAGGACACACAGAGACTAAGGTCTCATCTTCATATATCCATAGAACTGTGTAGAAGGCCTGATTTGGTTAGCACTCATGCATTCTCATTTATCACTGAGATGGAGAGATATACTCCCAAATGTATAGTTGGTGGTTCCTATGCCTAGAGTATTTGCTGCATCTGAGAGCTCCTTAGGAATTCAGGATCCAAGATACATCTCTGAGTCTATGGCATCAGATTCTCTAGGAACAGGAGCCAGATATTATGCTTAAAGAAGCCTTCCCGGTGAACATTTGTTCTTCTGCTGTGGGAGAAACACTAATATGCTCCAATAGTTTTCAAACTTTGATATGCACCTGAATCAGAGGGCTTATTAAAACTAGAACCCTGAAGCTGACATGTCTGGTTCACAGATCACATTTGGAAAAGCAAACTGCTGAAATAAACACTGAAGACTTTTCTGACTTAGAAAACCAAGACAGGAACAATATTAAAGGGAAAAAAGAAGCAAAGGATAGAAAGCAACTCTCACAATGTGATCACATTTGTGTGGATGTTTGGGCTCATAAGGCATAGCTCGGGAGCAATCAATGTGTTCTCAAGAGAAACAAAACTCAAAAACCTTAAGTTCTCTGTGTTTAGGATTTAAAAAGAAAAGCTGTTCTAGGAAGATGTACATATGGACTCTGTTCCTGCTTAAGATTTCCCACGACAGAATGCTGTAAGATTCTGTCCCCAAATCCTGGATTCTTGTGAGTTTCTACATGTGTAAGTCCTATTAATTTTTAAGAATTTGTTTACAGACAAATTAGGCAGACAAGGATAGACACATACGAGTGCGTGCATGTGCGTGTGTGAATATATACAAACAGAGACAGAGAGAGAGAGAGACAGAGAGAGAGAGAGAGAGAGAGAGAGAGAGAGAGAGAGAGAGAGAGAGAGAGAGAGAGAGAGAGAGAGAGAGAGGATTCTCAGGCTGAAAAGCAGAGCAGATTCCTGAGCCAGTGGAGGTCACACATGTCTTGGCTCCAGTCTAGCTTGAAGCCCTGAGGAATCCCAGCCTACACCACATTTAAATAAGGCAAACCCCAGACTTTATAGTTCCGGCTATGGGAAGTGGCAGGAAGCTCCTGGCAGACAAATCCCAGGCTTGAAGCTTGACTTTGGAATTTAAGTGTGGCACAAACTGCCCAGAAAATTGTCATAGTATGAGAAATCTTGTCTGGTGTGTGTGTGTGTGTGTGTGTGTGTGTGTGTGTGTGTGTGTGTGTGTGTGTGTGTTTATCTTGTGTGTTCAAGCGGGGGGGGGATCGCTCTCTCTCAAATGCATTTTGTATGTGTGTACCTCAATGCAAATTGATAAAGGTCTATGTTCCAAGACTTTGCAATAGAAGAGCAGGAGATGAATGGGAAAGAAGAAAGGATCATGAACTCACTTTTCCTTAATAATGATTACAAAAATGTATATTAATATTTGAGTATTTTAGAATACTTTCTATTTTGAAGCTTTATATATTTCTTTGACTTTCTTACAGTCTTGAGAACTGTGTTTTATGGTTAACTTTATTTTTTAGATGAGGAAGCAGGTTTCAGTGTGCTTAAGTAACGGGCAGTCACATAGCAATGTTAAAAATTGGTAACACTCCAGAGGAGTGACTCTAAAGCTAGGATACGCTGCAGGATTTTAGGTCTTTTGATTGAATCAAAGCCTTGATGCTAAGTAACTTTGTGTTACTTAGTAGAGTATCGATAGTACTGGCCATTTGAAATTGAAATACTCCCTCCTAATATTGCAACTGGCTACATAGACTCTGTAGTTTAATCCAAAAACTGGCACCAAGCCTTTCTTTTTCCAGTACATCCTTTACAATAGGGTCTTAGCAACAATAAGCAAGTGATGTTGTCTGTCTCACTGTCCTTGTAATCAAATTTGGTCTTGCCACTTACTTCACCAATGAAAATAAAGTCTGGCTTTCATGAGGTTTCTGCTAACTCAAGGTCTACAAGCTCCCCTCCATGCCTCAATGGACCTCAGTAAGGTTAATTTCCAGATCTTAAGAAATCTGTGAAAAGTTACTTTTATTGCTCCAATGTACAGTTGCCCAGCTATCTAAAATAGAATGAGACCCTTCTAGCTTTTTGCAGTCTTGCAAAGCGTAAGCTACTGAGGTTAGTTGATTTTGGCCCCGATCAACTGGACTGCCTAGATGATAGCTCATTGCCTTGATGCTTTAAATAGGAAGTGTGGAGGGGCTTCTTTTTTGTTAGTTAACATTTTTATTGTTTTTTATTGTTTTGTTTTTAGTTTGGAGATTTCTTGCTGGTCCTACTTCATTGTGTGACCAAGACAAGGGAAAAGAGAAGAAAACTATCTATGCAGAGGTTATTTCTACATTATGCCAAAGCACATCATATGAAAAAGACAGATAAGCATAGAGTCACTATTGTAACTAGGAGCTGGCACCATGAAATGGAGGGAGATGTTAAGTGGGTTTGTCATTAAAAAAATATAGAGCCCTCACAAACTGCATGGTCAGAGGAAAAATACAGGACTCTACCAAATTGTGTGCCTTGCAGGAACTTGTTCTATGTCAACACAAGAGGAATAGGTAAATCCAAAATGGTTTGGGAAGGTCAAAACCACCAGGGATAGAGGAAAGAAGACCATCTAAGAGGTTGGGATGAGGGCTGGAATGAAGGGATGGTTCTCTGCTTACTGGGATCCTTCTAGTCCATGTGGCCTGGAGGAAGTTGGCAGGCTGTAGCATCCAAGAGAAGGACTGGTACATCCAGATGATCCAGAGAGCACCTGGCTGGAGGCTGCTCACTAAGACGTGTGCTCCAGGAGGATGATATGTGTCATTTAGTCTTCTTCCAGGATACAGCAGTTCTTGAACTCCTTTATAATATAGTTCTTTATAGTTCTTTAGTAATTCCTTATAATTCATGTTTGGTCTCTGTTGGCTTCTTCTTGATGGTACCCTTAGTACTGACATAGACCATTTCATTCTTTTTATTATTATTATTATTATTATTATTATTATTATTATTATTATTATTTTCTAAGCTTTTTTATTTACATTCCAAATGATTTCCCATTTCCCATTTCCTCCCTCCTTGAAAGTTCCATAAGCCCCCTTCTCTCCCTCTGTTCGCCATTCAACCCCCTCTCCCTTCTCTGTCCTGGTATTCCCCTATATCCAGTCTTTCCAGGACCAGGGGTCTCTCCTTCCATCTTCTTGGAAATCTATTGATATGTGAATTGCATCTTGGGTATTCCGAGATTCTGGGTTAATATCCCCTTATCAGTGACTGCATACCATGTGTGTTATTTTGTGATTGGGTTACCTCACTAAGGATGATATTTTCCAGTTCTGACCATTTGCCTAGGAATTTTGTGAATTCATTGTTTTTAATTGCAGAGTAGTATTCCATTGTGTAAATATACCACATCTTCTGAATCCATTCCTCCATTGAGGGACATCTGGGTTCTTTCCAGCTTCTGGCTATTATAAATAAGGCTGCTATGAACATAGTGGAACATGTGTCCTTATTGCATGCAGGAGAAGCCTCTGACCATTTCATTCTTAAGGAATGCATCCTTAGGGGCCCAGAAGATGAGTACCAGACCCTCCTACTAGTTGTCCTTGGTCTATTAGTTTGCATCAAAGAGAACTTTGCATCATTCCAGGTATCCAACATCTTTTTTTTCCTAAATAAAAAATTCTTTCATTTAATGCTTATGGGTGTCTTTCCTGCATTTTTGTCTATATGCTGCTTGCTTGCTTGGTATCTGAAGAGATGAGAAAAGGATTCCAGAACCCCTGAAACTGGAGGTACAATTGGTTTTGAGTTTGTGGGAACTGAGTTATAAAGTCCTATAAAGTTACAAGTCCTTTGGAAGAACAGCCAATGCTATTTACTGCTGTAAATCTACAGCCCTGTCTGGCAGCATTTTATAAAAGTTGTGTAGGAGTCATCTACAGTTTCCCTCTGTCACTTGTCAGGATCTCAATGGCTTCCTATAGGGTAGTGTTCTTATCCTTATTCAGGCAGATGAACACTGCCTTCTTGCATCTCTTCATTTCTGCTATTGATGACTTTTGAAGTTTCATGTCATTGAATACCCTGATGACATCGTCAGGGGCAGTCACACCAGAGGTCAGGTTTCTGGAAGCAGAAGGGAGACAAGGAGAGCCACTGAAGAACTGGGTTGTCATAGCTATCAGGTGATTTCTTAAGTAGCATGAAGTAATTGATACATTAAATGATTCCAAGAAAATGAGTTAAAATCATCAGTTTTTGATGGGGCATGGAAAGTGAAACCACCCTACAAACATTTCATAAACCCATCGTCTTCAACCTGTCTTGCTTAGTTTTGTTGACAATATGGATCTAAGTTTTTTCCTATTATAGAGGTTTGCTAAAAAACCTGCCTTCCCTGGAAACCACTGTGTGAACATAGTAGTATTCTACTGTGCTGTATCTTGTCTCTACTTCTGGTTTTCCAGTCACATGGCGCTTTCTTTCCCTGTGTCTGCCTACTCACGGATATTTGATAATCCACCAATGTCTACTTGTGGTTTTTCTCTTTGAAGCCTTAATTAGTGGCGTCTTAAATCTTGAGTACTTCATGAGTAGCCAATGAGTTTGACTTTCCAAAACATATACCCAGTGGGTGTGAAAAACACTCACTCCTTAAATTTGGTGAACGCAGAGGTCTTTATGTAAACATCCAAGAAGGTAGCACATCGTTTTGAAGCTCATTCTCACTTTAGTAAGCAGATAAATGATTGGGGGATGACAGATAGGTTGCTTTCAACTGATGATGAACTTTCCTTGACCATTAATAACACTAGCTTAAATTCTGGGCAGAAGGCATGCTAATCTGTTAACTATGGTGTAGATTTCTTAACTGCAGTCAGTTCTGCCTCCTTGAAAGGGAAAAAAGCAGATCTGAGCCATGTTGGTAACTGTTTCACTGAAGCTCTCTCAGTGTGCCGCATGTGTGTGGTTTAGCTGGCGACCGTGGTGTCTGTATGTATGTGGTCATAGATTTGTTAAAACCTCTTGTCTGCCAGGGCAAGACCACTAGTTCCATTTTAATTCTAAGTTAACCTCAGCCTGGAGCCAATCCATGCTACTCAAACATAAACGCTGATACTTGAGCCAAGCGTCTTTTTTGGCCCTACAATTTGTTGTTTTTCTTTTTCCTTCTTTCTCCCCCCTCCCCCCTAGGGAGTTTGGACATTTGTTAACAATCCAAAACAAGCACTTATACAGGACACAATGATTACATAATTCTTCATGGATTCTGATATCTTCACTGTGTTGTAAACTGCACCATGGTGTCATTAAAACCCTCAAATTAGAGAACAATTGCTAAATGACATGGTTGTAGGTAGAGCATCAAGTTTTACTGTCGTGATCATTTTGATTCTTTTGGGAAATGGAGACTCAACATCTTAAGTGAATTTCTCTTTCTAAAGTGTGGATTTATACAGGCTCTTGTTTGTTGTATAATGCAAAGTGTTTCCTGAGTATTTTCCCAGGCTAACTATGCAAATGTCAGGTGACATGTGAGAGATAATGAACTACCTTTTTTTATATAGTGTTTTGGTTTTTTTTTTTCTTGAAGGAAGACAAGAAATAAAGCTGCTAAACTTTTCAAATCTGTTTAATTGGTATCGTGTCTTTAGCAATGACAGGGTTCTCACCCTCCATTTCTAAATCTGGATTTAAGTCTCCTAATTCTTAAGCAATTGTGAGTTTGACAAAGAGTTGGAAAAAATTTTGCCCTAAAAATATTTTGTGGCAGACTTCATGGTGGTCTCTGACCATCAGTTCAGCTGTAAAGCAATTTGACCTATATTTACATCAAGTACTATATGTTTGTAGTTAGAATATATGGCTGTTTTCTAAAACTGCTTGCTCTTTAGAAAACTGGCTTGGTGACTTATTGTAGTTACAATTGGTGACATTACCAGTGGTTTCTTCCTCTGTTACTAAGCAAATCATCATAGTATCATAAAAAGTTCTCCTGGCGAATGGGAGAAAATGACAAGTTAACTGCTTACAACATTGGCAATGATATGGGTGACATTAGCAGAGAGCTGAAGCTATCAGTCACCACACCCAATTGCTTAGTTTTGTTGAGAGAAGTCAGTGGCACAGTAGAAGAAATACACAGAGGAAATTATCAGATAATTGGGAGCTCCACCTTCATCAATATTTGTCCATTGTGCTGAGGGGGGGGTTGAAATGTCACTCAGCTGTCATTTGACTTCTGTCTTTTTTCATCTGTAAGATAGAGAGAATGAGCACATAATTTAGTAATGGGTTCTTTTTTTTTATTGTCTAAGTTTTTTTATTTACATTCCAAATCATTTCCCCTTTCCCGTTTCCTCTCTCCCCGAAAGTCCCATAAGCCCCCTTCCCTCCCTCTTTTCCCCATTCAACCCCCTCTTGCTTCTCTGTCCTGGCATTCCCCTACATCCAGTCTTTCCAGGACCAGGGGTCTCTCCTTCCATCTTCTTGGAAATCTATTGATATGCGAATTGTGTCTAAGGTATTCCAAGATTCTGGGTTAATATCCCCTTATCAGTGACTGCATACCATGTGTGTTATTTTGTGATTGGGTTACCTCACTAAGGATGATATTTTCAAGTTCTGACCTAGGAATTTCGTGAATTCATTGTTTTTAATTGCAGAGTAGTATTCCATTGTGTAAATATACCACATCTTCTGAATCAATTCCTCCATTGAGAGACATCTGGGTTCTTTCCAGCTTCTGGCTATTATAAATAAGGCTGCTATGAACATAGTGGAGCAGGTGTCCTTATTGCATTCAGGGGAAGCCTCTGACCATTTCATTCTTAAGGAATGCATCCTTAGGGGCCCAGAAGATGAGTACCAGACCCTCCTACTAGTTGTCCTTGGTCTATTAGTTTGCATCAAAGAGAACTTTGCAGCACTCCAGGTATCCAACATCTTTTTTAAGGACTAGTTTAGACAAATAATTCCTAGTGCTCAATATAGCCTCTTTGTTTTCCTACTTCCATCCTGACTTTCACCATCCACTGTAGAGTATGGTGCAGTAACTCCTGAACACAGCACACTGGTGCCACACTTCTCACAGCCTGCTCTAGCCAAACTTTTTAGCTCAGTCTTTCTGCAACCTCTCCAACCACACAGAAACCGATATATAGTTTTTAGACATGTTAAAGATTGGTGTGCTTCATGGTGCTCACTGGTATGGCTCGCGGTGCCACTCTTCTGTTCTCAAATCACACAGCAAGCTCCTACTATTGCTTCAATGTACAACCAAGTCATCACTTTCCTTCAACTTTTGCCTCATTTTATGCATCTCTTCCACAGTCTTCATTTACCCTCCTAACTAGATGTCTTGACTTTCTCCCTAGCATTCTCTGCCTTAACAACTGCCATTATTCTGGTTCACCTCAGCTTCTTTCCTCTTTAATGGCTGTGTGATTCCTGGAATCACTAAAGGGTTTTTGTTTTCCCTAAACACAGTTATTTTATTTAAAAGCATCACATTTGGGTAGTCATGTTCAGCTTGGACTGACAAGGCATATGCACATTGAGATTACTGAACTTTGCTGATAAGACAAAGCCTAGAATCTCAAGCCAACTATTTCATTTAATAGATGAAGGAAATAAAGCCAAGAGAAAATGATAGGCTTGACAAAGTCAACATAACTTGGCAATACAGAGAAAAATAGACCCAGATTGTCTGGTTTCCAGTTCTGTGGCCTTCCAAGCTCACTGTAGACTTGGTATGGAATCGTTGACTCAGAAAATGGCATCTATTTCCCTTCTGCTGATAGTTCTTGGTGTTCTTTCAGGGAGTCACACTTGTTCAATTATTATCCTTCTGGAGAAAGGATTACTCCTAACCCGAGGCTGGACATGTGGTACTATAGAGGTGAAGGAGCATATTCTTCTAGTCTACACTGTTCTGTGTGTGGCAGACATGAGAGTCAGTTTGTTGCAGGGAGATGCAATTCTAGAAAATTTACTAGAACTGTAAAGAAGGTTCTCTGGAATTGTTAGTCATGAAATGAATCTTAACTTTGATTCTCTGGAAGTCTCCAAGTTCGGGATGGACTTACCTTTAAAAGGTATAATGAACAGTGTTGTTTCCCTGATTTCTGTCTCAATGCATTTGTTATTTGCATATTTGAAGGCTACTGATTTTTATGAATTAATTTGGTAGCCTGCTATTTTTGCATGTATTTATTAGCTGTGGGACTATTAGGCGAAATCTTATTTTATGTATAGAATCATTTCTTCTGTGAATAAATACTGCAAATAACTAACCTCTTTGACTTCTTTTCTGTATGTGTCCACTTTATCTCCTTCATTTGTCTTGTTGCTTTAACCAAGACTTCAAATATTACATTGAACAGGAGCAAGGGTAAGAGACATCCTTGTCTTGTTCCTGATTTTAGTGGAAATTTTTTGAATTTTTCTCCATTTAGCATGATACTGGCTGTGGCCTAGACATACCATGTTGTGATATGCCCCTGTATCACTAGATTCTCTAGTACTTATATTGTGAAAGGGTATTGGATTTTGCCAAAGGCTTTTCTGTATCTAAGGAGATGATCATGTAGTTTCTGTTCTTGAGTCTGTTTGTGTGATTGACTATTTCTTGAGCTACATTTATTGAATCATGTCTGCATCTCTGGGAGGAAGCAAACTTGACATTGGCTGAATGATCTTAGATTTAGTCTACAAGTATTTTCATCAGATTTTTTCTTATGTTCATTAGATAGGCTAATAATTTTCTTATTTTGGGGTCTTTGTCTGCTCTTGGTATCAGGATACCAAGAAGCAGAATCATAGAATTTAGATATATTGATGTAAATTTTTCTTCAAAGTTGTGGTAGAATTCTCTGCTATATCCAAATGATTTTTGGCTTGCTTTTCATTGGGAAATTTTTAATTTTCTTTTATCTTGTTGGTTATTATAGGTCTATTTAAATTATTTACTTCACCTCAATTTAATTTAGATAGTGAATATCATGCATATCTATAATTTTTATAGGTCATATATACATATCAATTTTGTTTAGAATTTTTCACTTAGTAGAATATAGTTCTTTTGAGGTATATACCCATTTGATTCTCTGAACTTTCTCAGTATTTGCTCTAATATTGCTATTTTACTTATGATTTTATTACCATTGGTTATTTTTCTCTCTTTATCTTGCTTAATTTGTCGACTTATCAGTCTTTTTAAAGAAGCAACTTTTCAGTTCTTTGATCTCTTATATTCTTTTTTCATTAACTTCAGCCCTGATTTTGAGTCTCTTTACTCATTTAGTATTTTGGTACTTTTCCATTTCTTTGCTCTCCCCCACTAAGGTTTTTGAGTGCATTGTGCAGTTGTTAATGTGAGATGGCCACATTTTTTGAAGTAGGCAGTACTTTTTTTAGTACTATGTGCTTCATAACACATATTTTGGGTTTTCATTATCATTGAATTGTAAGAATTCTGTAAATTTCTTTCTTGATTTCTCTCATGACACAATTTTCATTGATTAGCATCTTCTTTTCTGTCCTTGGGATTAATATGCTTTCTACCAGTTCTATATCCAGCTTTGTGCATTTGTGGCCAGATGAAACCCAGGACATTGCTTCAGTTTTCCTATATTTTTTGGCATTTTCTTTGTGCCCTAATATATGGTCAACTGTGGAGAAAGTGTCATGAGATGCCTAGAAGAAAGTGTATCACACCATTTATTCATATTCTTATAACTTTGAGTTCACTGAATATATTTATAATTAATTGCTATTTTGGAATACTCATCTTGGGTACCAGCTAAGTTGTTTTTCTCAGGGTCCATACAATGGTGGTTTATCGTCTTGGTTACTCATGTCATTTTTATTTTTCATGACAGAATGCAGATAGATGAAGTCAGGCTGGTGTTTCTTGGCATGGATATCTGGTCTATCATTGTTAAATGACTGTTAGGATATTTGTTTAATGATACTTGAACTTGTCAGGTTTGTGGCCCAGCTGAATGATTCATAAGGTTCAGTCTTAGGGAAGCCATGTGTCGCTATAGCAATGGGATATAGAAGTGATTCCAGCTATGCTATGGTTAACTGCAACTTCTGAGCCCAGGCTGAGACACAAATACATACAACATCCCAACTGTAAATTCTGTTCATTTCCAGGAAGGAAGGTAATTTGACAGCCGAGTATACAAGAAGAAATAAGTTTGAGGGTAGGATTGAGCAATGCGAAAAGCTGATGGTTCATAATCCTTGCACACTGTGAGTACCTGGGAAGTCTCAAAATGCTCAAGCTTATGTCTCATCCTAGACAAATCAAATTAGAGAGTCAGAATTGAAGTTGAAGTTGTTCATTCCCTAGTCAGTTATGAAGTTGAAGACTGTATAGGCACTAGTCAGTCACAATGGATGGATGGGGAGCACAGATTTGGTGTCAAAATAAAAAGGCTTTAGAATAGAAAGTGTAGAAAGAATATAATGATTTAAAGAAAGAATACTGTCTGAGATCAAAAATGTGATGGAAGAATTTCATTTTGAGTCTTTATTTATAGTTTCCTCACTTTCACTTTCTCCATAATGAGAATCACAGTTGATAGCATGAAAAGGAATAATTTAGTTTTTTTAATTTTGACCTGGTTTTGGGATTCTCTGTCAGCATAAAGGCTGAGGACTCTATAGGGTGGTAGTATTAAGTCTGAATTCCACAAAGCCTCGTATGAATCTGCTCCTTGTTGCTTAGCTAACCCAATGGAAGATGAGAGGCATCTGCATCCAAATTTCTCCTATTGCTTTAGCCATCTGCTAGACAAGGTCTAGCCCCAGATCTACCCAAGTTACTGGAGGCAACACAGACAGGTGATGGAGCTCAGCCAGTATCAGATAAAACAGACCTAGATCCAACCTAGGTTGCTTACCTGCAGCAGCCCAAGCTAAATAAACAGTTATTGTTTTAAGCCACTGGACTTCGGGGTGGCTTGTTAGCCAGCAATGACTAACTGATATAATTAGATGCAGAAAACTTTGAAATAATTTCATGCAATATATTTTGTGAGTCACATGAGTCCTTCTGAACAATAAGGCCTGTGAGAACAATGCTAACTAAAAAATAAACTATTTTTTTTTCTGTTATAGCATTTAGCCCCTCTTCTTTTTATATAATTATAATTACTAAATTTCCTTGGTTCAAATCTAAGACAAGGAGGCTTCTTGGTATTGAAAGCTATCTGTATTGGTAGATAGAAAAAAAATTAAAAAATTTGTTTAATTTTATTTGCATTTATCAGAAGTGAAATTTTGAGTAAGAGGCTCTAATATATGTTTTTGTTCTTTTAGAATATGTGCATACAATCATGCTTTCCTAATTCCGGGCTACAGATAACTTACTTAAGGTTTGTTATGAAGAAATTCATACCTCTTTCATTTATTTCACATGTGTATGTGTGTGCACATGTGGGTATGTGTGGGTTGTACATATACATGCATTCATTTTTATTACCACCTTTGATAAGCTCTATGGGAGAAGAACATGCATAAACAACTTGATCTTTCATGAAATGTCTCTAACACATCTTCTAATGTGTGGGGTTTTCTTTCAGCATCCTAAGACTCAGTGCTTCCCCATCCCTCTGAGTGAGGATGCTGAGTAACTTGTTGGACATGTGTCAGGATAAATGAAAAGCATGATAAATGTGCTCACAGCTGCTGTCAGCTGATGGGGGCAGAGGTACATTGTATATTAACTAAATTTGAATTCATAGCCATCTTCACAGACATTTATATCAGAACCTTCAGATGTGCAATCAGTTAGTGTGTGATACTTAGCACCAGTATTCCAAGGTTGGGAAATGGAAATTAAAAAACAAAAACTTCTTTTTGATTTTAAAACCAGTCATTTGCTAAGTTCTTGAAACATATAGTTTCTGTAAATAAAAAAGTCTTTGCTGAGAACCATTGTTTTCCTGACTGCTGGGTAGTGGTTCTGTCTGCCCACTCTGCCAGTATTATTCTCCATTCTCCTTACAGAGGAGACCAAGGAGTCAGTGTGTCACATAATACATTCATACTCCATATGAGTACTCCCCTCCCCCAATTAAAGCCTATAGAAATGTTTTTCATTGCAGATTTGCTAAATTGTCCACTGGCTGTGGACCATTAACTAGTCCTTGGGAGTAGTTCACAGACTTATGAAAGAGTCAGGGTCCTATTGTAGCATTTAAGCTCAATTAGGGTTTGGAGAACCGACTCTCATTGTCTTTTCTCTCTTCACTGAGTGATCTTGAGAAAGCCAACTAAAGCCTGACTTTCATAGAGGACAAGGAATTTACAGGGAACCATTTTAATGCTCCCTGCTCCCCTGTAACTATTTTTCACAGCAGTAACTAGGCAGTGATAGGAGACAGCAACATTTCCTTTATTATTTTCATTTCAAAAGCTGTAAGATATAAGAAAAATAGGAGCTCTGATGTTGTTCTTCCCTTCTTCATCTCCACCCTCGGCTTAGTCCTTAACGTCACAGATTATAACAGATAATATTTTCAATTGAATGTTAATTGTGAAATAATTTAGAGTTACTTCCATTTAGCATATCTGCAATGAAAAACATTTCTATAGGTTTTAATTGGGGGAGGGGAGTACTCATATGGAGTATGAATATATTATGTGACACACTGACTTTTAATGATTTTTATCAACTCCATGAAGCTGTCCCTACAGATTCAAGGAAGCAATTATATGATTATCCAGAGCATATACTTTCCTTTTAAGAGAAGAATGCTTTCCTCTTTGGGAAAAAATTTCTGGTCAACTTTGGGAAGGCTTCAGTAATGATTGATAGGTTTCAATTGACCCATTTGTTATTTGTTTAGACAAAATGAGTTTTCTATCGATTGGATGTCTCCTCTGATTGAATTAGTCTTCGGAGTGGAATGGAAGGATGGGAAAAGAGAAGTGATTAGAAATGTATCTTTTTTTCCCTGGGAAGGCTTGGGAAGGGGGCTTTTTATATCACAGGGTCCTCTGTCATTCTGTTTTCCCAGATGGTGCACCAACTCCCTGTGATCAGATATACATTTTCTGGTTTGAGATGCTTAAAACGACAGTAACTTATGCAGGGAGCTAATTTGTGTTATGTGATGTTGAGTTCTACTGTGCTGATGTATTGACTATGTGGTAAGTTATTATAGCATTAATTTGCATTGCTTATGACATTTATATTCTAAGATGCACAAATATTGACACATACAACCTAAGCACCATTCTCTGTGTGTTCTTACCTTATATTTGACTTACAATATACATGCAGAAAAGTAAACAGTTTGTTATATTTGACAAACTGAATACCCTCATGACAAGCACCTAGATCATAGGGGTTTCCTCAGCCATTGAAACTCCAGTACCCTTTATAACTGAAATTAACCTGACTCTAGACTTCTGACATCATGCCTCAGTTTTAACTTTTGGTCCCAGAGTGCTCTTTCTGTGTGTCTGGATTCCTGTGGTCATGTTGTGGAATTCATTGGTACCTTCAGAATTGATGAGTATCCTCATCAGTACTATAGAGTAGTCTATTTTATTCATCTGAACTGTTTCTCTTTGGCATTTCCCCCTTCACGTGCATTTGGGAAACTTGTGATTTATGAATAATATTACCAGGAACATTCTAATACCTGCCTACTAGTGAACACATGTGTACCATATGCTTCCCCTGGGCATATGACTATGTGTGAAATTGCCAAGTAATTGGTGTCCATTTTTAAAAGGAATAGTATTAGAGTCAAAAGGCAGAATGGCCTAAACTATAAAATCAGATTACTGTTTTGGCACCTGATGCTATGGAGGAGAAGTGAATATTGTCATGGCAATACACCTTATGTTCTGAGAGTTCAAGTTACCAGTTCCTGCATCTGAATGGCAGGATGTTGAAAGTGTGCTGACGGGGTTAAGTTCTACCACGTTGTTCTCAGTCCTGTGTTCTTGCCACATAAACCCTTCTAGCCTAACCCTTGAGAGTGTTATGAGAAGTGGCCTCAGCTCCTTTTGTTTTCTCTTCCAGCCAAGGTTGCTCATCTGTCCCTCTGCCCATCTGAGGTAATAAACTGACAGTTGTCAAGATGAATCATGCTGCATTTTCAGACTCACAGGAAGACCAAGTTCGTGACTAATCAACAAATCCTCTGGACACATGATGAGGCACCAAGAGCCATTTCATCTAGGCAAGCTCAGGCCTGAGGTGTACCTCTGGGCTGGAGGGCAAAGCAGGCAGAACAGTTGTGCTATTTGATTTGCTGATTTGGGAGACACGCCATATATTTCTTTCTCTCCCTGTGGATTTGCTCTAAAAAGCATATTAGTTTATTCATGACCTTTGGTGTTTGTCTGTCTGCTTATGTGTGCTCAGAATCCAGGTAGTGTGAGAGTAAACCGAACCTCAAGAAAACTATGAGCCCTAGGCTAATTCCAGCAGCCTTAAGCATGACCTCCTCCCTGTCTTTCACTATCTGATGGCTCCTCCCACCTCTCTGTACAGATGTTACTGGATGAAAATGACAGAACTTGTCAGCGATCAAGAGAATGGAGACATAAAGAGAGACAGTGTACTTCTTTGGGTGGTAGATATTGATACCCTCATAAATGTTCTTTTCACCTTAAGCTTCTTGGGAAAAGACTCTCAAGGAACCCCAAACCAATCCCCTAAGACAATTATTTAGAATCATGTACATGTATGTATTAGCCAGTTGACGGCAGCACATATTTGTAATCACCTATGTGTCATTGGTTTCATTCCATTGCTGTGGAAATGGCCTTTACCCTGCAAAGAGTGTATCTGATAATTTCAGCTATAAGTAGGTATTTCCTCTGTGTGTGCTACATGACATTTTAAGTTCCTGGAACTTGCTTTCCCCTTTGAAACATCCTTCAGATTTCATAATTTGCTCAAAGGAAAGAGGAGACAGGACATAAACCAGTTGCAAGGGTCTGGACCATTTCATTCTCACCTATTGAAAGCACCATGTTTGTTGTAGAAAAACTTTCAGAATGGACTCAATTAAGTCAAGACAGTTTGATTTAACTTGTTTTTAATTGTAACTGGTTATTTTTCCTGGCATGAAGCCATCTAGAACTTCATTTATGTATATTTTCCCTGATAATCTCCATCCACATTAATAGTTTTCTAAATATCCAGAATATAAAAGTAGGCATTCTTTTCCTCTTTCTTGACATAATTTAGGATGAAGGTTGGAAGGAATTCTCTTGGTGGGTTGTGGGGAAGGGGGTTCAAGTCCTTTCTACAGATCTATCAACTCTTTCCAGAGGGCACAGTTGTTTCTTATAGAACCAGAGGCTCCAACAATGGTCTGCCATCTCTGTATTCAGAATGGATCTTCCTGACAATTAAGAAATAAGACCACCATAAACTTTATAATTATGTGACAGATATGTATAATACACCCACACCCCAAATATCATAGCTAGCTAACTTGAACACAACAGTTATATAAGCCTATAGTAAAGCCTGATTGTTAGCCTATTGTATTCTATAGTGATGAATATCTTGTGTAATATGTTGTCTATTACACTGAGAGTATAAAGATAGAATAGTTGTATAGGCATTCTTTCCCATTATCATTCAGGTGAAAATGCCACAGCGTGTTGGAAATTGTAATTCATTCTCTGCATCAAGAAGGGCTCCTTGCCATCTCTGATGGGAGAAGAGTTAGTCTAAAGGATGAATGAGTTAGTATTAAAGGAAATAAGCAGCATTTGCCTCTTTTACAATGGCAAGGCCTTCTCTCAGGGGCTAGGCAGATGGGTAAGTGGGTAAGGACATCGACATTGTAAACATTAGGGATTCGGTTTGAATCTCTAGCAACATCATATGAAACAATGCATGGCTTTATATCTCTGTAACCCCAGCAACTGGTGAAAGGCAAAGGTATAACCCAAGAGTTTGCTGGTCAGCCAGCCAAGCAGAAATAGTGAGCTTGTCTCAATGAGACTCTTCTCAATAAGACCGAAAGCTTTAGAGGAAGACACCAATATTGTGCTCTGGCCTCTTTGTAGCTTCATAAGCCACATACATTTGCAGACTTTCATGCATCAAACAAATATAGCATGTGTGTGCATGCACAGTCATGCACACACACATACACACACACACAAGCAAAGTTATGCACACATGAACATGTACACACACACACACACACACACACAGAGTTATTAAATTTTTTCTTTCAGACTCAAAGCTATTGTGGGACTGGTACGAGAAATTTGTGTTTTAATAAGTCTTCCAGGTAGGAATGAAACAGGCTACAGGACAGACTCCAATTTGTATTACTTTTACCAGCCTTAAATATTCAAACCATAAACATTGAAATTATACAGTTATTTTTTTCCTTGCCGTTTGCTTCCCCGCCCTCTTTTTGTGGTGGTGGCAATTTGTACTGCAAGTAAGATTGCAGGAGTAAAATAAACACACAAAATATCAACTGGAACTTTCTTAAGCCAGCCCCTTTTCTCCAGGCAGGCAGGCAGAGGAGCTGCTATGCGAAGTATATTGAATATCTATCCATTCACCTTGTATACACAAGAAAAGATGACTAAGTCTTTAATCATAGGTCTGTGGCTTTCATGCTTTCTCCATTGGCTTTTACTGTTGATTGTCTGAATTAAGTTTCTTGCTGTCTTTTTTTTCTTTGCGTTTTTGGGTTGTTTTCCTCTATTGCCCCCACTCGTTTTGGGGCATAGTTTCTTCACAACAGTGTTTGCCCCCTCCCTTCTGAATCTTTCTGAAAACTTCTCTCAGGGTGCTTCATTGCCTTTATTATGAGCCTTTCATTTCTGACAGCACAAAATTCTGGTTACAATAGAAAAGGATAGGATTCAAAGAAAACTGTCCCTCTAGTGATATGCTAACAATGGGGGTTCTTGCACAGCTTGAATCCTGCAGGACAGTGTAGGATGGAAGGGTCTGCAGGTGTTTTAGGATGAAGGAATTAGTTTTATCTGAAATAGCCACTCTGTAAAGCAATAACAAGCATAAATACCCAAACTTGGTCTCGATCTACATTATAAAGAGAAAACCATATAAGATCTTGAATACCCTTCAGAAAATGATCGCACATCAGTCAACCAGCACTGGTTCCATACCAAAACTTATTTTCTCTCCATAACTTTTCCTTCTGCTGTCTTCAGAGCCATAAGCCTTGTGGTGTGTGAGGCTGGAGTACTAGAGCCCTCTGTCCTCAGTCACAACTCATTCTCCATATCTAGATGTCTTTACAGGGGCCCATCCTTAACTAGGCAATGATAATGTGTGATGTTTGAAGTTAGTAGCTACTCAGGGGAAGAGTCTCTACCCACTGCATTTAGTTGGTCCTTTTTCTACCCACCAGACAGAATGAGCCTTTTATTAGGATGAAGGACAAAATCTTTTATCAGAGACAATTGATAGGCTCCGAACTCTGCTTGCAGATTCACTAGACTATCACTTAGTTATTTATCTTTCATTGAGTCCCTTTTGATTTTAAAATCCCCTTATTCATTCTCTCTCTCTCTCTCTCTCTCTCTCTCTCCCTCTCTCCCCCCTCTCTCCCCCTCTTTCTCTCTCTCTCTCTCTCTCTCTCTCTCTCTCTCTCTCACACACACACACACACACACACACACACACTAGCAGACTCATCAGTTTGATGAGTAAAGTGATGTGTATTATTTCTCAGATACGTGGCATTTTTATCAGTCTAGAATGTTTCCTGTTGTCCCCTTTCACTCCCCCACATCTCTGTCCTAAGATCTGATCTCCATCACTGTAGCTTAACCTCGCCTGTCTTAAACTTTCACACAAATGCAATCATACAGCACATACTTTTATGTCTGGCTTCTTTCACTCAACATAATATAAACATCCAAACGTATGCCCTGAGCTAACATTTTCTTTGAAAGCAGAAACCATGGGAGAATTTCAAGCTCTTTTAGGGAAGGAAAGCAAGAGCTAGGCCTTGTGACTCCTATCAGTGCTTTTCTCCTTTACATCATTGTGTAGTATTTTACTGTATGAGTATTCCCAATTTTTGCTGATGATTATTTGGGCTATATAAAGTCTGTGTCTATTATAAATTAAACTTCCATGTGTATTTAAGTACATGTCTTGTGTGTTTACTTGCATATATATTTTGATTTTTTTTTGAGTAAATGAATACCTAAGGATAGTATTACTTGCTCACATTTGACTTTGAAACCAAGGGTTGATTTGTTTTGAGGGTAGTGTTCACAAAATTGTATGAACATTCTAGCTGCACCACATCCTTATAAAGAATGAGATCTCACAAAAAATACATGGGAAATCTTCCACACTTTTAACCAAAATCATTATATGACTGGGTGTTTTGTCTGCATGCAGATCTGTGTACCATGTGTATGTGTGTGTCTGGTGCCCAGCCAGGCCAGAAGAGAATGATCAGTCCCCTGGAACTGGAGTTATAAATGGTTGTGAATTGCCATATGAGTGCTTAGCACCAAAGCTATGTTTCTGGAAGAGCAGTCAGTGTTGCTGCTGCTGCTGCTGCTGCTGCTGCTGTTGTTGCTGTTGCTGTTTTTGTTGTTGTTGCTGTTGCTGTTTTTGTTGTTGTTCTCCTCTTCTTCTCCTTCTTTTTCCTCCTTTTTCATTTTATAGAAAATAGATTTCTCATAATATACCTGATTATGATTTCCCTTACCTCTACTCATCCCAGTTCTTACCCATATTTCCCTCCCAGCTGAATTCATATGCCTATCTTTCATTAGAAAATAAGCAGGCTTTTAAGGGGTAATATAATATGGTATAATATAATATAAAAGATAAAATAAAAGTTATCACGTTTGATTTGAATGAAACAAACAAACAGAAAGGAAGAAAGAAAGAAAGAAAGAAAGAAAGAAAGAAAGAAAGAAAGAAAGAAAGAAAGAAAGAAAGAAAGAGGCCCAAAAATAAAGCAGAAGAAACAGAGACACACTTCTTTGTACACCCATTAAAAACAGGAAGTCATAATATACACGCAGAGAACCTGGTATAAATTCGTGCAGGCACTGGTCATGCCCCTTCCTTCTCTGAGAATTCATATATGTGTCAATCTTGTCGATTAAGAGGGCTTTATTTTCTTGGTATCTCCTCCAGCCCCTTTGTTTCTTATAGTCTCTGTGTGGGTCTGGCTGTGGGTCTCTGCATTTGTTCCCATCTGCTGCAGAAGGATGCTTCTCTGGTGATGATTTTTTTTAAAAGAACAGTAGTATTTGGGTTTATACCTGATTCACGGGCTATCTAGTCTCAGGTTCTTGGTCATCAGAGCAGTATCAAGTATGGGTTCGATCTCATGGAATGGACCTTAATTCAAATCAGATACTGGTTTGTTATTTCCATAAGCTTTGTGTTACTATTGAACTAGCATATCTTGCAGGTAGGACTCCACTGTAGATCAAAGGGTTTGTACCTGGGTCAGTGTTGGTTTGTTTATATTTATTTATTGGTAGCATACAGAGTACCATTCTGTTTCAAAGATACTAGAAGATGCTAGTAGGCTGCACGTAGGTACCATCTCAACTTGTCCATGTTCAGTGAGTTATGTAGGTGGTGTCTTCAGCAATGGGGCCTTGCCATCACTATGAGAGCAACCCATAATCTTGGATTGTTTTGGAGTTCTCGTGGGACCTTTTCTGCCAACAACTCAGTTAGATGTAACCTATTCTCAGTACAGGAAGCTTCATTGGATAATAAGAGATGGCCAGATGGTGTTGTCTCCCCCATTACCTAGTGATGTCAGTTAGATTGTCTTTATACATTTATATATTTTAGGAAGCTTCTGCTGCATTAGGCTTCCATGGTACCTATCAAATGGCCCTTAATTTTAGCTATCTCTCTCTCTGTAGTCCCTCTCTCATCTCCCTCTTCCTTCCCCCTCCCCACTTGATCCTCTCATTCCAGCCTCATTCCTATGAATAACTACTATATTTCCCTTTCCTAATGAGCTCTATTTGTCCCCTAAGGTCCCTTACTCTATACTTAACCTCTGGGGTTCTGTAGATTATAGCTTTGTTGTCATTGAGTTAACAGCTAATATCTACAAATAAGCAGATAGTTATCATGTATTTCTTTCTGGGTCTAGGATACCTCACTTAGGATGCTTTTTTTCTCTCCATTTACTGCAAATTTCATTATTTTTTTTTAAATAGCAGTCAGTGTCCTTAACTGATGAGACATCTCTCTAGCTCCTATAAATATTCTTGTCTGTTCTAGTAGGTTTCTATGGCATCTTATCATGTGCCCTAGTGTCCATAGGGTTGGTTTGCCAGTAATTCTAACACGGATTGGTCAATGTAACATGTGAAGTCAAGTTGTAGAAGTATATCCAGTATGATATGTAAGCAATCATGAGTTAATTCCCAAGGGCCACCCTTTACTGGCTGTGATCAAGTTATGAAATTAAGTTGTTACTCTATTTTCTTCTTTAAGTTTTCATCTCCATGAACATTTAAGTATTTTTAATCAAGGCACAAACCAAGAGAAGCAGTAGAAGCCTCTTATGGTGATTGTATAACAGACTACCACCAACTTGGTAGCTGTATATTCAGTCACAGTTTTACTGGCCAAAAGTCCAAAATCTGCTTCCTCAACCAAGATCAAGATTTCTGTGGTTGTTTGAATATGCTTTGCACAGAGAGTGGCACTATTAGGAGGTGTGGCCTTGTTGGAGGATGTGAGGCTTTGTTGGAGGAAGTGTATCATTTTGATGGTGGGCTTTGAGACCCTTCTCCTAGCTGCCTGGAGAGTAGTATTCTCTTATTTGCCTTCAGAACAAGATGTAGAAATCTCAGCTCCTCCAGTGCCAAAGTTAAATGACAATCAGCTTTTATGTAAGTACATAAACAAGTTTTTTTTTTTTTATCTATTTGTTCTTCCCTTGATAGATAGGAGTTAGTCTCTTATCTTGTCTGTTAATAATGAGTCGTTGAGGATACTCCATCTTATTGTAGCTGCTATTTCCTGGCTATGGCCATCTCTCTCCTATTTCTACATGTCTAGTCTTCGCTTTTGACTCTTTCACTTAGTCAACCCTGTGCTTCTATTTATGTCAGTTGCTAACATTCTTTCCCTGAGAGATACATAAACATCTACTCCTTCCCTTAGCCCTTAACAACACACTGAGATACGATTCCAACAAAGTTTACCTGGAGGAACCAATGAGTTTATTTACAGAACAATGAATGAGGGATTATGGGTAGGATCATAGGTGATTTTAAAGTCATCACATTGGGATGGCTGAACCCAGCAGGGATGGTAGCTTCTCAATAGCTGCATAGAGGCCATGACTGCTCAGTGTTTTTTTTGTTTTTTATTTATTTTATTTTTTTAATTCACTTCCCCTTTCCCGTTTCCTCCCTCCCCGAAAGTCCCATAAGCCCCCTTCCCTCCCTCTTTTCTCCATTCAACCCCCTCTCGTTACTCTGTCCTGGCGTTCCCCTACATCCAGTCTTTCCAGGACCAGGGGTCTCTCCTTCCATCTTTTTAGAAATCTATTGATATGCTGATTGTGTCTAGGGTATTCCGAGATTCTGGGTCAATATCCCCTTATCAGTGACTGCATACCATGTGTGTTCTTTTGTGATTGGGTTACCTCACTAAGGATGATATTTTCAAGTTTTGACCATTTGCCTAGGAATTTCGTGAATTCATTGTTTTTAATTGCAGAGTAGTATTCCATTGTGTAAATATACCACATCTTCTGAATCCATTCCTCCGTTGAGGGACATCTGGGTTCTTTCCAGCTTCTGGCTATTATAAATAAGGCTGCTATGAACATAGTGGAGCATGTGTCCTTATTGCATGCAGGTAAAGTCTCTGGGTATATGCCCAGGAGTGGTATAGCCGGATCCTCCGGAAGTGTCATGCCCAGTTTTCTGAGGAGCCGCCAGACTGCTTTCCAGAGTGGTTGTACCAGCCTGCAATTCCACCAGCAGTGGAGGAGTGTTCCTCTTTCTCCACATCCTCGCCAACAACTGCTGTCTCCTGTGTTTTTGATCTTAGCCATCCTGACTGGTGTGAGATGGAATCTCAGGGTTGTTTTGATTTGCATTTCCCTAATGACTAAGGATGATGAACATCTCTTTAGGTGCTTCTCAGCCATTAGATATTCTTCAGGTGAGAACTCTTTGTGTAGCTCTGTACCCCATTTTTTAATAGGGTTACTTGCCTCTCTGGAGTTTAACTTCTTGAGTTCTTTGTATATCTTGGATATTAGCCCTCTGTCGGATGTAAGGTTGGTAAAGATCATTTCCCAGTTAGTTGGTTGCCGCTTTGTCTTTTTGACGGTGTCTTTTGCCTTGCAAAAACTTTGTAATTTAATGAGGTCCCATTTGTCTATTCTTGATCTTAGAGCATAAGCTATTGGAGTTCTGTTCAGGAAATTCTCCCCTGTGCCCATATGTTCAAGGTTCTTCCCTAGTTTCCCTTCTATTAGTTTCAGTGTGTCTGGTTTTATGTGGAGATCTTTGATCCACTTAGAATTGAGCTTAGTGCAAGGAGATAAGGATGGGTCAATTTGCATTCTTCTGCATGTTGACCTCCAGCTGAGCCAGCACCATTTGTTGAAAAGGCTATCTTTTTTCCACTGGATGGTTTTAGCTCCTTTGCCAAAGATCAAGTGACCATAGGAGTGTGGATTCATTTCTGGGTCTTCAATTCTGTTCCATTGATCTACATGTCTGTTACTGTACCAATACCATGCAGTTTTTAACACTATTGCTCTGTAGTACAGCTTGAGGTCCGGGATACTGATTCCCCCAGAGGTTCTTTTACTCTTGAGAATAGTTTTAGCTATTCTGGGTTTTCTGTTATTCCAGATGAATTTTTGAATTGCTCTTTCTAACTCTATGAAGAATTGAGTTGGGATTTTGATGGGGATTGCATTGAATCTGTGTATTACTTTTGGTAAGATGCTCATTTTTACTATATTAATCCTGCCAATCCATGAGCATGGCAGATTTTTCCATCTTCTGAGGTCTTCTTCAATTTCTTTCTTCAGAGACTTGAAGTTCAGAAAGAGAATCTCAGGCCAATCTCTCTTATGAATATCGATGCAAAAATACTCAATAAAATTCTTGCCAACCAAATCCAAGAACACATCAAAACGATCATTCACCACGATCAAGTAGGCTTCATCCCAGGGATGCAGGGATGGTTCAATATAAGGAAATCCATCAATGTAATCCACTACATAAACAATCTCAAAGAAAAAAACCACATGGTCATCTCATTAGATGCTGAGAAAGCATTTGACAAAATTCAGCATCCTTTCATGCTAAAGGTCTTGGAAAGATCAGGAATTCAAGGCCCATATCTAAACATAGTAAAAGCAATTTACAGCAAACCAGTAGCCAGCATCAATCTAAATGGAGAGAAACTTGAAGCAATCCCACTAAAATCAGGGACTAGACAAGGCTGCCCTCTCTCTCCATATCTTTTCAATATAGTACTTGAAGTTCTAGCTAGAGCAATTAGACAACAAAAAGAGGTCAAAGGGATACAAATTGGAAAGGAAGAAGTCAAACTATCACTATTTGCAGACGATATGATAGTATACATAAGCGACCCAAAGAACTCCACCAGAGAACTCCTACAGCTGATAAACGACTTCAGCAAAGTGGCCGGATATAAAATCAACTCAAGCAAGTCAGAAGCCTTCCTATACTCAAAGGATAAGCAGGCTGAGAAAGAAGTAAGAGAAATAATACCCTTTACGATAGCCACAAACCATATTAAGTATCTTGGCGTGACTCTAACCAAACAAGTGAAAGATCTGTATGACAAGAACTTCAGTGTTTTTTTTATCCCATAGTATTGAGCATCTAAGAACAAGGGTTTGTTTTTGGGCTGCAGAGGAGAATTTATCCTGCAGGTGAGATGCAGAAGATTATCCAAGGAAAAAGATATGCACCCTGAGAATAAGCCATAGCCTAAAGTTCATGTTAGTGGAAAACAGATTTGATTCTGACATATATCCTCTACCCCCAAACCCAAGCCCACAGACAATTAGGGAGAATTGCATACAATTGGTTGGGAAGAGGAGCTGAATACTCAGGTGTGAGTGCCATGATCTTCTCTGACCTCTCCTTCTGAGAGGAAAAGTAGTCAACAGGCCCAGCTGTGATGATTCTTTGAGAGTAGGTCCAATAGAACTCCCAGAAGATGGTGGCTCAGAGGATTGTCATGAAAAACAAGGTCTCATCTGGATAATCTGGGATCATCTCCTTATCTCAAAAACACTTAATTATATTACATAAAAAAGACTTTTATTTCAAATACACTAACTTTTCGGGTTCTGAGGATTAAGCCCTCATATCTTCGTGGCAGATCAGGGTGGGGATTTTTCAGCCTACCTTAGGAATTTAGCTTAAAGCTGTTTGTTACTAAATCAAGGTTCTTGACCTCTTCTGAGAAAGTGGGGTGGAGGATACTGAGAATATAATAAAAAGAAAATGCTCAGATTTTATCAGCAGTTTCTGCGGGTTCCTATGATCCTCTGCAATCCATCTGTAAATATGATGGATTAAACATCCCAATATAGTAAACAATCCCCAACCTGGAAACACTGGACCACCTAATTTGTTCATGTTTCCTTCTTTCCTCTCCCTTTCTCCTGGATTCCCAACATGGAGTATGTTTCCCTTCTACTCTGTTTGTTTGATCAAGGGTTTTGCATTGGCCAATAGACAAAAGGCAGAAGTGACATCACATCTGTTTGATACTGAGGCCTTTATGGCCTAACATGCTTGTCCTGATTCTCTTGTGGCTCCTCTGTCTATCACGGAAAAACCTTATTCCAGGAACTTATCAACTCTCTTTATCATCAGCCTGGAGGGAAGTCTGTGGAACAAACTTGAGCTTCTCCCAAAGCTGGGGGTGGGGGTGGGGGTGGGGGTCTAGAAAGACCAGACAACTCCTATTGAAGCAAGCTTACCTGAATGTTTATGGGCATGAAATAATTGTTGACAGTTGTGCATGAGTGAGATTTGGGAGATATTTGGCAAGTTGCAGTGACACAAAAGCTGACAAATGCAATGCATTATATTTGTATATACGGGCTTTGCAGCTCTGGGAAGTTGTATCAGTCAATGTTTAGAGAAACCTTCAAGTGTTCATTGTTTTGTTCTTCTAAAATCCTGGACCACCAGTGAATATTCGAGCTCCCCATTTCTTTTTTCTTGATGATCCTAGAACATGATTCTAGAGGGTTCTCTAAACCAGCTTCACTAGACCTCACAAAAAATATAAAATCATAATCACTCATATAATGCCCAACATCAAATTGCTTACAAATTCAAGACTGAAAATGGTTAAATAAAAACAGTTCCTTCTGTAATTTAAAAGGGAACCCTAACCTCATGACAGCCAGGGGCAGAGGAAGTGAGGAATGCCTGGAATTTCTTCTCTAGAATCTGGGAGAAACCTTCTTTTCTAATATTTTAGCTATTGCTGATTTCATGAACTTACTAAAACACTATAGAATAAAGAACCAGAGAAGGCAATGGTTCAAATTCCAGGAACAACAGTTGTAAAACATGCAACAATCATGCTGTTCTCTGTAACCGGACACTGTGGACTGAGTTTTGTTTTCATCCAATGTACGTATTTGTAGAAATCTGTGCTAGACAAATATATTATGGTAAAATCAGAAAATAAATGTCAAAAGACTCAGTGTGCCTTCTCCAAACTTGCATTAACTGTCCTGATTTAATTAACACAGACTTCTGCACTTGCTTTCCTTATTGGGATCAGTGATAGCAAGTTATAGCTCAGGTCTGCATGTGTATTACCACTTGGTATGAATTTTTCCTTAAATGAGATTATTTTGACTGAATGCTGGAAAAGAAAAAGTATTCACAGTTTGCAGTTGTCTTAAATAAATATCTTTTCTGGATCATGTTTTAGAGTTTCTTCCTAATATTAAAAAAATGTGTATGTCAGGGAATAAAAAGAACTCCTAATATAAAGACAAGTCTAACACTGAGATGGTACTGATAGCCTTATGAACAGAACATCAGTGAGTTTGGAGGCTGTCAGCCTTAGAGATGGCTGTATTTCTTCTTTATGAGGTGGCTGGCAGAACAGTGTGACTATTACGTCCAGCTGCCCTTACCTGTAGCGGTGAAGGTCTGAGTGTTGTTCATCTGGATATATTTAAGGTCATTAAAATGTAACAGATAAAAAAGTGGTTCTGTCCCGTCCATTTAAGGTTCCCAACATGAATTATTACTTTCTATGGTAAACTTAAAGCCAGACCTGTTTTGTGTTAATGCTAAATGAAAGTGGGAAAGTGAAGCTGGGAAAGATGCTAAAGTTCACTGCTGTAGTAAAAGTGAAAAGGAAAGCAGGATGACCTTCCACTTGCCAAAGGGCTACCAGTGCTGCCTTTGATGCTGAGATTGTCCAATTACCATGGATGTGAAAGATGCTCTGCAAATCACTGCGCTGCCATTTCCCCTGCCCTGAATACTGTAGTGCACTTCCTGCCTTACTGAAGCAAGATAAATTAGGTCCCAATACCCATGGGAAGGGTGCAGTTCATTCCCTGTAATTCCACCCTTGTATTCCTCCATAGCAAACACAGTCTGAAACACATTCTACTTACAGATGCTGGACTCACATTAGAGCTCAAATTCTTAGGCTTTTGTTACTTTTATCCTCTTCAAATTTTCTCTCTCTCTCTCTCTCTCTCTCTCTCTCTCTCTCTCTCTCTCTCTCTCTCTCTCTCAGTGCAAGAAGCTAAAAAAGCTACATCGCTTCATTTAAAGTGATAGTGACTCAGCAGTACTCTTGTTTATTCAAGATGCTAGGAATTAACTTCAAAAACATAACAGTTATATGTAGCTTATACAACTACTAGATGAATATTATCTTGTTATCAGGCAAAAAAAAAAAAAAACCAGCAACAAAAAACAACACAAAATGCTTGGTAAAGTTTGTCAGTGGGGTCACAGATCTTACCTCTTTTCTGTTGAATAACCATGCCAAAAGGAGACCCAAGATATGGGCTTGCCACAGAATAGTTATGTGTTTGTATCTAAAGTACTCAGTTCAAGGTTAGTGAGGTCGACTAATCTGGATAAAACAGCTCTGGAGTGGGAGAACCAGGTGATCTTGTCAGGTTGTTCACCTTTCCCAATCTACACTACAGAACAGCCAGCATCACCGTTACTTCCCACTAACATGAACATTAGTCTTTGCTTCTTTCTCAGGCTACATGTCTTTGTCCGTGGTCGTAGACATCTGCATCCCAGCTGCAGGTTAAGCTTTGCTCCACAGCTCTTGTTCTTAGGGACCCAGTACCTTGGAAAAGCTCTGAGCAGTCATGGCTTCTATTTCTCCTTTCTAGAAAATCAGTGTCTCAGTTGTGATTTAGCTTAAATCTTTGTCTTGTTTTTCATTTGGGTTTCTCTCCCATACCACTTTATGCTTAAATCCATGTCTGAAATGCCTAGTACCAATGCTTGAAATGCTGAGACCCTACTCTCTGCTCATTTATGTAAGAGCCAGATTCCCCACTTTCAGAGGCTTCACATAGTCACTAATTATAAACAAATAGATAAAATAAAGGCAGTAACTTACTATGGAATTCAAGCTCACAAGAATCAAATACTCAAATGACCTAATCCTTCCCCAAATTGGGACAAATATTTTTATATTATTGTTTATGTAGTTGATATGCATTATAATCATTACTTTATGAAGTTATAAACTATTGAAATATAATTAATTATGTATTAATTTATTAATATACTAATTAATTACAATAAAATGTTATGGAGATAATATTTCAAACATGAAAATTCAGGGATGTTGTCCAGGTTGGGGCTGAGGAAGAAAGAAACTGAAAGTTGGCAGACAACTGTTTCTTTCTGAAGCTCACAGGTGTCTAGCTTTATTAGGGGCAATTACTTCCTCCTTCCTGCTTCATGGGTAGATTTCATGTCCAATAACTGCCAATCTTTGACTAGATCCTTATTATTCTTAGTTGATTCTCAGCTTTGTGCACCAGAATCCTGCATAAAACCCTACACTGCATATTTAAAATTTGGTTCCTATTGCCCAGGTTAGGCTTTTTCAGACACAGCAGTTGTCATTGTCACATTTTTATTTAAAGGATAAGAAATCGGAGCTTTGATAAGCTTAGCATCTTGACCAGGTCTTTAAACAAGTAAATGACAAAGGCAGAACTAAATTCTAGGTCTCCCTGGCTTACTCTTCACTTTTCTTGACCCTTGTTCTTCTCAGACCTCAGTTAGTCTCCCGAGTTTGTCAGAACTGCAGTCAAATACCTTTGATGGCTAAGATCCTTTGAAACCATCCTTAGTGAACAAGGTTTTTTTTTTTTTTTTTTTTTTTTTTTTCACCAGGAAGTTGGGTTGCTATCTATAAATCAGCCACATTCAAAGATTTTTCGTTATCTGTTGGACTTACTCTGTATGTCCTAGCCAGTACCAACTCATCATTGTATCTCACTGGTAGTTAGCCCATTGTTTGACTTTTCTGAAGACTATCCCAGTCCTAATCTAGACAGGTCTTAGGCACTTTTTGACTCTACCACCATAGTCCCAGAGGGATAGAGAGGTGTTACATTCACATGCAGATAATTCAAAGAACAGAGAGGATTCTAAGTACTATGTAGAGCTGGTCAGAATTTTGACCACATAGAATTACCCTTTACCTTTAAATAAAAATTATATTCTTTACTCATTAATTAATGTCCACCCAAAATGTAGTTTAATCAGTGATCCAAACTTTTCTTACTTTGTTTACTTTCCTCATAATAAATCTCACTTTATAAAAACTGAAATCTCATAATGTTGCCAGTGAAAAGTCTGTTTATTTATGTGTAATATATGTCACAGATGCTAGTAGACATTTGGCTACATTTGTGATGCAAAAGAGGACCTGTGTCCCAAGGATCCAGAGGCATAGAGGCTTTACTCAAGGGGATCAGCTAATAGGTGGCAGAGATGAACTGAGTTTCCTATTTCACCAGTCTCTCCAGTTCAATATGATTTCACAGCAGATTGAGATGATTTTTTAGTCTAAATGCTTGTGTGGTTTTCTGTGTTATTAATCCTAACAACATATTTTACTAAACTGAATATGAGCATACAGTGTTTAGAACACAGTAGGTGTTCAGGCATTACGTGCTGAATGAATGCAGCAAGGAAAGGAACCTTCCAGATAAACCCAATCAGAGTCTCCTTCCTTTTGCTTTAAGTCTGTATTGTGCAATGCTATCCTCAATTCAACCCTAAATCTATTTTCCCAGAAGCAGTGAGTGGTTTTCTACAAGCATGCTATTTCTGGGATCTTGTTTGGCTCTAGCTTCTTCTTCTTCTCTTTTTTTTTTCTTTTAAGAGCCTCAACTTTCTAGATTTGAGTAGCAGCTGCTTCTCTGAGTGATATGTAGGACTACACATGTTTTTATCTGCCTGTTTCTTTTTTTCCCAAGAGGGATTGACATCAAGGACTGTGATTAATGGAAGTTGAGTATTTCCCTTGCCCTTCTCCACACTTTTGTGAACATCTTTCTTAAGAACCATCCATCTCCATCTATGTCTTGTTTCTTATGGGTACACTGTCCCCCGTAATGAGAATCTCATTAGCAAGGCCCCTTCTCATAATTTTGCTTGATTGCCTATTAATTTATTATCTAACCTGGTTCTTTTTTCCACATATTTTGACATAATGATCATTATTCATGCTTCTTTATGGAAGGGAACTAATTCATCAATTGTCTTCTATAAACAAAGTGAAACTCTGAGGCTATCTATATATCTTCTATAATCGTTCATAGTTTTTTTTTAACTATTTGCAAAGCTAAGGTGCTAGGTGCTATAAAATAGTTTGCGTAGAATTATCACTGTGGCTAGGATTATTTAAAGCTCATACTCTTCCACATCTGTGTCTGCTGGTAATGAAGATATATAATGTCTTGTGTGTCCTTTTGTTAGTAACAGTAGCTTCACCATTTTTGCTCATGTATTTGAGAAGCAGCTAAGTGGGAAGAAAGAATTGAAGTGGCTAAAATAAGCCAGGGCAGTGGAAAAGAGAAAGGTCAAATTTCTAATTTCCTTCCAACTTCCAACAAAGACATCAACACCACTCAAAACAGTGAGTTTCTTTTCTAAATTTGCATTAGAAAATTCCAGTACTTTAATATACCTCCAATACTCTCCACAAGATGGTCCATGAAATGCTCCATTGTTGAAATAGATGCTATGTATCTCCCTGACTCTCAGCAGAAGACCATACACACATCTTCCCTTCCTTGGACAAATAAATCTGTATTCATCTGGCCATATTTATCACTGTGTTCTCTCTCTCTCTCTCTCTCTCTCTCTCTCTCTCTCTCTCTCTCTCTCTCTCTCTCTCTCTCTCAACCATCCTGCCACATAGCTTCATTTATCACCTTATGGACACTCCTTACTACCTACAACCCATGGTGTGACCTGACTCTGTCTCTCTAATGCTATCAAGTCTGCTATGATAAAGATTACCCCCAGCCTATGCAAGACTCCTTTTCTCAATCCATGTTTAGCATTTGATGTTACTGATACCATTATGACTTTATTTCTAGGACTCTACGGCATTCATAGCATGTGTTTCTTTTCACAGACATTTAATAGCCTCGTTGTTAGCCGTCCAATCTTTAGCACCTAGTGTCTTCAGGTAACCCTCCAAACACAATAAAACTTATTCTCCTTGTTTGACTACTACCTCAATATTGTAAGTGCCCCCTCTTTGGAGATTTAGCATTCTATATGCTAATTTTTGCTTGGTATTCCTTTAATCCCTCACCTTCTCCAACCTCTGACCTTTTTTTTTCTCCTATAATCCATCTTTCAGCACATGGCATCATTATTATCAGACTATGTGAACCAAAATCTAAGACAATACTCCCAAATTTTGTTTTTCCTAATCAAGGCAATTCTGTCACATCCTGTCAAATCATGCTCCTAGTTTTCACTAGTATATCCTTAAGTACAACTTGACCCTCTTCCTTCTTTGCTATTTCTTGCATTATTTCCACACCATCACTTAGCAGTAGCATAAAAATGGATGAAAAAATGACATTTCTGCAATCATTTCCCCATTTTAAAACATACATCATTCTGGAACAACTATTCAAAGGGTAAAATGTTAGAACATTTACTGGCTTTTTATTATTTGGTAGGTCCTTCTCATAGGTATCAAATGTAGTATAGCCCACATTAAGAGATTTCCTGGTCCAGTCTTGGCCACCTATCCAGCATCATGGAGTATCTGTCCTTGACAGCTTCCTCAGTGCTAACTTTCTACACTGTAAATTCCTGTTCAGTTTCTTCCCTGCTAGGAAATTCTTCTGTTCTTTCCTTCTAAGTCATTTCTGAATTTCAAGAGTTCATTCATGAAGTTGTGTGGGTAGGGAGGAAAAGAAGATCCAAGTTGGAGAAGGGGAAAACAGGATCAAAATACACTGTATGAAGGAAATTAAATAGAAAGTATATTTAAAAGGAGTCCATTAATGTGTAATTTATTGCATGCAGTCTTCTAAATCCCTAATCAAGGCAAAGTAATTCTATCATAATGTCTGGACCCAAAGAGGAGTTCAATTCATGCTTGGTGAACTCAGACTTGAGAAGATGCTCGCATCATACTCTTCTCAGTTTAAGCTCCTAGTTTAAGAATATAGATACTTTAAGAACAATTTCATCATTTCCTGAATAGAAATCTGTACTATGTTCTTCTCAAACCAGATCCATCTTCTTTCCTGTGTCTCTTGAATATTCTCCAAAGGGGAAACCAACACTAGCAACAATAGTAGTTGAATAACAATCTTTTTTTAAATTTTATTAGATATATTCTTTATTACATTTCAAATGATTTCCCCTTTCCTGGTTCACCCCCCCCCTGAAAGTCCCATAAGCCATCTCCCCTCCCCCTGTTCCCCAATCAACCCCCTCCCACTTCCCTCTCCTGATATTCCCCTACACTGCTGCATTGAACCTTTCCAGGACCAGGGGCCTTTCCTCCCTTTGATGTCCAACAAGGTCATCCTCTGCTGCCTATATATCTGGAGCCATGGGTAACACCATGTATCTGGTTGATGTTTTTGTCCCTGGGAGCTCTGGGAGTACTGGGTGGCTCATATCTTTGTTCCTCCTATGGTGCTGCAAATCCCTTCAGCTCCTTAGGTCATTTCTCTAGCTCACTCATTGGTAACCCTGTGCTCAGTTCAATGGCTGGCTGAGAGTATTACCCTCTGTATTTGTCATGCACTAACAGAGTCTCCCAGGTGACAGCTATATCTGGCTCCAGTCAGCAAGTACTTGTGGGCATCCATAATAGTGTCTGGGTTTTGTAACTGTATGTAAGATGGATCACTAGGTGGGGTAGTCTTTGGATGGTCTTTCCCTCAGATTCTGCTCCTCATTTTGTCTCTGCATCTCTTTCTGTGGGTATTTTGTTTATCCTTCTAAGAAGGACCAGCGTATCCATACTTTGTTCTTCCTTCTTCTTGGGCATCATGTGATATGTGAATTGTGTCTTGGGTATTCCGAGCTTCTGGGCTAATATCCACTTATCAGTGAGTGCATACCATGTGTGTTCTTTTGTGATTGGATTACCTCACTTACGATGATATTTTCCAGTTCCACCCATTTGCTTAAGAGTTTCATCAAGTCATTGTTTTTAATAGCTGAGTAGTATTCCATTGTGTAAATATACCACATTTTCTGTATCCATTCCTCCATTGAGGGACTTATGGGTTCTTTCCAGCTTCTGGCTATTATAAATAGGGCTTCTATGAACATAGTGGAACATGTGTCCTTATTACATGCTCGGGAATCATCTGGGTATATTCCCAGGAGTGGTATAACAAGGTCCTCTGGTAGTATCATGCCCAGTTTTCTGAGGAACCGCCAGACTGATTTCCAGAGTTGTTGTACCAGCTGGCAATTACACCAGCAGTGGAGGGGTATTTATTTCTCTTTCTCCACATTCTTGCCAGTACCTGCTGTCTCCTGAGTTTTTGATCTTAGCCATTCTGACTGGTGTGAGGTGAAATCTCAGGGTTGTTTTGATTTGCATTTCCCTGATGACTAAGGATGATGAACATTTCTTTATGTGCTTCTTAGCCATTCAGTATTCCTCAGGTGAAAATTCTTTGTTCTGTACCCCATTTTTAATAGGGTTATTTGGCTCTCTGGAGTCTGATTTCTTGAGTTCTTTGTATATATTGGATATTAGCCTTCTGTTGGATGTAGGGTTGGTAAAGATCTTTTCCCAATTTGTTGGTTACCATTTTGTTCTATTGACAGTGTCCTTTGCCTTACAGAAACTTTGTAATTTTATGAGGTCCCTTAGTCAATTCTTGATCTTAAAGCATAAGCTATTGGTGTTCTGTTCAGGAAATTTTCCCCTGTGCCCATGTGCTCAAGGCTCTTCCCCAGTTTCTTTTCTATTAGTTTCAGTGTGTCTGGTTTTATGTGGAGGTCCTTGATCCACTTGGAGTTACAAGGAGTTAAGAATGGATTGATTTGCATTCTTCTGCATGCTGACCTCCAGTTGAACCAGCACCATTTGTTGAAAAGACTGTCTTTTAACTCAAGTGACCATATGTGTCTTTATGATCAAGTGACCATAGGTCTGTGGATTCATTTCTGTGTCTTCAATTCTATTCCATTGATCTACCTGCCTGTCACTGTATCAATACCATACAGTTTTTAACACTATTGCTCTGTAGTACTGCTTGAGGTCGGGGATGCTGATTCCCCCAGAAGTTCTTTTACTGTTGAGAATAGTGTTAGCTATACTGTTTTTTTTTTTATTCCAGATGAATTTGAGAATTGCTCTTTCTAACTCTATGAATAATTGAATTGGAATTTTGATGGGAATTGCATTGAATCTGTATGTTGCTTTTGGCAAGATGGCCATTATTACTGTAGTAATCATGCAAATCCAGGAGCATGGGAGATCTTTCCATTTTCTGAGGTCTTCTTCGATTTCTTTCTTCAGAGATTTGAAGTTCTTGTCATACAGACCTTTCACTTGTTTGGTTAGAGTCACACCAAGATACTTTATATCGTTTGTGACTATTGTGAAAGGTGTCATTTCTCTAATTTAGTTCTCAGCCTGTTTATCCTTTGGGTATAGGAAGGCTACTGATTTTTTTTTGAGTTAATTTTATATCTGGTCACTTTGCTGAAGTTGTTTATCAGCTGTAGGAGTTCTCTGGTGGAGTTTTTTGGGTCACTTAAGTATACTATCATATTATCTGCAAACAGTGATAATTTGACTTCTTCCTTTCTAATTTGTATCCATGGAATAACAATCTTGTAAGCATTAATAATTCAGAAGAGAGAGGGAGATAGGTGTCACTGTAAATGGACCAAGTTCTCATTAGTCAATCAAGGAGTAAATTGATGTCACACAAAAATACTGGGATAAGTTTATTTTTCAAACAGCTATGCTAGGAACCACTAAATGGATCTAAACTGGAAATGATAATTGGCTTATATTTGGGGAGGGTTAGATAGGGGAGGAAGGAGACTGGGTAATTTTGTCATGCTATTTTATCTCAATTTTAAATGTGACTTCATGTAAGAGCTCTGTAACCTAAGATATGCAAAATGAAAACAAGTATTAATACTCATCTCTCTAGCATGATGCAGAGAATGAGATGATAAATATCTAGATGCTTTGTAATTTCCAGTATGTTTCAAGTACCTTATTATTTCATTAAGGAAGAACTCAAATAGCTCCTGTACAAATTAATGATAGGAGTTGTTTCCTTGGCCACAGCCTATTTTAAAGTCAATTTCTCTTAATGCTTGTCAGTATAAGCATTGTGAAGATAAATTGGTTTGATTTAACCCATGTAATATGGCATTAACAAAGTACAGTACAGTAAGATCAACATGATTGATTACATGCTCCAGTGGGGTAGAAATAGAAGTTACCCAGTATGCTTTCTTAGCATTCCTTCCTCTTCTAATTTGTTTAGTTTTATTATTGTTGTTGATTCTCTTGAGACATAATCTTACTACATAGTCCAGGATGGTTGTAAATTCACAATGGTACTGATTTTGCCACCGGGGTGCTGGAATTAAGTGTGTTCCCAGACTATATTTCTCTTTTTTTGAGGGATGAACAAATGTCAAAAAAAGAGTACTTTTACTCTGAAAAGAATTGGAATTCATCGACAGTTGACTACACTTGTCAGAAGTTTTTAATATATACCCATGTACATAATTGCCAAGTTTTAATGTCCAAACTTCTCTTGAATATTGCCTTCATGAGGAGAGCATATGCATGCAATGAATACAAAGTGCTATGCAACTCTTAAAGTCACTTTTTAACTGACATTTAAAAATCATGGTTTGGTATCCTTAGGAAAAGAAGATGCTTTAAGTACCTAGCATTAAAGCTCATATTATTGAAAAAACCTTCCCTTATTTTCCAACTATAATTAATGTTGATAAGTGTCTCTCAAAAATATTAGTAAAATGTTTATTCTAAATTACTTCTCTTTCTCATTCTTTCTGTGTTTCTTCCATTATTTCCTATTTCATTATGTTTCATTATTTCTCTATTTCTTTTTTATTACTATCAGAAAATTTATTATAATTTTGATGAACTACTTTTTTATTTGACCGTAGTTTAATTTTCACCATAAATCAAGATTATGTATCTCTTAGATTTTTTTCTCTTCCTGATTTGATGGGACAGTCTTGTGTTTCGGTGTGCTATACTCCACATCAGTTATACACAGGACTTTAACAATGATTTCCATTTCTGTTTCTGAACAGATAGCACATCCTTCACCAACAAATCTGCTCAGTTGTCCTTTAAATAAACAGGTTGAGGAGAGTCTTCATGTTTTTGCTTCTTAATTACTACAATTTGGACCCTGCCTGGGACCCGTCTCGGACAATTTTAACATGATCAGATAAAGGAAAATTGTTTTAAACCATTCCATATTTGTTATAAGCAATGGGTAGACTTCTAAAAGGTTTGTCCCTACATTGAGATCTGATAAAAGTAAAACATTAAAGCTGAAACAATCCAGAAAATGTGTTTAGACTTCTCCCTGCTCAATACTCTCCACTATCATGGTAAACTTTATGCCATTTTTAATATTTTTATTCAGTTGTGATAAATTTTAAAAAACAACAACAGTATCTCTTGTATTAGCAATCTACTGAGTACGTAAATCCAGGAATCTTTAAAATAGCGCAGGATATCAAATTATAAGCTTCATGTAAGTTAAATGCTCAGTAGCGGTAAGCCATTTCTGAAGAAGAATAAATAATGATTAAAAGAATAACATAGCCAATGGGGTATACTTGTGCATGTGTACCCATGATCCTTCTTATTTCTACTCCTTTTCTGTTGTACTTCAGGTTTGTCCTAAAAAAAAATATAGAGGAAATGAAGGCTCAAGGCCCATGAGGAGACACTGATAAGCCCAAGTACATAGACACTCACAGAAAGCAGTGTCTGGCCCTGCTAGAGAATTTAGAAAACCCGGAAAGGCAGGTAGAGAAAAGCTAGCCACAGAGTGCCATACTACCTCCTTTCTCATCAGACATGCTGATTTTGTCTTTTGTCCATGAATGTGTTAACCTTTTCATTTACTTTTCCAAGCTTTTACCTTATAATTTTTAAACTTTGAAAATAATCAACTTAAAAACATTTAAGAAAAAATAACTACATGTAAAATAACACAAATACAACTGGGTGAGTTTCATATATTGGATTTCCAATCATCGCCTACACTTATTGCAGCTTGTTACTGTTTTAAAAGTCGCTACTGTCCTCTACCCTAGGACCCTCTCCTTAGTTATGAAACATGGACAATTTGTCCGACCAGCATGAAAAAAGTAACTGTGCTCATTGATGGGGTCGAAGGATGAGGAAGGATCTCGGTGGTAGAATCAGCATGTAACCAGCTCTGACGTAGTCAACATGGAAAGACAACACATCCTTCAAGGAGAGTGGTAAAGATCGGGAGTATGAATATTTGAGGAATATCAATGGTTACTCGCAAAGGGAACAGTATTGACAGCCTCTGGACAGTAAACCGACAAGAACCCTGAGTGGAAGGAGCCTTTAGACTTTCAATATAAGACGCTTATTGAGGTCTTGCTATGGCACATCCAAAACCAAGGTGAGATGTGTGAGGTGAGTGGGGTGAGCTAACTAACCACAACCACATGTTAGTAGAAATGTGATTAGCCTGGGAATACACTGAGATTCTAAAAGCAGGTGAGAACTAACTCTAGAAGGACAGGGATAGGGACATTTAGGGACACTAAAGGAGGCATTCAACAGCAACAATGCAGATATCAAATACCAGGAGGGTGATAAGAAAGGACAATGAGATAGATAGTGTATCCAAATCAAATTTTCATTGGTATCAGGCCATCAAGGCATGCAAATATATACCAGAAAGAAGTAGAATGCTTTAAAATATAGATAGAAACATAGAATAGAACAAACTAATTATGACCCCTACGTATTTTGGCCACTAAACAGAGTAGATAATATTTGTTTTTAATTTTATAAGAAGTATTATCTTCTAGAATACTGTTATTCCTAAAACCAAAAAAGGAAGTAGCTATGTTACTGAATATATTTGAATAAAAAATTACGGACCAGTGAGATGGCCAAACTGACAACCTGACAACCTGAATTCAGTGCCTGAATCCTATGCTGGCACAGAGAACAAATTCTTACATGTTGTCCCCAGACCTCTGTGTGTGCTGAATAAGTGCACGCATGTGCACGCACACACACACACACACACACACACACACACACACACACACACACACACTGACAGACAGACACATACACACACACTTTCTCTCTCTCTGAATAAATGTAATTTTAAAACAGTATTTTTAATTAAAAATGCACACTAGAAATAATGTGCAAAGAAACTGATAATAAGATTGAGACAAGAATATAAAACGAAAACTTGATGTAATAAATGAAAAAAAGAAATGTAAAATAGAATAAAATAATGCAGAACTAAAATAAAAATGAAGATAGGTATTATCTTGACTCACAATACTTAGAGGTAGGGTACAAAAACTTAAAAAGTATTAGTTTTGAATTCTCCTTTAACTAAAATGCTTGCACAAAGTCAGTTTTTAAAGTCATTTCTTTGAAAATTTTGTTTATTGTAATCCAATTTTTCACAATGTGGCCTATTTATGCATCCCATTTACATTTATATTTGTTTAAAACTTTATGTTATATGCATGCTATTTATGTCATTTCTTCTATTCCCCCTCCAAGTCTTCTTTTATATTCCATTATTCCATCTCAAATTATGGCTTTTTTTTTCTTTTGTTATTCTCCTTCTCCCCACCACATGTACTTCATACATATGCCAACACACACACACACACACACACACACACACACACACACACACATATATATATATATACAGATACAGATGGCATTTTTATATTAGTTTACATGTAAATATAACCTGATTAGTCCATTTAGTGTTGCTTGTATGTATTCAGTTTTAGGACTAATTGCTTGGTCTTGGAAAATCAATTAGGTATCTCATCTCTGGGGAAGACTGATTCTCCTGGTCTCTGTAGTCAGTATGTGTCTGTAACTCTTCTTCTCAAGGTGGGGCCTTATGAGATGTTTCCTCATCCATGTTAATATGCCATTTGTTATTTTTCAGGTCTTGTTTAGGCAACCAATATTGTTGACATTTCATGGGTGCAGCTTCCCTGACAAATTTTCTGAAAAGATATCTTCATCCCCACATATTTCATTGCTACATTTTATATACATTCATTAATTGTTTGTAAAATATTCAACACTATTTTGGAGACTTCATTCTTCTATATTTTAGAAGTTTCAAAACTTGTTTAAATTTTTTATTAGATATTTTTCTTATTTACATTTCAATTGTTTTCCCTTTCCAGGTCTCCCCTTCAGAAACCCCTTATCCCATCGCCCCTCCCCCTGACTCTATGAGGCTGCTCCCCTACCTACTCACTCCCGTCCTCCGGCCCTGGCATTTCCCTACACTGGGGCATCGAACACCCTCAGGTCCAAGGGCCTCTCCTCCCACTGATGCCCAACAAGGCCATCCTCTGCCACATATGTGGCCAGCACCATGGGTTGCTCTATGTGTTTTCTTTGGTTGGTGGTCCATCCCCGGGAGCTTCAGGGGGTCTGGCCTGTTGACACTGTTGCTCCCTCCATGGGGCTAGGAACCCCCTCAGGACCTTCAGTCCCTTCTCCAATTCCTCCATCTGGGACCCTGAGCTCAGTCCACTAGTTGACTGTGAGCTTCAGCCTCTGTATTTATCAGGCTCTGGCAGAACCTCTCAGGAGACAGCCATATCCAGCTTCTATCAGCAAGTACTTCCTAGCATCCACAATAACCTCCTCCAGGTTTGGTGGCTGTAGATGGGATGGATCCCAAGGTGGGGCAGTCTCTGTATGGCCTTTCCTTCAGTCTCTGCTCCACACTTTGTCTCTATATTTCCTCTTGTGAGTAATTTGTTCACCCTTCAAAAAGGCAGTGAAGCATCCACATTTTGGTCTCCCTTCTTCTTAGGCTTTGTATGGTCTGTGACTTGAATCTTGGGTATTCTGAACTTTTGGGATAATATCCACTTATCAGTGACTATGTACTGTGTTTGTTCTTTTGTGACTGAGTCACCTCACTCAGGGTGATATTCTCAAGTTCCATCCATTTGCCTATGAATTTCATGAAGTCGTTGTTTTTAATAGCTGAGAAGTGCTCCATTGTGTAAATGTACCACATTTTCTGTATCCATTCTTCTGTTGAGAGACATCTGGGTTGTTTAAATTTCTAAATGTAAATTTATACTGACAATATTAGTTGCAAGTCATGATGGGTTTTATGAAGATTTTTTTTTTAAAAAAATTGTACCATAGTGACCATATACTACCTCCAACCCCACTGTTTCCCTATAATTTACTGGTCTAGAGCCTGCTTTCATATCATATTTATGTTTATGATTTTGTGTGTCTCTATAAGCATCCACAAATGAAAGAATGTGTAATGTTTGTCTTTCTGTGTTTATCTTATTTCATTTATTATAATGGCCTCCAGGTGCATCCATGGCCCCTTAGGTGATATCATTTCATTCTTCCATATGATTTAATAGAACTTACATATGTGCATACATACATACACACACATAACATTTCCATATTCATCCATCTGTTGACAGATACTTAGGATGATTCTATAGTTGATAATTATGAATATTGCCACAATAAATATGAATGTGTCAATATGTGGTATATTCGTGTAGGTTGGCATAGAGCCAGAAGGAGTATATGTACATAATACGTTCTACTTTTAGCTGTTTAAAGAACTTGCATATTGATTTCCATTGTGACTAGACTAATTTGCATTCTAACAGTAGTGCATAAGGGTTCCCTTTTCTCATATAGCCTTACCCTGTATTTGCTATTATTTGCTCTCATAGTTATAGCTGTTCTGACTGGGATGCCATGGAATAAGTGTAGTTTTAATATGTGCTTCCCAGAAGGCTAAGGATGCTGAACATTTCTCATATCTTTATTAACCACTTGTACTTTATCTTTTGAGGACTGTCTGTTCATTTCATTAGTGCAATTACTTAATGCCTTATTGACTTTTTAGTTTTTAGTCTTTTGAGTTCTTTATAGAGTCTAGATATTCATTCTTTACTTGATTTATGGATAGCAAAAAATTCTTTCATTCTCTACGCTCACCTTGACTTGATCATTTCATTTTCTGTGCAGTATTTGGATTGTATGTAATGCCATTGGTCATGTATTTGCTCTCTCTTTCCCAAGCTACTGAGGTCCTTTGCAGAAAGTCTTTGCCTAGATGTGTGTGGAAATGTTTTCCTCTAAAACTCACAAAGGTTTCAGTCTAACATTAAGGACCTTGAACCATTTTGAATTGATTCTTGTCTAGAACATAGGAAAGGGACCAGGTTACATTGGTATATGTAGATATGTCATTTTGGTATTTGTACACACACACACACACACACACACACACACACACACACACACACACACCCCAACAGACTAGAATGGTGGATCCATGCTGCTATAGCCATCTGATTTTAACAGAAATGTTCCATACACACTCATTCTTTCATCATGGCTTAGCTAGTTATGCAATTCTAGTTGAACATACTTTTTTCCCTAAACAATTTAGTCGTAATGCTTTGTTTTTTAGTCAGCTCTTGAGACTATTGAAAAGCTACTAGTAGTTTTTAAAGTAATTTTTATACTTTCCTAGTAATTTTAGTTCCTCTTTAAGTTTGTTATATAGATTTTTCAGTTTCATAAACTATGCCCACAGATGGATGTATTGTATTAATTCTATTCCACAGGTAATGTTCTCTCTGAATTTTTATAGAACTCCCCAATAAAAAGCATGGTCACTAACAACCTCTTAGAAGACAGATGATTTTTTCCTACACTGTCCTTGTGAAACTCTTATCAGATGTTGTGAAGCTTCTCAATCTATTTCCCACTTATCAGAAAATGTTTATAATTTCACTTTCAATCAACTTAGAAATATTTTTATGCCTACCATTTTATCTGTATAATTTTCCATGATAATCTTCAATTTTAATGTTTTTCCACATGTTTTTTCCAATTTTATCAGAAATATTTTCCGTGTATATCTTCAATTTTATCAGAAAATGTTTATAATTCTACTTTTAATCAACTTAGGAATATTTTAATTCCTACCAATTTATCTATATAAATTTCTTCAATTTATCAGAGATATTTTTCATGTAAATCTTCAATTTTATCAGAAAATGTTTTTACTTCTACTTTCAATCAATTTAGGAATATTTTTATGCCTGCTATCTTATGTGTATAATTTTTCATGAAATAGTCAGTTTTAAGGTGTTTTTCTATATATTTCTTCAATTTTATCAGAGATAGTTTCCATGTATATTTACACAATGGAATACTAGTCAGCAATTAAAAACAATGAATTCATGAAATTCTTAGGCAAATGGGGAACAGAGGGAGGGAAGAGGGCTTATGGGACTTTTGGGGAGGCAGGAACTGGGAAAGGGGAAATCATTTGGAATGTAAATAAAGAATATAGAAAATAAAATAATAATAATAAAGAAAAACACAATAAAAATATTGTTGATACTATCAAAACATAATTCACAGTCATAAAAACATATCTTAAGTGTTTTCAATGGTGGGTTAAATAAAGTGACAACAATGGATATAGATTACACTTTCCCTACATCCTAGATGATGCTTTTCACTCTCAGTTTGTTTATTTTTTACTATAGCTGTCTGACTAAGTGGAAGTTACATCATGTTGTGGTTTTGACTTGCACTTACCCATGACTACTGATTCTGAGCCTAAGTTTATTACTTATGGAACTTGTATATCTTCTTTAGACAAATGCCCATCCAGGGTTTTTGCTCCCCCCAAATCATATTGTCTTATTGTTACACTACAAGAATGCGCAACTTTCTACTCTGGATTCTAGAGTCTTTTCTTGTTCTAGATTAAGCACATTTCATAATTACTGAATAGTGTTAAAAATCCCTAAGTTTCTTATGATAGAGATACTAGACTCTTGCTAAATATAAGATTAAAAAGAACATTGTCTGAGGCTACTAAAGCCTTTGTTTTGTTTTACTCAAATATTGTCAGTTATGTTTTTTTACTTCTTCTGTTATTGTCATTATTTTATGTAGTCAGGTTAAGATCCTTCATTAAGATCATTTCATTGCTGGCTGACTTTTACAGGGATATATGTATAGAACATCTTGGTTATCCTGGGAGTAAATTAAGGTCCCTTTGCTCCAACCTACTCAGATAAGGTAAGTCTGCCCTGAAATGTGTTTCTGGAAATTGTATATTAAAAGATTCCTCTCTCTCTCTCTCTCTCTCTCTCTCTCTCTCTCTCTCTCTCTCTCTCTCTCTCTCTCTCTCTCTGTCTAGAGAATTCTAAGATCAGATATTTGCTTATGCACCATAAGTCAGCTGGCCGTTTAGACATTGAGTGTGACATCAAGACTAGAAATGATTTTAGTTTATGGAAGAGACTCCTTTTCTTGGTAACCCTTCATATGTTGATATTGGGGTTAGTCGTGGAACTGATTGATGGTAACCTGGAAAAATGCGTACCTACATATGTAGTGATGAGTGTTTAGTGAATGATTTATATAGCCACTAGCTTTTGCCAAGGAGCAGAAAATGGTTTAACTTACATGTCTTATGTACATTTTTATCTCCCCTCCCATTCATTCCCCATACTTTTAAATTTTTATGTATTTACACACTTAAAAATACGTATACAAAAAAGACCACAGTGGTTTAACAGAGGCATTTTTATCTTGGGGTAATCAAAAGTTGCCTAATTTGGTTTAAAACCCACTAGCTAGGAGATAATTCATGCCTGGTACTATAATCTTAATCAGTTCTTGATAGCTAGAGAGGTCACTGACCCTAGAGGGAAGCCTATTTCAATTTTCCTATTAACATTGTTTTTAATTGTGGTTTAAACATTAATTCTTATAACCACCCCAAAGAGCAATTCTCACCACTTATTAAAGTAGCCCTTTTTGAAACACATGGAATTATTACAGCAATCTACAACTGCTTAAAATGCAGAGCACCATTGCCTGTGGAAAACTCAACCCCAAAATAATACATCTGCAAAGCAATCCCTATAACTAAGACTTAGAGAAGATTACAGAAGAAGAGGTGAAAAACTTGTAAGAGCCTGCTGCTAGATGGTATCTAGGAAAAAGGACAGGAAGGCTGCACTGATGAAATCTCAATAATATGGTTGCCAAAACATGACCTACATAATGCCACCACCAGTTGACATGACTAGGAGAAATTCCAGAAGATCTCATCATTAGACAAAGAACTACAGGTGGGTTAATGACTGCTGAGAGGAGAATCAATTTTCTTCTGGGAAGAGCTTACACATTGGTTGTCCAATCATAAGTGGCCAGCTTCAGACACATGTTTAAATAACCAATCATAACTGTAATAAGTAGGTTGCACACACCCGTATACACACACATACATAGCAATACTACATATTGTTTCATAAAATGCATGTGTAACAATAATGAAGAGGAGATCATGAATTTGGGAGGGAATGAGGGCACAGGAGGAGTTAGTGGAAGGAGTGCTTGAAAGATATAGATGCAATGCTTGTATATAGAGTTTGCAGAAAAAGACTATGAGGACTATTGATAAAATATTTATACAGACAGGGGATTTTGTAGTAGTTTTTCTCTTGGCAAGATTCCCCTGCAATAGCATAGGAAGTAGAATATTTTTAAAGTATCATCTTCAGTACCATTATTGATAAATTATAAGTCCTAATATGGTAGAGAGATATAGACATTGACTGTTACTGTGCCCCAAGACTAGCCATCTCTTTTTATTTCTGCCACCTTTGGATACACCACTGAGTAGGTTGACCTCTGGGGGCTGAAGAGCTCTTTGTATTTCCTTCTGATATGTTGGAATGTGAAAGAACAGTGGGCCTTTGCTCTGCTGCATTCCATTGGGACCCTTCCAACTCCAGCTCATTAGAACACCCCCGAGTCTAAGTACTATGATGTCATATGTCAAAGCAATGAAATAATTATGGTAGGACAAGGCAAAGAACAATTTTATACTTTTCAGCTTTTGGAATTTTTTCCTCTCTTTTTTATTTTATTATTTGTCATTTGCTTCCCTCATTAACTTCTTTCTACATATCTATAAAAAGAGATTTTTTTCACCTTAGTAATTTTTGTCACAACCCAAATCTTCCAGTGCTGCTGGGATCATACATGATTATTCATGTCTGGAATTGCCTGCATGACTTTTCACTCATGGCCCATTCCTCATATTTTGGAAACTGATCACAGCTCAGGTCTTACCTTTCTTTTTATTTGCTCCCCACATTAGTGTCTTTCCTAGACTAGGCTCTCATGTTCATTGCTCTATTTTGTTTATACTATTCCTTGATGCTTGCTTGTTATATCCACGATGCAAACATCTATAGAGATCATGTTTCTAGGTTCTTATTCAAGGTTCAGAGAACTTTGGCTCTCTTTGAAGTCCAGATGCATTTAACAACTTAGGCACCAAATCTAAACAGGAAACAGACAAAACTAACAACAACTAATATATATATATATATATATATATATATATATATATGTAAATATATAATTTTTTTTTTTTTAGTTTACTCATTCGGGCCATAATCCATCACGGAGGCCAGCCAAGGCAAAACTCAAGGCTGGAACATAAAGCAAAAACCATGGAAATGCACAAAAACAGAGCAGTTGATGGAATACTTTGTATTTGTATTGGTCTAGCAGTGATAATGGGTACACAGGGAGACCAAAGAAAGAATGGGAGATAAACCTTCAAAGAGAACTTGGGATGGTATTCTTGTAGTATTGACTGATATATTCTGTTACCTCCTTCATGGAGGAAAATCACAAGTTTATGGTTAAGGTGATCAATGTATCTGTTGGGTTTTTATGGTTTAACAGAGTATACAAACAAATCAGTGGCTAATAGCAACTTACCATTTGTCTCCTAAATCTAAGGGCTAGTAATTTGGGATATGTGTGATTAGAGTGATTTCTGGTCTAATCAATTGTGATCAGTTGCTAGCTTGTCTGGGAAAGTGCATCATCATCTAGGAGAGGAAAGACTCAACAATCTCAACTCTGTTATCTACTCCATACAGTCAGTAATCTCTCATCTATTAGGGTAGTTGGGTTACTACCTAAGGCTCTGAGCCTTTTTAGATATAGTCTATGTGAGCAAGTCCCTTTGCTGTCTGGATGTAGAATTTTCATCGCACACTTTTGCAATTTTCCCCCTTTAGTCAGACAAGATTAAATAGTCAAATATAGCAAATATGCTTTATTAGATTAAAGGGTTGCAAATTCATTTTTAAAAAACAATGTGTAGATAGATTCAATGCAATCCCCATCAAAATTCTGAATCAACTCTTCATAGAGCTAAAAAGAGCAAGTTGCAAATTCATTTGGAATAACAAAAAACCCAGGGTAGTAAAAACTATTCTCCAAAACAAAGGATCTACTGGGGGAATCACCATCCCTGACCTCAAGCTCTACTTCGGAGCAATAGTGATAAAAAAAAAAAACTGTATGGTATTGGTACGGAGACAGGCAGGAAGATCAACGGCATAGAATTGAAGACCCAGATATGAACCCACACACCTACAGTTACTTGATATTTGACAAAGGAGCTAAAAGCATCCAGTGGAAAAAAGAAAGCATTTTTAGCAAATGGTGCTAGATAAACTGGAGGTCAGCATGCAGAAAAATGCAAATCAACCCATTCTTATCTCCTTGTACAAAGCTCAAGTCCAAGTAGATCAAAGATCTCCACATAAAACCAGATATACTGAAGCTTATAGAGGAGAAAGTGGGGAAGAACCTTGAACACATGGACACAGGGGAAAAATTCCTGAATAGAACACCAATGACTTATGCTTTAAAACAAGAATCGACAAATGAGACCTCATGAAACTTCAAAGATTCTGTAAGGCAAAGGACACTGTCAATAGGACAAAACAGCAACCAACAGATTGGGAAAAGATCTTTACCAGTCCTACATTGATAGAGGGCTAATATCCAATGTATACAAAGAACTCAAGAAGGGAGATTCCAGAGTGTCAAATAACCCTATTAAAAATGGGGTACAGAGCTAAACAGGAAATTTTCAAGTGAGGAAACTTGAATGGCTCTGAAGCACCTAAAGAAATGTTCAGCATACTTAGCTATCAGGGAAATGCAAATCAAAACAACCCTGAGATTCCACCTCACACCAGTCAGAATGACTAAGATCAAAAACTCAGGGGACAGCATATGCTGGAGAGGATGTGGGGAAAGAGGAACACTTCTCCATTGCTGGTGGAATTGCAAGCTAGTAAAACCGCTCTGGAAATCAGTATGGCGGTTCCTCAGAAAACTGGGCATAGTTCTACCTGAGGATCCAGCTATACCACTTCTGGGCATATACCTAGAAGATGCTCCAACATGCAAAAAGGTTGTATGCTCCACTGTGTTCATAGCAGCCTTATTTATAATAGCCAGAAGCTGGAAAGAACCCAGATGTCCTTCAACAGAGGAATGGATACAGAAATTGTGGTATATTACAAAACGGAGTAGTATTCAGCTATTAAAAACAATGAATTCATTGAATTCTTAGGCAAATGGATGGAACTAGAAAGTGTCATCCTGAGTGAAGTAACTCAGTCATAAAAGAACACACATGGTATGCACTCACTGATAAGTGGATATTAGCCCAAAAGCTCAAAATAAACGTGTTACAATTCACAGACCACAGGAAGCTCAAGAAGAAGGTAGACCAAAGTGGGGGTGATTTGGTTCCTCTGAGAAAGGGAACAAAATAATCACAGGAACAACTATGGAGACAAAGTGTGGAGCAGAGACTGAAGGAAAGGCCACCCAGAGACTGTCCTACCTGGAGATTCATCCAATAAACAGTCACCAAACCCCAAAACTACTATGGATCACAAGAATGGTTGTCTTTTGGATTGGCCCTGCCAGAGCCTTACAGAGTGGTTGTACCAGCCTGCAATTCCACCAGCAGTGGAGGAGTGTTCCTCTTTCTCCACATCCTTGCCAACAACTGCTGTCTCCTGTGTTTTTGATCTTAGCCATCCTGACTGGTGTGAGATGGAATCTCAGGGTTGTTATAATTTGCATTTCCCTAATGACTAAGGATGATGAACATCTCTTTAGGTGCTTCTCAGCCATTAGATATTCTTCAGGTGAGAACTCTTTGTTTAGCTCTGTACCCCATTTTTTAATAGGGTTACTTGCCTCTCTGGAGTTTAACTTCTTGAGTTCTTTGTATATCTTGGATATTAGCCCTCTGTCGGATGTAAGGTTGGTAAAGATCATTTCCCAGTTAGTTGGTTGCCGCTTTGTCTTTTTGACGGTGTCTTTTGCCTTGCAAAAACTTTGTAATTTAATGAGGTCCCATTTGTCTATTCTTGATCTTAGAGCATAAGCTATTGGAGTTCTGTTCAGGAAATTCTCCCCTGTGCCCATATGTTCAAGGTTCTTCCCTAGTTTCCCTTCTATTAGTTTCAGTGTGTCTGGTTTTATGTGGAGATCTTTGATCCACTTAGAATTGAGCTTAGTGCAAGGAGATAAGGATGGGTCAATTTGCATTCTTCTGCATGTTGACCTCCAGCTGAGCCAGCACCATTTGTTGAAAAGGCTATCTTTTTTCCACTGGATGGTTTTAGCTCCTTTGTCAAAGATCAAGTGACCATAGGAGTGTGGATTCATTTCTGGGTCTTCAATTCTGTTCCATTGATCTACATGTCTGTTACTGTACCAATACCATGCAGTTTTTTTTTTCCATTCGTAAAATGTTTATTCCACTTACATGAACTTTAATTCACTCATTCTTAACAATTATGCTTGGATTGTTTGTGAAAAATTCATAAGACATTAAAACATAGTGGGCCATCTTCTCAAACAACTGGAGCATTCTAACAAATGTGTTATCTCTCTAACATTCAGTCATGGAGAAGCTACAACAAGAAGAGGAATGCTGAACCACGTAGGCCAATGTATGACGACCTTACTCTATGGCCATTTAGAAGTTGGAGCAGGAACTACTGTGCTAATACAACTAACTCTTGTTTTTTAAAGCCTGATTTGGAAGCTTCAACTTAGAGACTAGGAGCTTAGGTGCCACTGCAAATGACCACAGTGAGGATGACATCATTCATGTATCACACATTAAGCTAAAGTCAGTTTTACAGCTGACATTCGGAAGTCAGCCGCAACAGTCATCAGATACCAGGCTGTAGAGCCCTGCTAATATAATATGCACAAGCCACAGTGATCTTGTCCCATCGTGACACTGAGTAGCATTAAATGTTAAGTTGTGTGGTTCCAAATCCCCATTGGCTTGGAGAATTTCTTGATGCTCTTACAGCTTGCCTTTGGTTTCAGTCCTTTCTTTCTACTTGTCTGGGACACAGGATCATCTTCCTTCCTACTGTCTTGTCACTAACCATTTCAACTTGTTGGTTGTGCGTTTGGGAGAAGGCTGCATGGACTTTCTGGCTCCACTCAGTGTCTAAGACATCCTGTTTCCTCTGCCTACCTCCCACAGCCTCCGCTCATCCTCTTTTCTGCAACGCAGCCCTCCCCAGGGACACAGCAAGGGCTGTCACACATGTTGTGTGTCCTGCATGTTGGAGGGTTTTCTGAAGATACACCTACTCATGTAAGGAACTTGTCACTCGTGCTGGTAAGGAAGTCTAATACCAAGATAAATTTGGGTGTTGTTTCTTTGGTCTACTTTTTTTTTAAACTTGGCTATTCATTTTCCCCCTTTAAGAAAATAGATTGTTTTATCAAACAGTATATCATGATTACAGTTTTCCTTCCTTCTACCCATCCTGGTTTCTCCCTACCTCCTCTTTTGCTCTATTTTCAGTGCCCTATTTGAGTCAAATAAAAATTTGTTCCTATCTTCCCGGAAAAGACACACAACAAACAAAATAAATGGATGTGTATTTTGAGGTTCTTTGATTCTAAGTGCATGTTTCTAAGGAGTAGATGGGAGCTGTTATGTGGACATTAAATGGAACTGTCTTGTTGAGGAGACACTCACAGGAATGTAGGAATATCTGTCACTGACAGGACACTTGAGAGAGTTTAAATAGGGGAAGTATTTGTTTTGCTCATGATTTCAGCAGAGTTCAAGAATTTTTAACCCCAGACGCTTAGGCAGAACATCATGGCAGTAGACACATGTGTGTGAGGAGGCTTCTTTTATTTTTCTTTTTTTTTTATTTTATTTTATTTTATTTTATTTTATTTTTTTAATTTACATTCCAAATCACTTCCCCTTTCCCGTTTCCTCCCCCCCCGAAAGTCCCATAAGCCCCCTTCCCTCCCTCTTTTCTCTGTTCAACCCCCTCTCATTACTCTGTCCTGGCGTTCCCCTACATCCAGTCTTTCCAGGACCAGGGGTCTCTCCTTCCATCTTTTTAGAAATCTATTGATATGCTGATTGTGTCTAGGGTATTCCGAGATTCTGGGTCAATATCCCCTTATCAGTGACTGCATACCATGTGTGATCTTTTGTGATTGGGTTACCTCACTAAGGATGATATTTTCAAGTTCTGACCATTTGCCTAGGAATTTCGTGAATTCATTGTTTTTAATTGCAGAGTAGTATTCCATTGTGTAAATATACCACATCTTCTGAATCCATTCCTCCGTTGAGGGACATCTGGGTTCTTTCCAGCTTCTGGCTATTATACATAAGGCTGCTATGAATATAGTGGAGCATGTGTCCTTATTGCATGCAGGTAAAGTCTCTGGGTATATGCCCAGGAGTGGTATAGCCGGATCCTCCGGAAGTGTCATGCCCAGTTTTCTGAGGAACCGCCAGACTGCTTTCCAGAGTGGTTGTACCAGCCTGCAATTCCACCAGCAGTGGAGGAGTGTTCCTCTTTCTCCACATCCTCGCCAACAACTGCTGTCTCCTGTGTTTTTGATCTTAGCCATCCTGACTGGTGTGAGATGGAATCTCAGGGTTGTTTTGATTTGCATTTCCCTAATGACTAAGGATGATGAACATCTCTTTAGGTGCTTCTCAGCCATTAGATATTCTTCAGGTGAGAACTCTTTGTGTAGCTCTGTACCCCATTTTTTAATAGGGTTACTTGCCTCTCTGGAGTTTAACTTCTTGAGTTCTTTGTATATCTTGGATATTAGCCCTCTGTCGGATGTAAGGTTGGTAAAGATCATTTCCCAGTTAGTTGGTTGCCGCTTTGTCTTTTTGACGGTGTCTTTTGCCTTGCAAAAACTTTGTAATTTAATGAGGTCCCATTTGTCTATTCTTGATCTTAGAGTATAAGCTATTGGAGTTCTGTTCAGGAAATTCTCCCCTGTGCCCATATGTTCAAGGTTCTTCCCTAGTTTCCCTTCTATTAGTTTCAGTGTGTCTGGTTTTATGTGGAGATCTTTGATCCACTTAGAATTGAGCTTAGTGCAAGGAGATAAGGATGGGTCAATTTGCATTCTTCTGCATGTTGACCTCCAGCTGAGCCAGCACCATTTGTTGAAAAGGCTATCTTTTTTCCACTGGATGGTTTTAGCTCCTTTGTCAAAGATTAAGTGACCATAGGAGTGTGGATTCATTTCTGGGTCTTCAATTCTGTTCCATTGATCTACATGTCTGTTACTGTACCAATACCATGCAGTTTTTAACACTATTGCTCTGTAGTACAGCTTGAGGTCCGGGATACTGATTCCCCCAGAGGTTCTTTTACTCTTGAGAATAGTTTTAGCTATTCTGGGTTTTCTGTTATTCCAGATGAATTTTTGAATTGCTCTTTCTAACTCTATGAAGAATTGAGTTGGGATTTTGATGGGGATTGCATTGAATCTGTGTATTACTTTTGGTAAGATGCTCATTTTTACTATATTAATCCTGCCAATCCATGAGCATGGCAGATTTTTCCATCTTCTGAGGTCTTCTTCAATTTCTTTCTTCAGAGACTTGAAGTTCTTGTCATACAGATCTTTCACTTGTTTGGTTAGAGTCACGCCAAGATACTTAATATGGTTTGTGGCTATCGTAAAGGGTATTATTTCTCTTACTTCTTTCTCAGCCTGCTTATCCTTTGAGTATAGGAAGGCTTCTGACTTGCTTGAGTTGATTTTATATCCGGCCACTTTGCTGAAGTCGTTTATCAGCTGTAGGAGTTCTCTGGTGGAGTTCTTTGGGTCGCTTATGTATACTATCATATCGTCTGCAAATAGTGATAGTTTGACTTCTTCCTTTCCAATATGTATCCCTTTGACCTCTTTTTGTTGTCTAATTGCTCTAGCTAGAACTTCAAGTACTATATTGAAAAGATATGGAGAGAGAGGGCAGCCTTGTCTAGTCCCTGATTTTAGTGGGATTGCTTCAAGTTTCTCTCCATTTAGATTGATGCTGGCTACTGGTTTGCTGTAAATTGCTTTTACTATGTTTAGATATGGGCCTTGAATTCCTGATCTTTCCAAGACCTTTAGCATGAAAGGATGCTGAATTTTGTCAAATGCTTTCTCAGCATCTAATGAGATGACCATGTGGTTTTTTTCTTTGAGATTGTTTATGTAGTGGATTACATTGATGGATTTCCTTATATTGAACCATCCCTGCATCCCTGGGATGAAGCCTACTTGATCGTGGTGAATGATCGTTTTGATGTGTTCTTGGATTCGGTTGGCAAGAATTTTATTGAGTATTTTTGCATCGATATTCATAAGAGAGATTGGCCTGAGATTCTCTTTCTTTGTCGGATCTTTGTGTGCTTTTGGTATTAGTGTAATTGTGGCTTCATAGAACGAGTTGGGTAGTGTTCCTTCTGTTTCTATTTTGTGGAACAGTTTGAAGAGTATTGGTGTTAGGTCTTCTTTGAAGGTCTGATAGAATTCTGCACTAAAACCATCTGGACCTGTGCTTTTTTTGGTTGGAAGACTTCCAATGACAACTTCTATTTCTTCAGGGGTTATAGGACGGTTTAGATGGTCTATTTGATCCTGATTTAATTTTGGTACTTGGTATCTGTCAAGGAAATTGTCCATTTCCTCAAGATTTTCTAGTTGTGTTGAATACAGGTTTTTGTAGTAGGATCTGATGATTTTTTGAATTTCCTCAGTTTCTGTTGTTATCTCTCCCTTTTCGTTTCTGATTTTATTAATTTGGATACTATCTCTGTGCCCTCTGGTTAGTCTGGCTAAGGGCTTATCTATCTTGTTGATTTTCTCAAAGAACCAACTCCTCGTTTTGTTGATTCTTTGTATGGTTTTATTTGTTTCTACTTGATTGATTTCAGCCCTGAGTTTGATGATTTCCTGCCTTCTACTCCTCTTTGGTGTATTTGCTTCTTTATGTTCCAGGGCTTTCAGGTGTGCCATTAAGCTGCTAGTGTATGCTGTCTCCCGTTTCTTTTTGGCGGCACTCAGGGCTATGAATTTTCCTCTTAGCACTGCTTTCATTGTGTCCCATAAGTTAGGGTATGTTGTGCCTTCCTTTTCATTAACTTTCAAAAAGTCTTTGATTTCTTTCTTTATTTCCACCTTGACCAAGTTATCATTGAGTAGAGCATTGTTCAGCCTCCATGTGTACGTGGGTTTTCTTTTGTTTTTGTTGCCATTGAAGACCACCCTTATTCCATAGTGATCTGATAGGAGGCATGGGATTATTTCTATCTTCTTGTATCTGTTGAGGTCTGATTTGTGACCAATTATATGGTCAATTTTGGAAAAGGTACCATGAGGAGCTGAGAAGAAGGTGTATTCTTTAGCTCTAGGATGAAATGTTCTATATATATCAGTTAGTTCCATTTGGTCCAAGGCTTCAATTAGATTCACTGTGTCCCTGTTTAGTTTCTGCTTTCCTGAACGATCCATTTCAGAGAGCGGGGTGTTGAAGTCACCCACTATTATTGTGTGCGGTGCGATGTGTGCTTTGAGTTTTAGTAAAGTTTCTTTTACGAATGAGGGTGCCCTTGCATTTGGAGCATAGATATTCAGGATTGAGAGTTCTTGATGGTGGATTTTTCCCTTGATCAGTATGTAGTGTCCTTCTGTGTCTTTTTTGATGACTTTAGGTTGAAAATCAATTTTATCCGATATTAGGATGGCTACTCCACCTCGTTTCTTGGGGCCATTTGCTTGTAAAATTGTTTTCCAGCCTTTTACTCTGAGGTAGTGTTTGTCTTTGACACTGAGGTGCGTTTCCTGCATGCAGCAAAATGCTGGGTCCTGTTTACGTATCCAGTCTGCTAGTCTATGTCTTTTAATTGGGGAATTGAGACCATTGATATTAAGAGAGATTAAGGCATAGTGATTATTGCCATCTGCCATTCTTGACGCTATCTTTATGTTTGAGTGGTTATCTACTTTTGGGTTTGATTCAAGAAGGTTATTATCTCATTTTTTCCAGGGTGTTGTTTCTCTCCCTGTATTGGAGGTTTCCACCTATTATCCGTTGCAGGGCTGGATTTGTGGAAAGATATTGTGAAAATTTGGTTTTATCATGGAATATCTTGGTCTCTCCATCTATGGTGATTGAGAGTTTTGCTGGGTATAGTAGTCTAGGCTGGCATTTGTGCTGTCTTAGTGTCTGCATGAGATCTGCCCAGGATCTTCTGGCTTTCATAGTCTCTGGTGAGAAGTCTGATGTGATTCGGATAGGTCTTCCTTTGTATGTTACTTGGCCCTTTTCTCTTACTGCATTTAGTATTCTTTCTTTGTTTAGAACATTCGGTGTTTTGATTATTATGTGACGGGAGGTATTTCTGTTCTGGTCCAGTCTGTTTGGAGTTCTGTAGGCTTCTTGTACGTTCATCGGCATCTCTCTCTTTAAGTTAGGGAAGTTTTCCTCCATAATTTTGTTGAAGATGTTTACTGGCCCTTTAAGTTGCAAATCTTCACTCTCATCTATACCTATAATCCTTAGGTTTGGTCTTCTCCTTGTGTCCTGGATTTCCTGGATGTTTTGGGTTGCGCGTTTTTTGCATTTTGCATTTTCTTTGACTGTTGAGTCGATGCTTTCTATGGAATCTTCAGCACCTGAGATTCTTTCTTCCATCTCTTGTATTTTATTGTTGATGTTTGCATCTATGACTCCTGATTTCTTCCCAAGGTTTTCTATCTCCAAAGTTGTCTCCCTTTGTGATTTCTTAGTTGTTTCTACTTCCTTTTTTAGTTCCTGGATGGATTTGCTGAGATCCTTCACTTGTTTGTTTGTATTTTCCTGTATTTCTTTAAGGTATTTTTGCATTACCTCTTTCAGGATTTCTTCCTGATGACCCACATTCTCCTGCATTTCTCTGAGCGATTTTTGTGTTTCCTCCTCATGGGATTCCATCTGTTGATCCATCGTCTCCTGCATTTCTTTAAGCAGTTCTCATGTTTCCTTTGTAAGGGCATCTAACCGTTGATTCATTTCTTTAAGCAATTTTTGTGTTGCCTCCTTATGGGCATCCGTCTGTTGACCCATATTCTTCTGCATTTCTTTATGCAAATTTCGTGATTCCTTTGTGAGTGCATCTACCCGTTAATTCATCTCGTTAAGCGATTTTTGTGTTGTCTCCTTGTGCGCCTCCATCTTTTGATCCATGTTCTCCCGCATTTCTCTAAGCGATTTTTGTGTTTCCTTTGTAAGGGCTTCTAACTGTTGATTCATGGTCTCCTGTAACTCTTTATGAGATTTATTTGTGTCCTTCTTGTGATTCTCTAATAGCATCATGAGAAGTGATTTTAAATCCAGATCTTGTCTTTCGGGTGTGGTGGGGTATCCAGGACTTGCTGCTGTTGGAGAGTTGGGTTCGGATGGTCCCACATTACTTTGATTTCTGTTAGTAACATTCCTACGTTTGCCTTTTGCCATCTGGATACCTCTGGTGTTAGTTGGTCCTGCTGCCACTGGCTGTTGGTTGGACCTCCTGTGAGCCTTCAAAGCTATTTCTGCCCCCCCTGGATTACCAGGATTCCCCTGGCACCGATTTCTGGGGCCTGCCTGCTCCTGAGTGACTTTGGAGCCCTAATGTGCTTTGCCCCAAGTGATCTTATATTGGGGAGGCCTTGCACATCTAAAGGCTCAGCCTAGTGGATTCCTGGAGCAGAGGTCGCCAAAGGGAGGCTGGCAGGCTCCTGCCCTGTGCAGGGGTGTGTGATCTCTCCTGGGGGGGGAGGGGGCGTCCCTCTGCCAGGCAGAAGTCCCACAGCAGGTCTGGCGCGCTGGTCACTGCAGATCAGCCCAGCACCTGGGAGCAGGTTACACACAAGCTGCCTGAACCCGAAGCGATATTATGCCTGTCTGTCTCTGAGCCTGGCGGTCCCAACTACCTGGTCACTGGAGCAAAGATGGCGGAGGGCACTCTCCGTGGCGCCGCTCACCCTGTGGTCACGATGGCCTGCCGATCTGGCACCCAGACGACCACAGCGCCAACCCGCCCTCGGGCACAGACGGAAGCCCCAACAGGCCGTGTCCCAAGTGATGTTATATTGGGGGGAGAGCCTGGGTACCGGTCTCTCCAGCGCAGTCCGTGGGAACAGAGGTCGCGGAAGGAAAGCTGGCAGGCTCCCTCCCAGCGCAGGGTCCCTCCACCAGGCAGAAGGTCCCACCGCAGAGCTGGCGGGCTGGTTACTGCAGATCAGCCCAGCACCTGGGAGCAGGTTACACACAAGCTGCCTGAAACCGAAGCGATATTATGCCTGTCTGTCTCTGAGCCTGGCGGTCCCAACTACCTGGTCACTGGAGCAAAGATGGCGGAGGGCCTACCATGCAGTTTTTAACACTATTGCTCTGTAGTACAGTTGAGGTCCGGGATACTGATTCCCCCAGAGGTTCTTTTACTCTTGAGAATAGTTTTAGCTATTCTGGGTTTTCTGTTATTCCAGATGAGTTTTTGAATTGCTCTTTCTAACTCTATGAAGAATTGAGTTGGGATTTTGATGGGGATTGCATTGAATCTGTGTATTACTTTTGGTAAGATGCTCATTTTTACTATATTAATCCTGCCAATCCATGAGCATGGCAGATTTTTCCATCTTCTGAGGTCTTCTTCAATTTCTTTCTTCAGAGACTTGAAGTTCTTGTCATACAGATCTTTCACTTGTTTGGTTAGAGTCACGCCAAGATACTTAATATGGTTTGTGGCTTTCGTGAAGGGTATTATTTCTCTTACTTCTTTCTCAGCCTGCTTATCCTTTGAGTATAGGAAGGCTTCTGACTTGCTTGAGTTGATTTTATATCCGGCCACTTTGCTGAAGTCGTTTATCAGCTGTAGGAGTTCTCTGGTGGAGTTCTTTGGGTCGCTTATGTATACTATCATATCGTCTGCAAATAGTGATAGTTTGACTTCTTCCTTTCCAATTTGTATCCCTTTGACCTCTTTTTGTTGTCTAATTGCTCTAGCTAGAACTTCAAGTACTATATTGAAAAGATATGGAGAGAGAGGGCAGCCTTGTCTAGTCCCTGATTTTAGTGGGATTGCTTCAAGTTTCTCTCCATTTAGATTGATGCTGGCTACCGGTTTGCTGTAAATTGCTTTTACTATGTTTAGATATGGGCCTTGAATTCCTGATCTTTCCAAGACCTTTAGCATGAAAGGATGCTGAATTTTGTCAAATGCTTTCTCAGCATCTAATGAGATGACCGTGTGGTTTTTTTCTTTGAGATTGTTTATGTAGTGGATTACATTGATGGATTTCCTTATATTGAACCATCCCTGCATCCCTGGGATGAAGCCTACTTGATCGTGGTGAATGATCGTTTTGATGTGTTCTTGGATTCAGTTGGCAAGAATTTTATTGAGTATTTTTGCATCGATATTCATAAGAGAGAATGGCCTGAGATTCTCTTTCTTTGTCGGATCTTTGTGTGCTTTTGGTATTAGTGTAATTGTGGCTTCATAGAACGAGTTGGGTAGTGTTCCTTCTGTTTCTATTTTGTGGAACAGTTTGAAGAGTATTGGTGTTAGGTCTTCTTTGAAGGTCTGATAGAATTCTGCACTAAAACCATCTGGACCTGTGCTTTTTTTGGTTGGAAGACTTCCAATGACAACTTCTATTTCTTCAGGGGTTATAGGACGGTTTAGATGGTCTATTTGATCCTGATTTAATTTTGGTACTTGGTATCTGTCAAGGAAATTGTCCATTTCCTCAAGATTTTCTAGTTGTGTTGAATACAGGTTTTTGTAGTAGGATCTGATGATTTTTTGAATTTCCTCAGTTTCTGTTGTTATCTCTCCCTTTTCGTTTCTGATTTTATTAATTTGGATACTATCTCTGTGCCCTCTGGTTAGTCTGGCTAAGGGCTTATCTATCTTGTTGATTTTCTCAAAGAACCAACTCCTCGTTTTGTTGATTCTTTGTATGGTTTTATTTGTTTCTACTTGATTGATTTCAGCCCTGAGTTTGATGATTTCCTGCCTTCTACTCCTCTTTGGTGTATTTGCTTCTTTTTGTTCCAGGGCTTTCAGGTGTGCCATTAAGCTGTTAGTGTATGCTGTCTCCCGTTTCTTTTTGGCGGCACTCAGGGCTATGAATTTTCCTCTTAGCACTGCTTTCATTGTGTCCCATAAATTAGGGTATGTTGTGCCTTCATTTTCATTAACTTTCAAAAAGTCTTTGATTTCTTTCTTTATTTCCACCTTGACCAAGTTATCATTGAGTAGAGCATTGTTCAGTCTCCATGTGTAGGTGGGTTTTCTTTTGTTTTTGTTGCCATTGAAGACCACCCTTATTCCATAGTGATCTGATAGGAGGCATGGGATTATTTCTATCTTCTTGTATCTGTTGAGGTCTGATTTGTGACCAATTATATGGTCAATTTTGGAGAAGGTACCATGAGGAGCTAAGAAGAAGGTGTATTCTTTAGCTCTAGGATGAAATGTTCTATATATATCAGTTAGTTCCATTTGGTCCAAGGCTTCAATTAGATTCACTGTGTCCCTGTTTAGTTTCTGCTTTCCTGAACGATCCATTTCAGAGAGCGGGGTGTTGAAGTCACCCACTATTATTGTGTGCTGTGCGATGTGTGCTTTGAGTTTTAGTAAAGTTTCTTTTACAAATGAGGGTGCCCTTGCATTTGGAGCATAGATATTCAGAATTGAGAGTTCTTGATGGTGGTTTTTTCCCTTGATCAGTATGTAGTGTCCTTCTGTGTCTTTTTTGATGACTTTAGGTTGAAAATCAATTTTATCCGATATTAGGATGGCTACTCCACCTCGTTTCTTGGGGCCATTTGCTTGTAAAATTGTTTTCCAGCCTTTTACTCTGAGGTAGTGTTTGTCTTTGACACTGAGGTGCGTTTCCTGCATGCAGCAAAATGCTGGGTCCTGTTTACGTATCCAGTCTGCTAGTCTATGTCTTTTAATTGGGGAATTGAGACCATTGATATTAAGAGAGATTAAGGCATAGTGATTATTGCCATCTGCCATTCTTGACGCTATCTTTATGTTTGAGTGGTTATCTACTTTTGGGTTTGATTCAAGAAGGTTATTATCTCATTTTTTCCAGGGTGTTGTTTCTCTCCCTGTATTGGAGGTTTCCACCTATTATCCGTTGCAGGGCTGGATTTGTGGAAAGATATTGTGAAAATTTGGTTTTATCATGGAATATCTTGGTCTCTCCATCTATGGTGATTGAGAGTTTTGCTGGGTATAGTAGTCTAGGCTGGCATTTGTGCTGTCTTAGTGTCTGCATGAGATCTGCCCAGGATCTTCTGGCTTTCATAGTCTCTGGTGAGAAGTCTGATGTGATTCGGATAGGTCTTCCTTTGTATGTTACTTGGCCCTTTTCTCTTACTGCTTTTAGTATTCTTTCTTTGTTTAGAACATTCGGTGTTTTGATTATTATGTGACGGGAGGTATTTCTGTTCTGGTCCAGTCTGTTTGGAGTTCTGTAGGCTTCTTGTACGTTCATCGGCATCTCTCTCTTTAAGTTAGGGAAGTTTTCCTCCATAATTTTGTTGAAGATGTTTACTGGCCCTTTAAGTTGCAAATCTTCACTCTCATCTATACCTATAATCCTTAGGTTTGGTCTTCTCCTTGTGTCCTGGATTTCCTGGATGTTTTGGGTTACACGTTTTTTGCATTTTGCATTTTCTTTGACTGTTGAGTCGATGCTTTCTATGGAGTCTTCAGCACCTGAGATTCTTTCTTCCATCTCTTGTATTCTATTGTTTATGTTTGCATCTATGACTCCTGATTTCTTCCCAAGTTTTTCTATCTCCAAAGTTGTCTCCCTTTATGATTTCTTAGTTGTTTCTACTTCCTTTCTTAGTTCCTGGATGGATTTGCTGAGATCCTTCACTTGTTTGTTTTTATTTTCCTGTATTTCTTTAAGATATTTTTGCATTACCTCTTTCAGGATTTCTTCCTGATGACCCACGTTCTCCTGCATTTCTCTGAGCGATTTTTGTGTTTCCTCCTCATGGGATTCCATCTGTTGATCCATCGTCTCCTGCATTTCTTTAAGCAGTTCTCATGTTTCCTTTGTAAGGGCATCTAACCGTTGATTCATTTCTTTAAGCAATTTTTGTGTTGCCTCCTTATGGGCATCCATCTGTTGACCCATATTCTTCTGCATTTCTTTATGCAAATTTTGTGATTCCTTTGTGAGTGCATCTACCCGTTGATTCATCTCGTTAAGCGATTTTTGTGTTGTCTCCTTGTGCGCCTCCATCTTTTGATCCATGTTCTCCCGCATTTCTCTAAGCGATTTTTGTGTTTCCTTTGTAAGGGCTTCTAACTGTTGATTCATGGTCTCCTGTAACTCTTTATGAGATTTATTTGTGTCCTTCTTGTGATCCTCTAATAGGATCATGAGAAGTGATTTTAAATCCAGGTCTTGTCTTTCGGGTGTGGTGGGGTATCCAGGACTTGCTGCTGTTGGAGAGTTGGGTTCGGATGGTCCCACATTACTTTGATTTCTGTTAGTAACATTCCTACATTTGCCTTTTGCCATCTGGATACCTCTGGTGTTAGTTGGTCCTGCTGCCACTGGCTGTTGGTTGGACCTCCTGTGAGCCTGCAAAGCTATTTCTGCCCCCCCTGGATTACCAGGATTCCCCTGGCACCGATTTCTGGGGCCTGCCTGCTCCTGAGTGACTTTGGAGCCCTAATGTGCCTTGCCCCAAGTGATCTTATATTGGGGAGGCCTTGCACATCTAAAGGCTCAGCCTAGTGGATTCCTGGAACAGAGGTCGCCAAAGGGAGGCTGGTAGGCTCCTGCCCTGTGCAGGGGTGTGTGATCTCTCCTAGGGGGGGAGGGGGCATCCCTCTGCCAGGCAGATGTCCCACAGCAGAGCTGGCGCGCTGGTTACTGCAGATCAGCCCAGCACTTGGGAGCCGCATACACACAAGCCGCCCGAGACCCAAGCGATATTATGCCTGTCTGTCTCAGAACCTGGCTGTCCCAACCTCCCAGTCACTGGAGCAAAGATGGTGGAGGGCACTCTCCGTGGAGCTGCTCACCCTGTAGACGCGATGGCCCGCCGATCTGGCACCCAGACGACCACAGCGCTGACCCGTTCTCGGGCACAGATGGAAGCCCCAACAGGCCGTGTCCCAAGTGATGTTTTATTGGGGATAGGGAGCTTGGGGTACCTGTCTCTTCAGCGCAGTCTGCTGGAACAGAGGTCGCGGAAGGAAAGCTGGTAGGCTCCCGCCCAGTGCGGGGTCCCTCTGCCAGGCAGAAGTCCCACAGCAGAGCTGGCGCGCTGGTCACTGCAGATCAGCCCCGCACCTGGGAGCTGCACACACACAAGCCGCCCAAGACCCAAGCGACATTATGCCTGTCTGTCTCAGAACCTGGCTGTCCCAACTTCCCAGTCACTGGAGCAAAGATGGCGGAGGGCACTCTCCGTGGAGCCGCTCACCCTGTAGACGCGATGGCCCGCCAATCTGGCACCCACACAACCACAGTGCTGACCCGTTCTCGGGCACAGACGGAATCCCCAACAGGCCGTGTCCCAAGTGATGTTATATTGGGGATAGGGAGCTTGGGGTACCTGTCTCTTCAGCGCAGTCTGCGGGAACAGAGGTCCGGAAGCTGGTTTTATCTTAGAGGCTACTACTGTCCGGAAGCCATGGTTTCCAGGGTCTGGTAATCCCTCCTTAGCCAGCTGTATCAGTGTTTAAGAATACCTGTGACACACTCAGCTCCAGCTTATTGGTCTGGAAAGTGTGGGTTAACTAAACTCCCCAGAAGCAATAATGATCAAGCCGGGCTAAAATTTCAGTTTGTGATTCAGATTCTTTCTTCTGTTTCAAATGCTAGCTCTGCCTAAGTTAGAGTGTGGAGTTAATCACTTGACTTGTTTCCTGATCTTATAAACTAAGAATAATGATGTATTTCGCTTTTTCAGTTTTCAGGCTGATCCAATATTTTAAGACAAATACTAATGGAGATTTTTTTTAATGTACAGAACTCATTACTGAGTTCCAGCTACAAATTTCCAATTTCCTTGTAAATACAGGTGCATAAGCGATCATTAGTATATACTCTTCATGATATGAGTTCATGAGGATATTAGACTACAACATATTAAGTGAATGATCTACTGATTTTTATTCTTTATTATATAGACTCACATATATTTAAATATCATAGTTATTTAAATGTCTTTTTTTGGGGGGGGTAAAAGTCCTCTAACTCAGAAAGGCAGAGAAAGCACCCAGCTTACCTTCCTCCTCAGCCAACATCCTTGAAGGAATCCCCTCTCAGAAGCCATCTCTGAAAACCCTTTCTCAAACTGAGTATTGTTTTCTTCTCCATCCTGTTCATCTTTCTATCCATCCATCCTCTTGACTTCCTCTAACTCTCTGGTTTTTTTTCCTTAACAATCCTATGTTCACTTCCTGTCAACCATTTGCTTGCTCTACCTCTTGACTTATGGCTGGCTTTATTTAATTTTGTTTACAGTATTCAAGCAGAAATCTCTTGAATTAAAGTTGTGTGGTAAGGCTGTGCCATACCGCAACGACAAACAGGTTTTCCCAGCAAATAACACAATCTCAAGATTCACAGTATGATCAAATATCCTATAACAAAGGACAAAAAAGATAAAGTCTGTGATGGAGAGAAGTGACTCCAGTGTTAACAGGAGTCAATGTGTGGCCAGGGTAAGTGGTAATCTGTAAAGCTGCATAGCAAGGAGAAAAGATGACAGGGATAAGGGATTGAGTAAGTGGGTAGGGAGAGGGGATAGTAGGGGCGAAAGGCCTCGGTTTAGAGTCTGTAATTCACACATGATCAGAAAAGGAGAGACAAAAAGAAGCTGTTTGGGGAGGGGTCTTAGAGAGAACAGCTAAAGGCATCAGTTTATTCCAGACAAGATGAAACTCTTGTTAGTGTTTCATAAAGGTGTTTTTGAGAGAGTGATTCACTTTTTCACCTTTCCTGAGAACAGGGATTATATGAGATATGGAAATACCAAGGAATGTTAAGACCTTTGAGGAAGGTTATTTTTGGGGGGGGGGCGGGGGGATCTGGGAGGTGAATTCATGGCCCTTATCTGATTAGAGGGAAGTGGGAACTACTATGTGAGGATAATCTCTTGGAGGAGAAGGTCAGAGACTGTGCCATTTTGTTGATAATGTAACTTTTTTTTTTTTTGGTTTTTCGAGACAGGGTTTCTCTGTGTAGCCCTGACTGTCCTGGAACTCACTTTGTAGACCAGGCTGGTCTCGAACTCGGAAATCCTCCTGCCTCTGTCTCCCAAGTGCGCCACCACCACCTGGCATTTTGTTGATAATGAAGAATGCATTGATATACACTAAGAAGGTGTCTACAAAGGCCAGGAGGTACCTGATGCATTTGACAGTGAGCATATGGGTAAAGTCAAGTTTCCAGACAGTTCCTAGTCCCTTGACCTAATGAGTAGGAAAGGGAGTGCAAGAGTAATTGAAGTTGGGTTTAGATATTTGACAGATTTTGCAAGAGGCAGTGATGATTTTTTTAGAAAGGTAAATGATGATTATTTTAAGAAAGCCCACCTCAGGGGTGGACTGTAGATAAGCCTTAACATCAAACGATCAAGTTACCTACTTGGGACTATTACTCCAATTTACAAAGCCAACATTTAAGGCAGAAAATGCCTAATACAATTGACCAGAAAACATGAAGTTCTATCCTTCTTAGGGCTGGCTGGTTTCATATGCTTTTAGATCCCATCTTTCTCATTTCTTGTTCAGTCCCTATATAAGGCAGCCATTGGTCCCTAACACGAGTCTCACCTCAAACCCATTGAAAGCCCTTTCATAAATGTCTACAGGTCCTCTTCCATGCTACCAGCATTATACCTTCTGGACCTAACCTCCTGCCGAGAGAGAGAGAGAGAGAGAGCGAGAGAGAGAGAGAGAGAGAGAGAGAGAGAGAGAGTTTACCACTTTCCACCAAAGAATTGAAACCTGCTTATGCATAGCTGTGGCTAAATTTATTACAAACAACAACAAATGAAACTTCAGGTCACCTTTCTCTTCTTATAGTCTATCCCATCTCCTAACATACAAATGTCTTCAAACACTGACTCCTTTATGAGTTCTTACCCTTCGGGTAGCTACAATAGATCCAGCTGTGCCCACCCCTCAATATCACAAACTTCCTTCATGGGCCAATCCCAGGCTACTCCCCATCTAACTTTTTCATTAAAAACCCTAGAACTACTACCTCACCCCTCACATTTGCCATGAGGGCACAGTACCTCAAGCACCTTCACCTGGTACACTGATGGTAGTTCATTCTTACACAAAAGGGCCTGTGAAATAGGTTATGTCACTGCTTTGGACACCAATGTGGTTGAGGCACAGGACCTCCTGATGCAGACCACAAATCAACTGCTGAACTTATAGCTTTTACCAATACCTTTCAACTGCAGAGGGACAATCCTTCAATCTTTACATAGACTCCAAGTATGCCCTTCATGTCCTCTGTCATATGGCAATCTGGGGGGAGTGTATACTACTAACAACAAAGGGAGGATCAATAACCAACTCAGACCAAATCATGGCCATGCTATTATCTCTCATCTCACAGCCATAAGAAGTATCAACTGCTGATCCCACCAAACTGACAATTACATCATCTCTAAGGAAAATAAGCTAGCCATCAAAGCAGCTCAGTACTTGGAGAACTGAGTAAAGCCTCAGTACTTGGCGGCCTGAGTCAGTATCATTCATTACAGAACAACCTCTCCTTACAATCTTTTAAAACTATGAAATATGCTTTCCACTGAAAAATGGTCTCTAGATTTTTCTTTATTCTTTTCTTTTTTTGATATTCTGAAACAAGTTTTCTCTTTGGAGCAGTGGCTGTCTTGGATCTTGCTATGTAGACCAGGTTGGGCTGAACCTCAGGGATCTGCCTGACTCTGTGTCCTAAGTGCTGCAATTAAAGGTGTGTACCATCATGGCTTGCTTTTTAATTGTCATGAACACATTTTGGTTCAAAGCAATGTGACTTACATTAACTACTAACAATCCATAGTTTTTTGACAACTCCAAATCCTTATTTAATCAGTTTCTTTTATCTTCAGAGACAAATTTTATTAATATATATTAGATGCATTAGTCTCTTCTGGACCCAGCAAAGAGACAGCCATACATATTCTCTTATGCTATTATAAATGCAAAGGTTTACCTGACTTATAGATATAATCATGTAGTAAAAGTGGCAATATTGTCATAGAGATTTTGGTGGTAAAGGTTGTAAGAAGGTATGGTTGAGGTTACACAGGAAATGCAGGCGGTTTTGATAGTGATGGGGCAGCAGAGTTAGTAGTAGTAATGATGATGAATTAGGTGGCTTAATGATGGAGCTGGTGGTAGAAGTCAAGATGTGTAGGATGTGGTGGAGGTGACAGAGGATTCATTGGTATTAGTAGTAGAACTGAAATATTGCTGAAGTTGCTTGAGTCTATGATGCAGAGATTGGTGGTCACAGAGATGAAGACAGATGTGATGGAAATAGTGAAGTTGGTTTGGGAAGATGGTAGTGATGACAAGGCTGAAGGAATTAGAGATAGTTGTACTGAGTTGTGCTGATGGAGATGGAGAGACCCTGGTGACAGTGGTGATGGTGACTGTGCAAGAGTGGAGGTGGTGATGACAGTCACAGGGGCCGCAATAGAGATGGGAAGTGAGGTGTTTGAGCTTGTGCTAGTATTAGTAAAGGTAGAACGAAGGTAGTGGAGTAAATGTGGAAGCATTTAGGTGGTAAAGCAGAGGTACGGAGACCATAGCAGAGCTAATGATATGAGGTCGTGAGGTTTGATGGTAGGTGGCCATGTTAGAAAGAGTTGAAGGAGATGACAAAACAGTTTGACATAGTCTGTGGAGAAAAGACCTGGGACTCATGATAAATCTTTTATATTATGACACTGTGAAAAATGAATAATAGAAAAAATAAAGAAACTGAATGATAGAATATGAGGTATAATGATACATGCCTACAGTTCAAGAATCCTTAAAGATGGTGAGTCTGAGGTTAGCCTGAGCTACATAGTACATACCTATTAAAAGAAGTAGAAGGACGGAGGAAGAGGAGAGAGGCAGGAAGATGGATGGTATTCACTATGAAATAGCTTTAATGCAGTCCAGAGTAATTCAAACAATTGTGAGTGATAAAATAGTATTCTTTCTCATTCAACTATAAATACTGATAATGGTCTCAGTCATGTCTAAATTTCTATCTTCTTCTAACTTATTGGCCTATTACCATGATTTCTGTTTTACTTTGCTTCCTTGAAATATACTATTGATTGGATAATTTTGTGTGTGTGTGTGTGTGTGTGTGTGTGTGTGTGCGCGCGCGCGCACGCGCGTGTGGGCCCTTTGTATTCAGTTGCTTTATTATGTATGTACTTGACTGTCTTGTTCCTTGGCTGCCTGAGGCTCTGATTTGTTGGGCAGTAACAAATTCCACCCAATTAAGACCCATCCATTATTTCTTCCACCACTTTCAAACCATCAGTTCATGCACCAGGCCACTTTGCCAAGGGTCATGTCACTGGTATGGCATACAACTTCTCCTTTTATGGCAGTTCAGAAGGCCATGGCCCCACAGCCGATCCGCACAAGCTAGTAGCAATCCTAGGGACCTGTCAGGCTTCCCAGGACTTCTTATAAGTCTCATGTTTGTGCTTGCCTTTCATGTTGGCACATCAGAGAATTTCCACTCTGGTTGATCCATCTTGCATAGCCACAAAGATGACTGAGACCTCTGGGGTCTCTAAAGTGTGTGGGTGACTCTGGAAAACATTTCTGGTACCAAACAGTGGAAAATGTCCCCTGCCAGGATAGGATCTTTTGGGAAGTGCCTACTTTGATCCAATTAAAAGTGTTTTATTGCTCAGGGCCGGCTACTTGCTAAAGCTTTGCTTTCATCACCTCAGCTTTGTTAAGTGAATGTTTATTATGTTCACCAATCTTTTGCTGTCACTCTCCTGGCCAATGGAATCACAAGTTCAAACGATGGACACAAACTGTGTTGTATTTATTATACTCTTAAGATGTTTTCAATAAAGCAGACAGCATCTGCTTTGCCAAGTGGGTGTCATGACTTTTCCGAGGTTTTGGCTAGTTAGCAGCCAGCCAAGGCAAACATGCTGTCCTCAAGCCGCCTTGTGGGCGTCCTCTACCTCAGAGCCTCCTCCTACACAATTATGTTTGGCTTGTAGAGGAGACAGACCAAAACACTTTAGACCAAGCAGAGTAGCTCTATACATTCATAGTGCCTAAGACGATTTTTCTCCCATGCTTTGAACATTTCCATCCATCCCTTGAGAATAGTCGCAGGATTTCATAATCATCAAGTGAGTGGCATGTGCCAGGGCTGCACTGGATGCTTTGTCCACATCACTGTGTTTTGCATTCAAATTATGGATGAGGTAGGTGTTGCTCCTCCTCCTGTTTTACAGATGAAGAACTAAGGCACAGAGGAGATGACAGACTTTCTCCACGTCACATGGCTTATAAGCGATGGACTTCAGACATGAGTATACTTGACTATCACACCAGACCTTTCCTGGAACAATGAAAAGATAGGAGTAAACTATAGGTGAAGCATTGGTTATGTGAATGGATGGTGATCATTTGAGCATTTTAGTTAAAGGGCCTGGTTTTGATAACAGCCCCCTCCCCCATTCTGTTGTCATGCTTGTGAAGAATTTTCTAGGCAGAGCATGTAACACTGTCACAGCTCTGTTCCTGCAGTGAATCCAGATGACTTTCCTCTCTGCTTCCTTACTATGCCCCCTTGGCCACCTGAAGCTGTTTTTCTCATCCTCCCTGTAAGTACTTATAGTCTGCTTCAATGAGGCAGTCTTCCTTGCTCTCTTACATATCTAGTATGATGTGTTTACTTGAGAGATCCTCCCACGAGTCAGATTTTTCATTCACTTTAGAGATGACAGTTGGCCGTATCCATAGCAAAATCATTGTCCAAATCCTCAGCTTGGTATGCTGCAATAAATTTACTCATTTTTAAACATAAGTGTGTATCTCTACATAAGGCAAGAAATGGCAGAAAGCCACATGTTGTAACTGCATCCAAATGGAAGGGAAGCTTGGTGAGGAATACATGGCATTTCTGATATCTAGCCTTTGGTTGAATGGAGTTGGTATAGAAAATTTCCACTACTATCTGAGGAATGTATCTAATTTTGATTAACATTTCTGGCACTACCTGTAACAAACTAAGCAACTGTATTGAGACCAAGATCCTTTAGATCTTGCAATAGGATCCCAGCGAAGCATCTCAGAGAACACTGATGCCTTTTAGAGACACCATCAGGCCTCTCTGCAGTGCCCAAACCACCCATGCTATTGATAACACAGAGAGAGCAGCATTGTCTCTGGAATGGATCACCTTACAGAGGAGCATTGCCCTTATCCCATGGGCGTACCCAAGACACTCTCAGAAGAGCTGCACCATCTGAGCCTCAGAGAGGCACTTTGAAGTCAAGTGACCTCAATAAGATTGTGAGAACAGGAAAAGGTGGAGCTATTCTTCAGATAAGAGAACATCAAACGTCTGTGAAAATCAAGATAAAGAAGAGCCAACTGAGACCTAGGTTTCATATTCATTGAAAAATAGTGTCGTGAATAGTGGAAACAAAGGGGTGTGCTATTTGAGACAGATGCTAGCTATCCTGTTTATTTGCAAAGTAGGTTAACAGGAAGGGAAGAAGGAAGGAAAGGAGAGGGAAAGAAGAAAAGATGGAAAAAGGAAGGAGAGAAAAAAGGAAAAAGGAATGATAGATGGAAGCTATGGACCATGGAATTAAAGGGTCAAAGGAAAAGTGAGGTGGGGTGAAAGGAGATGAGGAGGAAAGAAAGAGGGGGAGTGAGTAAAAGGAAGAATTGATGATAAAAGGAAGGTTTTAGAGAGTGAGAGGGGAACCAGAGACCTTACACTGTAGTGGATTTGAAGTGCTGAACTAAATACTTAGGTTCTAGTTGCAATAGTTTGATATAAACACAACTGTATTCACATAGTCCAAATACTCATGTTAGTAGCTATCTTTCAATTTCCTCCTGGAAGGGCAGGAAGGCCCGTTGCTATGTTCAAAGTCTTGGGACCTTCCTGGTCATTTCTCTTATTAGAGCAATATATGTTAGGAGTTACAGAGACATTAGAATAATTTGGTTTGCCTTCAACACACTGGGAGGCTGGGACTTTGAATGGGAACTATAGATTTAAATTGAAAGTTTAAATAATCCCTAGCATTTTCTAATCTCTGCCACAGAGTTAAGGAAAACAGTTTTGAATTCTGTGAGTTTTTCTCCCCTTGTGTTCAAATCACAGATTTGAAGTGACTCCTTTTTTTGTGGCCATCTGTGTTGAGTAATTCCAAGAGAATACTAGCTTTCCAACTCTTTGGATGTCTAAATCCAGGTACTGCCTTGCAGGAGCTTGGAAAATATTTGTTGGTTGCCATGAATTAAAACATATAATGTGTATTCTTCCAGTGTTCTACATACATTTTATGATGTTTTTATAGCTAGTAAATCCAAATGTACTTAAAAACTTGCTATTATTCAAAAGAAAAACTTTATCCCAACTCTAAATAAAAAGCCTAGAAGAAAATTCATTTCAGATTTTGAAGGTGGAAGCAAAGATATGATGAAAGAAATACTATGAAATGTGGAGATGAGACTCCGATGAAATCTGTCTTTCATGTCAGAGGCTTTGTTGTAAGAAATTCAAGTGAGAGACTGAAGAGTCTTTATTTCAAAGAAAATAAAGCATACGTGTCTCACACGTCTAAAACTGCATGATTTTATAAAACTTCATCCTTGATCCAGAGCCTTGCCTCTAAAAGTGTCAGAGTGAAATTTATATTTGTTGCAAATCAAACGTATTATCAAGTACCATTCTGACAGATAGTAATGCGGGGGAGAGGTGACGAGACATGACAGTCTAAAGGGAATGGGACCTAATGAAGTTCTTACGGATTACTCTTCCCTTCTCTACACAGATTAGTGTCAATGGCACTCGTTCTTTATGCATGGGAGACTGAGCAAATGTGTCTTAAGAGTGAGATTGGAGTCACTCCACAGAGGTTCATAGAACCTACACTTGTGAAGGATGGGCAAAACCAAGTGCCGTATCCCTGGTTTTTGTTTGTTTGGATTTTTTGGGGTTTTTTTTTTTTTGTCCCTAGAAGCTTCATTCTCATAAGTGATCCATAGTTACTTATTTACAGTGGCTTGCAAATAATTTTCTAGTTTAAGGAGAAAGTCAGCTTTTCAAATTAATGTAGATCCTGAAATCCTCAAGAGTTTTGAATAGGTGGGTCAAAATGTAAACTAGTCCAGTAAGAAGCAAAAGTAAGCTTAAATAAATAGTGCATGTACTGAAACTCTGTCCTTCAATAAATTACTGTGTTCTTCAAGTTTATTAGCTGTCAGGAGAGGTGTTGCTTTGATATAATTGATTCAATTTTCTTTAAGTAGAAATAAACATTTTCTCTTTCAATTATGTGACTATTCAACCTGTCTTCTCTTGGCAGTTCCACATTTAACTATTACGGTTTGGTTTTCCCACTGGTCATAAAATTGTCCCAGAGAACCTGATGTTTTTTTCATTCATGCTGACTTGCGTGTGTATAAGAGACTGCACTTCACTTCTGAAAGCAGCAGCTCAGTAGATCCCCAGACCACAGGACTCATTAGGAGACATGGGGATTAAAGGCACAGGTGCCATTCTTTGAGCATATTGTTGGCAAGAAGAGGTGACAATATAATAATAAAAAAGTGTGTGTGTGTGTGTGTGTGTGTGTGTGTGTGTGTGTGTATGTATGTATATAATAAAAGACTAAACTCAAAATCTGCAAGAAAATAAGAATCAAAGAGTTGTAAACTCTAATGAGTTCTGGGCCATAGAAAGCTGTGTTCACATGGAAGAGCTACTCTGACCCTAAGGTAATTTTTAGATGTTATAGAACAATAGATCAATAATTGAATAACTTAGCATTTAATGACTTTTTTGTATGACTTATAATCATTTTTCTTTTTAATATTAAAATAAATTATATCATTTTTCTCCTCTTCCTTTATCCTCACCTCCTCCACTCCTCCTGTAACTCTTTTGCTGCCTCTTGTATTCATAGCTGCTTTTTCTTTAATTTTTACTGTTATATATAAATATAAATAAGTAAATACAATCTGTTCAGTTTATAATTAGTGTTACTTGCATGTATATAAGCAATTGGTATTGAATAATCAAATAGTGGGTCTTTATAAGTAGCTATAAACAAAAATAAAATCTGTCATATGCTGAGAGGTATGATTCAAAAAGAAAACTCTAAATCAGATCAGGGACTGGAGCCGGATGTAAGAGTGATTTTAAATAGTATGGTTGAGAAAGATTTGCTTTAATACCTTTGAGCTGGGACCCGATGTTGTGAAAGAGAAAGCCTGTGAGAATATGGGGCACTAGAGAGGAGGAAGACCCAAAGATTCAAGGCAGCATGCCAGGAAAAGCAATGGATGGACTGGAGAAAGCAAGACGATGACAGAGGTTGTGGTTATGAAGTCAAGGTGTCCAGTTTATGTAGAGCTTGTGGAATTTCATGTCAAGTTCCTAGGAAGCCACTGGAGTGACTGAGTCACCAGAACTACCACTATTTAAGCAGTGGGCTATAGGAGAAGGACTCCCAAACTCAAACCTTGTCCTGGCTAACCTTCAAGTGCTCATACCATTTCCAACAGGTTTGTAGGAGTGCAGTGATTATTACTTAAGTTTGGAGTTTAGAAGAACTTTGGGTTTGAAATATATAATTTTTGAGGCATAACCGTAAAAATATTAACTACAGCCAAGAGACTGTATACTATCAAATAAGCAATCAAGCAGTTAGATAGAGGAGGGGACAGCCAGTGTTTGATAAGAGCTGTGTATGAATAGATATAGCTTCAAGTCATGGGATATGTACTTTAAAATATCAACAGGGTCTTTTCAGTGTATAAAATGTTGCTTCTTTGTCCCCACATTACTTCTTTGTAAGGGATGAGGAGGGGTATAAAGGTGACTTTGTTTTTCATGCCCAAGATGTTGCTTGGCATTATGGTTACAGAATAGGAAGGTGGGGTCACTGTGGTTTGAAAAAGACTTGTCTATAGTTGCAGTATCTATTCTACCATTGTTCTTCCATGTAAACAATGAAGACAGACCCTTTTGGACTGATTAAGTGTACTGATTTCCTCTGTGTTTTCTCCCACATAGAATCTTGGTCTGAAGACACTGATTCAATCTTCACAAAGTTGGTCTGGGCTAGCCTAGTAATGTTCATTTTCCTTCATTCAATCCTGGTCAGTGGAGATGATCAGTTTCTTTCATTCTTCAACTGGTTGGGCCTTTGTGTTTTCTTTGCAAAAATGATCATTTTCAGTTTTTAAAGAAAGAATTTAGAAACATATCAGCCAGGAATATAGGTCCTTCAATTGATTATCCATATAGAATCGTATTTTGGACGATTATATGTTTGCTATGCTTCTCCCATCTTACCTACCAATTTACTGCGCTGTATATTTGAGGAGAGTTGTGGGCAGAGGAGGGAGAGGTGTAGGTGGGAACAGAATTCTCTTTTAAACTACTGCTAGTGAGCTATACAAGTAGCTCAGTGTTAGAGTGCTTTCATAGCATGCATAAGGCTTTGTTTACGTCTTCACTCTTGAAAAACAAACAAACAAAAAAAGATAAAGAAAAGAAGAAAAGGAGCCCTTCTAACAAATGTGTGAATTTCAAACTATGATGAAACACCTAACACAATGTGTGTTTTGTGAATGCCTCTGACTCTTCCTACCTGACTAGACTAGTTCCTCCAGGGCAGGGATTGTGCTTTGTTCACAGAGGAATTCCCAGTGACTAACATGGCCCCTGGAACCTGGGAAGCACTCAGCAAGGCTTACTGAATGAGGATCAGAAATCATGCCTGTGGCATTATCCATTTGCTATGAGAAGGAGTGTGGGTGATATCATGTTTTTCCAATAAGCTATCACTTCCTCCTTTTTACATGCTGTGAGATTTCACCTCTTCACCAATAACCTTATTGCTTTTACCTCTTCTGAGATGACATCATTTGTGGCTTTGGTCTGAATTGGAAATGTCCCATCACTGAACTCTCCATCACTTTTTATATGTTTTAAATATTCTGCTATAGACTGTGATCCATTGTGAAATTATGGTCTCTACTCTACTACATAAACCACTATGAGCCCACCTCTTTGTAACTCCAGCACCAAGAATTACCTATAGATTCTCAGCCCTATTCATACCAGATTACATACCTCTTTTTTGCTAGCATTAGATGTCTATCCTCTTTCTGCTCACTTGGTCTTTCTCCTTTGTAATGGCCTATATTCAGTGAACTAATGACTTTCTCAGAATATCTATCATATTTTGAACCTGTGCTACCTACCGTACTATTACTTGCTTATATTCTTTGAATACATCAATGTGGAAGATTTCAAAGTTTAGCCTTTACAAGAGGGTACCTGGATAATTTAATATTGTAGGTGGATTCTACCTGCCTCATCCCACCCCCAATATCTGATTCAGAGGGTATGGAGAAAATCCATAAAGTTTATATTTGTGACTTGTTCTCAGGTGATGTTGGTGATACTGACCCAGGGCCATACTTTGGAAACCACTGGGCAAGTAGTGTTCAATTCTAACAGTACAATAGAATAACCTGGAGGAACCTTTAATATAGGTGTGCTGGTTCCCTTCTGGGACACTTTGATAAGAATCACTTGGTGGAGAGACAGCATATTGTTAGATAGCAAAGAGACCATCCTTTTCCTCTCTTGGAATTAGCACAGCCCTATAGTACAAGCATGCATACTTTACTGGCTGTACTAGAGGCAATCAAATCCCCTACTTTATGTTAGTTGATTGAATAGCTTTATAAGAATGATTCCTGAAGTAACATATTTGGCATCTCCAGGCCCCACATCAGGCAGACTCACAAAATCATATCTTGGCTTTGCAGTCCATCCCCAAGTGTTTCACAAGATCTTCAGGCAATTTTGATGCACACTTGGATTTAAGAACCAGTGCTCCATTAGGTGATACTATTTCTGGATCTGAAATGTCCTACTCAGATTCTCATGCTTGAACACTGGCCCCCGTAGATGGTGGTTCTCTTTAACAAAGATGTGGGACTTCTGAGATGTGAGGCTTAGCTAGAGGAGGTAGGTCACTTAGGTTGGGTCTTTAGAACTTGTATCTCTCCTCTGGTTTTTGTCATATTCTGTTTACTTATCCTCTAAGATGTTAGGCACTTCCACCATGAGCTGCCTGGAACTCTGATATGCCTCCACCATGATAAACTAAGCCAAGATCCTAAATAAAACCATCATTCCTTAAACTGCTTTTGACAATGTCTTATCAGAGTGATGGGAAAAAGTATGTCCAATGATAATTATGTAAGTCAGTCTCAGAGCTATGAAGTTGGTTTAATTGGGGAACTTTGAAAATTATACAAGCCCACACCTCAGATATTTTGATTTAAATGTCCTGGGTGGGCACCGGTAGTTTTCAAAGCACTGTAGTTAGTTTTGTAGCACATTTAGTGCTGCAAAATGACAGAGATAAATGTGTTGGAACCAATTAACCCAAACAATTATAATGGCCTAGGCTCCATTTCTACATGGATGAACAGACCTTCTGGCTGAGCAGAAATGTTACAAATGGACATGCCAGATGCAGTTACCATCACTGAGTCATGTACGTTCTTACGGAGAAGTAACTGAAGTGCATAGCACTCAGCACTGGTGGTAACTGCTACTATGGGAACATGACAGGGTGTTTGATGAGATATAGCCCTAGTTCTCAACCTAGAGCCTAGACTCCTTGGAGGGGGGTCAATATTTACATTACAATTCATAACACTAGTCAAATTACAGTTATGAAATAGCAATAAAATACTCTTATAGTTGGGGATCACCCCATTGTGAGGAATTGCATTAAGGGTTACAGCATTAGCAAGGTTTAGAATCACTGAGTTACAGTATAGAAACAGAGTGGTCTGTGGTCTGATAGTACAGAATATCTGACCTAATACAAAAGGGCCCCTTAATACCTGTAGTGGCTATTCCTGGTTGCCAACTTGACTAAATCTGGAATGAACTAATCAAGAATTGGAAGGCTCACCTATGATCCTAATCTGGAGACTCAAAGATACAAGTTTTTGACCTGGATCTTGGCATGGAGATCTTGAAGATATAGTGACTATGAATTCCAGAAGATTAAGATAAGGAGATCTCTGAGTTCAAGGTCATCTTGGATTAAAGGCATGGTGACAGATGCCTTTAATCTGGGCCACACCCTCTGCTGGAGATTTATATAAGGACATTGGAAGAAGGAAGATTTACTCTGACTCTTCCTGGCCTGCTTGCCTTGTGGGACTGAGCAACTGCTAGATCCTTGGACTTCATCCACAGCTACTGCTGACCATTGTTGGGGAGTTGGATTACAAGCTGTAAGTCATCGACAAGTTCCCTAACTATATGGAGACTACCCATACATTCTGTGACTCTAGAGAACCCTGACTAATACAATACCCTTCTTGGATCCATGTTCCTTGAGTCTCAGAGATGATATTACTTAATATGATTGATAACATGTAACAAAAGTAACATTGTGTCAGTCCCCAACCAGGCCTCAATATACCTCTAATACAATTATGCTTACTTGGAATCTTATTTACATTATGAGGAAATTTCCATCCTGGAGAATGGAATACCCCATGTAGTAGAGCATCTGTATTAGTCAGGGTTCTCTAGAGTCACAGAATGTATAGGTAGTCTCTATATAGTTAGGGAAATTGTCAATGATTTACAGCTTGTAGTCCAACTCCCCAACAATGGTCAGCAGTAGTTGTGGATGGAAGTCCAAAGATCTAACAGTTTCTCAGTCCCATGAGGCAGGCCAGAAAAAGTCAGAGTATATTTTCCTTCTTCCAGTGTCCTTATATAGGTCTCAAGCAGAGGGTGTAGCCCAGATTAAAGGCGTGTACCACCGTGCCTTTAATCTCAGATGACCTTGAACTCAGAGATCTCCTTATCTTAATCTTTTGGAATTCATAGTCACTATGCTTCAAGATCTCCATGCCAAGATCCAGGTCAGAAACTTGTATCTCTGAGCCTCCAGATTAGGATCATAGGTGAGTCTCCCAATTCTTGATTAGTTCATTCCAGATTTAGCCAAGTTGACAACCAGGAATAGCTACTACCACATCCAAGATCAATGGCTCTTTTCTTATCCAACAGCTGAAATATGCTTGAAATCAAAAGTACCAATTGGACTTAGTTCATATTGCTGACTAGCAGAACAATGAGCCAAATGGGCAGCCACTGTTTCAAGTCCCTATATTTTACGTAGTTTGTAAGGTACCCAAGCTTAACCGTTACTGATTAATCTAGGTGCCCTTGACCTGCATGGAAGTTAAGTTAGGACTTCTGGTGCTTAACAATTGGGTTCAGCTTCTGGCTATTATAAATGAGGCTGCTATAAACACAGTGGAGCATGTGTCCTTATTGCATGCTGGAGAATCCTCTGGGTATATGCCCAGGAGTTGTATAGTTGGGTCCTCCAGTAGTATTATGCTGAGTTTGCTGAGGAACTGCCAGACTGATTTCCAGAGTGGTTGTACCAGCTTGCAATCTCACCAGCAGTAGAGGAGTGTTCCTCTTTCTCCACACTCTCGCCAGCACAGACCCCAGATGTCTCTCAAAGGAGGAATGGATACAGAAAATGTGGTATATTTACACTATGGAATACTACTCAGCTATTAAAAACAATGAATACATGAAATTCTTAGGCAAGTGGGTGGAATTAGAGAATGTCATCCTGAGTGAGGTGACCCATTCACAAAAGAACACTCATGGTATGCACTCCCTAATAAGCGGATATTAGTCCAGAAGCTTGGAATACCCATGAAACAATTCACATATCAAATGATGCCCAAGAAGAAGGAAGGAGTGGCCCCTGGTCCTGGAAAGGCTCGAGGCAGCAGTATAGGAGAATACCAGGACAGGGAAGCAGGAATGGTTGATTGGGGAACAGGGGGAGGGAAGAGAGCTTATGGGACTTTTGGGGAGGGGGGAATCCAGGAAAGGGGAAATCATTTGAAATGTAAATAAAGAATATATCTAACAAAAAATTAAAATCTGTAATGATTTGTCAAAAATTAGAAAAAAAACACAAAAATAATTGGGTTCAGGAAGAAGACAGTGTACCTGAAATCAGAGAGCATTAGTGATGTTGATACCTTAAAAAATCAAAACCAAAGGCATTAAAATACATGTTATCAAGTAAGACATTTTATAAAAATTAATTCTGTCTGCAAGGAAAAGGAAACTGTGTGATTCATGGGGAGCAGGACCTAAGTTTCCTCTAGCAAACTTTTAGGCTTATTAGTATAAAAACATTAGTAGGCTGTATAGTTATGAGAATGTTTCCTGAGATGTGGTCCCTGAAGTACATCTTTGGCATCCCCTAGCCCCACATCGAACAGACTCAGAGAATCATGGGCATGGCTTTAGTTCCACTGCAGAACTAATTAGAAGGAGCTGGTAATACATTTAGTGACATCATGATGTTTATTGGAAATGAATACCCAGTGACACAGACTCGCCGGTGTCAGCCCTTCAATCTTCACTCTGCCTGAAGAACTTGCCCTCCCTGTGTTCAATGACAACTTTTTCTCTATTGATGTCTGTGACAAATATTTACATTTTTTCTAATGGTGAGAACCTAAGTCTCCTTCTTTGTTGTTTCACAAGGGATCATTAAAAGTTATAAATTGAGATTTTTTTTTTTGAGACAGGATTTCTCTGTATAGTCCTGGCTGTCCTGGAACTCACTCTATAGACCAGGCTGGCCTCGAACTCAGAAATCCGCCTACCTCTGCCTCCAAAGTGCTGGGATTAAGGTGTGCGCCACCACTGCCCGGCTAAACATGCAATTCAAAATTAGCAATATAACTCAAAATAATACATATGTAAAGTACACATAAGTGATTAAAGGACTTCAAAATTAAATATTGCCCTTATGTTGCACATAGCAAATGAAGTGTCATTTCTTAGCAACATGTGTCACACATCTTTATCTTTAAAGGTCACTGCTAAAATTGCTTTCCAAGGCAGTGTCTTTACTTTACAGATAAGGACACTGAGGCTGTGGATTATAGGCTTAGTAAGTCAGTTTATGAAGTTTGATTTTCAATGATAGGAGTCACTTCCCTACTGCCTTAGGTAGTATAAGCTATTAGTTCTTCTGGTACATGATATTAGCTCATGTAATTGAAGAGGATGTGATCAGTTCTGGTTTGATCAGGAGTTCTGTGCATTTGTTCTGAGATTCTGTATGTCCAGATTTTCTTATTGTTTTGGCCTTATATTTCAGTAGCTTGTCTTTGATGCCTAGAACAGGCTCAAACTTCTGAACTATACATATCATTTAGGAGAAGAAAATATTGTATGAAGGGCTTGTACTTCATTAAGAATGAACCCAGGTTATATTTCTCTTTTAGAATCTATCACTGTGACTGTAAGAAAGTTATAGCCTAACACTTTACAGTGTCACATTATTCCCAAAAGACACGATAGCAATGCTTTTGAACTGACTCTTCTAAATCATCAAGAATCACTCCTGACAAACAGACAGAATATTCCCTCCTAAAGCCTTTTGCAAGCCACAGTTACAGAAAGAACAGAAACCATTAGGTGTCTGATAAGTGGTAGAAACAAAAGTTGAGCTATATATTTTTTTCTTCAACCCCAAACAATATTCATCCCATGACTTCATGGAGGAAGTCAGACTTGTTCTGGGTCTTGCAGGGTGGACAAAAAGAGGTGATCTTAAAATGCTTTAACTTATGTGAGCTTTGGAGATCTGCAAATGAAAAGCACGATTGTATGTGAACTCTGAGAATTAACAGAAAGGGTTGTCCTTTCTTCCATCGCTGAAGTTGTTAGAAGACTAGCAGTCATTTTGTGCTACTATCCTGACAATTCAGGGAATTTTTATAAGTAGTGATCTTTGTAAAGGAGGGGTTAGTATGACTTCTTAGACATTGACAGTCCATCTCTAATAGTGCATGTTTGCAGAAGGAGGACAAAGCTACGATTCAGCTGCTAGGTCTTGGTGATGTAGTAGTAGAACTTTAAGATTGAATTACCTTCTTTGTACCCACTGAAGGGGCAAGCCTTGCTGTGTAGAATACATTGTGTAAGCTAAACAGTATTTGGTGGTTTTCACATGGTGCATGGGAAGAAGGGAACTTGATCTGTGAACCCAGAAGATCATGACTTGGATCCACAGAGAGACAATTTAACCCCGCAAATTGCTTTGGTCTCTGATATGTAATTTTCAAATTAAATAAATTAATATGTGCTGACATTTCCCTAACATAATCTTAAAGAATCACAGCTTGATTAGACTAAAGACAAGTCCCAACTCAAGTACTTCATTATGCAACTAATAACAGTACAGTCCGATATCATAAAATCAGTTAATGATTCAAATGCATTGAAATTTGTAAGTGGAGGCCTTATAGCAGGCAAGGAGAACCAAACAAAGCCTGCTTATTTTCTCTCACAAATGCAATATTTTACAGGAATGTCACAAATCAAATATTCCATAAGTAGAAGACATGGACAGATTATTCAGATTGAAGTTAAAAGCATCAGGTTGAAAATCAGGGCACCGTGGACAATAGAAAATGGGTACTGTCTTCAAAGCCTAGGGAAACTGGGGATGGGAGAACTGATTATTAAAAGAATACTTTGAAAATTATTTTTGACACATTGAACTTTTGGTTATGCTTTTGGCACTTTGATTTTTATTTAGAATGATAACATTTAAGAACTTTCACTAAATTCAGGGTGACTAAAAAGGGCTGTCTAACTCACACACAATTGTGGAGAGGATATAGAGGTAATCACAATAGAACAAAATGTTCAAATTATAGTTCTGCACATTTTATGTTGAAAAACATCTGATTATTATGAAGTCTGTTTGGCTATCTGTGGTTGTTTATTATAAAGTTGAGGGTGAAATTAAATCCGTATTGGTGATGGTTCAGAGACTCATCTGAATCACTGCTGAAAAAAAAACTTTGTCAGATATATTAAATTGGGCAAATAAACACTTCAATTGACTCACATAAATACAGTTGAAGCTAGTTGGTGGTAAGCATCTAATCTTACCATTTAACTGTTGCAAGTTTCATACTATCAGGCATAATGACCATTTCTGTCAATAGTGACAGACATCTGAGTTTGCCTGATTGATATTTGCATATTATAAATAAAGTCCAACCTGATAAGATATATACAATGATTTTTTAAGTTCCAACTATGAAAATAAAAAAAGGTCATTTGATTAATTATACTGCTTTTGATTAAAGAGCAGCACTCTGGACTATTCACCATAGACTCTGTTTGATGAGACAGTTGCCCATATTTAAAATAATGCAAAGCTTTTTAATTCACAGATACAAGCTGTTTTACTCGGCATTTCTGAAATATTTGTTGTATTTTCCTATGTGAAACTCCAATCTAAAAGTTCCCCCTAAAGTTATATATGTGGATTAGGGTGACTTGAACTGACTTGTCTATGCTTGGAGAAGAAAAATACCAACCCCAACAGATGGAACCAGTGAATTCTTCTCCAGCCCATTGGTCTTACCTAGTGTGGATGGAATGCAAAGGTCGTCAAAGATGCACTTGGAAGCCTGTTGTCCCTAAGGTGCTGACTCAAAGCCCTCCAATATCTGAGAGGGTAGGTCCTGGAAAGTTGTTTCACAGAATAAGGGATATGTGAAATGAGTTGGTGTTTTGAGTCAAGTCAGTTGATCAGAGGCCAACACATAAAACCTTCTAGTACATTTTTTACCCTTGTTGGTAGCATCCCCAGTGTGGCTGCTGAGTAGCCATCTGTGACTCATGGTATTTCTCCTGTGGCTCATGAAAGAAAACTTGCTTTTTTAATGATTCTAAGGTCCCAGATGAGAAGAAATGATGATGTCTTCATTGTTATCAAAGTTTAACTAAACTTGAGATGCTTTATAAATCACCTTCTGGTTTGTAAAATTTCTACCAGCAGATGTCAGACAACATTGTTTTGTGCTTTCACACATGTTATTAGACATTAAGGGTAGGTGGGAAAGTAAAATTTCCCATTCATAGATAAGTGGGTATCAGTCCTTAGAGAAAAATAGAAACACTTTTTCTAAAAAGGTCATTTTGAATTTTAGAAGAAGAAAAATAGACTGAAAAAATCAATATTGAATTACAGTGAGTTTATAAAGAATCCATTAATTACTTAAGAAATTATTTTTCATGGGAGCATACATATGTGACTATGGATGTCAAAGGAAAACATTGCAGAATTATTTCTTTTTTTCTACCATTTGGTTCAGGAGCCTAAACTCAGGTCGTCAGGCTTGACAACAAAAGCATTTACTCACTGAGTCATCTTGCTGGTCCATTATTTGATCTCATAAGTGAAGAGTGTAAGCACATTTGAAGAACATCACATCACCTGAGAAACAGAAACAGAACTAGGGACTCATTTATAAAGTTCTTTTTTTCTGTAATGTTTTATGTTCTGATTCATCCTCCTTACCTTCATTCCCCAATTAGGAATAAAGACAAAGCTAGAAGTGATAAGGTATGCCTGCAACTATGACCTAGGGAGCCTGAGGCAAGACTATTTAACTCACTACATAGTGAGAGAATGTCTTAAGAAGGGGTAATGTAAGGTGACGTTGGCATGAAAGCTCAGTAGATCAGTGAGTAAGATTATTTGATATGCAAGCAAACAGATCTGAGTATTAAGTACATGACCCCTGTGAAATCTGGCATAGACACACTTGCCTATAACCCCAGTATTTGGGAACAGAGACAAGAAGATTCTAGAAACTTGCTACCTAGCCAGACTAAGTGAACCAGTAAGCTTCAGGTTCAGTGAGAGACCCTGTGTCAGAAAGGTACCATGTATAGTAATAAGGAAAGAAACTAGAAAACTTTCACAGTCATACCCATGCACTGACATGTGTCCTCATACACACACATACACACACTACATGTAACACATGACTATAACCATAGTCTTTTCCACCTGCTCCTCAGTTTCTGAATAATGTCTCAGAGGCTTATTATTTATTTAAAAAGTGTATATGTCATAAGTAGGCTTGTTCCCCAACTAGCTGGTAACTTCTATTAACCCATTTATATGAATCCATGTCTGCTGCATGGTTAGTTACCTCTTCTCAGTTTCATATGTCAGACATCCTCCCAGTCTGGGAGTGAAATCTTTCCAAGCTTGACTCTTTCCCAGAGATTCTCTCTCTCTCTCTCTCTCTCTCTCTCTCTCTCTCTCTCTCTCTCTGCCAGTTGGCCCACCTTTTAATCCTGTCTTACTATATTGCCATCAGATTTTTATTGCCATATGATGATTTCACACATTACAAAACAGATTATCCCTACAATTCTATAGATTAGAAAACATACAAAATTTTAGATTGTTTAACTTGCAGGGCCAAAATGCATTTAGTTAAACTGTCTTGAGGATTAGCCAAAGGGCATGCTGAGGAGAAGGCAAGTCTATCTGAAGTCTGACTTTTGCTACATAGAGCTTCTTCTCATCAAGTCCAGGAATTAGACCCTGATTTATGTCCAAGAGTAGGAAAGAGGAAAAATGTTCTAGAGAATCTACTGTATCAGTTAAAACAGACTGATATCTTTATTTTAGTCTAAGAAGCTATTTTGGTCCTGTCCCTGAAAGGTCTCCAAAAGTTCCTTGAGCATGAAGAACACAATGCAACTCACTATAGGACTGGGATTGAAATAAAACTCATAGAATGTAGACAGTTGAATCAATGAAGGCTTAGAGTTATGCTGTTCAGCCTAACCCTTAGCATGCTTCAAAAACCTTTGACTTTTTTAACCTAAATCTGAACCCTCTCCTAAGATGTTCACCCCCAACACCCACCCCTGTTACCTCACTATACATACACATACACATGCACACACAATTTGACACTGACCTCTGTTCCTCAACTCTTTTTTTACATGTTAAATCTTGAGTGTGCCTACAAGATTTCATAATACAGACACAGTCTGTTCACTTCCTTCTTGGTTGTAAGTGGTTAGTATGTTGCCTTGTTACTTTCTTAACTAAAAGTATGGTTCCAGCAAGACATAAATAAAATAAGGAATGTTTTACAGAATATAGTGACCTACTAGTCAGAGCTCACTTGGAAGCAGAAAGCATACTGAAATGAGCAAGTTCAATAAAGGTTTATTTACAAAGAAGCTATTTAGAAAACTATGGGTGAGGTTGAAGATAATCACCAGGTATTGTGAAGTTGCCTGGAATTAATGATCTATTACTCTATACTAACTGCTCTTACACTTGAAAGAGAAAGAAGAAAGATCAACTGCCAGGGTCCAGAAAGAATAGACTATGAAGAGGGACAGTCTGCAGTCTTGAGAAAGAGCTCACCCTGAATTGTGCTCACAGAGGAGGAAATCAGATGTTAAACATTTCCCCCAGCTGTCTTTTTTCCCTTCTTCCCCACCCCCTGAAGTTCCTATTTGGTGAAACTAACTAGTGGACAAGGATCTAATCTCAATACAGGTTGGAAGAGGGTGGAATTCTACATCTGATATGAAGCACTTGCATATATGTCAAGCTATAATTGAACATAATAAGGTCTCTTATTGGTGTATACAAAGCCAGTATGCATAGGCAGAGGTAAAAGAGTGAAGACAAATTCTGTTGCAGCCCAGGGGAAACTGGAGTTACTTCTGAACCAGTGCTCTCCTCAAGCAAAGCATGGGGCATATATTCAGGGAGCCTATTCAGTGGCATAGAGGAAAGTACTTTGGGGCAACAGACACCTGTGCACAATAAGATTAAGATGTACATGATGAATGGCAGACACTTTTCATGGCATCCTTAACTCAAGGCCATAGAACACATGTTCACAAGGTTAAAACGGTGGGTGGAAATGCTTCTGGAAATGTCTAGCAGTGGTAGAAAGAAAGAGAGGAAAACTCTGAGCACCTCAGCTCATTTTATAATGGTGGAAGACAGAATTACTTCTGGGCATTTTGACTTCTTGTTCTCAAAAGCTTTAGCTGAAGCAAGAGAGGAGGACATTGTTCAGGAGCTTTAATGTGACTCTTATGTAGAGTTGCTCTTAAGGGCATCTGTGTCCCCTAGCTGGCTCCAGTATTACAGATTTTGAAAGCTGAAGTAATGACTGTAAAATAGAATTCCATCTTTTAAGAACAGTTAGTTTTTAATAATAAAAATCTTAGACAATTTGTAGATTACCTGTTTCTCTTTCTTTCTTTTGGCATTATCCTCATTTTCTACTGCTTTTTTGACAAGTTGGTTGTATAAAATAGAGCATCACCACCCATGTAAATGATGACTAAACACTCCTTTAGAAGGTCTTATAATTAAAAATATTTCAGAACAAAAATGCTAACCATTAATCCATTCAATCCCATAACACACATTTACTGAGCATTTATTATGGCCCCAGAAACCACAATGCATGTTCTGCTACACATAAAGATTTTGTTGTTAGTGTTTGCTAGTATTTGAATGTGATCGTTGAAGTTCAGCCCTTGTAAATGAAATCATAAAGGCAATAGTGTTAAGGTAGAACACCCTAGGATGGGGAAATAATATAGGTATGGATGGATAGGGTGGGGGGTGGGGATCAAGACTGGAATGGAAGCATCAAGCAGAGAGAGGGTGAAAAGAAGATCACAAGGGAGGGAATACTGGGAGAGACAGCAAAAACTAAGGGCCATTTTAGGGGAAGTAGAGGAACCTGATAGAGTAGAAGCTTTCTAAAATATACACATATATGAGAGTGATCTAAATGAAATTTCCAAATAATAGAGGAGATAGAGACCCAACTAGATATCTCCTGTCTCCTGTACTGAGAATGGGTTACATCAAATTGAGTTGTCAGTGAAAAGAATCCCATGGAAATTCCCAAATAATCCAGGCAGTTGCCAGTGCTATAGATTGTTCTTCATGAAGTAATGGCTAAGCCCCATTGCTGAAGACAACACCTACATAACTCACTAAACATGGAGAAGTTGAGTGGGCGCCTATATAGAGCCTTCACCCCTACATTTTACTGTCTTTGGTTCAGGAATGTACTCTGTATGCTACCAAAGGAGAAAAATCAAACACCAATCCAATTACAAAGTCTTTAATTTACAGTAAAGTTCTGCCTGCAAGATATGCTAGTACAATGGTGGCAGAAAGCTTGTGGGAGCAACCAGCCAGTGTCTGATTTGACTTAGAGGCCCTACTCTATAAGATAGAACCCATATATGACATTGCTTGGGTGACCAAGAACCTGAGACTTGATAGATCAAGGACCATGGATAAAAATGAATGCTACTGTTTCACTAAAAGAAAATAACAATAAAAATAATTCCTAATTACATTCTGTGGTGGACACTTTCCCCTAATGAATAAAGATTACAAGGGACCAATCACTGGGTGAGTAGGCGGGACTTCTGGGTTGAGAAGAGGAAGAAGAGGAAGAGGAAGAAGAAAGGCAGGCAGGAGAAAGAAAGGCCCGTTTGGACAGTGGGAGCATGGGAGGCAGACCAAATGTAGGAAGCTTGAGGCTGTAGGTTTGAGTGGCAGATATGCTCATAGTTTGTCTTGCTCAGCCATCATCAGAGAAGCTTCCTCCTTCAGCAGACTCGAGGATTTATAACAGATTAGTTTTTAAAATTAGGATGCTAGGTTCTGCGCCTAGCGACTGTGTTACCTATTGATTCTAAACTAAGAGTGTGTGGTGTTTTCCTTCGTGCAGTGACTCAACTGGGATCCAGAGAAAGATACAACAAGCTTGGTGTGCAAGAGTGCACCCCAGCCAGCCATGGGAATTTGGAAGCATGGGCGTGCATGGCCACCACCAGGCCATGGGAACTTAACGAGCAGGGAGGAGAGAGCAATTTTCAGAATTCTGAGTCAGAGAGTCTGCTGGGCTGAGAACAGGTGGGCCTGTCTGCCAGTGCCTGGCCGGTGATAGCGTGGGATTTATATATATAGTTCACACAACAACGTTTTGTTGTACTCATAGTTTGTCTTGCTCAGCCATCATCAGAGAAGCTTCCTTCTTCAGCAGACAGGAGGAAATGTAGTGAACTATAGTGAGATAACATTCAGAGAGTGAGAAGTGTTGGAACACTTTACCCTAAATGGGATGTTTCCATGAAATCCCTTCCCTAGGGCACAGGTTATCAGTTAGTGGTTGCTTCTGGATTTGGTCCACCTGTCTGATCTGGACCAAGTGGAGTTCTAGAGCTGAAAAGAGAGGTGGGCTCATGGCTTCCAGTTCTGTGTTATGGGATTCTGAAGTGTGGGAATGAATGGGTCTCTGGGTCTATACTTGTTTCTTTTGTCTTTTCTTGGACTCTTTTTCTTGTCTTTGTTTTGTCCTATTTGGATGTGTTAATTTTTGTTTTCTCATATTTTTATTTTATTATTATACCTGAGAAGACTATTTTATAATGAGAGACAGAAAGCAGGGTGGATCTGAATAGGGGGGGACTGGGTGGAAACAAGGGAAAATATATAATAGGGATATATTAAGTGAGAAAAAAATGTATTTTCAGTAAAAATTGTTTAAAGGTGATCAAGACTTGGAACAGTCCCTTCATCAGTAGATTACTATATCTAAGGGAGAATGAATTAATTATCACAAGAATGAACCTGCTATGAAGGCAAGTTCAGCTCTCTTCTGCATTTCCTCTTTCCTGTTGTTTCTTCTTTCTCTATGGTCTGACATAGCCTCAAGGCTTTCCTCTGATGCTTTCATGCTCTTGTATTCTCCAGCCTTCACAGAGTTAAGCTAAATAACATTCTGCTACTTATAAATTTTCTAGCCTCATGTATTTTATTGTAGAAGCATAAAATGAATTAAGATAGCATTATTGAGTGAATGAATACTGAGGTTTTAGAGATCCAGGATTTGAGTGAATGTAAGGCACAGGAAAATGGAGATAGAATTTTGAAAGTGAAACAATTCTCATGAAATTTTAATTGGAAACAGTGAATGTGAGTGCTATACGGTAAGCAGAAGATATTTGCAAGGTACTGTGCTTCCAGGAAGGGATTGCAGGGAAGGTATGCTGGGGAAGAGTTAGAAATACAAATGTGTCTGAGATGAATCTCTACATTGATAAGGACCAGTTTTCTGACGAAACATCAAAGTCCATAAAAAGGTAAAAACACCCTGTGTGACAGCATATAATGGTGAGTGTGGTTTGGGTTTACAGATGGTTAGACTGTAGGCTGTAAGGCCTGGATGGGGAGAGAAATACAGATCAGACAGGGGAGATGGGTAAAAGCTAATCTCCTGAAGATTTTGTGTCACTTTTTATGCTGATGGGAATAAGAAGATCCAAAATACACAAAGGAAGTGAGACATAGTTATGCATATTAAAGTTTCAAGTTGTCAGCTGTAGGTCAATTAATGGCAATCCAGCAAGGTTGGAGAAAGAGATGAGTCTGGGAGATTGAAGTGAGTGATGTACAACTAAATTGGCACACTAAACCAAGAGAAATAACATTCAGGAGAGACTGGTAGCAATTTTACGAGGATTTTGTCTTAAGTCTTCTTTCTATATTTTATAATTTCACACATGAATTCCATATTTATATCACTTCCACCCCTCCCATTTCCCACAATTCCCTCTCAAATTTATGACCTCTTCATTAATTTTTGTTATGCAAAGTCATGCGTGCGCACACACACACACACACACACACACACACACACACACACACACACCCACACACTCATACCCTCTCCCATACATCCTTGGTTTTTTGTTTGTTCTTATGTTTAGGCTGACTGTTTGATTGGGTAACCTGCTAGAGAACTCATCCCAAGAGAAGATTAATCCTACCTTTCAGTAGCTATTAATTCTCTATCTAGGGGAAGAGCTGTGAGATTTCTCCTATCCACACTGGCATATCAAATGGTGGTTTCATTTTCCAGAAGTTTTGCTTAGGCAACTACACATTTGAGAGAAGGAGAATAGGAAACAGGTAATGTGAAGGGGGAACTGAAAAAAATGGCCGATTTAACTGAGATAGGGGAGGGAAGAGAGAGGAAACAGAAGGCAGAAGGGAGAAAAACACTAAGAATGTTTAAACAAATAGTGAAGCATCATTTTTATATTTACTATATAGTATATACATATACTATATGTACATGTTGTTTGTTATACATGCTCACATTCACATGAATTCATATTCATACATATTAATGTAATATATAACATTAATATGTATGAATATGTATGAATATATATCAATATATGTATTATTGAGATTATATCAATGTATGTATTAATATGTATGTATATGTATATATTATGAAGCTGCAACACTTGGCTTGATAAGGCTTTTCCTAAGGGCATAGTCTATCTAACAAATATAGTAACAAATGCAAAAGTAAGCGCAAGAGGTGGGAAACTTTTCTTGGACCAGTTGGTGATGGGAATCAAAGAAACTCTTAATACAACATAGGCTATTGCTGTTGCCCTTGGCTACCTCCTGGACCTTGAAGGTAAGATCCCATTGCTGAAGATATCACAAACTTCAGACATAGGATTTGGAATAATTGCACTCCAACTGGCCTGAGGACCAGATTTCGCAGTATCTGATTGTGTGATATAAACTGTCAAGAGAGAAAAGCAATCAAGCTTTTCCTACCAGCTGTAAAGCCTATAAGCCACAAAAGCAACCAGTACAGCAAGATAATGGGCACTTATATCTTGAGAGCAGCCAACAGTTGACTAATTGAGCTTAAAGACCACTCAATATGAGAGAATTCATGCCTGATGTTGTCAATCTAGCCAATTACCATGATTTATGATGTCATAGATCCTAGAGGACAACATACTATGGTCACTCACAAGTAACTGTAGCTCTCACCTTCTTATCAAAGATAAAGACCATTAAAGAAAATCACAACTGGTAAAAATTCAGAAAATAGCTGACCATGGCATGTACAAGGCCAACCAATGCATCTACAATGCAATACCTATATCTGAGGATCAGAGAACATCATGGAAGAAGGATCAGAAAGAGGATAAGAGCCAGCAGACCAGGCATCTGCTGTGACATAGTGTTTCCTGGTGTATGACAGGGGAATAACAGCCATGAAATTTCAATTTCATGAGTCTTTAATCAGCTGTGAATCCCTGTTCATTGACCAAGAGATGGATGTTTCTGTTCTATCTTCATATAATATAACTGGTAGTTTCATGGGGTAGCCACGGAAGTGGAAAAGAAGTGCGAGCCATAGGTTTGAAGAGGACATGGATGAGTATCAGATGCCATTTGACATGTAGAGGTATACATCCAAGCTATTAGATATTACATGTTGATACAAGATGGGGACTATAGATGGTGTAGTAGACTTCAGTTTTCATGACTATGCACGAATGGCTGCTATCTTTTTTTTTTTTTTTTTTTTTGGTTTTTCGAGACAGGGTTTCTCTGTGTAGCCCTGGCTGTCCTGGAACTCACTTTGTAGACCAGGCTGGCCTCGAACTCAGAAATCCTCCTGCCTCTGCCTCCCAAGTATAACCCTGAGATATGTAACAAATGGCAGTGATAGAATCCTGGTCTATTGCAAAGTTTTCTATTTTGATTTTTCTTTGACAAGTATAAAAAGTCTTCTGACACATTTACAGGTTTACAAAGCATTGTGGCCGGGGGGGGGATGAAGAATGTGGATGGCAAAAGGATATATCATGATTTGTTGACCAGGAATAAATGGAAATGAAAAAGTAGAACAGATGAATAAACTAAGTTTAGAAGGTAAAGCTGGGTGTCGTGGCTCACACTGATGATCCCAGCACCATGAAAACTGGAGCAGGAGCAGAATTATGAGATAGAGGTCAGTCTGGGCTGTTGTAAGACTTTATTGCAGAAAAAAAAGTCTTGACTAGAAATAGTCTTCTCTTGAGAGTATGCACAATTTTAAGATGATAGATTATTATTTACTTTTAACCTGTTGAGAAAATAATATGAGCCTTTGTGAACCAAATTATGGGTATAAATCATTACAAATGCTCACTTATTAGGGGACAGAAACCACATGAATACATAATACACACATACATACATACATACATACATAAGTGAATAAATAAACAATGTATTTACTAATTTGGAACATGTATTAGGTAATGTAAGTAGTGGTAAAAACCATATCCAAGTACCATTAGGTAAAATTCAGAGAACTTGGCAAGCATCCAAATGTTAATGAAAAGCTTTAGAAATGAAAGACACCATAATACAGGATGGGCAGTGCTCAGCCTGAGCTTGGGTGTCCTATATAAGCTACCATCTGCTGCTGATGCTAATCACCTAGTTAGTACCTTTGCTGTGAAATAAAATAATCTTAGAAGCTTGGCCATAACCAATCAGTTTGATAAGTCAAAGCTGAGTTTTGCCCATCTATTTCTACCATGAATTTTAATTCTAAGTACTATGCGTTCATGAACTCTACTTGACTTTCTTTAATCTTACTGTGGGTTAATGACTAATCAACTGGCATCATAGGCTTACATCTATATTCAAGAATGTGTTGCAAATAAACCACCTAATATGCATTGTTACTAAGACAGCCAGCTGCTTTTGCTTTGCAGATATCCTTCATATTAACCCAACAAATCATGCAGACTTTAAGGCCTATCGTAACCTGTTGCATAAAGTGTCTATTATTTTGGCAGGGCTACATTGATCTTATTAACATGTGATGTTGTAATGGGCATCACAGATTTGCTCTCAGCCGAATGCCAAAAGTTTGTAGTCATGCCGACTGAAAAACATTCTTTGTCACCACTGCTACAGGAGTCCCAGGTGGGGTAAAGGTCAAGGCTTTTGATATTAAATAAGAATTAGGATAGGAAATTCCCGAATTCTGTCAGATGTTCTCACTGGTGACTCTGTGAATAGGGCTATAAGTATATAATAACTTCAAGAACTATCTGTTATTAAAAAGGAGGAAAAATTGATTTCATCCTTAAAGTGCTTTTCATAGTTGTGTGATGATGTGTTAAACTAGTTCTTTCAGTATGATATAGACATAGTGACTGAAAATTATGTCGTATAACAATTTAATGCTCATATGCTCCAAGGAAATCTGCGTGTCTGTGCCCAATGGAATCTCTGTTCTATCTGATCCACTAGGATAAGATCTTGAAACTCATCCAACTTTCCATCATATTTCTACATTATGCTTATCTTAATGATTATTAATTAAAAATAAATGATAAGAACAGGTTCTCTATCATAGTTGAGGTAACTGCTGTGCACTAACGAGTTGAGAGCCAAGAAAGTAAAGCTGTGACAAAAACGACAACAACAATAATAGCAACGACAGCTAGAGTAACAACAGCAACAGCACCGACACGCAACCACTGCAGTAGAAAAATAAAATGCCATTCAAGTTGATCTAATTACATGATAGAGTACAAAATGCTAATTCATTTTCCTCTGGGTCTGAAGTGAAGTTCTGACAGTGTAAGTCAGAGATAATTTACCTTTAGAGCCTTCTTTAGAAAACACTCAGGAGACTTCTCTTCCTATGAAGGGACTTGATATGGTGACATTGCTCTGTTTTTTGAAAAGACCATCGCTGGCACTGTATAAGAAACAATTAATGGCATTGTGTCTCTGATTCCTGGGGGTGATCCATACTGATTTATTGCTTCCGTGTATGCTCCCAAATGTACTCATGCTCCTGCTCATGGTTTTTTTTGCTGCGTTTGACCTCTCTTATTCTGTTACTTTTTTCTTCTAGAAAAAGCTACATTGTCTGTCCCCTCCCTCCTTCCTTCTCTCCTCTTCTTCCTTACCTCATTTTTCTCTGCCTTTCTATTTCTTATCATCATCTTTGGGGAGAAGGTTTATTTCAACATTTATATATGCTTAAGAACAACACAGATACTGTATCATTAAAAAGGAATAAGATAAAAATATCCAGTGTTTGATTTACTTCATGTGATACAGTGTTATCCACATGACAGCCAAGAGTCAACCATCACTAGCCGAGGAATAAAGGGTTATGGGTTGTACATATATCAGGCTGCTCCAGACCATGTGATCTTGGTGATTTCTACAAAGTGAGTATCTTAGCAGAGTAATCTATTGACTTCCAGTTGGGTCCCTACTTAGTGTACACAGAGGAGGTAAGTGCCAGCTAGGTGGCAACCTCCTAAACTAAACTTCTTTTTTAATACTTATTTTTAATTTTGGTTTTGAGATATATGTAAATATGCATATTTCTAAGTACAATCCATTCAGTCTGTACACTGTTACTTACATGTTGTTTTCAGAGTTGACCATTTGGTATTAGATAATTAATTGGTATGCTTTACCCTGGGCAGCCCATTTCTCTCACTTTCAACAGTCCTTAGTTGCCTGTAGGATTGCAGTAAATGTTTGAGGGTAAACATCAAGTTGCATTCCTGGAGTCTAGTATTATTTACCAAACAGTTTTGCTTTGTTGATCCTTATCAAAATGATCTTTCAAGTTAGGACTCATTACCTTTTCCATTATGTAAACGAAAGAGAATGAGTCCCTGAGAGTAAGCACCTATTTATACTTTAGCAACTCATACTCCCGTGTGTGTGTGTGTGTGTGTGTGTGTGTGTGTGTGTGTGTGTGTGTGTGTTAGAGAGAGGGGGGGACAGGAAGACAGACAGGGAGAGGGACAAGAAGAGGGAGAGGGACAGGGACAGAGAGAGAAAGAGGAACAGGAAGAGGGAGAGGGACAGGGAGAGGGAGGACAGGAACAGGGACAGGGACAGGGAGAGTTTAAGGAAATAAAATCTTGCTTAGCTGGGACATTGTTTTAACAGAATTAAAGTCAGAGTATAATCAGCAACATGCAATTAAAAAACAAACCATAACAAAATAACCTTCTTAATTGTCTGAAGCATCCCTTCACTTAGCTAAAGCAAAGCATTCACATGAGAGTTGGTTGGTTTAAGGGAACCCTCATTTTATTTAGTATTGGAGATAGACTATTATATGCTAGATTTTAGAGAAGAGAGGATGTAGATTTGTTCAGAGTTGGTTGCTCATTAAACATATATTTTATATGTAAAATCCTTTGGGGGATATTACGTATATGTGCTCACATGCATGAACATATTTTAATGTTTCAGCTTGCTTAAATAATTTTCTTTTTATACATGTGTATATAACATTGAACATATCCATTTGGGCATAAAATGTAAGCCCAACAGTGGCGTGCATCTGGCTTGAGCCTGTCTCCACATATAAGATACTTATGATACTTCCTGGAATTCAAGTTCAAGGTAAGGAGTCAGAAAGCTGATATGCTTTAAACATGTCCAATTATTAACCACCAAAATATAAAATGGTATTAGATTTTTCACCAGTATTTTTTTCTATTTAATAAATCAGGTAATTTAACTTGAACAGAAATCTTTCCTCCTCATGAGACTATAGATATTTTCCATGAAAAATGAATATTTATAACTGTTTCTATACATTCTAAATTACTCTTCATTAGCACACTATTGCTTAACATTGATAAATAATGCATGGAATTTTGCCCTGCAGTTGCATGTCTTGGTAACATCTACACACAAAACATCATTTTTGCTGTTTCATATAGAAACGACAAGTTTATTTTGTTTGAAAAATGGGGAAATAAACTCCTGTTTTGACCTTCTTTTTGTTGTTCCAGCTGTGTGTCATTGATGCTGGCATGACTGCCATGGGAAGGTGTAATGAGGCAAGACCAGGACTGTAGCAATTATTAACCTACAAATATGCTATAGCAACATCAGTGCCACCCAGAGTGACACTTCTAAACAGTGTAGGAAATAGTGCTTGTGTCTGACCCACTCCTCTTCTTAAATGAGTTTTGTTGAATAGAGGAGAAACTAATAGCTCTTCAGTATAAAGTGACCTAATGTCATTAATTGGGTGTTTCTCCCAGGCTGGCAGTCTGACCCCCACTTTGGTGGTAATTTATTTAGCTGGGAAAGCTTGGATTCTGTGGAGCATCTGGTTTTCAGTGATATCCTGCTGGTCTTATCCAATTTTCCAGCTGGGAGCATGAGGCACAGGGAGGTCGAATGACTTGCCTAAAGGTCACCTGGTAGCTCAACTGGGATTATAATTCAAAATCTTTCTGATTTTCCCATCCTTTGCTCACTGGACCACAAAACTCCCTTGATCTCATCTTCTCAAGCTTGCCTGAGCAGGAAGCAAATATAGACCCAGGGTAAAAAAAAAATCTCAAATTAAATGGTGACCTCTAGTATTTTTCAAAAGGAGCTAAATTCCTTTGTTACAACTGTAAAGGAGAGTGTCTTGTCGTTCTAACACATGAACATTAGAACGCCGTTCTGTTTTCTTACAAGAGACCACTTGGCATATCTGCTTCTCAGTGCTCAGATTCTGCCTTCAAACAAAAATATTTCGGTCTGTAGTGATTTGAAGCTTGAGAAGGAAGAACAAAGGTATTTCAATATATAATGGATGCTGTTTGCTTTGTAGTCAGGTTCATGGTACTTGACCCCACCAAGTATTGTGGTCACCTGGCTCATCCTATCTTCAAACACTTAGACTTACTCTTTCTTTAGGATAGAACTCTACTTCCTGCTGCTCTGTCACTTTGGGTCATTCACTCTTAATGACAGTAATCTTTCTTAGCTTCCTGATATAGCTGCTTACTTTATCTGACTTTCCCATTTCCCCTTCATTTTATTTAATTATGATTTAATTTTTTCACTTATTTTCCTTTTCTTGCTTATTCTCCATGTCCCCTCAGCTCAGGGCTCTGATCTTTGTTGTTCTGGTGTATTCTGCACAGTGTTTGCTGTATACAAACTCAATAAACATTTGTTGAGTGAAGAGAAACTCCTGATAAAAGACAGGCTCTCTCTCCCATTTTGATTATCATTCAAGGAGTTTCAAAGGGGATGCCCATGGGGTAGCAAGGTCGGATGGAGATGACCTTTACTCAGCCAGCCAGATCAGGTGAATTAACCTCAAGGTCAATGGGATGACGGATGACAGCTGTCCCGTCAGGTCAACCTCTCTTCCAAAGCTTCCCTCTTGGAACTGGCCTCAGGCTTTTGTGACTAGTACATGGAAAGCAGTTCTGCAGTATTTATCGTCATATGCCATATTTTATCTAAATTTGTACTGTCTACTTTCATCACCTACGCTGTAAATTTGATACATAATGTCATATGTTACCATTTTAAAAGCCATATGGTAAGGCTTACTAGTGTGTAGAATATTGAAGAAAGTGTCTCGCATTGAAAAACAATTGTCAAGCTTTACCATAAATTAAAAGAAAAATGTTCTGGACAATGCCTACCTAATACCTTTAAGTAATTTTTGCTAAGTTGTTTAAGATCATTAGCATGTTAAAATATTAAGCCTGATTTTTTTCAAGACTTATATATCCTCATGTATGGCTTCTGAGGGGGAAATGAAGGTTTATGCTTCGTCAATTCCTTTACTGGTAACTTTACACCTAAGCTGCTCATGAATACCTGGGAAGTCTGGTTACCATGTTATACAAGAGGAGACAGGACTATAGTGAGCCATTCTTAAGAGCAGTTGCTGAGTTATCCTAGCATCCCATCATTTAATAGACACCCAGTTGATGTCTACCTGCAGGCCTTACTTCAGAAGGACCACTATACACATTCATTTCTTCATCTCAATTATGAACACTATGTGAAGGGATTGAGACAGTGGCTGACAGTAAACTTAGAGAGTTAAAAGCTTCTTTTGGTTGAGCAAAGGGTGTTTGGGTACATGTTCCGATTAATGTACAGACATAGGTTAGTGTAATGACAAAAGGCACTTACTAAACTGCCACTATGGCCTCTTATTGCTCTCACAAAATAATTGCCTCAGTCTTTCACTAATTAAAGTGAACCTGGTTATTCTGGCTAAGTTATCTCTGACCTGAAATACAGAAAAATCAGACTATTCTCTCTCTCTCTCTCTCTCTCTCTCTCTCTCTCTCTCTCTCTCTCTCTCTCTCTCTCTCTCTCCCCCCCCCCCCTCTCTCTCTCTCTCTCTCACACACACACACACACTTTCTTTTTATATTACACCTGCTTCTGAGCTTCTGTGACAATCCAGAGCTATTTGGTGGAGTGAAATTAAGCTCCAAATTAGTATTTTATTAAAATAAAGCCCCATACTATCAGAACTGAAGTTAACGTGTCCATTCACTTTGTCTTCATCTGCAAAATCCAGGACTGACTCCCTGGACGCTCTTTCCTGACTATTGACTACATGTCTCTTTTGACAAGTCTGATGAAGAACATTGGGTTCTTGAGTGATCCAGTCATGGTCTTGGCAGCCAACCAGCACTTTGATTTTATCATGGAGAAAGAATTAGGTTGTGCTCATACTTTTCTGGAAAAGCCAGAAAGTCTCATTGATAGGGCTAGTGTCAAAAAAACCAGGATGTCCTCTGAAGGGGTTTCTTTGTTTGAGCTAAGAAAAATGTGGTTTGTGGTCTTCTCTTTTCACAAGTGATATAAGAGCAAGTCTGACATTCAGTCTCCCAGAGATTCATGGCACTTAAGTAATAGGAAGTTTAGCTAATAATTGTTTGAAAACAGATGGACATGTCAATATTCACAATGTTGTAGAGTCTGGAAAATATTTAAATGGAATGTACTGGTGAGTATGGTTTTCTCTAGAGATCTGATTTCTTCTATCTTAATCTCCAGTGTTGTCATCCAGACATTAGCACCACATTAGTGCATTTACATGACGCCAAAGGAGCTGATTTTATAGGTAAACAATGTGACTCCTTTGGACATCGAAGTTGATAAAATGGAACTGAGATTTCTAATCATTTCTGAACGGTACTTTTGGAGAAAGAATTGATAATGTCTCATATAACTGTCATCTATCTTTCTCCCTCCAGTTAGATCAATAACTCTACAGGCCAGTCTCCTCTTACTGATCATATTGGTATTAGGCAGAATCATCAAGGAAATGGTTTTGACAAGAGTTGATGAATGACAGTCAAATCATGACATACAGTGTGTATACATGTTCAATGTCCCATAGATGCTTTGAAACACAGCATTGGTATGACAGCACGGGAATTGTTTTTATAGATAAACAGCGTGTCTCCTTTGGACATCGTTTATGCTAGTATTTCCTGTAAATCAATTAACTCTTAGCCAGGTACAGTGGTATAAGCCTGTGATACCAGCTCCTTGTGAGTCTGATGAAAGAAAATCACAAGTTAAAGGTGAACCTGGGCAACTTAGTGAAGCCACATGCCAGGTAAAATGTGGGAAGAATGACTGCAGATGCCTCTCAGTGGGTAGAGCACACGCTTAGCACATGTAAGGCACAAGCAAAAACAAACAAAAGAAACAATTAAAATAAAAACAAAGATAAGAAAAGACATTTTTTATTCTATCAAGGACTGTTTTGGAGTCACATAAATTTTGGAAAAATATGTATGGACTGCTCTTTGTTTATTAATTCATTTAGCAATATTTATTAATTGTTTACTCTGGGTTATTGTGCAGCATATGATACTTTAAATTTTATTAGATATCAAGTGGTAGGGACAGAAGTTCTTGGAGGATTTTCTTTCCTTCCTTCCTTTCTTTCTTTCTTTCTTTCTTTCTTTCTTTCTTTCTTTCTTTCTTTCTTTCTTTCTTATTTCTTTCCATTTTGAAGAACAAGCAACAGTTGTAATGCATTCTTTGCTTTAGTCCTAATATATCCCTTAAATTTGTATGTCCAAACTTAATTTCCAATCTAACAACATTAAGAGGTAATGCCATTATGAAGTAAGTCCTGGAGAATCTACCCTCATGAATGGGATCCTCTGAAAGAAGATGATGGGTCACCCCTTCTAGTTCCTTCGCATTTCTGCCTACTGTTCTGTGAGAACACGGTTCAAAACATGCTGGGAAAAGAGTTCAGGTCTTCATTAGCCACCAGACCTGCTTGTGTCTTGACCTGGGGCTTCTTCGTGAACTGTGAGGCTTTCTAATTCATAAATTTTTCAGTCTCAGGCAATTTGATGCAACAGAATAAGTGTATTAAGTAATTATAACTAGACTTTAATTTGTATTGAACTGCTCTTCTAGTACCAAACTTGGCATCTCAGGAAATAGAATGGTCCCAAACAGTAATCACCTTTTCTAAGGAGGGAAAGAGAGCAAGTATTTCGTGTTAAGATGTATATGAAAACAGATATTCCTTTTTGCTCTAAATTCCCATGTAAAAAGTATTTGGAGAAAAAATTGAATCACCCATTTTATTTATCTATTTTTACAATCAATGCAAATATTAATTACGGGTAGTGATCCTTCGCTTTCTGGATAGCTTGAAACGTTGAGACAGCAAGAGCAGACTGGAAGTAAGATTGAGAAAGAGCAAGAGAGCAGCGGGAATTCAGAAAGGGGTTGCAAAGTGAGATGGGAAAATTCAAAGTTACTGGGGAATAGAATTTCCCTAGCACTAGTCACAATACGTATGTTTGTTAAAAAGCAAGAGGCGGGGAAGACATGCATGCCTGATGCTGAAGAAAAGCCTGTTTGTGTCTCACACACTGGAGAAATTGTTCAAGAACAGTCCATCGATGTGAAAATATGACCCGTGTCATTTTGCCAGGGTAGTTAAGACACTAAGTAGCTGAGTAAAGTCTGATTGGATAAATTCACGATCCTGGGGGTATACATACTTCCTAGTATCCAGTTTTTCTAAGATACAAAAAAAAAAATGTCAGTGGAAATAAGGTTACAGAGTGCCACATGCGTGGGCGAGACAAGGTCTCCATAGGGTGGGAACCAGGCAGATCTCAGACACGGGCCATTCTTTTAGTTTCTGCCCCATTTTCTTAGTGGTCAAAATGAGAAACAAAGGATAAATGCCCAGCACTAGCAGAGAGGAAAGAACTGTGATATTTAGAGATGGGGACGAGGGAAAGGTTACTGACTGGCTTTGAAATGAATTTCCCATTCTTCTTTACTATTATCATCATCATCTTTCACAAACTCCCAAAGTGTCTAGAGATAAAACCCTAACATCTACTGTAGGGGGATGGGTTTTCCCAAGGAGATCCAAGGATGTGAACTCTGCATATGGAAAGTGAATATTCAACAGTATGTAGGAAGCATTCATTGATTATAGGTAAGACTCCGTTCCCTTTACCATTTTGAGAAACTTACATGGAACCTGAAGACACTCTACACAAGCCCAAAAAGACTACCAGAAAAATGAGCATAACAACACATCATTTGACTGCTTTGGTTTAATGGGCTAGGAAAAGCAATTAGTTCAATATCAACATTAGCATTCTAAAATTTGCTTTGACACTTGTGGGTATGCTAGCTTCTTCCAGTGCCCCAAGCTCTCTCACATTCCTGACAATGGTAGAACAATTGTGTAATTCACAAGTAAAGCTAGCAAAATCTTGATAATTTCACGGGATATGCCCATTGGTCTCTCTGAGCCTCTGCTTACTTGTCTGAAAACTGATGGGGCATGACAAACTGGTGATCAAATTTTGTTCTTTACATCGCTTGGTGTTTTTGAGGCCCAAGAATTCAGTAAACAGTTCTTATAATTTGGCTGATGGTTTTCTAAATTTGCATCTATAAAAGAAAAAAACCCATAAAGTAGTCTCATTATGGTCTTTTTGCAACATCACCTGAGTTCATGAGGAAGGACACAGGTTTTATTTTAGTACCTGTAATCTACATTCAGGTCCAAACCAACAAATTTAATTTATCAAGGTCTGACTTTCTGTTGTCTTAAATCAGTGAAGCAGTTAGGCAATATGAAGCTTGTACTAAATGGTCCATTTAAGTGTATGATGCAAAATCCCACAAATTAAAGACAATATTTTTTGACAGATCCTTATAAAGATATTCATCTCTGTCTTTTCCAAGGCTCCATGATCATGTTTCAAGGTACTTAGGTTAAACAACTTAGAAACATTGAGTAATATGTTGCTTCCTCTACAAAAAACTTAAGATAGTTTTCAAATCAAACTAGCAGATACAGAACCAGAGACAATAAAAGCAGTGGAAATCTGAAATTATTACAATAATGTGAAAAACCATTTGAGATCCTGGTATCAACCAACTAATAAGATATAAAACAGTCACTATTCCTACTTTTGACAGGCTTATTTCTTGGATTAGTCAGAACTTCTGGTGTCATAAGGAAACGTGTTAAAAAATGACAGAGGGCTAATATCCAATATATACAAAGAACTCAAGAAGGCAAACTCCAGAGAGGCAAGTAACCCTATTAAAAATGGGGTACAGAGCTAAACAAAGAGTTCTCACCTGAAGAATATCTAACGGCTGAGAAGCACCTAAAGAGATGTTCATCATCTTTAGTCATTAGGGAAATGCAAATCAAAACAACCCTGAGATTCCATCTCACACCAGTCAGAATGGCTAAGATCAAAAAAACAGGAGACAGCAGTTGTTGGCGAGGATGTGGAGAAAGAGGAACACTCCTCCACTGCTGGTGGAATTGCAAGCTGGTACAACCACTCTGGAAAGCAGTCTGGCGGTTCCTCAGAAAATTGGGCATGACACTCCCAAAGGATCCGGCTATACCACTCCTGGGCATATACCCAGAGGCTTCCCCTGGATGCAATAAGGACACATGCTCCACTATGTTCATAGCAGCCTTATTTATAATAGTCAGAAGCTGGAAAGAACCCAGATGTCCCTCAACGGAGGAATGGATTCAGAAGATGTGGTATATTTACACAATGGAATACTACTCTGCAATTAAAAACAATGAATTCACAAAATTCCTAGGCAAATGGTCAGAACTTGAAAATATCATCCTTAGTGAGGTAACCCAATCACAAAAGAACAAACATGGTATGCAGTCACTGATAAGGGGATATTAACCCAGAATCTTGGAATACCCTAGACACAATTCGCACATCAATAGATTTCTAAGAAGATGGAAGGAGAGACCCCTGGTCCTGGAAAGACTGGATGTAGGGGAACGCCAGGACAGAGAAACGAGAGGGGGTTGAATGAGGAAAAGAGGGAGGGAAGGGGGCTTATGGGACTTTCTCGGGGAGGGAGGAAATGGGAAAGGGGAAATGATTTGGAATGTAAATAAAAAAAAAACTTAGAAAATAAAATTTAAAAAAAAAGAATTAAGGGAAAAGTTGACCTCGGGTTACTCTGGTCTGTCAGTGAGGTCAGGGGAAGGAAGGTTCAAAACCTACTAGGACAAAGGTCAGTCTGACAGTGGATGCAAAAGTTCACCAGTCTGTATTATAAATAATATGTGTAGGAAATGAGTGTTTACGCCTCTCTACTGTTAGCAAACTGGAAGGATAGGATGTCTTCCTTTTGATGAGAAAAAGATCTAAATGTGAGATCCTATTTTAAACAATGAACAGCTGTTTCATCTTGAACTGAAAAGAACAAAGAAAGCACCACAAGGTTACTTGGGATATATTGTACTTTCCTGTGTGTGTGTGTGTGTGTGTGTGTGTGTGTGTGTGTGTGTGTTCATCTCTTCTCCTTTAACTTAGAGTAATTGAAATGCTATTTTATCTTAGGATGTTTTCTTTTCCAACTAGGGATGTGAAAAATTAAAATATTGAAGAATTTCCTTTTCATTATTTTGAACAAAAACAACATTTCATGAATGTTTTCTTTGCTAATCCAACAGAGATTAATGACTGGAATGTTCAATTGTGGACTTTAGGGAAAAACCATGGTGATCCATGGGTAATATATTTTAGAGAAGACCGAGGCTAAGAGCTTAGCTTGTTCTTGAGGGCAGTTGTAAACATACAGGACAGCCTAGCCTCCGACTGAAGATGTCAGTTGTGTAATTATTGCCTGGAAGTGATAGAATTTCATCCACAGAAAAACATTTAGTTGCTCATGTTTAGCTTATGAAGGAATTCAACTTCTGATTTATTGGAAATTTAACTCAAAATTATTTTGTATTAATCTGTAAAAAAAACAGTTTGTCTTAGTTGTATTTTATATTAGAGGTCTCTGGGGCTGTAGGGAAGAACAAAATGTTGCATATTTTTAGTAGCTGGCTGAGATAAAGTAAGTTAGCAAGCCAAATAGGCCTATTTAGAGTTTAGATGTTTACTTGTTTGTTTATAAAAGGTTGAAACATAAGCTTGTGAATTTAAAAGTGTCTTTACTTATTCTTTGAGAATTTCATACATAGCTATAATATATTCTGACTATAAGTAATTTGCCTTATTTATTTAGCTATCTTTAGTTACATACTTAAATAAAGTATATCTGATGTTTATAGACAATTTTATGAAAATTAGTTTCTTGGAATTTGTTTTAAAATTAAAGGTAAATTTCTTTAAATTAAGAAAAGGGCATTCTTGACTGGAAACTATTTCTGTTGATATAGAGGCCAAGGGTAGTAACATTGTGCAAAGCTTTGAAAACAAAAATTGAGGAAAAAGACATACAAGATTTTTCTTTAAATCCTGATGTGGTTATGCGACATATTAATAAATTGTCCTGTCAACCTCTAGGACACAGGTTCAACTCCAATTGGTTTAATGGCCACAAATGTTTCTTTAGATGATTCTGGATTTCTAGGTGCATGCAGGAATGTCAGGGATTCTTAGGGCAGGCTTGGGAGCCCCTCTCCCAGAAGGTGGTCTTGGGTCATAATCACACCCTGCTGATAGGATTTGGCAGTTGAAATAGATGGAGGTCAGTCTGTCATTTTGTCTATTTAAATAAGTCACTTGTGATTAAGGGTGAATGGTAAATTTTTTTTCTCTTGTATTTTAGGGTCCTTAGCTCACATCCAAGGTTCTGATGTTTCTTTTCTGGACATTTCCCCTCTCCTTTTACTTGACCTTTTGTTAGGAGAATATTTGTGCTCCCTCCACCTTTTCTCACTTGGACACACAGACTAGTTAGGCAACTTAGCTCCTTCTCCACTCAAACAAACCAAAAAAAAAAAAAAATCATAGCACACCCTGTGTGTATTCCTTCATCAACATGGGACAAAAATACTCAGTGCAGGCAATACTAAAGTTCATATACTGTTATAATTTTCTTTCTTTCTTTCTTTCTTTCTTTCTTTCTTTCTTTCTTTCTTTCTTTCTTTCTTTCTTTCTTTCTTTCTTTCTTTCTTTCTTTCTTTTTTTCTTTATTCAAGACAGTTTGTTTCTGTGTAGCCCTGGCAGTTTTGGAATTTGTTCTGTAGACCATGCTGGCCTAGAACTCAGAGAGATCTGCCTGCCTTCTGAGTGCTGGGATTAAAGATGTGCACCACCCCACCATTTGACTCCTTGTCAGCCTTTCTTAGTGGGTTTGAATTTAGGCCTAAGGGGTGATTCAAATGCACAGTTCTAGTTTTCTTCTGGGTATGATTTTCCCCAAATAAACAACTCATATTCAAGCTTTTGACTTGGACTTTGCGGTCTGCCACAAGGCAAATCTCTAAGAGATCTTTCTCCTAATACAACATAATGTATACAATCATCACTGTACAGATGTAGCCACTTTTTCTCTACAATATATAAAGTTGGTCTGCTATACTAGAAACAACATTTTTGCAGACTCAGGTATGGAGAGCTGACTCAGTAATTGAGAGCACTGGCTGCTTTTCCAGAGGACCAGGGTTGGCTTCCCAGTACCCGCAAGGTGGCTACTATCTATAACTCTAGTTCAGAGAATCTGATACCTTCTTCTGGTTTCTAAGGGCTCCTGCACATATGTGGTGCAGAGACATACATATATACAAGCAACACACACACATGAACATAAAGCATGTTTGCCTAGGTTCTGTTTTATGCCTACTTGTCTTTTGGAGCTCAATGATAAACCAATAGCAGATGCTCCTAGAAATTAAGTGCCCTTAGGCTGACTGGGACATTTGTGTGGAGTAGTGGAGTGTGGAACTTTACTGCATTCATGTTAACTAGTGAATCTAAGTGTTAATATTACTCGAATTGTGAATGGTAGAACTGACAGTCTGACTAATGAGTAGAACAAATTCTATAAAGGTGAAAATGAGTGTATTTTAGCTTTGTTAAATAGAGGTGAAAAATGCTAGAAAGTTATTAGCATGTCTATGTGATTTCTAACATTAAATTTAGCCCTGAGCCCATTGCAATTAATAAACTTTCTCTCTCTCTCTCTCTCTCTCTCTCTCTCTCTCTCTCTCTCTCTCTCTCTGTGTGTGTGTGTGTGTGTGTGTGTGTATGTGTGTGTGTGTGTTTGTGTGTGTGTGTGATATGCTCATGAGTATGTGAATGCAAGTGAGATGACACAGAGGCCAGAACAGACCATTGGTATCTTTCTCTCCTGCTCTCTTCCTTATGAAAACTTTCACAAAACCTGAAGCTACCACTTTAGCTAAGTTGTCTGGACAATGAGCTCTGAGAATCTGGTCATCTCTCTCATTCACTTGTAGCCTTGTTTGTTATTTTACATGAATGCTGGATATTTGAACTCAACCCCCCATGCTTGCAGAATAAGCTCCCTTACTGAGTCATCTCATAAGCCTTAAACTTTGCATTTGGATATATCTAAGAGCCAGGAGATTCTCTTAAGAGAAAGATTTAAGTTTTTGTTTTTATAATAGTATATTAAGATACCTTATACTAAAGCATTTCTTACCATAAATCTGGGATGTCAAAATATAGACTGTACATATGAGTGTCAAACATCAAAGTTAGGATTTCGGTTCTCTTAGTTTCCTTTTTATTTTTCACCAGTGCTGTATCTAATTTTAATACAGATCTTTCCTGAACCAAAAAAAAAAAAAAAAAAAAAAGTTTTACAAGACAAAAGAGAAGTCATGATCTTATTTTGTTTTATTTTTCTTTTCATATGAAGACTTTTATGAAGAGGGTTTTCACATTATATCCCACAGAAATCTCAAGTGTGACAAACAAGATTTTATTATATAAAACCTTTGAACACTGACCATTTCTCTAAAAACACCATCTGTCCTAGTGGTGAAAACTGTGTAAGAGGACAGAGAAAGCCAGATGCATTAGTTCTTTTAGGGCTACAATTCTAGCACTTAAGGTGCTAATGCAGGAGATTACCATGAGTTTAAGGCAGGTTCAAAGTGAGAGTTCAAGCTAGCTTGGGCTAAATACAGCGTGAGGTCCTATCTTGAGAGAGAAGGGAAAAAGTTACAGAGATATATAATTGTCTTGTCTTGCAGAAGCACTTTTCTTTTAAGGTCCCCAGGATTAATTGATGACATGCAGAAGCAGACATATTTGTATTGGAAATCTGGCTATGAAAGGCCCTTCTGGTTAAATGTGCTTTGTGGGCCTATTGTTATTTTAATTATTATGACCTTAAAAGGATAAAACATAAATTTTTACATTTATGAGTTGTTTTAAAGTATATAAAACACTTTCATATATTTTATGTAGAATTGTCTTCACATTTCAGTTGATAAGGTATTTACCTAAAACCATCAAGAGCCAATAAAGAAAACATTTAACTCAAGTGTTTTTAAACAAATGGTAGTGTCACCTAAGTCCCCCTTTTCACAGCTGTTCCCAAAACATACTCTTTCCCCTTCCCTTCCTTCCTTGCGCACAGAGCAAATGCTACTCTGGGTAGACAACTGAGATTAGTACTGATAAAACAGATTTAAAATTTAAGCAACATAAAGTGATTTTTGAGGTAGGAACTGTCCCTAAAGTTTTCTGATTTGGGAAAAACAATCACTCTTACAAACAACTCAATTACGACACAGCATAATTCTTAAAACACAATTTTAGCATCTATTAATTATTGAGTGCAAAAAGAACACATCAGAAAATATTGATTTCAGCTCAAGCTATTTGCAAAAAAACAAAAACAAAAACAAAAAAACAACCAAAACCAAAACCAAACAAAAGAAGAGAGAGGGGAGGGAGGAAGAGAAGGAAGGGAGGGAAGGAAGGAGAGTGGGAGAACAGAAAAAGGGAAAGAAAACAACTTGATAATGTCTTATGGTAAAGATATATAGGGAATTTCAAAAGCAAGAGTTAAGGTTTCTTCAGACTGGAACATTCCATTGATCTTTTATTGTGTATTTGTATTTTAAAATATGTTTAGACAAGGCATGTGATTCTTGAATAGGTGGTTTTATATGTACAAAAGTTGATTTTTAACCCAAATTTCTAGAAGCATTTTAACAGGCTCATTTACTATTTTGCAGCTAATGCTAGCCACATGGTTCAAATCCCTTTGAAATTGTGCATCTCGTATGCAAATGACCAAAAGCGGCTTGAACCCCAGAGCTCACTGGCAAAAACATTGAATTTTATTATCACTCTGGTATGTTAAGAGGAAAAGAGAGGAAGCAGGGATTGGTACTGGGAGAGAACTAACATTTGGTGATTGAATGACTTACTCATCTGACAGAAAAACATTAATAAAATCTGAAAAGGTGTGTTAGGTCTTACCATAATTGGCAACGGAAAGTAAAGGGCTAAAAATAGGAACAGAGAATTAAACAACATAAAAATAGGTTTGACCAGCCATATGGAAGTCATTACAGTTTAGAGGTTAAAGAAACCAAGGAGGATAAAAATCAAATCAAATATTATTACATATTAAGTACACTACCTATAAACATAGTTGGTAAATGCTGTACGGATTTCAGCTCCTATCCAGTACAATTATTCATAAGAAAAAATAAAAATGAGGGATCATTTCCTAACATAGCAAAGAACATTTCCTTGTAAAGGTAATTTTGGCTCCAATCCGAAGGCTCCTTTCATTTAAGCCATTTCCATCAGCTATTGACAGGATGTGTGATTCTTTCTTAATGGAAAAACACAGTAACTTATAGATCATTTTCTTTAAACTGCTCTAAGAAGACTTATGAAGAAGGCTTCCAACAAAGTATATGATTTCTTCATTTTTTGCTGTTAATTTAGGAAGATCAAGAAGTACTCTCACCATCATGTGCGCTCAATATTATTAGGCCTCTTGTGTCTTTGTAGTATCTTATATTTCTTGTGGGCTTCACTGCCTGCAGATATTGGGATCCAGCACTAAATTCACTGTGGTTTTCAATTCCCTAGTTTTAAATGTGGTGGTCTGAAGATGGAAGTGGAAGCAAAGTGTTACTGGCTAAGGAACATAGGTATTGCATAGAGATTGCAATCTGGGTCAGAAACCAAGCTCTGCCATGTGTCAGGTTTATGACATTGGACAAGGGGTTTATTTATCCTCCAGAGCTCTGTGTGTCTCATCTGCAAGATGGAAATAATGTTTTCTTGCTATTTATGTTGGGTATCGTAAAAATCTTATATAGAAACATACATAGAACCTTTACAGTACAGTCTTCGTGTATAGCAATCGCTTAATAGATGAGAGTAATTACTAATATTACTATCAATAAATTATTCAGTATGAGCTTTCAAACTACAGACTCTTAGGATATTACAAGACAGCTATGAAAAGTTATCCTGAAAACAGAAAACTTTGTATATAAGAAGAATCTTTTTTTTTTAGTTTGTATCTCTGCCATTCAAATGCCAGTATTTGAATGTTTTTTGACTTTGAAAGAATTATAAAAAAAAATGAGTCTGAAAATAAGTTATTTGTAAAGAATTCTTTACAAAACAAATTTCTCTTGAAAAAAAAATCTTGCCTCATTGTGTAGAATATAGGTTAAGTCCTAAGTGTTTGCTGTCTGTGAATATGGAAGTACTTGCTGCCTCCTACATTGCACACCACTTCACAGAGGGGATCACTTGGCATGTATTGCATTATCATATAATTTCCCTCCTCCTTTCATCTTTTTCCATGGTGAGTAGCTTCCTTTCCTCTTTATACTAATCTCACATCTTGTGATAACGACAGACATCACTAGCTTTCCCGCTGTGTTTTAAGGCATGCCTCTACTGGTTTTGTAGTAAGTATGATGCTGGCTTCTGCACCTAGAGAATTTTCTTGCTCAGGTCTGGAGGGCATCCTTCCATTGCGTATTTATGAGAATAATGTGATTCTGTCAATGTTCATTATTCTGCTCTATTCCCATTCTCTTTTTCACTCTAACTTCCTTATGTTACTTTCTATCTTTTTAGAAATAGCAGATGATATCCATGTTAGACTTCTTTGCCTTTCTGATGAGGTGAAAACCAGTTATACATGTTTATAATGTAATTTTAATCACTGTAGATCCAAAGAATGGGTTGTGAACACAAGAGTCTTAAGTTCATTCAGTAATGCTCTTTGAAGAACGTGTTTAGTAACAAGAGCAAATAGACACCCACTTTTGTGTGAAATTTAGTGCTTCAATCTGTGCTACCTTAGGAAATTATTTTTGATTACTTTCATATTTACATTAATACTTATTTTCTCCTATAGTTTTGCTTCTGATAGTTGTTTGGGGCCTTTGATTTTTATCATGAAGAAAGTTACATTTTGGGGCTGGAGAGAGGTCAGTAGTTAAGAACACTTTTTGCTATTCCAGAAGACCTGGGTTCAGTTCTCAGCCTCTGTGTGGTGGCTCAAAACCATTTCTAATTCCAGTTTCTTCCTCTGACTCCCGAGGACACAAGGCATGTGTGTGGTATACATACATACATACATACATACATACATACATACATACATACATGAACAAAAAGAAAGAGCAATCATATGCAAACACAATAAATAAACAACTTGTCAAATTAAAAAAAATACATTATTTATCAATTACCTGTCACAAAAACTGAAAATAAAACCTATTTTCTCACTGGAGCATGCCCGTTGTAACACCACCGAATCCTGTTTTTTTCTATGTTGATTGTTTATATTTCACTGAGACTACAACTATGAGAAGTGCAAGATCACATTCCCTGCAAGACTGAATCTTAAGACACTACCCCTCATGCTTGCTTATTGTACAGGAGCATGGGTCTTCATTATCTGGAATAATTATTATAGGAGAGATATATGGAAACATTCAAATACACGATTGTGTTTTGTGTTTCTACGAGCAGATCTGTGAATATACACTTGATGTTTGGGCTACACTGGAGAAAAAATTGATGGAGCTACAGCCCTTTTGAAGCTCTCCATGCTTTAAAGGAACATGATGTGGGATGCTTCATTTTTGCCTGAGGATGTGAAGACAAATGAAAGGGCTGAATGAAAAAAAAAAGTCAAAATATATTTTATAGCCATGTATAAATTCAAACATGAAAGCAGTTACTCACTCATATTAAAGGCTGAAAAAGTCCTCTGGCCTGGCATTAGAAGAAGAAATTGTATGTCTTAATTATCTTGTGGGCCTTATTAAAACTGGAAGCCGGTTCCTCTCTGCCATGTGTGCTGAGAACCATTTCTCACAGCCCAATAAATAATAATGGCATAATCATTGAGAGATGGGCACTTAGAAGTTTCATGAGAAAAGATCCCAGGGGAAAGGCTATCTATACTTAGGGATAGGAATTGACTCTCTCAGGCCAACAGGATTGTGAACAGATCGTATTTTACATCTTTCATGGGATTGGGAAAAGTCCAAACATTTGAGTTCCAGTTACATACCAGAAGTGACAAAAATAGCTTAGAAATATTTGTATATTTTCTGAACTGTCAAATTATTTTGGAAGGTAAATGAAATGTTAAGCTATTTCCATAAGCAGATTGGCGATATGGAGAAGATGGGGGATGGGCAAATGATTTCTTAGTCTTCATTTCAGATTAGGGAAATCAAGGATTATTAAGCATACTTCCTTATTTTGTAGATATGAAGAGAATGAAAGAGGTACGAAAGAAAAATCAGTCTCCTCATGGTTACATTACTCACTGCACAGCATGTACTTGTATAACAGAGATGTCATGTACCACAGATCACAGATCACTTCAGCAATGGAAGGATTCTAATGGTGGGTTCTGTAGAAACATGTTTGTCCAGCCCTTATATATTTTTTATAACAAATAAGTGGTTCTATGTGGATGCAATGATAAGAAAGAAATAGCATCATAAGGGGTTTCTTATGTGTTTGATATGTTAGAAACCAGCACACAATCCGCATACTGATACTAAGAAGCCACGGAACACCCACTCTCGGAGATAGCCACAGAGAGTTCAGTCAACCTGTGAATTATAACAGGAAAAAAATTACATTATTATTGTCACCTCAGATACAACATATGTTTCAGTAATGACTGTGGACATTAAACCACAGAAGAGATACATATTTTCATAATGAATAAATGACAGTTATTGCAATATATCACAATATTATAGCAGCTAATAGACTCATCTAAATGTAATAGGTTCATAATAATAATAATAATTCATTGATAGAAGTCCTTTTTATTGTATCATGAATATCATTTAAAATTATACTTATGGAAATAAATTTCTTTACAATTTTAAGCCTTTTATCTCAAGCTTTTGTTAAAATTCTGAGGTACACCATAGGCTCCATTAGGTCACCAAAGCTCTCATAATATAAAAACATTTGCAAACTCCAGTTAATAACAACTCTTAAGCTTAGCTATTATTTAGGATTAATTTTATATCCAGCTATGTACCTCTGAAATTAGTTAACAATATTATCTTCTTAATTGAAGATATGAGTATTACAAACTTTAGTTTCTATGGCAGCTTTCACTGGAAACAGATTAAGTGTGCATTTCTTGTTGCAAATTTATTATTACTCCTTCTAAGATAAGTATAATGGAGGCTTCCCAGTGAGTGATCATTATTTTTAAATAACAAATCAAGTATCATAAAAATAGATGTCAATGTTTGCTTTAAAAGTTATGGATTTATTTCATATTTATTTTGTAACTTTACTATTGATAATGACCTGATTAAGTAAAGAGGTTATACAATAGTATGCCTAAGTGTAAAAAAAAAAGTACACATTTTATACTGTATATTTAAATAGACTAATTTATGTCTGATGTTGGCTTATTCTTACATCACTCATAGATAGTAAAGTATCTTAATGTAGGATAGTTGCAGGCTGTTATTTTGATTCAGGATTTTTTTTTTCTTAATTAAAAGATAATAAAGAAGACTAGGGAATTGCTGAGATGGATTATGATTTAGTCTTAGCCAATAATAGGTAGAAAGTTACGAGTTCAAAAGCAAGTGCCTTAAAAACTAAGAGCACGCTTAAGCACCGGTTTGGCTCGGCTTTAGAGTCACCTCATCTCGGCAGACGTTTATCTAGGCACATGGAGAACAAATGTCATGGCCTGGGGAATATATCCAATGGCACAAACCAAAATAAAATGCCTGAGTCAAGCAACACTCAAGACATGCTGCTCACTTCCGACTCCTGGCAGTGAGGAAAAGGAGGCTCTCATACAACTTTCCCTGAGGCATGCCTCTGGTAAGGTAAGGGTTTCAGCCCTCTAAGATGCTTGCTTCTGGGGTAGATGATGATCTTCTAAACATGCAGTAGCTGTGACAGTGGTGGCCAAAGAATCACACATTATTGCATCATGTGTCCATGATTATTTCAGACTTCTCAACCCCACAGTGTAAGTTACAAGCAATTATGTTTCTGTCTCCTCAATGTAATTACACAGTAATCTTTAGGGAGCAATCCTAACTGCCAGAATAATTCAACACTGAGGTATGCAGTTCTCAGTGACTACATGAGAGTTCAGTCATCCTTAAGACAGTGTGTTGGTGGTCTCTCTGGGAGCACCTAATGCCTGAGTGTGAATGTTTTTTTCTATAGGTAAACTTCCAACCCAGATGCAATGCTGGGCCACCAAGCAAACTGTCTAATATCCTAGTCTTGGCAGATGACCTTTCATTTCCTATCCTCACATTGTGAAATGTCTGTGAGAAAAAGGGAAGCAATACTTTTTAAAGATTTGTATATTTTTTATGTTGCGTATGAGTGCTTGCCTAAGTATGCATATTCGTACTACCTGTGTTCCCCTGTTGCCAATGGAGACCAGAAGTGGAAATCAGATGTCTTGGAGCTAGATGTTCAGATAGTTGTGAAGTTTATCTGGGTGCAGGTCACTGAATTTAGATCTTTTGTATAAGAACTGTGCTCTTAACTGTTGAGAGTCTTTCTAGACTTGAAGCAAAACTTTCCTTGATGGAAACTTTCTAAAGGATCCAAACTATTTTATTTGCCACTTTAAGAATACATATATCTAATAAAAGTCCAAAGTAAAACTTGCAAAGTTTTATATTAATATGTGTACTTAAAGAAAAGAGTTGTTTCATTTACCATGACAAAATTAAAAATGAATATTACAAGTTTATTTTTTTCAACAGGTACAATCAAACATGAATATAATCATGTTAAGGACATGAATTGATGTTATCAAACCTAGAAAGAAGAAGTTTCTCTTTATACTTTTATCAGATGCTGTATAAGTGACTTTTCTGTTGCTATGCTATGATAATACACCATGACCATGGTACCTTATGAAAGAAAGATTCTATTGGGGCTTATGGTTTGTCCACAGCAGCAGCAGCAGGCAGCAGGCAGCAGGCAGCAGGTATGGTTACTAGAACAGCAAATTGAGAGCTCACAGTTTGAACCACAAGCACAAAGTAGGGAGAATGATTTGAATGGGGTGTGTCTTTCAGCTCACAAAACCAGCCTCCAGTGCTCAAATCCCCAGACTATGGGAGATATTTCTCTTTCAAAGAACCATAGATGCTTTCTGAGACAGTCTGTGGAGTGTCAGAGTATGTCCGTGTTGGAAACTGAGACATTTTGGGAGACCTTGGTTTAAAGCTTGAGCAAGGAGATATACCAGGGAGCAAGAATGAAACGTGTGAGGGTCCTTTGCCATGTTTCACTGGCCAATGTCCTGATGACAAAGCCACAGATTTTACTGACAGTCTCTACTTGGCTATATATGCAGGTTCATGTGCATATGTATGTTCCTGGTGTGCAAATGTGGGTATTCATAGTTCTTGTGGGATGTGTTTTTCACTCTTTCTTGTCAAGTCAAATGAATTTGTTTATAGTGAGAAGATCTTCAAACTGGAGGCAGTCTCGGGAATTAGAACAAAAGCATAATAGCAAATTGAGTTATGTAAGCAAAAGGCAAAATTCTTCCTTGTTTAGCTTCAAATGTGAGTGTCAGATAAGTATCTGATTACATGTTCATTGCAGAACTTTCACATGGATGTGAATTTTTAAACTATTCTTGGGTGAATGAGTATTTCATAAATTTTCAAATTAGTTTTTTCCCCAAAGAAGGATATTTTAAAACAGGTCTCTCAGATCAGTTATTATTTAGCAAAGGGGCATCTTCTTCTGTTTTACTAACATATATATTGATATTTTCTATTTACTAATATGCCTTCCTATGGAAAATTTCTAATGGTTTCCTCCTCTGGAGTTGAATGAACATGTGTGTGTGTGTGTGTGTGTGTGTGTGTGTGTGTGTGTGTGTGTGTGTAGGTAGGAAGGAAGATGAATGGATCAATAGACATATAAATACAGTTAAGGGTCTTTCTTTAGCTTCATCACAGGGCCATCTCTTCTAAATTGGCTACTTTCTTCTAAACCTCTACTTCTTTATACATAATATCAACTATTTATCTGTGGATTACATATTGTCTAATCTAAGGAATGAATATTAGAGAATTCTCTGAAACAGCTGATGATAATATATATATATATATATATTATATATTATATATATATATATATAAATTAGTATTTAGCTCCTTTAAATGTTAGCTGTTCTCAGTAGTCCTCAGTCAATGATTACCACTGATTTGTCTTTAATTTCTTGAAACATGATGTTTTTGTTAATCCTAACGTCGTGGCCTATAGAGCTTTTGTTGCTGTTTTCTATTATAATTTTTGTATTATTTTAGGTTCAACTCAATGACATACAACTGTGGAATGTGGGCTAGAGTCACACTTTGTGATGAAGGGAAAGTTGGGTTATGTACTTTTGACCTGGATGTTAAGTTTGCGTTTTAGTTGGACATGGTTTGAAGGTTTGAAGAATACTTTGAGATTCACACAAAAGTCTGCTTCTTCCTTTCAAAATTTTTATTTATTTTTATGTATCTGGTGTTTTGCTTGTGTGTATGTCTAAGCCCACCATATATGCCAGGTGCCTGAAGAAGACAATAAAGTTGTCTGATCTCCTGAGACTGGAATTGTAAACAGTTGCAAGGTGCCACCTGGGGGCTGGGGATTAAATCTGGATCCTCTGGAAAAGCAGTCAGTTCTCTTGATCACTTATATGAGAATCCAGTCCTCATATCTCTTCTTTAATATCAATGCAGCTTCAGGAATCTCCAGCTAAATAAATGAGCGATTCAGACAATACTGCTTTTGTGTTGCATTGCATGTAAAGATTAATGTGAACCCTTCCATAAAGGAATTCAAGCATGTTCTAATTAGATAAGAGACATAGCTTTCGATTTAGATGAATATCATGAAGAACTGAGTTAAATGCAGTATTTTCTGTTTGAAGTTATATTATTCTCTAGTTTAATTTTTAGAAATTATCAAATTGTCAACAGAAAAGGATATTTTAAGCAGTTGCTTATTACGAGTACTAAAACAATGCCTCTACAGTTTTAGTATAGTCAAATGTTTTATCAGCTTAACTACTGTATATGCATTCAAAATTTTATTAAATCATTTCAGTTATAGTACATTTAATTTAATGTACTTTATATTATTATATTAAATGTGCAGGGTATTTGGTTTGTCTTTGTCATGGTATTTAAGTACTCACCTGACATTTCAAAGGTCTTCGTTCATGAATGGGTTAGCTTCAGTAACTGTGACCTGGAACAATACTAAATCAACTGAATCTATCTCATTTAGATAAAAAGAGGCAGGGGCATGTCTTAGCTCAAGTATGTAGGGGGAGACAGACGGTGTGATGGAAAGAGAACTCAGGATCGAGAGACCCATGATCTCAGGGCCAGAGGTTCCTTATGGGAAGCACCAGCCACACATGGATACACAGTGCTTGAAATGTGGCCAGTGTGAATTGAAGCGCCACTGGAATGATCTTGAAGAGTTGGTATTAACTCAGAATGGAAACTAGCTCATTAGTAATTTTTTTTAAATGTAAAAATTGCAGGAACAATATTTTTTACACATAAACATTAATAGAACCTAGTATAAAAAGGTAACTCATATGCTTGTGATTGCTTTCTTTTTACCTGGATGACTGAAAACTCATGCATATCATCTCCCTCTTCTTCTTCTTCTCTTCCTCCTCCTCCTCTTCCTCCTCCTCCTCCTCCTCCTCCTCCTCCTCCATTGGACAACACAGGTTTGGAAGTTAAAGGATTGGTTTTACTGCAAGTCCTTCATTCTCCTGCCAGCACTGTTTGGCTCTGGATGAGACATTTGGTCATGAAAGTCCTCAGTTTCTTCATCTGTGAAGTGGGGATAATAACACTTCTCACTTGCTGACGTCATAGGGAGTTCCTATAAGAATTAATGACCTGGAGCTTGTAAAAGGCCAAGTTCTTTGGATCTTCTATAGTGAAACTAATTTTTTTTTCTTTAACTTCCCTAGGGACTGGACTATGTGGATAAACAAATAGAGGGCATGGGAAAACACCCACACACGCACATACTTTTGCCCAATTTTCCCTTTGGCAAGTTTATAGTGGCTACAAACAACAGAGGGAAAAAGACATGAGCTCAAAACTGCCAAACACACTGCTGTCAAGCTTGGCTGAACACTGCAGGGCTTAAGATTCTAAAACACCAAAAGTGTCTCTGTGAACTCACAATGGATATTGATAGCACTTGCTTTAATCTATGGAATTTTGTTTTAAAAGTTCCAATGTTCATCACATTTTTCATAAATGACTAGTGGTCAGTCTAGGACATATAATTAATTCTACTTCTATTTTCTTTATTTCATGTGCACTTTAAAATCACACAATAGATAGCCTTTATTACAGTTAACTGTGTAAATTATATACATAAAGACATCCTGAAAAAATAGTCTTGCTTTAAACTTCAAGTGAGATCGAACTTCACTTCACCAACAAACATAAACAAATCCATACCATTTGGTTCTTAGTAAATGAACCAAGATAATCTATGAATGAAGCTGAGTAGAGGAACCAGGATGGGTAAATTAGAGCCATCCTAACTCCTGTTCCCCAAACTTGATACACTTATTTCCTTTGCTTTTTCTTTTATCTCTCTTCCCCCTTTTCTTCTTCAACATGGATCGTTATGTTGTCCAGTGGACCCAGGTTCTTCCTGTACGACAGGAAGCACAGAGTGTTTTCATCCTCTGAAGCCCCAGACTCCTGCTCACTGGAGCCCGTGCACTCATGCTGAGTGCTCTAGGTTTTCCTGTTGTGCTGGAAGTCTTGTTTGATGTCTAAATATGAAGCTACTGTAACCCTTGCAAGCCAAAGTCTGAATCTATATCCGTGATTGTCATATCCTTTATTAGGAGACACACACACACACTTGCAACATTGTGATGTGCTTATTTTGGGATCCAGTCAATGTCCGCATCTATCACAGGCATATGGCTGGAATTTCTTTCTGAGGATGACAGAATGGGAGGGCAGGAGACATTACATGTATATGTATGTGTGTAAGTGGAGAGGTACTTTTAATATTAAGCTAGAATAATAACTTGAAGTCATACAGCTACACTGTGATAATTATATGATCTCGCCAAATTGCTAAGGAGAAGTAATTTGGGTTCACAGTTTTCTAGCAGGCCTATAAGTCCCCTTTTGCAAATAAAAAAACCCAAAGCCTGGAGAAGTTAAGTGAACTACACAGGTTCCTGAGAGCACAGACATGAGGTGCAATGGATTTACATTGGGAAGAAAGTATTAGTCATCTAAGCACATCAGGGAGCAGTGCTTTTGAACAGGAAAAGGTAGCTATTGGTTGAGTCCATCCTTTGTCTAAACCTTGGTCTCAAAAGTGCCTTAGAGCAGTAAGACACTGGTCTTACTGAATGGGGAAAGCTGTGGAACTTAAGCAGTCCCCATGGATACCTTGGCACTGGGGAAAACTGGAAGCCCAGAGCTTCACCAGCATGCTTCTAAAAATACAAACTGCTCTGTCTGATGAACTGAGCCTGGGGGAAATGGCTAAGCCTTAAGGAGGAGGCCTAGGTCACTGCCATTGTGAGAGGACAATCACAGTGACATGAAAAATTCCAGAATGCCACATCAAATGAGCCACACAAGTGTTAAAGACATAAGCATATTTGAGCTCCCTGGCATTCCAGCATGGTGAGTTCTTTAGATGGCTTGGGGAGAGGACAGGAAATATGAGTCAGGATCTGTCTGTGTGAGTGAAGCAGCTAAGGTGTGTGCAAAGTTGACTAGTATAAAGGAAAAAAGAAGAACAGAAACACAGGACTCCATGCTTGAGGTTGGTGAGGCCAGCACTAAATTATGCACATAAATGTGAAAGGCATTTTTGACAATGTGTTCATAGGCAAGCAAACAGGAATAGCTTCTCTATGCGTTTTAAATAAACACCTGAAATAAGTGGTGGTTTGGAATACAGTTTGAAAAGCTTTCCTCAAGAATTAATCACTACAGATGATTCTGGAAGATACATAGGGTAACATACGTGCAGCCAAGTGTAGACGCGGGCCAGTGATGGGGATAGTTCTTGCTAGGTGAACAGATATATTCAAAAGATACTACATAGATTACAGCCTTTCTGTTTTCGCCTGTTTCTGGGTTAGCTGACATCAGTCAGTGAATTCTGACCATGATGGGACAAGGAACACTCATATATGTTTGGTCAGCTTTCTGATATTGAGAGAAACACACCCAGTGGATCTGTGATATCAGACAGGAACTTGTAGGAAATAGGAAATTAATACAATTCTTTCATTATTTTAAAAAAAATGGGAAAAAGACAACCTTATTTAAAGAACTGTTTCTCAAGCTGGGTGGTGGTGGCAAACGCCTTTAATCCCAGCACTTGGGAGGCAGAGGCAGGTGGATTTCTGAGTTCGAGGCCAGCCTAGTCTACAGAGTGAGTTCCAGGACAGCCAGGGCTACACAGAGAAACCCTGTCTCAAAAAACCTTTGGAGAATGTTTTATTATCCCCCTTCCATTAATTAATTAATTAATTTATTCACTTCACATACTAGTGGCCATACATCTCCCAGTACCCCCTGGCATAGTCCTTCCCCCATCAACCCTTCTCTTTTCCTCGGAGAAGCTGGAGGGGCCGTTTCAGGTACCAACCTACCCTGGCACCTCAAGTCTCTGCAGGACTAGGTGAGTCCTCTCCTCTGTGGCCAGAAGGTATTCATTCAAACAAGTGAACTTAAGATAATTCAGTTTTCATTCTTGGTTGCTTGGTACTTTTTGTTAATAAATAAATACTTAAAAAAATGGGTAAGTGAAATGAGGGTTAGAAAGTGTTGAAAGAGCAATAGAGTCCATTAAGAACGTACACTCAGTGTGGACAGGAGTGATGGCCTAGCAGTGTGGAGCTCCTCTGGAGGACACAAGTTTAGTCCCAGTACCTATTCTCACAAGCAAACTTCAGACTAATAAAACTTAAAGATAACAAAATTAACCTTTGAAAAGCCACTACTTAAAATTAACAAATTAGTCAGCTATAACCATTTGTACTGTCAATCTGTTGGATGCCTTTCAAACCCTTATTTGTATGCACAAAAATGCTTTTCTGAAAATACAAATAATTAAATTTCCCCAATTAAATTAGCTCCTCCTAACATGCTAATAGGATAGTGTTTTCTCACTCTTCTGGACTGAAATCTTGCATTTATAAACACCTTTTCTCTACACTTAAAAGACATTCATTAGTTAGATATCAGTATACATGTAAAACATTTTTATTACTTTTGAGAGAGCACAAATTTATTTCCAGTATAACGATTATCATAAGTTTCTTTCATTAAGTAGAGATTTATATGAAATTTGTTTTTGGTATACAGGGAACAATGGTGGGTAAATTTTAGAAAATTGTTATTTTATTTACTTCTATAGAAATATGAAGTATGTCTTAATTTCCTGGAAAGTTGGTTGAGATTTTTTTGAGCCTTTGTGGCAGAGAATTGGCTTATCTGGCATCAATAGGAGGAGATGCCCTCGATCCTGTGAAGGTTTGATGCCCCAGCACAGGAGGATGCTAGAGGGGTGAGGCAGGAGTGGGTGGGTGGGTAGAGGAGCACTCTCTTAGAGGCAAATGGGAGGGGGGATGGGATGGAGGACTTGTGAAGGTGAGACCAGGAAGGGAGACAACATTTGAAATGTAAATGTCGTAGGGTTTCCATTTCTGCACAAAACATCATGACCAAGAAGCAAGTTGGGGAGGAAAGGATTTATTCAGTTTACACTTCCACATTGTTGTTCATCACCAAAGGAAGTCAGGACTGGAACTCAAGTAGGTCAGGAAGCAGGAGCTAATGGCAGAGGGCAGAGGTGATGGAGGGATGTTACTTACTGGTTTGCTTCCCCTGGCTTGCTCAGCCTGCTCACTCATAGAACCCAAGACTACCAGCTCAGGGATGGCCCTACCTACAATGGGCCCTCCCCCCTTGAGAAAATGCCTTATAGTTGGATCTCATAGAGGCATTTCCTCACCTGAAGCTGCTTTCTCTGGGTTAACTCCAGCCTGTATCAAATTAACACATAAAACCAGCTAATACAATTGACCCCTTGTCAAATTGACACACAAGCACATCACTATTAAGCCTTAACCCTTATTTTCTTATTCATCCCCAAGATCTAAATAACTTTAAAAGAACCATAGTCTTAATGTATTAAAAATTCAATTCCTTTAAAATATCCAATATCTTTTAAAATTCAAAGTCTTTTAAAAATTCAAATGCTCTTAACTGTGGACTCCACTAAAATACTTTCTTCCTTCAAGTGGGAAAAATATCAGGGCACAGTCACAATCAAAAGCAAAGTCAGACTCCAACTGTGCAATGTCTCGAATCCAACTCACCATCTTCTGGGCTCCTCCAAGGGCTTGGGTCACTTTTCCAGCCCTGCCCTTTGTAGCACACACCTTGTCATCTAGGATCCAGCTGCCTGCACTAAACTGCTGCTGCTGTTCTTGGTGGTCATTCATGGTACTGGCAGCTCCAATACACTGGGGCCTTCCTCTGCAACTAGTGGCCTCTCATAGGCTCTCTTATGGTTCCATGTCACAACTCCTTTGCATAACCCCTTCAGTCTTGGGCCATCAATTGCAACTGAGGCTTCACCTTCACCATTGACCTCCCATGGCCTCTCACAGTGCTGAGTCTTAGCTGTTATTCATGACCCTTTCATGCCTTCAAAACCAGTACCACCTGAGTGACTCTTACTCCAACCACAGCACAATGTACAACCTTGGTTATCTCTGGAACACAGCCTCTGTGCTCTGAGAAAACACTTCCCAGAAGACTTTACCTCAGTGATGCTAGTCTCTTCTTAATCACCACTAATTTCTTAGCTCCAACTAACCAGCCTCAATAGTCCCAGAAACACAAAGGTTTGCTTTAGTGGTTCTGGTATCTTGTTAATCACAGCTTATTCTTCAGCCCCAGCTAACCAAAACCACAGAATCTTCACAATCAAAATAGCAACAGCCCTGATAAGAGTCTTTAATCTTCCCTCTGAAATTTCACAAGCCAGGCCTCCTTCTTCTGTACTGTTCTCAACATTATCTTCCAAGCTCCTAAACAACATCCCACAGAGCTCTTAACACCAAATGGATCTTCTAGCCCAAAGTTCCAAAATCCTTCCACAGTCCTCCCCCAAAGCATGGACAGGTTGTCACAGGAATATCCCACTCTGCTGGTACTCTCTGGAAGTTCCAGTTCCAGGGGGAGGGAGCAGGGAGTGCTCCTATTAGGAGCCACAACAAACATTCCATTGAACTGTTAGCTCAGACTTCTCCTGGCCATTTTGGGCTTCTAATGCCCTTTAACCAACAGGCTAAGAATAACAGTGTTAGGAGGGTTGATAGATCCAGATTACCATGGGGAAATTGGATTTCCTCTCCACAATGGAGGTAAGCAGGATTATGTCTGGAGTGCAGGAGATCCCTTAGGGTGTTTCTTAGTACTACCATATCCTGTGATTAATGTCAATGGGAAATTACAACAGCCTAAACCAAGCAGGATGACAAGGGACACAGACCCAGCAGGAATGAAGGTATGGGTCAATCCTCCAGGAAAAGAGCCAAGACCTGCTGAGGTGCTGGCTGAGGGTGAAGGAAATACAGAATGGGTAGTAGAGGAAGGTAGTTATAAATACCAGCTAAGGCCATGTAATCAGTTGCAGAAATGAGGATTATAAAGTAACATGAATGCTTTTGTCTTATTTTGTTAAGAATCCATTTGTCTTTCTTCTAATTTCTTTAACATCGATTGTTATTTAAGTTGAGACAGTAAAAGAATGTTCCTGAGGGACATCGTCCCATTGTAAATTTATAAATGCATTTGCAATTGTATGAAGAATAGTTATATCATGCTAAGCATATTCATGACCTTGTCATTGTTTCACGAGGACCTGAGATATTATTTGTGTCAAGTTGACAAGGGGTGGATTGTAGTGGCTATTCCTGGTTGTCAACTTGACTATATCTGGAATCAACTACAATTCAGAATTGGAAGGCTCACCTGTGATTCTAATCTGGAGGCTGGGAGAAACAAGTTTTTGACCTGGATCTTGACATGGAGATCTTGAGGTAAAATGCTATGAATCCCAGAAGACAGGGAGATCTCTGAGTTCAAGGCCATCTGGGACAAAGCAAGTCCCAGATCCAGGCATGGTGGCACACATCTTTGATCTGGGCCAAACCTTCTGCTGTAGACCTACATAAGGACCTCAGAAAAAGGAAGATTTACACTCTTCTTTGCCTGCCTGGTTTGTTGGACTGAGAAACTGCTAGATCCTTAGAGTTCCATTCACAGCTGTTGCTGACCATTGTTGGGGAGCTGGACTACGGGCTGTAAGTCATCAACAAATTCCCTTACTACATAGAGACTACCCATAAGTTCTGTGACTCTAGAGAACCCTGACTAATACAGAAGATAAATAAAATAACCAATTTAAAACAAACAAACAAACAAACAAACAAACAAAAGAAAACCAGGAGAGATGGCTCAGTGGTTAAGAGCACTGACTGGTCTTCCAAAAGGCCTGGGTTTCATTCCTAGTATCTATATGGACACTCACAACTGTCTGTAATTTCAGACAAATCCCAGGAGATTTGATGACCTTTTCCAGCCTCTATGGGTATCAGACATTCACACACATGTAGGTATGCTTAGGCAAACATGTAGGCAAAAAGCATACACATATAAATAATAAATAAAAGTTACAAAATAATATATAAATAAACTTAACCTGAATTGTTTTTCTAGAAAATCCCATCAAAATAATGTACTCTTTAAAAATTGTATACAATAACCAAACCTTATATATCTTTTAATTTTACTGTTCTGATTTCTTATTTTGACCTGCGGGAAACTGATTCTGATCAATGTTAATATTAGTGTGAAATGTTACCTGACTTATTGTCATTCAATATGGTTTATTTAATGCTTTCTCATGATTATCTCTGTTACGTCATTAAAAGATGATTTAATCAGTCATGGCCTGATCAGAACTGAAAAACTTACAGAAATGTGCTCTGTGACACAGAGACAAGAGAGGTCTGGGAACAGATCTGTTCCAGGTTTTGGATATAAGCTGTGGATTCTCACTAGTTCTGCTTGCTAATTTTGGCATATTGATTCCTTCATTAAACATTGACAGTTACCAGTAGTCAAGCTTGTTCTTGGACTGTGCATAGAAAATTGTCTTGTGATGAATTTTTTAATGGGAATTGCAGGAAAAACAAACTAATTAGGCTTAAATGTCTTGGGGTCTATGTCATTTAAAAACTTTTGGAAAACTCAAAAAGATCTAACTTCATTCAGCAGGATTTTTCTCAATAAAGCCCTAGTATTTGAGCCAAGTTTTGAAGAGTAAATAGCTAATGTATCAGGCGGGTCAGGGGTGTGGAAGGGGATAACCTGTGCAAAAGAACAGAAGTTAAGTGAGTTGCCCATAGTTGGGATGTGGAGGCAAGCCAGTGTGAATGCCACATAAAACTGAGGAGGGAAAGTGATAAAAAACCGAGCTCTACAGTTAAGTATGGCTAGGTCAGAAAGGAACATATTCCAAGAATGTAAGTCAAAGTGCTTAGTTGCAAGCATAAGACCTAGAATCCAAGAAAGGAACCTCAAACAGAAATAGTGGAAATATCTGAAAGATGATGCTGATGGAATGAGCAGAATAGGACCACTGGGAGATGGATGTGCCAGTGCATAAATCTCTGCTGTTGCTGGAACTGAAGGTTCTATGGTACCATGTTCTTCTGAAGGTGGTCCGCACATCAACATGGTCCAGGGCCTTGTAGGAGGGACAAGATTCCCAGGCCCCTGAAGATTTATCAAGTTGGGCACACAGGAACAGGACCCCACAGTTCATGTTTTTGAAGCCTTCTATGAAATTCTGCTCTAGACTAACATTTGAGAAGCCTAAACCTGCAACTTATGTGGTTTTTTTGTTAGTTTGTTTGTTTGCATGTTTTGTTAGTTTTATGGTTTGGTTTCTTGCTTGACTGGCAGGTAGCATGTGACATCAATCCATCTGTCTGTCCTCCAGTTTCTTATATTGGTTTTCTAATATAAATTCATATTCTCTTGGTTGCTTAGTAAGAACTCTGACCACTGAGACCTTTCTCCATCCCCTTTGATAATATTTCATAGAAAACTTATTTACCTATGTTTATATATTTTCTGTTATTTTGAGTTACTTTTAAGTTCCTTCAAAATATTTTGTAAAAATATATCTGTAATTTATTTGAAAGATAATGGGATAACACTGGCTATAAGTTGATATAATTCTCTACCACTCAAAATCAACTCTCTCAGCTTGTGTTTATCTACAAGTCACAAATTTCTGGATGTTACTACCTTGATTATATACTAAATTATTATAAACATTGCCTGCCCTGTATACTGGCACATGGCCAATTGAAATATTTTCCTCTATTCATTTTCATGTGTGTGTATATGGCATGCATATTTTGTATGTATGTGTATGTATACACATGTGTGTAGGTGAATGTAGAGGTCTGAGGGGAAATAAAATAGACATCAGAGGTGGCAGGAGGATGGAGGGAGGGAACTGGGTGGAAGAGGGGTGAGGAGGGGAACAGGGATGGGGTGGGGGGCTTGGGGGGTTGGGAAACGGCTGGGAGAGAGAATGGAAATCAGTGGGGGCATCTCTGTGACTAGCTGGAGACCAACTTCAGAGGATCCAGGAGGGCTTTGGAGATGACCCTACCTGAGACTCCTAGCAGTGGGGGTTATAGAGATTGAAGTGGCCACATCCTATAGTCAGGCAGGCCTCCCAGTAAAGTGAGGGAAGGATCACCTCACCCACAAAACCTGTGACAGCAAATTTGTCCTGTCTACAAGATGCACAGGGATAAAGATGGAGAAGAGAATGAGGGAATGGCCAAACCAATGCCTAGTCCAACTTGAGTCTCATCCCACGGGAGGTATTTAACCCCTAACACTATTAATGACACTCTGCTATGCTTTCAGATAAGAGCCTAGTATAACTGTCTCCTGAGATGCTTCATCCAGCAGCAGATGGAAACAGATGCAGAGACCCACAGCCAAACAACAGACAGAACTACAGCTTTGGAGACTGGTGGAAAAATAGATAGTACTGAGCAAGCCATGGTGATCAAGGACCACACAAGAAGAATTACAGGGTCAACTAATTTGGTCATGTAGGGGTTCATAGACACTAAACCACTAAGTAAAGTGCATACAGGTGCCGGACCTAAGCCCCATATACATTTGTAGCCAAGTGCAGCTTGGTCTTCCTATGGATCCCCTAACAATTGGAGCAGGAGGTGTCTTTGACTCTGTTGCCTGCCTGTGGATTCCCTTTCCCTAGCTGGACTGCCTGGTCAGGCCTCTGTGGGAGAGGATGGGGTTAATCCTGCAGCTATTTGATGTTTCAAGGAGGGGTGGTACCTATGGGAAGGGGGTGGTAGAAGGAATGATTTGTGATGGTGGGATTTGGGGGAGAGGGTGCAGACTGTGATCGATATGTAAAGTGAATAAATAAATAGAAAAACAAATTAAAATCAGTCCAATAGAAAAAAAAAGAAAAGAAAGGTCGATAGTAAAATTAAAAAACTGGACTGTGAGAGAAGTAGGAAACATTATGAAAAGATCTAAGGTTTAAATTTTAGGCATAGTAAGAGGAAAACACTATTTCAAAAGCATAGAAAATACTTTCAATAAATTTATATTAGAAAGCCGCTCTACAAAGGAAGCTGGAAAACTATTTCAGACTAAAGAGAAGGATAAACATCTCCAAAGTAGACAAATGTGATAAATATACAACACCAACACAGTTCAATCAGGTCTAAGAAAACTGGCAAAATGACAGGAATCATTATTTTCAATCTTTCAATAATAACTGAATAACAGTCTCAATTTCCTAATAAAATGATACAAAGTAGCAGATTTTATTACAAAATAGGATACTTCTTTTTGTTAGTCTCAGGAAATATACCTCACCATTTATGGTAGACAACACATTAGAACAAATAGATTAAAAAGGTATTATAAGCAAATACCTATTTAATATCTGACAAAGTAGATTACAAACTAAAACTCATCAGAAGAAATAAAGTGTTCTTCTAGACTTAACAGTCATGCCATGCTCATTAAAGAAACAATCCACTTAGAAAATATTTCAAGTCTATACCCATAGGCACCACAGGTGCACCCAGTTTCATTAAAAACAAACCAAAACCAAAACAAACAAACAAAAAACAACCTAGTACTGTACATGAAACCACATAATAATCTAACAGAGAGATAGTGATTCACTTCAATGCTCAACTCTCACTACTAGAAAGATCATCTGGACAGAAATTAATCAGGGAAAAATCTGAATTAATGACATGATAAATCTAATAGACCTAACAGAAATCCTTTGCAACATTTCACCCAAACACTAAAAAATACAGGTGATTTTCATCAGACTATGGAATGGACCACATAGTAAACTAAAAAGCAAACCCCTTCCAAAAATATAGGGAAGTTGAAATAATGACATATTCTTTCTGGCCACAGTGGAGTAGAACAGTTAAAGTGACAGAAAATATACAACCTCCTAGTGACTATACAACATACTTTTCAAAGATGTTGGGTCATTAAAGAAATAAAGACAATATTTTCAAATCCTAAACTAGAATTAAAATGAAAATGCAACACACCAACATCTTAGGAAGGCAATGTACACAGTCCTAATAGAAATGTTTATAGCACTTTGCTCCAACATCAAAAGAATTGAAAATTTTTATATTAAGAACTCAATGATACATCTAAATACTTTGGCAAAATAAGAACAAATACAAGTCCAAAGCAGTAGATAGGAAGGAATAACCAAGACCAGGGCAGAAATAAACAATAATGAGTAAATCAAACACTTAGTGAAACAAAAGTTGGTTCTTTATAAAGATAAATAAGATTGACAAATCATTTGCTAAGATGAACAAAAGAAAGAGAGCCTAACTGGACCATGTTGTCTGGCCTCAGTGTGCGTGTGTGTGTGTGTGTGTGTGTGTGTGTGTGTGTGTGTGTGTGTGTGTTTTTGTATGTATGTATGTGTGTGTGTGTGTGTGTGTGTTTGTATGTATGTATGTGTGTGTTTGTATGTATGTATGTGTGTGTGTGTGTGTGTTTGTGTGTGTCTGTGTGTCTGTGTGTTTGTATGCCTGTATGTGTGTGTGTGTGTGCCTAGTCCAGCAGTGACTTGATGTGGCATGGAGGAGAAGGGGAGGGGAGATGGGGCATGGGGAATAGGGCTGGGGGAACTGGTTGTGTGACAGGGTTTTATGTAAAGTGAGTAAATAAATTAATGAAAAAATTTCTATACCACTAACTGGAAAATCTAAAAGAAATTGATCCATTTCCAGATAAAGTATAAACTAGATACAATATAGAATATGCAAACTTAATTTCAGAGTACATTCAATATTCACTTCAAGTTAGTGATTCTCAAGAGGATGGCCCAAATGCCACCCTACTGTGAGAACTCTGGACTGTTGCCATCCACATTAGATCTTTAGGTAATTTTTATTATTCTCTAAAGTTTGGGACTACTGCTTTAAATGCTGTAAAACTGACTTAATTTTGTCTAAACTTATTTTGTCATTGGGTAATAAACTTTGGCCGTAAGTGACCTCCATATACACAATATTATATCCTAACTTTATGTATAAACAGATTTTAAATTAGCTAAGAGCATACACCCTTGTTCCCAAGCAACTGAATCCTTGCTAATCATAGCTACTAACCCTCAGATAATACTGGGTTAAAGCCTGCCAAAATAGGCACACATGATGCAAATATGCAACTGTACCAAGCGATAATCTCTGCACATCATTTTCTGTTTTCTGCTTATAAATGCAGTTTACCATACTGGAGGTGGGTATTGTGAGGCATTTACATTTTAAAATGCTGTACCATTTGAGAACTGTTCTTGCTCAAGTAAACTGTGTTAAATTTAACTAGCCTAAGGTTTATTTTTCTCAATAGTGCTTCCAGATTTCCATTTATTTTAGTTCCTAAGAACTACTCCATGCAGTTGGATTGGTGAGACCAGCATTCAGATGATTTAGAACCTAGACACACACAGAAATACCATGTGTACCTTAGTTGTTGCGGCATAATAATAGACACGATGATTCTTACACTCAATTATCTATAGTATGCATAGTTTTTCTTTTCATATTAATAGCCTTTCTGAGTTATGTTAATGGCTTTCTCACTTTGAAATAACAAGCAATCACATACCAAAAAAAATGTAATAAGTGGCTTTCATTTGCTTCTAATGATTATGTGTTAGAAAATGGATAATATGTTAACATGAGTCTATATTTTAATATTTTGCAAAATTAAAATTATGTTACAGGTAGACTTGAAACTCTGTCCACATTGCTACTGTACCTCAGTGGATTTCTACTAAATGCATGCTTATTGATAATATTTATGGTAAAGCATACACAAGCTATTTGATTTAAATGCATATTTATTTGCTAATTACTAACATTTTCTTTGCATCTTTCAAAAACTATACTCTATGGGAGAATAATTAACTGCTATAACTAGACATTGGTTTATCTTTGTGTATGTGTGTATGTATGTATATGTTTATGTGTGAATATGTGTGTATATGTATATGAGCATGTGTTTATGTATGTGTATGTATTCATACTTGCATGTATGTATAGGGGGAGAATATATGAAATGTGTGCACACATGTGTGTAAATGTTTGTGTGTATGTGTGTGAGCATTTATATTTGTGTGGGAGATAAAACCCAGAATCACCCATATACTATTTAGCCACTCTACATTGCTAGCCCTGCAGAGTACTTTTAAACCATATATATTTGAAGGGAAAAATTAACTCATCTGTTTCTGATTTCTTTCCACAAACCTAATAAAAGTACCATTTTAAAGAGACATTTAATAACCTCTGAAATCCTTTGAGAATTTTTAAATGAGAAAGTTAAAAAGACCTTTGAACCAAATATCGATAGTAAATAAAACTTAAATATTAGGTTCTGTAATTTGGATCTTAGAAACCAGAAACATGTATCACTAACATGTAAGCACAAGGCAGGAACTAAGGTGGGGCTGAGGTTGGAAAAGTCCCTTTATCCAACTTTCAGAGAATGCCTAGGTATTGCCTCATCATTATAGATGGCATTCACAGGAGATATTTTAAAACATAGTTCCCTGTCACCCCAGCAGGTAGCTTATCATCGGTTTTCAATGGAAGCATTACCTTTTCTTTTCTAACTTTTCTGGAAAAAGTTCACAATAAGATCTGCAAAATCACACACACATATGGATACACACACACACACACACACACCCCTACAGGCATACCTTCTTCTGTGTTCCTATTTTGAAACTTAACTTACTACAAAGAGATGAACATGAAAGAGTTGGGCTGCCAGTATATGAAAGGCATATCTAAAATTCTGAAATTTACAATGTTTTGGAGAATGTGGAGAAAAAGGCAGATTAATACCTCATGTTTCTGAAGTGCTGCAGATGACTTTTGTCATTACAATGACTGTGATGATAACTAGGGACATGACTTAACTGGGAGAGTGCTAAACTTGTCACTGAATGATGAGCTGTTTCTTGGCCTGTCACCACAGTATTACATGTCCAAGTTGTACAAGTAGTTCTAAGGCCTATCACCATGAACATCCACCAATCAGAGTGACATCTACCATTCCTTCAACAGCACAGATATGTTAGTTGTTCATCTCCTTCATGGATGCATCTCAGAAATCTGGGCAGTTTCATGGTAAGGTTGGGCTGAAAGCATGGAATTAGTTCATGGATCCTGGCTTTAGAAAGCCATTCTATGCAAAATCATCATTTTTAAATCACAAAATCAGATTTATTAAATTGAAAGAACGTTTCATGGATGGTGTGTACAATTTTATTTTTAATTGATTAATTGATTAATTAAATTTTAAAACTTTTATTGAAAATAGAATCTTCTCTCATACAATACATCTCGACCACAGTATCCACTCCTTCCTGCTGTTGCCCCAACTCCCTTTCCCCTAGATCCACTCCCCTGTGTTTCCTCTTCAGAAAAAAGCACGCTTCCAGGAGAAGACAGCCAAACATGACAAAATAACATAATAAGGCAAGGTAATAGCCCTCTAATCAAGGATGGACAAGGCAACCTAATAAGAGGAAAAGGGTTTCAAGAACAGGCAAAAGAGTCAAAGAAATACCCACACCCAGTTAGCAGTCCAACAAAATCATCAAGCTAATAGCCATAACATAATGCAGATGCCCTGGTGTGGACCCATTCAGACCCTGTTCTTGCCACTTAAGTCTCTGTGAGTCCATATGTGCCCTACTCACTTGATTCAGCAGGCCATGTTCTCCTGGTTTCCTCCATCCAACTCTGACTCCTGCAATGTTTCTTCCCACTCTATGGGGCTTCTTGTTCTCCAAGGTTTGGGACTTAATGGAGACCTCCTCCAATTTAGACTCTCTAGATCTGCAAAATGTCTGACTGTGGGTCTCTGTACCCACTCCTGTATGCTGCGTGGAGAAGCCTCACTGATGACTACTAGACAAGGCATCAGTCTATTAATGTGGCAGCATATCATTAAAACTCATTTCACTGATTTTTTTATACCAGCTATGTTTGGTTCTTATAGGTCCAATTTTAAGCTGGACATCTGCTGTCATTTATATGTAAACTATACAGTGTATTAGAAAGTATCACTTCATATTTTTTTGAGAAAAAATATATCTTTGACTTGTGCCCTGATGTGCTTTTGGTAAATTAAACTATATTTTTACTGTCTAGATTGAAATTCTTTCTTAGAGCTCTAATAATGGTCAATTCTCCAAAGCTCAGTGTGATGGGCAAATATGCACTCTAGTCATTTTCTTCTTCTAAATGTTGTTTTGTGAATAGAAGATTTTGGTTGAAGAGGATCATAGAAAATACTGTCACTCTCACATCATTATTCCTTATATCTCATTACCAGAAAGACAATAAATAGCAAAATGACATACACACACACTTGAGTCAATGCTGAGTTCAAGGTATAAATCAGCCACTATAGCTGATGCATTATAACTTCTAGAAGTGTTTGATGGATTGAAACATTTACTTCATAGTTTTCCTCTGAGAATTAAGATAACTAATTTCTTTTTTTAATTGAAAAATCTCCAGAAGCTTTTATTAGCAGTAGTTGGTGATTAACAAAGGCACACAATTAGTCATGGTTCAAAGAATAAGAGATTGGGGAATGCTCAGCCCTAAATGAAACATCTACTTCATATATACTCCTTTCAAAGCACAGAGATTACTGTGGAAGAGGAGGCATAAAGAGTGCAGTGCAAAGGCCAGAGGATGGGAATGCCCACAAGGCACCAGCGTTTTGTTACATAGAGAAGAACTGTACATATGAATTGCCAACAGTTATGACGGCACACACAAGACCTGTGTAACTAAAGCCTGACAAAATTCTATTATGCAGAAAGAAGGTGGGCATGGAGTGCCACTCCAACATGGGGAAGTATTGGCAATGGACAGCTGCAATGGGAGGTAGGGTCAGTTTTCTCTAAGTATGCAGCCCTTGATATATGTTGACCAAGTTCCAGTAGATAGCCACATGTCAAAGAATGTATGGGTAGCACAAGTTGGATTTAATGGATCAAAAAAGGACACAGATGTGGTTGGTTAGAGAAGGAGAAGGGGATATAATCAAAACACATGGAATTCTCACAGAACTAATCACAATTTACAAAATCCCAATGATATGAATTCAATCAAAGTGAATGAAAGTGAGGGGCAAAATTGCTGGGTCCATCCTGACATTTGACTCTTCCACAGAGTCCTGATTGACTATCTAGCTTTCTAGTTTCCCCAACAGGAGTGTGAATACAGTCAAATCCAAACTTGAAATTATAAGCAACCTCAATTTCATATGTCCCCACACCCAGTAGTGATTTTTGGTTCAAAGTTTTCTCTCAGTGCAACAGGCCTTTGGGTATTGGGGATATAGAACAGACTGCAAGATGGTTGAAGGTGTTTATGAAATATAAAACTGTGGCTATGAATTTAATCATTCAAGTCTGTCCTACAGTTTCTTATATAGATTAAAGGAAGTAGTCATGACAGGAGATTTTCTCTTTCTTTAAAGAATACAAATCTACTTAAAAAAATAAAGTAAGAATGCCCACTTTGAACTATATTTAAAAATATTTGGAAATTTATATCATTATGATATTGAAAGAGAATGGGACCATTTTATGACTTACTTCTATACTTGACTTTCCATATCAGTTGTCAGTTACATGAATTTAAAGCATGCTGCTATTGTCTAAAAATTATGACTTCATTTGTAAAGTTATGTTTTGATTAAGGTTTTAATCACCTTACCATTATAAATTTAGGTGAAGATTATGCTGGAAGAGAAGTTTGATCTTTCAAAAACAGGTGACTTAATGAAAAGCCTGGTCCCTAATAAATGAGATTGAATGGGAAAATTGATGTTTTTAATTTAAGACTGTGTGTATGTGTGTGTGTGTGTGTGTGTGTGTGTGTGTGTGTGTGTGTGCATGCACCAGAATCCAACAGAGGTTAGAAGAAGGCATTTGATTGCCTGGAACTGGAGTGACTGGGGTTGTGAACCACTGTGTGGGTGCTGGGAAAGCAAAAGTAGACTTCAACGAAGACTTCTGCAAGGATAGTAAACTCCTTAAGCACTAAGCCATGCTTGATAATTTGATTGAGTGATTATATGTTCAACTAGCATTTGAAACAAAGAGCATTAATTTTTACCATACATGAGAAATGATTCCAATCAATATTGAATGAGTACCAAGCACAGTTCTGAATGCTGGACTACCCTTCTTAACAAACTCCCCTGGTTTTAGTCCAAGAGGAAAGAAAGAGGAAACAAGACAAATAGGATAAATACAGAAGATAAAGCTTAGATGAGAAAAATTAAGTAGGCAGGAACAATAAATAGGTCCTCTGGAAGACAGGTTATAATTTTAGGGAGCATGGTCAAGGAAGAACACTCAGAGAAGACACTAGTGAGGACTTGAGGAAGGAAGGTAAGGGAGAAAACCTGTTCACATAGAAGCAACTGGCACAATGCAGAACTACATTGGCAAAGCAGAGTGGAAAAAGGCAACAAGGGCAGGATGCGGTATGGGGGACACAGGTCATGTTCAACCTTGAGAGGACTTTGACTCTTACTCTGAGTGAATGAAGCAGCTTTTGGAAGCATTTTAAGAGAAATCTGCTATTTTATTATTGATGAATTTAAGCAATCACTGTAAGTGCGATATTGGAATTGGACTGCAGGTGGATAGGAACAATAGAAATAAAAATGATTGTGAAGCAACCTCAACAGTACTGATAGAAAGGATAGTGGGTGAGACTAGTAAAAAGTATTGGTCAAAGTCTCAATAGTGAATATGTTGCTCATTAAAATTTTTGAGAACTGAAGGATTTTTTAATACAAAGTTAATTTCAAAGTGTGGGTGGAGTATAGAGGAAGCACAAGGGATGCTGGAGTAATCCAGGGTGAGTAACGCTTGCTTAGAGTCAAAGGATTAGTGAAGACTGTGGTTCCAGAACTTGACTGAAGGACAAAGTTATGTAGAGACATTCCCTTGAGATGTGTAGGGACACAGCATCTCAGATGACTTAACAGGGTGATCCCAAACGCTTGACACTATGACTTCAACAGTTTCCTCTTCCCATCCTAACTCCCATCATAGTCAAACTCCCTGCTGCCCAACCCCAACCAAGAGTCAGAGGCAAGAGAATCACCATGATTGCCTCCTTTTCCTCCTCTTTTTCTCATTCCTTGCCTTTGAGTGAAAACCTTGTATCTTCCATACAGGTGTGTCAACCACACTTCAGGACAGGCTCCATACTCAACTAAATTCCATTATTCTTTTCTATTTTTTGTTTATTTGGTGTTCTTTCTATTCTAAAGAAATTCTTGGTTCTTTGTTTTAATTTCATTTCATTTCGTTTTGTTTTGTTTTGTTTTTCAGGTCAGGGTTTCTCTGTATAGCCTTGGCTGTCCTGGAACTGACTCTGTAGACCAGGCTGGCCTTGAACTCAGAAATCTGCATGCCTCTGCCTCCCAAGTGTGGGATTAAAGACATGCACCACCACCGTTCAGCTCATTTCTTTTTTTTTTTTCTTGGACATATTTCGAGAGAAAGAGATAATATAAAACTGGGTAGATAGGGAGATAGGGAGGCTATGGGAGGAGTTGGAGGAGGGGAAAATGAAAAATATTTAAATCTAACAGAAAAAGTATAGATGTAAATACAGATCTACATCATACAGCACAGATATGGCAGTCTTTGCTTCTGTTTCTAATCATGTACTGAGATTTGGAATCACAGTTGCCTCCGCTTATTTCCCTACACTTGGCCTACACCATAAGTTAGTGTTCTTTATTACATAGAATAATATTAAACTTTCCCTGTGGTAGATGTGAACTTAAGATGGTTTTTGTCTTCTGAAGGTTGCCACAGTTTTCCACTAGTTAATAATATTAGGTCAGAGATATATTAACATGTACTCTAGTAGATGCATATGTTCTTCAGGCAATCCTATTGTGTCCATTGTATAGTAACATCTTATTTCTTCCAGGTGATTTGGTATAGTCAATCACCCTAGTTACTGGAGTGTCTCCATTCTCTGCTTATTGGCTCACTGATGCAAAGACTCAACTGACCAGGGTGCAATTTCAGTTTGTAATTCATTGCATCCTTGGTATGGTCTTTCTTGGATGCATTCTCTAAATACCAGGACTTCTAAACATACTGAGCCTTAGGTTGTGAGGAACTAGAAGAAAAAATTTTCAACTGAGTATATATATATATATATATGTATATATATATATACACATATATATGTATATATATATATATAACATATACATATATTAGAACTAAGTTTAATTAAATTGAAAAATGTGTTGTCTAAATGCCTGTATTAGTCAGGGTCTTCAATAGTCACAGAACTTATGGGTAATCTCTATATAGTAGGGAAATTTGTTGACTTACACTCTGTAATCCAACTCCCAACAATGGTCAGCAGCAGTTGTGAATGTAAGTCCAAGGATTTAGCAGTTTCTCAGTTCCACAAGGAAAGCAGGTGAAGAAGAGAGAGAGTGAATCTTCCTTCTTCCAATGTCCTTTTGTAGGTCTCCAGCAGAAGATGTGACTCAGATTAAAGATGTGTGCCACTATCCCTAGATCTGGGACTTGCTTTATCCCACATGACCTTGAACTCAGAGATCCCCCTGTCATGTGGGATTCATAGCCACTATGCCTCAAGATAGCCACTATGCCTCAAGATCTCCAAGCCAAGATCCAGGTAAGAATTCATTCCAGATAAAATCAAGTTGACAACCAGGAATAGCCACTACAATGCCCAAGACATATTTCAACTATGATATAGCATTAAAAATTCAAGGTATTTATTTCAGTTGTTTTTTAAAAAAATGTTATTCTTTCAGCTGGTCAGGTCCTGATTTCATAAAGCCAACTACCTCTGTGTGACAGACCATATGTTGATTTCATGGAAGTGAACACATTGTCTTATTATCTTTGCTGCTAGATGAGTGTCTTGTTGAAGGCAGTGTTTTTCACAATATCATGGAAACAGATATGCCACATAGCAATTCCACAAATACTAGTGGGTGCAGTTCTGGAAGGCAGACAAAGCAAATCAGCATCCTGAATATATGTCCTTTCCACTGAGGTGGTATTTCTTACAGCAGGTGCCAATAGTTTAGAACATAGTGGGTCATTAGATTTTTAGCCTATGTCTTGGCTGTTGACCATGCTTAGCATAGATGTACACAGGTATGCTTTGGTGAAAAAAATCATAACCTTTATGTCTGTCTTCCAAATGTACCTATCTATCATCTAATGACAACATTTAAGTAGAAGTTGGTAATAAAAAAAGAATGCATATCTATACCCTAGTGTGTTTAGACTCAGCAAATCTTCCACAGGCTAATCATTTTTTGCTGGAACACAAGTTTAAGTAAAACAGAAGTTTAGCCAAAGCCTTAATTATTTTTCCTCGTGCTTTGAGTCCATTCATAATTGGCTATATGAGTAAATGGTAAATGCAGCACATTTTAATGCTCTATATTTTTGCCTCCAAAAGCCAAAGAAATGTCCCAAATATTGTTTGTCCCATTGAAATAAGTAGACATTAGTTGAAAAATTTTGACTTTCATTTTAAATAATCTGAATGTTTTCTTAGCCTTGGGACAAAGATTCATACTTGGTCGGAAAGGGAATGAAATATTTACCTTGTTAAAACTATATACCAGATACTAAATATCACATCAAATTACTGCAATGGATACCTTATATTTAACAGTCTGATATTTTTCATTGATATCCATTTGTTGTGGTTGTGACAATCCAGATATGAATTAAGCATCTGTATTGGAGTGCATCCCTGTATTTCACATGGTTTGATACTTGCATACAATATTTTCAGAAATATTGCAAATATTTTTTACCCAGATGCCTGTTTTGGTACGAAATTTTAATGGAATTGGGACTCTCAACAGTCTTAACCTGATCTATATCTAAAATAATGATCTCACACCGAGCAGTGGTGGTGCACACCTTTAATCCCAGCACTTGGGAAGCAGAGGCAGGAGGATTTCTGAGTTCAAGGCCAGCCTGGTCTACAGAGTGAGTTCTCGGACAGTCAGAGCTATACAGAGAAACCCTGCCTTGAAAAAAAAGTCCTCATATCATGTCTTAGGATTTTAATTCAATATTGTCCTCTTCTTAGAACAGATGACTTTGTTGGATTAAACATTTACCTGGCAAATGAGCACTTCAGCCTTCATAACCTCAGCCATATCTGCTTTGTGACCAAGAAAGATAAAGAACTCCTTCGTATCGACCATAAAGAGTATTCAGATGCTTACGTGTTCTTAATGATATTTAAAACATAGTTTATGCTAAAGTAATCTATTTAAAAGATAATTTTAAATTTTGTTTTCCATATGTTTATTCTTAGGAACACAACAAGAAGAAAAAGAGACTCTACAGTTGTATGCACTAATGTTGGCACAGACAATGCAAAATTTACTTCTCAATGCCTTGACTTATACATGTTCTGCAGTCCACTTGAAAGGAAGTGATCTGGAAGCTCTGGATGTCCCCTATCCCATTTCCTGACTTCATATATATGTAACCCAACATTAGTTCTTTATAGTTTGTAGCAGTAGCTATCATCTCTTGGGTTATCAATCAGCAAACAGGTAACATATTCAGAGTAGAACAATTAAAGAAAGGGCCATATCCACAGCAACTATTTACAGGTGGGAAATAGCAAAACTCTAAATGGCGATTTTAAAAACTAACCTTCTATATAACTTATTGTTAAAATCAGCAGATTCATTTTCTAAGTCTGAAGAACTGAAATTAAGGTTTCCCATAATAATTTCTATATAATTTTTAGAAATTCTGAAGTAAATGCTTTTTAGATGTTTGTCTGAACTGTGAGAAAACATGCTACATTAGCTTAAGGAGACTGAATGATTGGTATACATCAGATAAAGAAACCAAAAGACTATTCCCATGCCTGTTGTGTTATATAATGATAAAATGGGAAAGGCAAGAGGTCTTTTTGCTTTAATTCTGTTATAATTGTAGGATGATTTTAAGCTGTCATTCTTTACCAAGTTACCGAAGGATTACATTTAATAAAAGTGACACAATTCTGTCCCTTTTATTTTAGGCTATTAGGTTTGCATGTTAGTTTTTATTACTAAAAATGGAAGTTTTCAGTTGAATATCACACAAATAAAAAGGATGAAAAGATTTACATTTCCCATAGTTTGCTTTTAGAGTATAGAGACTGTTCAAGTACCTAAGTTTTCCACCATTCTTCAGTATGTAGACCTGAGGCAGAACCTCCCAGAAGACATTAAGTGTTGCATCTGTTACTCATAAGGGACAACACTCACCCTTTGGCCCTTGTTATTACTCTCTCCTGCCTTATTTTGTATTAATCTAAAAAGACATATCTCTGGCAATATGTCACGTGAATTTTGAATGAATAAATAAATAAATAAATAAATAAATAAATAGAAATGAATTTGTTTCCCACAGTAGGCAGTGTTGAGATCTGTTTCCCAGAAGACATGGAAGTCTATGTTTCAGCTCTAAGTCAAGAAAAAGGATCCATTTAAAGACATGTATGGGCAAGCAGAAGATGCTGCCTGTTTGGCTTTGTAATATGTCTAAGAGCTGCTGTAGTTCTAATATCTGGTCTAATGTAGTTTCTAGAAGACATACTTTTCCTCTACCAAAATAGCTAGTGAGATAAGGTTCATTTATTTTTTGCTTGTTGCATTGAAGCAGTATGGGGGCTCTCCTGTATTTATACTGGTTTTGGTTTTGATTTTTTTTTTTAAGTCTTACAATATCATTTGAATTACATGCTTTAGATGAGGAAACTTAGTCATAGAAAGTTTAAATAACTTACTAAAATCCATAAAACTAGTGAATCACCTAGACATACATTTAGAAAATCATTCCCCTGACTATAACAAGCTTCATGAAAGCAGTCATTTCCTTATATATTTATGTTCTTTTGAAGTGTCCAGTACATTTTATTCCAGAAATGCCTTCACTGCCACCAGTTAAAGGAACTTCATTGTTGGACTTGTGTGATTTGCCTGACAGATGCAAATGGAAGTGGACCATTAAGATGCTTCACACAATAAGAAGCACTAATGTTAACTAAGAACAAACTAAAACTTCATCATGTTTCCATTTAGTGAGCCTGATGGCTTATTCTAAACTGCTTTCCTTCGGCCATGAAATCACACTGGCTCCTTTCCTATCTCTTCTCACAATGCACATTTTTCAGTTGTGTGCTCTTAAGGAGCATTGCAGGTATGTTTCCATTGGAGACATCGTTGGAGAAAATTCTCTTGGTAAATCCCTTAATCTTTATATTCCTCAAGGCTGCCATGTGAAAACTAAGGCCACCCTAAGCAACACGCGACATCTGGCTGCATTCTGATAACTATTTCCACTGTGAGAAATTCCAGTTGACGTGCCAACAACTGGAAACATCAGTTCAGGGTGGGAAAAGACTTAGTGGGTGAAAATATCTTTTCTAAGAGTGTAAAATAAGATGTTTTTTGTTGTTAAGGGTCAAGAGCATAGATCTGAAAAGGCATCTTTGCTGCAGAACTGAGGACACTTTTGATAAATGGCTCTCCTTTTTAATTTCTGCTCAATTCAAAGGGTTCTGTGTTAAAACAAATCTATGGAAGGAAATTCATGCAGGAAAGAGGGTGGGGATGGAAAATAAAGGTTCATGTTTAACTCCCAGTCTATGGATAAGAAGCAATTTGAATATTAATTCACGACCTTGAGAATAAAATGCTCTGACCAGCAACCTTAAGAGTTGGCAGCTGGCTGAGGACTGATAAGGAATGCCGGGTGGGGAGGCAGGTCCTGGGAGGGACTTGTTCCCAGGCAGGCCTCTCATCTCTGGCTGGCATTAGAAAGAATTACAAAGCATGATTCAGAATCTAATTTTGTCAGCTGGTGATTGGCTCCCACGAGGCTCTGGCCTCACAATGTTCTATTAAGTAATGGGAATTGGATTGTGTTCTCTTTCTCTGCTGCATGGCTGCCACCCCATTTTCCTTCACAGCTCTGCCCATGACACCAGCATGTCCATAGGTGTGCTGCTGCCTACACTTGCATTCCAAAAGACATCTGTAAAATCTCAGCAATGTCTGGATGCAAAGCACCTGGGATAGTAGCATCACAATGAGTTTTACTTTTTTTTTTTTTTTTATTTTAATTGTTTGACTTGGTTGTCTTGAGCATAATATTACCTTGTCAGGATAGGCAAATGCCAGATGGGAAAAGGGACATTTAAATTAAACCCATCCATTAAACTTACTTACTGTTACATAGTTGATGGGCTTTTGTACACAGGCTTTTATCACGGTTACACTTCCATATAGAGAGGCCACGTAAACACAAAGCACGAGAAATCATTTGGTTTACATTAACATCATAGAAACAGGACTGAATGAAAATTGACTCTGTAACACATTTTTCTTGTGTGTCTGAACGAAGTCCTGATACCTGTCAAAACATCCATTTATCCTGTATAAAATGATGGGTATCATCAGTGACAAAACCCATTTTTTTAAAGCTAGTAATTTGCACATCTACAAAAGGTGACATTATGTGTTCAGAGGACCTAAAATATGGGTTTCATTATCCTCTTACATAACTCAACAGGAGTTAATTTCTCAGAGAGTTATGAAACAGAACCATTTACCTTCTGTTTTAAGACTTTTGGAACTTTGTTATTCTCTCTGCTTTCCAGAATGTACAGAATATATAATTAATGAGCATGAGCAATGTGTTCACTGGACAAGATTTTAGACTGAAAATAAAACATTTCTAAGAATATGTATTTGTTGTCAAAATTAAATCAAAAGATTCATTTTTGTCCACTGAAGCAATTTCCTTGAGAGAATTTTTGCAGACTCCCCAGTAAAAACATTTCCAATCTTATCTCTTAGCCTTTCTTTCCTGGCCTCCAATGCTGCCTGTTTCAGGTAGGAAATGCCAAGCTCTTGTTGAAGAAAAAGTCTCATATAGGCATCAGAAGACACTGGTCTATTTCTGGTTTGGCATCAATTAAGAAAGCCAATGTGGAATCATTCTCTGGACCAATCTCCTCATTGTACACATGAGAGGACTGGGTGGTTCAGAAGGCAAGCAGTCATCTGGCAGGCAGCTTCCGGTGATGGTTCAGGTGGGACTTGAAGTTTCATTAAGCTTGTATTTGATTTATATAAGATTTCTCAATTTTCCACAGTACCCAACAATCTAGTTTTCTCTGAGTGTGTTGTGCTGTGTGTGTGTGTGTGTTTGTATGTGTGTATACACTTGCATATCAATTAGCTCTTGTCACATGAGAAACTGCATTAAACTTTGTGCCTAATTGACTTAAATATAGGCTTAGCAGCTATTAGACTAACTCAACATAGTAAGGTCAGTAATTTGATGAACATAGTTGAACAAACCTGTTGATCTTGCATGTGCTCACTTAGTTGTGGTCAGCTGTCATTTTGTAAGGTAGCTGTGTTTCTGGACCTGAACACCTGTCATATAGGTCAACCAACATTTCTGAGCAATCTCATCCTTCAGCAAATAGCTTCATTATCCTATTACAGCTCTTGGCCTCTTGCTATTGCTGTGATAATTGAGCTACACTACTTCTGTTATATTCTATTTCCAAAGGCAATTGACAAAGATGAACTGAGATTAAAAGTGTGGAAACAGACTGCAGCTCAGGAAGGAACAATAAAATAGTATTTCTATTTTTTTAAATCTACTGCTATCTCTTTGTAAGCATTTATTCTTGAAGTATTTTCCTCTGGGACCTTAAATTCATTCCCAGATTTTTGAAAGGGAATACAAACCTACACAGAAGAAATACATGGGTACTTTTATACCAGGGGTGTGACTATGGTTCATAGCAATCTGTCTCAAAATATCATCATTTTAAAGAAATACTGGCAAGTGAATGTCGTACTGACCACAATTCCCCAGACATTTGGACACTTCTGTTCTCAGTGACTGGATCTTTGTGCAATCAACTCCTGGAAGCATTCAAATATAAATACTGTTCTTGTTATGTAATGACTATTTCAAGCAATGGTGGTCAGCATGAGGACAGGGGACGTTGACCCATATAATGTAAACTTCTATGTTCTCACATGGCTCCAAAGACAAAGCAAAACATGAACCATGTTCAAGGTTTGAAACTCATTTCTAGACTCTGGCTTTTCACTAACTGCTCATAGTCTGAAGTGGTGATTTTGGAGAAATTCCCTTCTGGTAGGAAAGTTGACTAACTGTCTCCTTTTTGCACATAGGAGTAATCCAGAGAAGCCATGGATGTTCTGTGGGAAATAAACTCAGAAAAAATAAGGACTATATGGTAAAATAAAGTAGAAAAAGAATGTGTGAAACAAGATGAAGAGACCCACAAATACCTAGATTGCATAGTTCCTAGTAGTTAATACCACTCAAATGAAAGCACAAGATGATTCTTATCTCCTCTAATGCCCATAATGGAAACTGCTTTATCACTGAATGGAGCTGAGCTCATTAGAGCTTTCTAGAGATGACATCTAGGAAGGTGTATTTTAACATCCTTTCCAGAACCTCTGCTTACACAGAGACCTGGGAGTTATATCAGGGTTTTGGAAAAAGAGTTGACAAACAAAATGAAAAGAAGAATTTTATTGAAAATAGCATTACAATATCTAAGACTTTGGGCTCTATGAATTGCACACATAGGAAGGGAAATTACAGAATAGTGGTAAATGGACAAGGGCCTTTACTGCAAGTTTGACATAAATATAGAAAGCCCAAACAGATAGAAGCATAACAGAATTGTTGAAAGAATATATTTACTATTGGGAACGCTGATTTAAAATGCCACCTGATTTTACCCTAAAGGAAAGTTCAATAATTACTTTCTGAGGAAAAAAAAGAGACATACCAACGAATGCAGAAATCAGTCAATACGATCCATTTCAGAAAAGGATTAATGAGCGTTATGGCTTTTGTATAGTTGAGGAGGAAAAGGGAACATAGAAATACTATAGAAAATGTATTCAATTTGGAAGAGTGGCTAACAAAGAAAACAAAAGTAAAATAAAATAATAAAACAACAAGCTAAACAGAGGGGAGTAGGAATCATTGATGGCTCTGTGTAGCACTAAATAGTTAATCTGCTTTGTTCTCCCTCCTGGTGGATGATCAAGCCTCTAGCCACATGCCAGAGCTCTCTGGATTCATGAATGAAAGGTGCACATACATCAACTTAATTTTTAATATGCATAACTAGCTCAATGGCTGGGTACTTCTAAACCTCCCTGTGGCTAGCACTCACTCTCCTCTGGTATTCCTGAATTAATATTTGCTAATTCTAAATTTTATCTCTGCTGCCCCAGGCCCAGTCAGGAGAGTGGCCCTGTGGCCACTTACCCTGATTCTTACATGTTGTTGGGCCTTTTAGTCTGATCTTTCTGATTCCCCATCTTAGCAATCCTGTCTGTTCTTCCCCTTCAGTCCCTTGCCCTTGCAATCTAAAAGTCCTGCCTCCATCTCCCTGCCCAGCCATTGGCTGTACAGCTATTACCAATCAATCAAAGCCAGCAGGGGGCAGGGACCCTCAGGGTCTGAGAGTACAGCTTTTGGGAGCTGAATTAAGACAAAGTATTAGAAGTTTTGCAATTTTATGAGGTCCCATTTGTCAATTCTTGATCTTAGAGCATAAGCTATTGGCTTTCTATTCAGGAAATTTTCCCCTGTGCCCATGTGCTCCAGGTTCTTCCCCATGTTCTCTTCTATTAGATTCAGTGGATCTGGTTTTATGTGGAGTTACTTTATCCACTTGGAATTGAGCTTTGTACAGGAAGATAAGAATGGATCAATTTGCATCCTTCTACATGTTGACTGCCAGTTGACCCAGCACCATTTGTTGAAAATGCTTTCTTTTTTCTACTGGATGGTTTTAACTCCTTTGTCAAAGATCAAGTGACCATAGGTGTCTGGGTTCATTTCTGGATCTTCAATTCTATTCCATTGGTCTTCCTGCCTGTCTCTGTACCAATACCATACAGTTTTTATCACTATTACTCTGTAGTAGAGCTTGAGGTCAGGGATGGTGATTTCTCCAGAAGTTCTTTTATTGTTAAGAATAGTTTTTGCTATCCTGTGTTTTTTGTTATTCCAGATAAATTTGGAAATCGCTGTTTCTAACTCTATGAAGAATTGAGATGGAATTTGAAGGGGATTGCATTGAAGCTGTAGATTGCTTTAGGCAAGATGACCAATTTTTTCTATATTAGCCCTGCCAATCCTTGAGCATGGGAGATCTTCTGTAAGGCAAAGGACACGTCAATATGACAAAATGACAATAAACAGATTAGGAAAAGATCTTTACCAATCCTACATTGGATAGAAGACTAATATCCAATATATACAAAGAACTCCAGAAGTTAGACTCCAGAGTAACAAATAACCTTATTAAAAATGTGGTATAGAACTAAACAAAGAATTCTCAACTGAGGAATACCAGATGGCTGAGAAACACCTAAATAAATGTTCAACATCCTTAATCATCAGGGAAATGCAAATCAAAACAATTCTGAGATTCTACCTCACATTAGTCAGAATGGCCAAGATCAAAAACTCAGGGGACAGCAAATGCTGGAGAGGGTGTGGAGAAAGAGGAACACTCCTCCATTGCTGGTGGGATTGCAAGCTGGTATAACCACTCTGGAAATCAGTTTGGCGGTTCCTCAGAAAATTGGACATAGCACTACCTGAGGTCCTAGCTGTACCACTCCTGGGCATATACCCAGAAGATGCTCCAACATGTAATAAGGACATATGCTCCACTATGTTCATAGCAGCCTTATTTATAATAGCCAGAAGCTGGAAAGAACCCAGATGTCCTTCAACAGAAGAATGGATACAGAACATGTGGTACATTTACACATGGAGTACTACTCAGCTATTAAAAACAATGAGTGCATGAAATTCTTAGGCAAATGGATGGACCTAGAAAATATCATCCTGAGTGAGGTAACCCAAGCACAAAAGAACACTCACGGTATGCACTCACTGATAAGTAGATATTAGCCCAAAAGCTCGGAATATCCAAGATATAACTCACAGACCACCTGAAGCTCAAGAAGAAGGAAGACCAAAGTGTGAATACTTTGATCCTTATTGTAAAGTGGATCAAGATACCCATGGCTCACATCCAACCAATAGAATGGATATAGGGTCCTCGATGGAGCAGCTAGAGAAAGGATTCAAGGAGCTGAAGAGGTTTGCAGCCCAACCAGTACACCCAGAGCTCTCAGGGACTAAACCACCAACCAAAGAGTATACATGGAGGGACCCATGGCTCCAGCTACATAAGTAGCAGAAGGTGACTATTTAAGACATCAATGAGAGGAGAGACCATTGGTGCTCTGAAGGCTCAATTCCCCAGAATAGGGGAATGCAAGTCAGGAAATTGCAGGGTTGGGGGGGGGAGAGTGAGCAGGGGGAGGGAGGATGGGATAGGGGATTTTCGGAGGGGTAATGCAGAAAGGGGATACCATTTGAAATGTAAATAAAGTAAATATCTAATAAAAAATGTCAAAAAAAGAGACACTATTAGAACCAATTCCCAACAGCTATGTTGCTATTAAACGACAGAGTTCGAGTTCAAATACAATTTCCTTCCTCCCAAACTCATCTATATGTCCCTGATGTTATATGATTTCTTAATCCCATGTGATGTCTTAGATGAGTATGAGTTCTCATCATGTTTTGAATTTGTTCCTATCACCCTGTGTTCCATAGTCACTCATGAAACATGCCCATTGGAAGACCAGAAGGCAGAATGAGTGTAGGGCTGAGCCTACTCCTTTTGTTTACAGTTAGGAAGTCTTCAAAGGATTCTTTCTGCCACTTCATTCAAATTCAAGCAACTGTACAACACTGAAAACTCTCAGATATTATTGCTTCAGTAGCCAGTGTAGATTCCCTCTCATCTTTAGGGTTTCAGTCAATCCAGCCAGTCCTTGTCTCATGAAGCATCCTTCTCAATGACCCCTTCATGTGTTTCATTAGACGCTCCTCTCTGGTCTCCTCTTTGATCTTTCCTATCCTTCAAACCTTAGTTTCATTTTTCCCTCCCACAACACTTACTCTAAACAACTGTAGTTTATCACCATATATTTATGTTGCACTTTTATCTAGACTGTCAAATGCTATGTCCAGAGACTCTAACCTCCTTTGTCCACCCTACAAATCCTCTTCTGATACTTTACACATAACAGGAGGTTTTTTTTTTTCTTTTTTAAATGCTTGTCTGTGATTCAAGTTTTTTGTTCTGTGTAAACAGGAATATTTACTACTTGTCAGTGTCAGCCTTCATGTTGCTTGTTTTGATAGCATCTGAAGACCAGATGTTCTGAATGGAATTAATTATACACTCTCCATGATTCCATTTCACTTGCTATATTTTCTGTCCTAGTTACTGACAATATTATTAATTTATGTCTAAATCCAAAACCTCCTGAATTTGATTCCTTATTATTTTTACCTCCCACATTTAATTGGCTACTTGAGGTTTAATTGATGTTTCCATGCCACGTTCGGCCAATTTCTGCATCCTTTCTATCCTTTGCAACTGCCTAAGTCATGCTTCTTCTCCATATGCTTTGTGCTTTCCTACTGGTACCTCTTTCGTCTTACTCATGAGGCATGTTGTCCTCCAGTCTCCAGAGTTGACCTTAACAAGTGTCATTTCTTTACGTTCCTTCTTGTCTGAAAACAGTTGATAACATGAATGCCCTTTGATGGCTGCTAAATCTGTTGTTTTCTTCCTCTTATCTGCCTGAGCTTTACTCCATCCCCCAGACATCCAAGCATTCAGTTATGAACTTGCCAGTATTCTCCTATTATTTCATGCTTTGATTCAGTTTAAAATTCTTATCCTATATCACTCTGCTGGTCCAAACTGTATTCGTCAGATATGCTACATGGCAACTTAATACCTATTGTCATCATTATTGCTGTTAAGGCTAAGATCAAATACTGTTTCTCAGCAACTCTGTCTTGATCTCCCTATGAAGGGTAACAAGTAATTTCTCTATGTTTAATTTTGCTTAAAAGTCAACATTAAAAAAATCTTAATGTTTTATATTAGAGTTATCTGTTTGCTTATCTTCCTTTTGAATACATCTTCATATGTTACATGAAGCCCACACATGCCTTGCATGTCACCCACACATTCCCACGTGGTAATGGCTCTTTCAAAGTACCAGAAGACGAAAGATTTCTCTTACATTTTTAACTAAGTAATTAATATAATAAATTATATCATCTCATTCTCTTTCTTCAGCTCACAATAACAAACATGTAGATTTAATGTGTGATTTATTTAATTGGATATGTTTATCAAAGAAATATATATACGAGTGAACACATTTTTAAAGATCAATAAGGATGTTTGTTTTTATGCCTCTTAGCAATATTGCCATTTTCAAATCTTTGAACTGATTTTACTTTTCAAATCCACTTTGAAGTTATATATAATATATAAATAAATATATAATTATTATTTACATGTTATTTATATATAAATATATATAAATATGCATTATATACCAATTATTATATAAGAAAATGCGTGAAATTCATCTATTTTTATTATAGCAGTATAATTTCTGAATAATGAGGTCTATGAACTGAGGTCAAGCTACAGAGCTTTGACAGCTGACATCAGCTGACTCCCAAGGCATTTCTGGTGAATTGTTTTATATTAGCCACTGACTCCAACCCACTGAACTACCTGACTTTTCAGCAGGCATGATTTGATTGTATGCACTTGAATGCTTTGCTCAACTATCAAGCTTTCAAGAATACTTTGTGTTTTTGCATTTAGTTAGTGCAATATTGCTGCATTGGAGCTTTGGCAAACACCATATATCACCCTCTATTCATTCAGCAGCAGAATTTTAGAAAATATCAGTGTTGTTTCCAAATTGGAGATAGGTCAACATACAAAATATAGACATCGTAAACGCCTTTTGAAGTTTCTCAACAAAACCTTGTAGCATTGTAATTATTAGGGAAAATTAAACATAAATTTAGTACACCTTAAGAACAGAGGCCTTTTCAAGATTGGGTTTGTTTATCTCTTGCCACCCTTGCTCCCTCGAGGGGAAACAGTATGAGGCAAACAGAAGCTCTGTATGTCCCAGGCATGAACATTTAGTCAAAAGAAAGCAGTAAAAAGGTTTGAAGATACCCACAGAGATTCTTATCCAACACTGGCCAGGAATGTATAGAAAGAGATGTAACAAAGAAACCAAAACCCATGGCGTCTAGTTCTAGATGGTTTGCTCTAAGGAAGAACCAAATACCTTTTATGATTAAAATGCAGAGCCAGGTAGTGCTTCCTATTATTAACAGTATTGCTGTCATCAGCAGCAGCATTATTGTGTCTGAGCTATGTAGGTACAGCCTAGGCATGACTCACAGTGAGATCATTAGTGTGGGCCATGGGGTACGGGCAAAGACAAAGACTGAAGTCAGTCAGGGAAGTGCCAAGAAAGTTGGCTTTTGAGTCAACTCTCATCTCTCCAGCATCTGAACTGGGGAAAGCCCAGGCTGTCTATGCTGAACAAGTCAAATATTGATAAACTTAAAGCCTTTTTTTTTTAAAAAAGCGTTTTTATATGAATTTTTAAATGAGAGGAAAACTTGTGAAATAAAATAATTTTCGCTCTCCTCAAAGTTTTGGAAGCTAAACTTTGGGTGAAGCTACTTCTGGGTCCCATTGGGTATAATTTCAAAGTATGATGTTTCTCATCTGGCATGTCTCTGCCTATTACTCTGAGCTGCTGAGCTGAAGAGAGGCAGACATTAGAATAAGAAAGGAGACTGTTTCTAGCAACAAATCTTTATTTCAAATGTCTTCTTCCCCTTCCCCCCCCCATTTTAAAATAATGATACAATAAAAAAGAATCTTAACATATTCATTAGCATACTACAAAGGTTTCACAGATCCAGACAGAGAGATCTGGGTCCCTTTTATTCTTAAAAGAAGGACATGGGCTAGAAGGAGAGACCCCTGGTCCTGGAAAGACTGGATGTAGGGGAACGCCAGGACAGAGTAACGAGAGGGGGTTGAATGGAGAAAAGAGGGAGGGAAGGGGGCTATGGGACTTTCGGGGAGGGAGGAAACGGGAAAGGGGAAATGATTTGGAATGTAAATTAAAAAATAAAATAAAATAAAATAAATAATTAAAAAAAAAAAGAAGGAGTTTCACAGCAGTGAAGGTAGTAAACAATTGCCTAAGTTTTTAATGTCTAGAGTTGAATATCTTCTTTTTAGGATTAAAGCATTTACACTTCTTCAAATTATTGTTTATTATACAAAAATTCACATCTCATAAAGAAAGCACTATCATTTTGTGTAAGTTTATTTCATCTAAAATGCAACCAATGACAAGCTATTTTATTTCATATTTTAGTATTTACAGTAATGCTTCTATAAGGTGATAATTCCAGAGTTAGCTAAAATAAAACAAGCTAATTTTAAATCACTCCCTACATGCTTACATGAAAAAGAATAAAAGTGCTCTAACGGGAAACTGGAGGCAAGTTCTTACTTGCACCTGGAGTCTTACATATGAATCATAGGAAAAATATTAATTTGACTCATTTATAAGGATTTCCTCTCTATTGAGTAGAAAATTACATCTCTATACACTGTCCCAATCTTGCTACTCTTGAGTTTGATGATTTATTTTTCCCTCTTGTCTTCTCCAAATGCAGTTTTAAAGTGTATTCTGATATCCAGTATGATGTAATATGAAGGGTTGAAGTATGAACCAGGAGGCCAGAGTCCGTGCTTTCCCCTGGACATGGATTTGCTATGTGGTGTTCATTCTAATCACATAATCTTCATAGGCATCATAATCTTCACTAGCGGAATCTAGGAGGGATTGACTATGGTGATGTATAAGGCCCTCCTTGTCATGAATATTAAGTAAAAGCCTTTAGTTGCTTTTGATATGCATTTTACCTTGGCCATCAGACATTTCTAAAGGATTCCTTTCAGAATAGTATGTGTAAGAAAAGATTGCATACTGCTTTCTCTTTCTCAAAGTCAAGCTGTTTTTCAGATTCACTTGTAGTTGAAAAGGAAGAGCTTACTCTACAGGAGCATATGTTTTCTATTTGGAAAAAAAATATAGGACTATAAGGCCATCATTTAAATCAAGCCAGTTCACCTTGCTTTGAATTTGACAGCCCTGTAAACAAAACAATACCTCCCAACTATTCCAAATGACAGAATGATCGTCCATCCTTGATATGCTAGTGTGTGAATCTCTATTTGTTTTTTTTCTTTTATTGGAAGTGACAAGCAGTATTTCTGCATTAAATTAAATCTGGCCCACATGGAGCTCTTTTGCACAGAAAATTCGAGAACATGGGTTGTTGGCAAATGTAAGGTAAATATAAAACCTCTGATGGTACTTGGGCGCTATGAAGCTTATTCAAAAGCCACAGACCAGCACTGACTACATCATTCACAAGTGGCGAGGCTATGATAGAGTCATGTAAACCATCCAAAAGACGTGGTATTGAAATTTATGTTAATCCTTCTATTGCCAATTTTATTCGTGTTCGTGTATCTAATTGTGTTAAGTTTTATGGACTATTTCACATCTTTCCATTTCTCTTTTTGGTTACTATGGAAAGAGCTGGCTCATGAATCTGGGTGGAGAAAGAAATAATGGTAGTCAATCTCGAGTTAAAAATGCATGCTGGCTCTGAAAAAAAAATCAGGGTTTAAAAGAATTCTCAACAGTTTAAGTAAAACTATAGTAACCTATCTCATAAATTGGCAGACCATGAACTTCAAGATCAGTTAGCTCTGTGTGGGACACTATATTTATTACTTTTGGCAGTGAAAATATGATTAGTTTTGTTTTGTTCAAGATTTGGTAAAATCTGTAATGACATTGCATGTTGAAACATAATTCGATTTTAGATTTATTGTTTTGACTTCATATTGGCTGTCTTCAAGGCTCCTCAACTTACATTTTCTGCTCACTGATCTATGAGGTTTACCCAGCAAGAAATCAAAACTCACTATGTGTTAGGCACTTTACCAGATGTTGGTAATGTAAGTTTATCTCAAAGTTGATTGAAATTCTAGGAGATTGGTAGCGTGATGTTATTTATCATCTGTGAGTTTCCAGGGAATAGTTGCAATTTGAATTCACAATGAAATCTATTCCTTAGCCTGAGATTTCAGGAGTTGCCTTGATTCCTCAGTTGTTGTTCAGTTATCTCATATCCAACACATTTTTTTTCTTTTTAAGTTTTCTTCCTTTTGGTCATTAGATTTATTTTATTTCTTTCAATGCTCAAGGTTGGGCCTTTTGCTAATAACTCATCCACCTAGCCTTATACTTGTATTTAGGGCAGGATCTTCCTAATTTCCCAAGTAGGTCTCACACTTGCTATCATACTAGCTTACCCTCTAGCGCAGATGAGATTTCAGGCTTATGTCACCATTCCTGACCCTTTGCTGTTGTTCCTTTTGTTGTGTGCTTGTTTGTTTTGTTTTGGAGACAAGATCTTGCCCTTTAGCTAAGCTTCGATTTACACATTCTGTGCTCTTGCTTTAACATCATTGACACTGGGAGTGCAGTTACATACTAATTCATCTGCTAGCCCAATTTGCTCCTCTGTCGGCCGCCTTGGCCATTTTTCTTTTCTTAAATATGATTTATTTCTTTACAGTTTCTTAAAGGGGATCCTTCTCACATATGACAGACACATTGGAGTCTGTCTCTAGAAGCCATTCTTCTTTCTGCTCTTTCCTCCTGAGCTGAGTCACTTTTGCCCTTGGGCTAGTCACCTAAATAAGACATTATTTGAATTTCTCACATTGTGTTCTATTAATACCATGGCATAGAAAGAAATACAGAAGAAAATTGAGGGAAATTTGTAGGCAGGCAGTACTTTGGGGAGGGTATGAGTTGGAGTAACAGTAGCCCTGAAGAAAGTCCTGATTTGGTGTGGGAGGAGCCAATACCTAACAACTTGGCAAATTATCTTGAGAGAGGGATGGTACAGTTAAGTCGTTAAGAAACTTGAGAGGAGGCAATTGTTAAAATTTGACCTGTAGATGGGGGTAAGAAAGAGCAACATGATGGAAGCACAGGTTAAAGAAGATCAGATGTTAGTATGTGAGGTAACCTTAAGGTTAGGATGAATGCTTGAACTTGGTAAAGTCATCTTAGAGCCTGCTCTGTGATCCAGGTATGAAGTGGCCCTGGGCAAGCCTAGGCTACTGACAACCAGGGCAGTGAAGGTATGGATTTCAAAGGCAACTGGTCAGGAATTGGTGATGACAGGATACAAAGGATTCAAAGGACAAATGATTCAAGCATGTCCCTGAGGTTTCATTCCTCGAAGACTGGCAGGTTGGGAAGGATTGATGCAATGCCTCTGCCACATTTACCTGTTGGCTTGTGAGAAGACGCAACTTGGACCAGAGTAGAACTGCACTGTAAGAAGTGGAAAATGGGGCAATTTGGTCTTCAAAGAAGATGATGCTGGAAATGTGGTGATTGGCACCATTATCCCAGGAGCTGAGAACTCCCCCCTCCTCCCAACACAGCATGGAGACAGACCAAAACCACAAAGTCTGGCCTTAGAATGTGTACCATGAAGGCCAGCAGGCTCCCAGTGCTCATCTGGTTTTTGACTTCCTTTTTCTGTGAGAAGATAGCAAACATTTTGCTGACCAGGAGAGAGATAAAGAGAGGTCACATTTTAGAATTCGCTTGCTACAGTTTTTTTTTCTTAAACATATTGGGCTTATAAAACCCTAAGTGTGTTTTTTCCCCAAGTACTTTTCTTGTTTTTTAAACTCATATGTATTTTGAAGTCAATTTAACTCATATGTTTCTGATTAATTTATGCTTAGCTCATCAAAATGTTGTTTTAAGAAGAAAAGCTTATAATAAAAACAGAGTCATGCTTCAGCAGTCACTGATGAAATCAACTCCAGAAGACTGTAGCTTAGTCAGAAACTCAGCTGGACTCAGGGCTCCATGTTTTCCAAAGTCAGGACCTCACTCTTGTAGCTCCTTGAAAACTAAATGTGCTGAGTTCCATAAGAGAAAAGCATCTCAGTTCTCTTCTTTATGTTATTTGTTTTCTGGATGCACTGGCTTGTTATATCAGTTAACTGATATCATTTTACTTACCTTTTTAGCTGTTCTCTTAGCTTCCAGGTTTTTCATAGATTCAACCGGTAAAGAGACTTCGTTATGGCAGAGACGGATGACTGTCTATGGACAAGAGGCATGTATAATTCTATCTCTGCAGAATGAGGTATGAGAGTTTGAAAGTGTTCTACCTATTTGTCCACTTGCTCTACAATAATAGAAATAAGATATAGATACCTATTGCAAATATAAAAATGTGCTGTCCATGTCTGTCATTGCAATCAAGAATTAGAAACAAAATAATCTTTTAGAAAGACATGATTGGTGGGAGGTAAAAAAAAAAAACCAGTAAGGATGTTGAACAAGTCATAAGGAATCATACTGCTAAATATTTTTCTTAAAAAAACTATAAAACATATAATTCTCTGCATATAACATACACATAATTTTATGTATACATACATAGTTTAAGCAAAATCTTCTCATCTGAGATAATGATACTCCCTCCAAGTGCTAAAGACCACTTAACAAAAGCCCCTAAACCAGACTCGAGAGGCTCTTTTGAGTTGTTTGTCAGGGCTGCCTAATAGACTTCTCAAATATACAGCCTATTGCTATTGCCTTGCTTTCTTTTGAGAGGTGGAAAACAAATCTCTGTTGCTGAAGACTCCATGCACTTCAGACAGTGACCAGAGGTCCCTTAACTGAAACTGACTTCCTGAATTTGTCCTTCCTGAGGACCAGCATTCATGGTACCAGAAGGCACCATGCAAGCAACCAAGTGTCCTACACAGCTATGGTATCTATGAACCACAATGATAACTAGTATGGCACAATAACTCTAAAGGTGCAGTTCCTTGGCAGTGACCTACAGCTCTTTAGTAGAATGTAAAAATCTCCTCAACTAGAAATCTAGCCTACTACTCAGAACCAGTGAGGTCAGGGATCTTGGAGGAGAACCCACAACCATCACTTTACCAGAACAGCAAAATTCCTAACAACAATCCAAGCTTTTGTCCCTATGCAAATAGATAAGGATAGTCTTCACTTCTCATCAAGGAAACTTCTCTTTGTAAGAGAGAGATGCCACATAGAAAACTACAGTCAATCAAAATGCCAAGTTGTAGAGCCCCAGTCTCAATGGATATATCTATGAAACATCTTTACATCTAAGTCTTAGGAAATATTGTAGAAGAAAGAGTAGAAAGATTATAAGAGCCAGGGGATTATGGAGTTTGTTGTGAAGCTGTTATGTGTTTCCCAGTAATAGGAGAAGCTACACACACAACATTTCACCACCATGGCTGCCTAAGCATGAGCCGAACAAGCACATTAGCAATAAATATGCTATTGTGGACAGCGGGAAACTCAAGACACCCCCCAACCCTAAACAAAGAACTATTGGCAACTAAGGAATTCTGAGAGTGAGAAAAATGATCTTTTCCAGGGAAAAGCACACCAACTGCTTATCCAAAACCAAATAATCAGTCTTGAAAACATACAAGCAACATTATTCAGATAAAGCAAGTTTTTAACATATATACGTACATTTATATATAAAATTCATAATATATATTATATAAACATATATAAATAAAGAAGCTGTGAATTTAGAAAAAAGAGTAATGAGGGTTATAAGGGAAGCATAAAATAATGTAATTATCTTTTAATATCACAAAATGTTAAAAAGGGGAAAAATGTGTACACCTTTACCTTACATGCACAGCATATAGATCTACTTTTAAGGCTAATTTTATAAAGCTAATATTTTTGAAGAGTTAGTATCTTTTCTTCTTTAAAAGGGCATTAAGATTATTTTCACCAAAAACTCCAGGAAAATACTAAGAAGTAGGAAACACTCTCTGTATCTCGGAGACAGAGTTTAGATAGTGGATTCTTTCCAGTCTCAGAACAGCTGCATGGAACTGTAACTTACTTTGATTAACATGTAATTTTGTCTATATCTTCTGAGCAGCTCTGTAATATCATCCATAGATTACCTTCACGAACAATACCTCTATGGGCATTCCTTCTTTGCAGACTTCATAATTTCTTCTCCCTACTCCCTTAGTGTTGACTTTAGCTTCATGCTTATATTTTATTCCATACAAGTTTGGATAGTATCCTGTTCATATTTCAAACTGACTATCTGCTTCTGCTTTCGGTATGAAGTTGAATGATTATACATTGTTCAGTATCGCTGACCATCATGGTACTTCGTGGACATTTTTTCCCCAAAGCCCATGTTCTTCCTCTTTCATTCTTTGCCATTTCAAGGTGAAAGTCTTCAACATCTCTCATTTTTTTACTGCCTGCATGCTTTTCTACATACTGACCATTTTGTCTGAGTGCCCATTCTTTATTGATTGTATAAATCACATCTGCCTCACCCTGGGCTTTGGTTTAGATAGAACTTCTTCCCCCAGGATACACTTGCCCCTTATTCTCATACCCTGAAGAATCTTTACTATTTTTCATAATATTCAGAAAACCTTACTTCACTTTAATTTCTTGTTTAATCACAGGCCTATCATGTAGAGAAAGAAGCTCTTCAGAGGAAAGCTTCTTTTCTCCCCTACTTACTTTTGAATCCCAAACTCAGAACAGCTAGTGCCTGGGCACAAAGAAAGAAGGCAAGTAGTATTTGTTAAATTGATTAGTTGATAGGTTTTCACATCTCTGTTTTTAAACACAGTATGTCTTTGATCTTAAAGTGCCTTTAGTTTTCTTGATTCCTCAATGAATTCCTATCTTTGCTTTGATAGAACCTAATTCGCTAATATCTAATAGAGATAATATCTGTGGTGAATGTCTCAGAAGTACACACTCCCTGTTTTTCACAAGTGAATGGTAGCCACAGAAATAGTCATTGAGGGTCAGAAAGCTGGCTATCATGGAGAACCAGAGAGACATATATTGCTATAATATTCTCGCTAACCAATTCACACTTGATTTCATTTGTAAAATAAATGGCTTGTCAGTTTTTGAGTGACCTAAAGTCTTTGCTTCAATTCCTATATACTAACAAAGGCACATCTTGTTTGTCAGCTTTTGACTCATCAGAAGAAAAGGTAGATAGTAGAGGGTGAGAGTGCATATGCCTTTTATAATGGGAGATGAGAACATTAACAAAAGGATGACGTGGGCTGTGCTGTCTGAATACATTTTTCCACAGTAATAAAATGATCTGGGCTGCACATCATCAGAGTTCAGTCTTTCTTTGGGAATTCTGTGTTTATTTTAACCAACACTTTAAAAAAATATGTTGCTCCTCCCTAACAATGTAAAATCTCCCCATTTATTAAATCGTCTTGGCTGTGTTGAGTACTGTAGCATCCACATTCTCACATGTAAAATATTTCCTAATCATACTAAACGTTTCACATCTGCTCTGAATAAATGGCTGGAATCCAAGAAATTGAAGCATTCTTAGAGGATCGCTGTTGGTTCTCAGCCAGCCCTGACACTGGAGAGGACTACAGGGAAAGGACCTCCTTTCCCATCCTCCTTTCTTTCCCAAGATATTATTATTATTATTATTATTATTATTATTATTATTATTATTATTATTATTATCACTACTTGATGACAACCCTCTACCCTGATTACACACCCCTCTATGTTAATATTTAGGAATTGTGTTTTTAGTTCTGTCTTTTCTTTTCACATCTATTAGAAAGCCAAGATCAGCCCTGTGTGACTTCCAACTGCTCCTTGGCTACCCTAGACTCACTTTTACCGCATGGAAATTCTTTGCACATTATAATCAAACTTAACTCCAACACTTAATAAACACTCAAGGAGTGCTTTGCAGAGATCCAGAAAATATAAATTTATTGTTTTACTCATGGACTGGAATCAGTTTTTGTAGTAGTCTCAACCACATAGTCTTTTTCTGTTGTGTTTTGGCTAACCCATCAGAGCAAATGAGAAGAGACTCTTGTCTGTCTCCGGAGTGAAGAGGAATGGAGTTGTACCAGAGATTATTATTCACATTGGAAATGATTTTCATTGTGTTTTGATTGTGAGCCAACTCTCTGTACTTTTTGGAAGCTCAAATTCAAATAGCAATGAATCCCTTGGGGTGTAAGCTGCTTTCATTACTATCACCTGGTTTCCAGGCAGACTTTTAAGGGACGTGGTGAGAACACTCCTGATAAAGACTTGATGGGGGGATGCCTTGGCACAGAGCAAGAGATTCTAAAACAGGATGAAGATGGTGGCAAATGATAGGATATCTAGAGTGGCTGAAATTGTGTAATTCAAAACATTCAAGTCAAGAAAGAGGATGTACCAGTTTAGAACTTAAATGATCTGAGGAAGCTTGGCTCCAGTCATGGCTGGAACTGAGGTCTGACGCAAAGACAGCAGGATTCAGTCTCCCCCTGGCACTTCTGTTTTCTTCCCTAATGGTTCCGTTCTCTCAAAGACTAGTCTTCCAGAGTGACAATTGGATTCTAGCACCTCTGCCACTGCTATCTCAAGTTTTACTCCAGCTCATAGAGTGCTCCTCCCCACACCTCAGGAACTCTCAACAAAACTAGTGACTCATTTTAGTGGAACTGACCTCAGCCACATGTTCCTGTGCGACTTAAGAGTGGTTTGTACGAAAGTTGCTAGTTGTCCAGACATAAGACAAATTTCTTCTCCAAACTTCGTGGAGTAAAATGAGGACTGAGATTATTTTATACAAAATTCTCAAAATTCTATTTCCTTTAAACAGGGAATCTGAGTCTGGTAATAGAGAAGTTTGTGATTCTCAGGCACTTAGGAAACTGTGGCAGCAGAATTTCAAGTTCAAGGCAGCCTGGGAAAGTTGATGGTGCTTTGTCTTAAAACAAAACAAATAAAAACTAAGTATTGGATATATCTTGGTGGAGGAGAGCTTGTCTAGTGCACACCATGTCCAAATTTCAATCCCCAGTACTATGAATTGAGGGGAGTATATACTTTGCAGAAAAAAAGAAATAATTAATATCCATTGAGGTCTTATAACTCTGTTGATATATATCAAAAATTTAAAAACCTACATGCCTTATAAAAAAGGAGGTAGAAAAGGGTATTTTAGGAAAAAGACTTACAGTTTATTTATATGAGTGTTGTTTGTCAATGAAAACATGATAGTTTCATAGTAAGACAGTGGGAGTACTAGAAACATTCGGTAGGGGGAAGCGTCAAGAAAGCAGTAATGATTAACCCTGCTCACAGATTGCTTTTGGGGGAGTTAGGCTGTATGTCTGGTCAGAGGTAGAGTTTGGTATAACCTGTGACAACAAAGCAAAACAATGACATTATTTATCATGAATCAAAACCATCTTTATTTCCTCTTTATATTTTTAGCTTTGCAAAAGGCATACCTGGGGATTTCCAGCAGGATTTGGTGTGAGCCAAGTGACTGTTAATGTGCTTCCTGAGAATAGGTGGAAATAAGACACATGACATGTGTCTACTCAGGGTGTCCGGAAATTGTATGCTGGTAACGGGAGGCTACTTTAAGGAGATACCTCGGGAGAGAGGAAGATTAGTCATGAAATATATTTCATTTCCTTTTAATCCTCTCTATTTAGTATAAATGATGACATGAGTAAAATAGATTAGAGATTATACAATGGTATGATCAAGGGCCATATCCAACTGGAGTGAAAAAGTTTAGATCATGTTACAAATCATGTTGGTTGAGCTTACAATGGTGCCCTGGAACTTTAAGCAGGCAATGAACTTAGTGTACCTATGAATCCAAGGCTTTTAGCTATAATCAGAAAGTCAGCCTTTGCCTCCTTGTTCATTTACAGATATTTGGTTCCTAGAGCTTTGTACAATTTTGCCATTTCTGTCCCCAAGCATAAACTCACATCCAGGCAGCTGGAAGATACTTCTTTCTTTGAAAAACTAATGGAATCAGTAAATTGAGTTTTGGAACAGATGATAGAAGTCTGAGTGGCCTGAAAAGGAATGTATAATCATTGTTGGAAGTGCTCAGTGCTAGAAGGAGCCCTGTTGACAGGAAGACCTTTACCATCAAAAGCTTTAGTCTCTCACTTTGACCAATTTTGGGTCTCCATGTTAGTTATACACCGTATACAGAAATTTCTCTCATGGGATTTGAGAAATACTCTCTAACCTATTAGGTTTAAAGACAGTTCATTCAGAGTCCATTTGTCACAATGATAATAGTACATTCTCTGCTAGGATCTATATCTTACATAGCCATTGGCTCTTGATTCAATAATAATGCTAGGTTTAGGTTTCATCCTGTGGAGTGGGCCTCACATATAATAAAAAGTTGTTTGTTACTCTCATGATGCTTAACCACTACTGAATCAGTGTGTCTTGTCATGCTAATTCTTAACTCTATGTGATAGGGTTCACAGCTGGGTGAGATTTTTGATGATTACTTCTCCACAGTGTACATAGCATATTTCAGCAATATGAAAATTAGTCAGTAAGAATGAATCTTCCAGATAGTACTAGCTTGATTTCTCAATGTCCTGTAACTCCAGTGAGTTTTGTCTTTAGCAATAGGATTTTACTGTTTGGTTTAGGGGGTAACCAATAGCATTAGTAATAAAGGTTCTAAATTTTGGCTCACTGGAAAATGCTTCAAATGAGGTAACTCATTGCTAGTACTTTCGTGTCTAGTGTCAGCATTTTTGCCTCATTATAATATAACTCAATGTTAATACATTATCTATCTATCTATCTATCTATCTATCTATCTATCTATCTATCTATCTATCATCTATCTGTGATCTGTCATCTATCATCTATCTATCATCTGTCTATCTATCTATCATCTATCTATCTGTCTGTCTGTCTGTTTATCTATCAATCATCTAAGTATCATTTGTGGATAGTAAATTTCCAAATGACTTTTCTTAACATTTTTATTGATTTGTTGGGAACTTCACATCATGTACCGCAATAGTACTCATTTCCCAGTCCCTCAATATCTGCTCTCCACCCCTGTAACTTCTCACTAAAAAAAAAAATAAAAGATTTAAAAGAAAAAAAAAACCATGTCACTGGCCCCTCTGAGCAACAGCCTGTTCCTTTATCCATCTCTGCTTTCATTCATTCTAGTCACAGCTGTTGTGTTTTGCCATACTTGTACCAATCCACTACTGGGTCTTTCCTGCCTTTCCATCATATACTCATTGCCATAGTGCCACTGGGAGCCACACTGTGTCACACAGTTTTGAGCAAATAGTTTTACTTGCAAATGAGCCAACATCTCAGTCTTCTGCTACACCATCCATACTGGACCCTCAATAAGACTCCTCTTGGAAACCCAGCTGTTGCTGTGAGTCATGGACATCCTGTGGCCAGGGCTCCATATGACTTAAAACCAAAACAAAACAAAACAAAAACTTGAGTGTTATAGTGTTGCTTTTTCCTTTCTCATAATTCATTTTCTGCCCCGCTTTCCCACCCAATTTAACCCTTCCTGTACCATTATTCCCGTTTAGCTTTTTATACCACCATGTGTATCTCCCCTCCCTTGACTGCCCCATTTACCACAGCCATAATTCCTTACTAATCTTGTGATCACTGTGGACAATCCGAACAAAATACATAACTGAAAATTTGAAGCTAATTTCCACAAATGAAGGAAATACATGGCAATTATCTTTCTGGATCTGGGTTACCTCACTCAGAATGATTTCTTTTTCTAGGTCCATCCATATACTTGTGAAATTTATAATATTGTTTTTTATAGTTAAATAATATTCAGTTGTGTAAACATATCACAGTTTCATTATCTATCTATCTATCTATCTATCTATCTATCTATCTATCTATCTATCTATCATCAGTTGATGGACATCTAGGCAGTTCCCCTTTCTTAATATTGTGGACAGAGCAGCAAGTGGATGAAAATGAATATGTAGGTATCTCTATCATAGATTATACAATTCTTTGGGTATGTGACCAGTAGTGGTTACACTGTTATTAGAAGTGAATAATCCTCCTCCTTTCCTTATATCCATGCCAGAATTTGTCTTTATTTTAAAAGATCAGCTGTTGAAAACCCACTCTGACAATGTACTCAGAAACCCAAGGAGGGGATGTGGGGTTGGCGATAGTATAAAGCAGTCATATAATCACGTATGCATGAATCAAGCTCCAATGAGCAAGCTCCAACAACTTCACACATATGCATACCTATATACATAAATACACACACACACACACACATTCATACATTGGGTGGATGGAGTGAAGCTCCATTCAGTTTACATACATACACATCCATGCATTTGGTGGATGGAGCAAAACTTTCACAAGCAAGCTCCAACAACTTTATTTTTTTTTTCTCCCACAGCTGAAATATCTCACTCCAAATCTTTCAAGCTATATAAAAATTGCAGTGTGATTACATTCTATTTTTCTTTAAATGAATACCATGAATATTCATTAGAACAAAAACATGTTCCTCAATACTCTCACATGATCAAACGCTTTATTTAGTATAAATAAAAAAAAATTATTCCCAAGAACGCACATTTGTAACTAAGCAAGTTGTTATAGATTAACAAAGTGTAAGCACACAAGCTAATTTTCTCAGTCAGTTTCTTTTACTAGGAGGCTGAAATTTGTGGATACAAAAAAGGATCAATTATTTTGTTATTTATCTTAAAAAGTAATCTTATAAAAATCTTAAAAGAATCACAAATCTATGGGTGATGGATTAATCATTAATCTGCTTTTATAAAAAACAGTCATTTCTACAATAAATCCTCAGGGTACATATCTACTTATTAACAATTTTTTATTAAATCATATCAGAAGCTGAGGGCAAAGAAGGACACAAAAAATCATCAGCCCAACTTCAGCAAGAAAAGCACATCAGTTAATGCTGATGGGGCTACCACTGTTGTTCTTGTTCTCTGGCCTTAAAAAAATCCCTCGCTGAACTATTAAGAGCGTGCCTTTCTGAGCCTCAAATTGTTCCCTAAGATTTTCTATGTCAAAGCCACTAGCACAAACATTTTAGTCTAACTTTACGAACAACCTACATCTCCAAATTCTTTGGAAGGAAGGGTGGTGGTCGTTACTAACAATCAACATCTCTAAGTCCATTCTGAGGGTGGTGGATGAATCATTAATTCTCTCCAGCAGCAGCAAATGAAAAAGATGAAGTATAATTATGAGTGTCAATGATACTGCTCAGTGAGGGCCTGGAAACCCCTCTAGAGTTTTTACACAGCACACAGACTAGGAAGGACATGGGAACGGCAAGGGCAACAAGCAGAACGATGCTCCACAACAGCACGAAGTCCTCAGGCCCTGCCTTTCCAAGGCACAACCAGTGTGGTTGTGCTAACTGGTGGGCCGCATTCCATGAGTTCTAAAGCCATTTGCTGTTCCTCTTACACGGGTTTCAACATTTAGCCATTCTGACAGATGTAACATGAACTCTCAGAGGAATTTTAATTTGCATTTCCTTGATGACTAAGGATGTTGAACATTTTTCTAAGCACTTCTAAGCCATTTGCATTTCATTTTTCGAAAAATCTCTATTTAACTCCATGCCCCGTTTCTAATGGGATTATTTTCTTCGTGTTTAAGGATTTTACATTTTTGAGTTATGTGTATATTCCAGATATTGATCTTGTGTCAAATGTAATGCTACTCAATCTTTTTCCCATCCTTTAGGTGGCTTCTTCACTAGAGCTATGCTATTCTATGCTAGACAGAAATGTTTTTGTTTCTTTTGTTAATTGTTGGCCCCAATGCCTGTGCTATCAGGGGACTGTTAACAAACTGATTTTCTATGTCAATGAGTTTAAATGTATTCTCCAATTTATAATATTTAAGCATTACGTGTTATGCTAAAGTGCCTAATCCATTTGGAGTTGAGTTTTATTTAAGATGAGAGATTTAGATGCATTTCATTCTTCTTTACATATATATCCGATTTGACTAGTATCTTTTGTTGAAAATGTTCTTTTTTTATCCAATGTATGTTTTTAAACTCTTTGTTAAAAATTAGGTGACTCTAGGAGTTTATATGTGGGTCTTCAATTCTACCTCATTGATCAAGATGCTGGCTTTTATGCTATTATCATGCTATTTTATTACTATAGCTCTAAAGTATAACTCAACAATGAAATGGCAATACCTCTAGCAGAGTTTTATTATTTAGCATTGATGGAAATCTCTTGTATTTCCATTTAAAATTTGAGATCATTGCTTCAACTTTTCTGAAGAACTGAGTTCAAGTTTTTATGGGGATTACATTGAATCTGTAGATTACTATGGATGGCCATTTTCAGGCTGTTATTGTTACCAGTCCATGAGCACAGGAGTCTTTCCATCTTGTACCTTATTCAATTTCTTTTTTCAGTATCTTAAAGTTTGCATTGTATTAGTTTTTTCTTTCCTCAGTTAAATTTATTCATACATGCATATATACACAAAGACACACACACACACACACACACACACACACACACACACACACAAAGCTATGTGGTCAGTATCATTACCCTGATTTATTTCTCAGTATGTGTATACAGTGTTTATAGGAAGGCTACTGATTTTTGCGTGTTAATTTTGTAGCCTATTACTTTGATTAATGAGTTTAATCAACTGTAAGAGTGGAGGAGTCATTAGTGTATTTTATGTATAGAATTATTCATTTTGCTGGGCAGTGCTGGCACACGCCTTTAATTCCAGCACTTGGGAAGCAGAGGCAGGGAGATTTCTGAGTTTAAGGCCAGGCTGGTCTACAGAGTGAGTTTCAGGACAGCCAGGGCTACACAGAGAAACCCTGTCTCGAAAAACAAAACAAAATAAAAAAAAATTCATCTTCAACTAAAGATACTTTTTGGACATCTTCTTTTCCTGTTGTTTTCAGTCCCCTTTCACTGCTTCCTCTGTATTATTGCTTCTATAAAATTTCAATATTGAAGGAGAGAGGATAGTGGACATCTTACCATGTTACTGATCTTAGTGGAAATGCTTTGAATTTTTCTCCATATAGCAAAATATTGACTATGGTCTTGCAGTACATTGTACTTATTATGTTGGAATATGCTCTCCATATTTCTAGATTCTCTGGAATTTTCACAATAATACAATCATGAAGTTTCTGTTCTTGAATCTCTTTATAAGGTAGGTTACATTTATTGATTTTTATATATTCTGCATTTCTTGGATATAGCCAAATTGATCATGATTAATAAAATTTTTGATGTCTTCTTGAATTGTGTTTGAAGGTATTTTATTGAGAATTTTGAGTCCATGTTTATCAAAAGATATTGCCCTATAACTTTCTTCTTATATCTTTGTCTTATTTGATATCAAGTTAATACACGATTCATAAAAGTAGTTTGGAAAGTTTCCTTCAGTTTTTATTTCCAGAACAATTTGAGGAGTATTAGTGTAAGTTCTTATTTCAGAATTTAAGAACAAGGTTGAAGGCTTAGCTCAGTGGGTAAATATATGGAAATTAATTGTATTATACTTTTGACAGTATTTTTTAACCTGCAAGAAAATCATACATATGTTGAGGGGGTACTCTAGGAAAACTAGTAAACCCTTTGTTTGTGTTATTTCATAACATTTTCCAATACAATGAGAATGGATTCTCAGGGCCCAGTGATAATTATTAGTAGATTTAAAGGTTGATTTATTTTATGTACAAAGTAATTAATTATGCAATGCACTATATTAACTTCTGTGAGTAGTGTCTGTACTTTGATGTGAACTAGACAATTCAAATTACTGCCATCTTCTGTCACATCAAACATTTAAATGTCATCTATAAAATGAATCTGCAAATACAAACAAGCTAAATATGAAGTGATAAAAAATATAAGAAAACCTATAGTGGTAGCAACATTATTTACAAAGTCTAATAATCCACAAGCTTAATAGATAATGAAGGATGAAAGAACCTAAGGAACACTACTGCTTTGCTGACATACGTGATGAATAAAGACTTGATGTATTCTGTCTTGTCCAAAACAACTGTTTGGAAAACAGGGCAATGAGAAAATAGTACATTAATCCATACAGCTAAAGAATTCAAATTTTATACAGTTGCCCATTGACAGATAACTTCTGGACCTTTGAAAAATATAATGATATCACAATGGAATTGTTTGGAGATACTAGAATTATTCCTATCCCTGTGAGATTTTTGTTATTTTTGTAATTTTACCAGGTCTTGTTTCCCTTCCTGTGGAATGGACCTCAAATGCAATCATAGAGTAGTTGGATACTCCCCTCAGAGTCACGCAATTACTAAAGAAGTGGGATTATCATCTCAAGCAGCTTAGTGTCATAATTTGTAAGGTTCATTGCTGGATAAAACCACCAATACATGTTTCTCTTTCAGAAGTCAGTGTGTCACAGCTTCCAGCATAAGGTAAGCTAGCAGATGAGGAGAAGTCTTCCGGTTCGGTTCTCTACATAGTGCAATGATGTTTTGTGGTGTCTTTAGCCAACAGGGCTTATCATTTAGTTCTGGTAACAAAAATAAAAAATGCCAAGAGTCTTCATTATTTAGGGACTCTTTAGGATACTCCAGACCAACAGCTCTTTGGGTTTGGGGTACCCATGTTAGACACTAGAGTTTTAGTTTAATAAACTATGGTTTCAAGAAGAAACTTTTCCGGTCATGTAAAGCAGCCCCCTTTCAACTTAAAACAAGCTTGTTACATGATTGGTGGTTTCCATAGGGTTTCTTCATGTCATCTTCATGTTGGCTAACATGCCCAGAACCTTTTCACTGTTTTCCTCCTATTCACCTACTTAAACTTCCTCCTATAGTGTCCATCCTTTCTGTATTCAAATTACCTGAGATGTCTTCACCCTCCCAATGGCTGGTTTCTAGATTAAGTTGAGCATGTAATATTAAAATCCACATATGAAGGAGAATATTTGATACAAGGTTTTCTGTGCCTGCAATATCTCACTCTGTATAAAGTTTTCAGGTTTCATTCATTTTCCTATAAACTTTATTTTTCTTTAGAGTTAAATAAATTCCATTGTTGACTAACGTTCATGCTTATGCTATTTCTTTTTTTTTCTTGTCTTCTTTTTTATAGGTTATTTTATTTATTTACATTTCAAATGTTATCCTGTCCCTGGTTTCCCCTCTGTAACCTGCCTATTCCATATCCCTTCCACCCTGCATCTATGAGGATGCTCCCCCTGCCACTCCCATGGGGATCCCAATGGAGGAGTTAGGGGAAGGACTGAAGGAACTGAAGCAAGCCCATAGGAAGAACAACAATATCAACCAACCAGACCCCCCTCAGAGCTCCCAGGGACTAAACCACCAAAGAGTAGACATGGAGGGACCCATGGCTCCAGCTGCATATGTAGCAGACACTATTTCTTAACTATTGTGAATATAGCACAAATAAACATGGATAGGCAAATATCTTTATAAGAAGTGGAATAGCTTGAACATACAATAATTCTGGTTCTACCTTTTGGAGGAAGTTACACAGTGATTTCCGTAATGACTATGCCATTTTTCACTCCTATCAGCAGAAATTAGGGGTTTACCAATCCCCACATTCATGTTTATGTTTGTTGTCATTTGAGTTCTTGATGATTGCCCTTTGAATTGGGATGAGATGGAATATAAAAGTAGTTTTAAATTTTAGTGTCATGATGATCAATGGCAGTGCTGATTTTAAAAATAATTTTTACTAGCCATTTATATTTCTTATTTTTTGAACTATCTATTCATATCTGTACCTGTTTTTTTGTATTGAATTTTCTGGTTTTTTTTTTGTTTGGTGGGGGTTTTTTGTCCTTTATATATTCTAAATATTAATCTATTTGATGTGTATTTGTAAAATATTTTTCCTGTTATTTAGACTACCTCTTTACACATTGAATGTTTCTTTTGCTAGACAGAATTTTTTTAGTTTCATAAATGCACATTTGTCAGTTATCTGTTTTGTTTTCAGAGCTACCAGAATCCAATTAATAAAGTGCTTATCTATGGTTATATATTATAGTGTATTCTCTACCTTCCCTTATGGCAGTTTCAGCATTCCATGTTTTATATTGAGGCCTGGTCTCTTCTCTCTAATATGCAGAAGTAAAAGGTAAAGGAAGTGAGAGGACTAGAGGAATATCCCTATATGTTTTCCTGAATATTATTTTACTGATCCTTCTAAATGAACAAGTAAATACATTGACAAGGAACAGGTACACTGGATCTATTGTAATTTTATATGTGTAATATGTTTATGCTCAGTTTTTATGGAGAAAACTAGAAACTTTCATCGTAGAAACACTACACCTAGGTCTTATCAACAGAGTCAAGTTTCTCCCTTAGTATCAATGCCTCAAGTTCAACAGCTAATATCCTTACATTTTTCCTCCTGACACTGTAAAAACTGCCACGGGGATGTTACCTTGCTCAGTTGGAAGCAGAAATGATAAGGATCACAAGTAGGAAGCTTACCTATCTCCCCTTCCTCAACTGATACAAATGACATCTTGACAAAAATGAAATCATTCCCATGATATTTTGATTTTTCAATTTTATCTAAAGGTACTGATTGTCACCTCTGAAATGAGATATAATCATATTCTTTTGTATTAGTGAGTAATGTCAAGCTCCACCCAAGCATATAGTTTCAAAAAGATGAAAGCATCTTCAAAATATTCACCTTCTTTCTTGAATGTGGTTCACACTACCACTTCTGAATATGTTGGAAAGAAGGAGCTTTGAACCCTCCTTTGAATACTGATTCAATTTGATCTGGCTAGAATCTTAAAGTGCTCTTGACAGGAGATACTACAAATCTTTCCTATAGTGAGAAAAAGATATTGTTCAATAAGAAGATACTTTGGATACAATATCTTAGAAATGCTCAAGTTATAAATTGCTAAGCTATGAAATTATACAGGTTAAGTCAAATCATAGTTATGTCAACACACTACCTTTTCATCACAGGTTAAAACACTAGTACTTTTGTGTCTTAAACCCCTCTCAGCATAACAGAGAAAATACTAGTGTTTTCTTGGCAAAAGTTGTTAAAGCTGCAACCCTACTACGTACTTGGAAGCCTAGTGGTGTATTTGCAGTATCAAGGGTGGTCTCAGGAAAAAGCTGAGGAAAACCTTCTTAGACATGTCTCTTGAAGATGCAGTCTATTGTCCCCAAACTTCTTATGTATTTTTGTTTTTTAGTGGCATTGGTGACAATTCCTGGATGTTAGTCATCAGATTAAGCTAGAGTTCACAAGTAGCTGCTAACATTTCCAGTGTTAACTTGTCTGTCATTCTGACTGATGGAGAGAGGTTTTAGACATTAATTGAATGTAAGTACTTCTCCACTACTTAAAATTAGAAATTAGACATAGAGTCAGGAATCCAAGGACTAAGAGATGTTTCTTTCTTTTTTCTTTTTCTTTCTTTCTTTCTTTCTTTCTTTCTTTCTTTCTTTCTTTCTTTCTTTCTTTCTTTCTTTCTTCCTTCCTTCCTTCCTTCCTTTCTTTCTCCTTTCCCTCCCTCTGTTCTTTAGCTTTTAGTTTAGTTTAGTTTTTTTTTTTTTAAATAACAGGAATGTCATATTGACATTCCAGTAGCAGATAAGTAAGTCATCTGCTAATAGAATGTAGCAAGGAGCACATGTTCAATGTCCAGTCTACTGGCATTAGTAGTTGCCAAGAGTGGAAGCTTTTAGATAGCACAGAGAATATGACCATCTCTCAGTTTTGCAAGAGTGACAATACTAGTTTTACATATCTTGAAACAGTTTTTGCTCGATGCTTTTTATTTCCATTAACATATTTTCTAGGGAATTTTGGCCCGTGAATCATGTATCTCATTTTGTACCAGAAGATGTGTTATTTAAAAGAAAATTTTGTCAAGTAATTAAAAAAAAGTACCTATTTGTCCAAAAACTAGCATAAAAGAAGTAGCCAACACTCTAGGTGTAGATGGCCATCGAATTTCTCTGCCAATATTTGCAGCCTCATACAATCAACTATCATCTCTTTGGTGCATTTATTAGTCTACATAGGCTAAAATCCTGATGGTCAAATATTTTCAGATAAGTTCAAAATAGATTCAGATTTAGTTGGCTGGTTGATATGCTTTCTGCTCTTTTATAAAGAGGGATTTTTTTTCAAATTCCTTTAAGTCATCTTCTTATATGTACTAGCACCCATAGTAAAGTCCATGGTCAGTTCTGGATAGATGCTTGTATATATCAGATGACTAATGAGACCAAGAGAAGCTCTGAGATCCAAATTCCTCAGGAGGAATCACACTCATTGCCAGTTTCTTTGCTTCAGGAACAAGCTCTCTTATACACATAGTTCTCAGAAACCCTGAGGTCGGGTCAGTTTTCATGCTTTCTTTCTTTTTTTTCTTTTCTTTCTTTTGCTCAATATATAAAATTCCTTGAGAAAAAAATCTCAACCTCATTGTTTTGAATATTCTCTAAGACACTGAACACTCCATTGTTTCAGATTTGTGTGGAAGAGACAGAGGGCTCCTTCAAGGGCAAGGGTCTTCTGTATAAACCATTTCTTTGAGAAGCACAGTGTTTTCTTACTTATGTGGGGTTAAGAATTTGAGAATCTAAGTATCTCACCACTATTCTGTCAGACCCAGACTTGGAAGTCCTTCAGACATAACTTTGAACACGAGTCTCTGATTTTGAAAAATCATATTACCCTATTAATTCAGTTTACCACCTGTGAAATGAGCAGTTAAGAGGCCTGGTCCAGTGTTTCCTATAAGAATTCATTTGAATGATACATTCAGTCAGGGCTGGCACACAGTAGACAAGCTACATCTCTTAAGGGAGGGCTCCCTTTAGAAATATTAAATGAATTCTGTGATGATGTTTGCCTTGTGTGAACACAAAATGAAAAACAGAAAAGATTCCTTCTCACCCTGCGGGTGGGGTGTTGCTCCTCTACATTCAAATTCTTTTTTATAACAGAAGGGTGTGTTGGATGTGGTGGGAAAGGCCAGCCCACAAGGCAGAAAGTCATGGAGCACAAGATACGCTTTATTACATGGATTGTTTCTGCACCACAGATGTGCACACAGATGTGGTCATCACCAGAGATAACTTAGTTTACAAGCCCTCCCTGGAAACTGCTTAGAGTTCTGAGGAGAAAAGGAATTCTTCAGCCAACTCCAGCAATGAGGCTCAGCCCATGATTAAAACATTTCCAACTGTTCCACACTGAGAAGAATTAGAAAGGAAAAATGACCAGCCAGGGTGCAGAACAGAGGTCATCTAGAAGGTGAAATCCTGCTAAAACAAAAATCTGTTGTGACCTTTTGGTTCTGATCCCCCCCCCCATTACCATTTTTTTATACTCCCTATTTCTTCTTCCTGTTTCTCCTTTGTCTTATTATTTTCCTCTCTTTCTTTAATCCCAATAGAAAACTGCACTTTATGTTAAGAACACACTGTAGTACATCTTCTTTATAACTGATATATTATCATGATCAGTGACATGTGTTGAAGGTATTATGCAGATTACTGATTTTTTTTTTCTCCAGAAAACTTTATTTGGGCCAATGGGGAGCAATTTGCCCATTAGGTCACATTTTCACCCTACTCCAGGGTAGATTACTGTCAAGGACTGACTGATAGGAAAAATATAAAGTGTAAGCAACAATTTCAAGGTAAGGAAATAGTTTTGTATAGTATACTACAGGTAAATGTAATTTAAATAAAACCCCTAAGTTCAGTCCCTCTCTCCAATTGTATGGCTTTTCCAAAATGGGGTGGGTAGTTCTCTTCATTAATGATTTATACTGTGTGTGTGCGTGTGTGTGTGTGTGTGTGTGTGTGTGTGTGTGTGTGTCTAAAACATGGTACTTGACCCTAGGAGTTGGGCCTGAGAAGGAGATTCATATGAATGAGATTTATAGGATAGAGATCTCAAGTGGAATAGGAGTGCAGGAAGTAGAGGGGCAGACTTTGGCTAGGATGCTCCCTTTCTGTGGACAGAATTTTGCCTAATCCCATGAAGACATTTAGAGAGTGAGTTACACTCCCAAGTTATTTTTACCCTGAGATGGTTGCTTCTTTGTACTCTTCTTATCAGTGAGTCCTTCATAGTCATCTGCCTTGTAGTATAGTGAAAATATTCCCCTCTAGACAAATATACCCCATTGAGAAAATGAACCTTCTCTGGAGGAGGAAATGTTCTCTTCTGTTCCTTTCTATGGCAGAATAATCTTTCCCAACTCTGATGGAATTGTGCTATTATACTTATTTTCTCTTTATTATACCTATGATGTAGCTATCCCATTCTTCATGCTACTACTTAGATCTAAGTATGTAAAATGTGAAGTAATTCTCATAAAAACACACCATAGAATTCCCTTCACTGAAGACTATTTCATGGAACCAGAAGCTATCATCCAAGCTTCTAAAGAAGGAAGGCAACAGTTTACTTAGCTATGACATCTGTGAATCACATCAAGGACCAACATGATACAATAACTCTTAGGGTTCAGTAGCAGGACACACGCCTTGGTGGTAACCAACAGCTTTCTAATTAGGCTTAAAACCTACTCAATAAAAGGGAGATAATCCATGGTACTGGAAACCTGGCTAACTACTTAATGTTAGTGATGTCATAGTTATTGGAGGAGAATCTACAACCACTAATTTACTAAACCAGCATAATTCCTGTCAATAATCTGTAAAAACGTAAATACTTATACTCACACCCACAAATAAATGAAGTCTTTACCCCTTGTCAAGAAAACTTTCCTTTGAAACAGATGGAGACCATTATAGAAATCCACAGCCAGTCAAAACACTTGAGTTGTGGAGACTTTTCCCAGTGGATAATCTACAAAACACTCCCCCATGTAAGGGTTGGGGAATATTGTGGAAGCAGGGGTGTAAAATTTTTTTAAGAGCCGGGGAATCAGGGAGTTTGGTGTGATACTGTGTGTCCTGGTAATGCCGGAAGCTACACCCATAACATCTCACCAGCATGACTGTCCAAAGGTCAATTGAGCAAGGAGAACAGCAATGAACATGAAAAACTGGATGGGGAAAAGCCCACAAGGCCTCAACTCTGTACAAAGTGCTATAGGCAACTGACAAAAGCTAGGAACAGGAAAAGAGGCCTTCCTCAGGGAAGGGTGTACCAATTAGTTGCCCAGTGCCAAATAGCGTTGAAACCATGCATATAACTGAACATATTATATTTGAGAATATATATGCACTCATTGGCAATTAATTGTTTTAAAAGGCCATGAATTTGAAGAAGGACTGGACCGGGTATGTGGGGGGATTTGGAGGGAGGAAAAGGAAGAGAGAAATACCATAATTAAATTATAACCTCAAAAATAAATAGATCAAAACTAAAATTACATCATGTATATTTTTAATACTTATGTGTACAAGTTCAGAGAGATACACATTTTATCAGATTTATGGAAAGTGAAAGTAGTTATGTGGGTGATTAACACTTAATATTGAGATTGCTCTTCATTCCAGTCCTTTCTGGTATGTCCTTTTCATTTGTAAATAATCTATCTTATCTTTTGTTATTCTAGATAATAGGTGATAGTTGAGCTTTAAAATTATTAAAGTGTTAAATTAAAGAACAGTTTGATTTGGCTTAGTGAATATGCTTATGCACCGAAAAGATGAGTTTGATAAATAACTAAGTAGTCCTTTGATTTAGAATTACTTTGGCAAAGTGGCCACTCTCTTGTGGACGTTGGGTAATTGCAATGCTAGCTTTTATATTGTTGTTATTCCTGAGCAAGAGTCACCCTTAACTATCTCTGCCTTGTTCTTACATAAGTGAAATGAGTTAACGCTAAAGCAATGTTCAAGAAATCAAAATGATGACAAAGCCAAGAGCATGAAATGACTAAGGCTTTGTTGCTTGTGGCTTGAGGGGGTGGGAGGTGCCGCCCTCTGAGGTGTCTGAGTGGGTCACCCAACAGACTTGCCAAGGGCTGGGAGGGAGGGAAAAAAATAAATTGGACAACTTTCCTCTTGGGATGAAGCCTAGAGTTACGTGGTCTGGAGTGATGAGAACTGGGTGGGCATACAATTAAAAGGGAAAATATGGATTGAAGTAGAATAGATATAGAGAAGATAATAAGCTAAATGTAATGACTCCGATGGCCCCTGCAATACACATTCCTCGCCTTTATAAAGATGGTGAAAATCCTTTTCTACTTGACTTCCCTGTAAGACGCCTAAGAGCCTATACTGTAGCAAGAAGTAAATGTGGAATAATACCTATGTTAACTTTACGCAAAATATATACCTTAAAACAAAATAATACAGTAATTCATTTTGTAAATAAATTTCTCCCAACATTTGGACATTTCTCCCTTCATCTTGCTCTCTGCTTCTGAATATTATGATGAGATACTAGGAATGGGGAGGATACAAGTTTCTAAATTAGACAATAGCTAAACTTGTTTTGGGTCTTTCTTCCAGTATTATATATTAGTTGATTCTAAAAATACACCATCATATCAATGAGAAAAAAATGACCCCATAGAGGGAAATTTATGCTTTTGGAAATTCAGCAGAGCCAGGTTTTGATTCTTGACAATGCATATAAGATATTGCATTCATTGATATTGCCCTGACCATTAGAAGAGCCGATGAGTTTTCTATACCTTCATTCTTTATTCTTCCAGTATTTTCTTCAGCCTTGAGACAACACACTCTATCCATAGTCAAAGGCTCATGTCTTTCACCTGCTTAAAAATCATTGACTCCTCTTATTATAGAACCATGTTCCCCAAATTCCTATGACAAAATACTTTACCTTCAGTAACTTACTTTGCAATTAGGTCATTGAAAATATGTTTAATCAGAGGAGATCCTTACTACAGGCCCTAATCCATTATGACTGATCTTACAAGAAGAAAGTTTCAAACACAGAGACATATTTAAGGAGAATGCCATGTGAAAATAAAAAAGGTGAGCCTTCTTTTTTTTTTTGTTTTTTGTTTTTTTTTGAGACAGGGTTTCTCTGTGTAGCCCTGGCTGTCCTGGAACTCCCTGTGTAGACCAGGCTGGCCTCGAACTCAGAAATCCTCCTGCCTCTGCCTCCCAAGTGCTGGGATTAAAGGCGTGCGCCACCATCGCCCAGCAAGGTGAGCCTTCTTTACTCTCCTAAGAGTAATCTATCTTTCTTTCTTTCTTTCTTTCTTTCTTTCTTTCTTTCTTTCTTTCTTTCTTTCTTTCTTTCTTTCTTTCTTTCTTTCTTTCTTTTTCTTTCTTTCTCTCTCTCTCTCTCTCTCTCTCTCTCTCTCTCTCTCTCTCTCTCTTTCTTTCTTTCTTTCTCATCTCGTAGAAGGAAATGAGTCTTACAAATACCTTGATTTCATCTGGCCCCTAAATTATGAGACAATTTCTGTTGCTTTAAGCTACTCAAATCTCTTGGCTTTTGTTGACTTGAACTAACAAATTACTACAGATTCTATTCTTATTGGGATGATGCCCTATACTTCCTATGTTCTAGACACATAGTAGAATATAAAAGAAAGAAGATATATAACCTAATCTAAGCAAAATAAGATTTTTGGAATTGTGAATGAGCTTAGAAAAAAAATATTGAGTAACTATTGTAATCTTCATGTTGGGAATTGTTGCATTTGCACAATACAGGAAGGAATCTTACCAGGTGCCAGGAATTGCTGAGTATTTAGAAGGGAATTAAATTGACATACTGCCTGTTCTCAGGGAGCTTACACGGAAGCAGGCAACTAATTACCCAAACAATTAATTACAGTAGGAGCTAAGAGAATAAGTTGATGCCTTAAATAGGAGAATATATTCTTTAAGGGATCAAAAGAAATCCTGGAGATCTTGCTTAAGAAAATTATATTAAGCTTCCTTCTAAAAGATGAGTAGAATATAGTAAAGTGAGGCATGTGCTAAGAAAGTTAACATTGATGTAACATAGATAGGAGATATTAAGATCCTAAGGCCCAAGGATTACTACACTTTCCAGAACCAGGAATAAGGAAGTGCAGGCAGAGTAGAGAAAGTGAGGCAGAGAGTAGTGTTGATGAGACAGAAGCCAAGAAGAGACAAATGGCGCAGGAGGTAATATCCTTAGAGTACAAGTTCATTCTGAATAATGAAGAAAAAGTCATTTAAACAGATCATACGCGAAAATATGGACTATGGGAAAGGAATCTGTACTAAAGAAAGGTCAACTGATGGGACACAATTGAAAAAGTTCAATTAAGATGGATAATATGGAGGCAGGAGATAAGGAGATTATGTCAAGGTTGACTACAGTTTTTCAGTCTAACAAACTGAATGGAATGTGATGCTATTTATAGAGATAGAAAACATTTAGCCATTTTTTAATTCTATGAGAAGAAATTCATTTTAATCTCTTCTGGTTGAATTTGAAGCAACTGTGTGATAACTCATGTCACATAAGCCATCAACCTCACTTGTCAAGACTTTCGGGCCCTTGGAGACACAAGTTTGTACATGGTTTGATATGGTTAGAAAATAACTTGAGCTGTAACAACAGATGAGCTCATCTAGCAAGGACTCTGTACAATGGAGGATTCTAACCTTCCGAGGTTGGCTGCAGGAAGATGCACCAGCACAATGATAAGGAATGGCAAGCAGAAAAAGGAGTAGGTCCAAGAGATTTATTGTCATCAAAGCCTGAGAGACAAGAGTTCCTGTAGGAGGCAGGTCATGGCTAATAGCCTTCAAACAAGGAAAGTAAGGCAATTTCTGGAGAAGAGCAAGTGGTGGTTGTATCAACAGTGCTCAGTAGGAGCTCCTTTGGGGGGCTAGATTGGTGAACTGAAACTGAGATGGAGAAGATACTATGGATCTCTTGCCTTTATCCCTTTGACTGCTGTGCTCATATCCATAAGATTGATCATTATGAGCAACTAACTGTACCTAAAAAGGATTTTATTGTTTCGTTGTGGGTTATTTTAATGTTTTTATCACACTTAGTCTAAGCACAGGTCAAGTCACAATAAGAAAGTGTACCCAGAACTAGCCCTCAAATAATGACTGTCGGGGATTTGATAGTTCAATATCCCATATGCTTGGCTCTCAGCCGACAGAACAAAATTTAAGATCTTACATTAGAAGGATTGACTTGTTTGCTAATAGAATTCTCATGAACTTTCTGCTCTTCCCTAACTACGTCCACTATGTCTTCCACTACATCCTCAGCATTTCACAGAATCACTTAGAACACAGCCACCCACCTTTGTATCTTTGTCTCAAAGGCTGCTTTGGGGTAACAAGAGATACATAAAAGCTTAGGTAATGTGAGGCGATAAATGTGCATTTAAAGAGGATTAGCTATAGAGGGGTATCAGGAGGAGGGTAGTGTTATGAAATTATGAAATATACTGGAACTCTGTGCATGCTAATGAAAGATTTAGAAGAGTGAAAGGAAAAAGATTTTCTTATACAAATCTGGTTTATGTAATTTTCAGAGCTGTTTGTTAAAATGGAAATAAATAATAAAAGTGAAGGAAATATAGAATGGTGTATAGTAGAATACTCAGAAAGTTGCTTTCTGGATGCAACAGAAAGACCAAAAGTATTTTTTTTCTTAAAATAAATAAAGTAGGCTCCATAGTTCCTGGACTTTAGTACACAGAGGAATTCCCAACATCTCTAGAATCCACTTAGTTACTGTATGACATATTTTCCCTCCAGATGCACAGGCTGAAGAGTCGGCTGTCAGTCGAATACACTTGTATTCTTTTCTCAGCAATTATTTTAAGGAATGCATTTGAATAAAATGCACTTTTGGCATCATTTTTCAGAATGGGCGATGATTTATGCTTTTCTTGCAGGGACAAGATGGCTCTGGGCATGAGTCATGACTGTATGCTGGGAAGGTTCCGATGGGAACCTTGTTCTTGCGGGCTGATCCCTACCTTACATGGACTTGAGGCTGTGCATGGCTTTTATTAACTTGAGGATTTTGCTTGTAAAGGCTTGGGATTCATCTTTTCCTTCACAACACAAGCTCTGCTCGTGGTTCACACGCACCTGATTCAGAATCTGTGCTTGGGACTCGGAGAGGCTTGGGAATAGTAATTTGGAAAGTCTCCGATTATTTGTCAGCTAAGATCGGATGATACATTCCCTGGTGGAGCTGGGAAATAGGCTAGTCCTCTGCGGGGGAGTCGATTAAAATTGAAGACAAAGTTCTGATTCTGTGGGACAGGTTTAGTATAATGAAAATTTGTTCATAGGCCAAGAAAGTTACAAATTGTAGCACTGATCTATGTTTCTCTCGATTGCAAAAATGTACTGTTTAATATACTGTCTTCAGATGTGAATCTTCCTTGAGAAAAATTCCTGGCCCAAAGCAGATGTTTTTTGGGGGAGGGGGGAACCACTGAAGTCTTTCATTGACCAAGGTGATTGAACTATAAGACTGATACTTGAGATTTTCCAGATTAAAATTATTCCTGCCACTGTCCTTGGCTCTGGTTTTCAAAATGTATTCTATAGCATTGCTTGTAAGGTGTTACCATGCATACGAATCACCTGGGGGATTTGTTACACTGCATGCACACTCCTCTTCGGTAGTTTGAGACTGGATTTGATGCTAATATTTCTTCTTTGTGTTGTGCTCTCAGGAGGTTGAAGATTCTGGTCAATCTTGATCACTGAATACTTTAGACCAGGAGATGCAGAAGCTTGTCTCCTAAGATGCTATCTAAGATAGAGCTTCTCTGGGCCTTTATGTTTAAGGAAAACATAATTTAAAACTACATTTGCATTTTATCTTCCCATTTGAAATTCTACTTGTGAATAAGTTGATAATCCTGGGAGGCTTTATATGATGGTTTAATACGAAAAGGTCATACAATATGCCATCCCTTAACAGTCTGGGAATTTTGATTTTTCATGAAAGAACAGGAAAATGTGTTGTGTCCAGTCAAAAATGATTCACATATTTAAGCAGATATAAGAAATATTTTGAAAACATGCCTCTTTATAGTGATTCTGGGAACCCAGAATGTCTCACACTTTCCAGATGACCAAGATTCTAAGTAGAATTCTCAACAGTCCTGTTAGAACAGTACCTTCACTAGGAGCTTCTGTATTCCAAACATACTGTGAACATAAGTTGGATCTAAAGTTTCTTACTAGTATAGCCACAACTGGGCTTTCATTAAAAGTGGCATGTATGGAATTTTCTGCAGGTGAATATGATCTAAACACATTATATGAAATTCTCAAAGAATAAAATTGCTTTTTATAAAGTTACTGTATAGGAATACAGACTACACAACCATACTAAATTATTTGCCACATTCACTATGCTAACATGTCTATGTAACAATACTTTAATGAGTCTTCATGAAGATTCCATTTCAGAAGTGATCACTCTTTGAATTGTAGGCAAGTGTCTTTATTTCAATAAGCAGTCTCAGGACTTAACAAAGCAGGTGTTCTGAGGTCCATATTTGAGAATGAATTTTCTTTTAGTGTAATATAACAGTCAACAACTTGGCTTTCTAAATTTGTATTTCTTAAGTTCTATTTTAGTATTCTATTCCAGTTTTGAATGAAGGATATATATGGTTGCATGGGAAAGTCAGTATTTTCACTTCCAATGTTATTGAAAATATTGCCATTAGTCAAAACAGAAAACACTCTACCGGGCCTTATTGGCAGAGAAGTAAAACTTTGCTCCTGTAAATTCCAGGCTTAGGCTTATCAGAATAGAATTTTTCTTAATATGATTTACTATAAGAGTAAATACACATTTGATATTTCATAAGACATGTGTTGGCATCAATATAAACATGTAAACTTATGTAAACACTTTCAGAAATTGTTAACTTGATCTTCTAAGTCGTTTGTGCCTTACATACATGTTTGCTTATTATCATTCTTCTGGGGATAGTTCTTGAGAAACATAGCCTTATATCTTGATTATAATCTTCCAAGTAAAGAGTAAATCCCCTTTATAGTTTTTTACAGAAACAAAAAAGATTTCTCACTGAATTTTTTATATTGAGGTATTTTATAATAAAAATTATTTTATTATTAAAATTTTAACACAATTGTTGAGATTAGAGCAAAATTATTGTTGAAATATAGTGACTTCTATTAGTCTAGTTGTTCAGTACATATGCTAATATTTCCACATTTTCTTTTTTTCTCTTTTTTGTATTAGATATATTCTTTATTTACATTTCAAATGTTGCCCCCTTTCCTGGTTCCCCCCTCCCTCAAAAATCCCATAAGCCTTCTTCCCTTCCCCAATCAACCTTCTCCTGCTTCCCTGTCCTGGTATTCCTCTACATTACAGCATCAAGTCATTCCAGGACCAAGGGCCTATCCTCCCTTTGGTGTCTAATAAGACCATGGTCTGCTGCCTATGTGTCTGGAGCCATGGGTAACTCCATGTGTACTCTTTGGTTGATGGTTTTGTCCCTGGGAGCTCTGGGAGTACTGGGTGACTCATATTGTTGTTCCTTCTCAATTTCTTGTTATGTATGTGATTTAAAACAATGAACCTTACATTATTAAAATTAATAGAGTATACATTACTGCTTTTCGTCATTGATCTAAAGTCTTTTGAACATTGATACCCTCTTAGATTTTTTTTTAATTAGAAGTACATTCCAACATTATTGTGTTTGATAAACTCTCTGAGAGTTCATCTTCTTGAGACTCACAAGAAATTCTACCCATTTCATGGACTCTGAGCTGCTTTATATAGTATTCTGGTAGTGATTATCTTGCCACACATGCTTGGTGGTTTCACCTTCCTCAGGATAACCTAAGATCCAAACTGTCTTTAGTTTAAAGATTGAAAACTGAGGCCAAAGACATCTAATAGTTTGCCCAGTGTGAATCAAGGAAGAAGAAAATCTGGCTTTAAAATTTGGTCTTCAGATGGCCAAAACCATAATGACTCCCCGTGAAATCTGGTCCTCATCTTTTGATTCCTGGAAGATATAAGAGAGGTATGTAGTTTGTCATAGCTTATGGCTCTGCTGTCTGTTCAAATGGAAAAGTACTTGTTCAAATAAAGCTAAATGAAAGGTAGACATAAGAAAGCAAAGGAAAACATGCTTGTTTTAAGAAAACAACATGTCAGAGGTTGCCAAAGTGCTGATTGAATGCTTCTCTTTTGTTCTAAGATATTTGGGTTGGTCTTAACATGAGATACAGGGATGTGTTTAGTGCAAAGGAATTTTTTTTTTAAATTCCAGATTGTTGGCTAAATAAAGTATCTTGGTTTAATAGGAATGAAGTCCATATGAGTATTACATACAGATAAGTTTTTCATCAACAAAACACATTCTTCCCATGCCTAAGTGACATTCTGGACTAAAAACAAAATGACATTCATAGAATATTATGGCAGCCCAGTTAACAATGGAAAATAACACAGTGGAACCACCAGCATCAGCCAACAGTCCATTAACCTGCTCTTTGTATCATATTATATCAGACATCTACTTTGATTTTTAATCTCTTAATTGTTGCCTTTTTTTGTTGAATGAGTGCCAAGTTGTGGGCCATTTCGAGTGACATTCTAGTGGGAGCTATTTAAGTGAAACTGACAATATAATCTACAGTTTGTCTCTGTCTCTCTGTCTGTCTCTGTCTGTCTGTCTGTCTGTCTCTGTCTGTCTCTCTCTCTCTCTCTCTCTCTCTCTCTCTCTCTCTGTCTTATACACACACACACACACACACACACACACACACACACTCAACAAAAATTTCTATAAGCATAGCCAAACAGTAAATGCTTGTTAAATGATTCTTAAAGAAAAGGAAGAGTAGTCCTTCCTTTATCTAGACTGCCTTCACTGTCCTCACTAATGACATACACTGACTACTGACCATTGTTCAGTAGAAGGCTTTCTTTTTCTTTTTTCAAATGATTAAAACTATGGAAATGCCATTACGTATACATGACCTGTAGACTGTCATCTGATGAAGACTATCCGCATCATAGTGTAGGACATCACACTATGTGAAAGACACACATAAAGACACTCTGACAGGGGTATGTGTGAGAAGGTTAACAAATTTATGTCATTTGCCTGAAGACTTATGTGCAGGGAATGGTAACAAGATTGTATGGTAGGATTTCACGTATAAACAGAAACTATGAGAACAAAAGATTTTTTCTCTTCTTCTCCTCTTTAGTGACTTTTCTTACACCACCATATATTAATATATATGTCAAAGGATAGCTGCCTTGGGATATAACTGACCCTGAATATTTTAACATTATTTTAATTTATTACTATTTTTGCATAAAATTATATCATGAATAAAAAATAATTCCTAAAACATTCATGAGACATATTTGTTTCACTTGTACATATTATGCATTAACAAATTAGAAATAAGCACCTAACTGAGAAACTGTATGAAATGCAGCATCCTAATCATTTAGAAGAGAAATAACAACATAAAATTTCTCCTTCTCCTTCACAGGCAACTTCTTCTCTGTTCCTAGTGCAAGTGGACACTTTGACCTAAAGAAAATGTTGAAACAAACCTTACTCATATCCAGCTGGTTGCCAACAAGAGGGCCCACAGCCTGAACACAGGAACTGAACACAGGAAATTCAATATTTGTTTTGCATTGTAAGGATATTAGAACCATAAAGAGTTTTAAATTTTTTTTGATTATTAGAGACTCAAACAATGTTTATATACAAGATACCAGTGTATATGCCACTGCATGCTGGCCGAGTGCCCGCCTGTGCATATACAGCCCTCTTTGTGCACAGCAGACAGTGGCCACTGCGCTTTGACTTTTATAAATTGAATTAACAAACATTTAATGTGAACCAGCTTTAACAAATAACTTGGCTAGATTTAAGAGGAAGTGGGGTTTTTTTTGTTGCTAATACTTTGTTGTTTTTTTTTTTTTGAACTTCATCCTTACTGATAGCTGGTGACAGAACCATACAAACATTAATTCTTTATCTTGTCTACAATTCAACTTACAAAAATTGTTATATCTATTCTATTTATTAGTTGTTTTTTATATAACTTTGAATTATACTCACCATTAACGTTTTCATTCATTCATGCGTCCATCTATTCATTCATTCCTTCATTCCCTTTGCCTTCTAATGCCAGGCTCAGATACAGGAGTCCTCAGCTTCTTGGCTAGAGGTCTCAGGGAGCGCATACAACTGAATTCACTCACTATCATTTTCTTGCCAGTAGAACATTCTAAAGGAGTTGAGGAGAAATGGTTGGGACCACAGGTCTGTATGTCTCTGTCACATACTGAATATAAGGCAGAGAACTTTGAGAAACTGAGTTTTTATTCCGTGTTCACTTTCCAATTGTACGGATGCTCATAAAAGTTGCAGAATTTGAGTTACTCCACTGACTTTTACAAATTCAAATCCTAATCACAGAGATAATTAATTGACTTATATGCATATCAAGGGAAAATCCTACTATATTTCCATTTTTACATAACTGTGGGAAAGTTTTTTGAGGGTATTGATATACTTACTACTTGTATCACAACTGACAAATTTTTTTCTTAATACAGCAATTCTCGGGAAATCATCATTTGCAATGTGTTCTCATCATTATTATTTTTCCGTGTATTTACACAGGTCACTCTTTATTAGTAATGATTTGTGAGCATCTTAAATATCCTAGCAGATTTAGGGTTGCCAGATAAAATAAAGGATACAATTAAATCTTGACACATTATGACTTATTGTATAAATGTATGCCCCTAAAGGCACAAGGCATACTTACATTAAAAATTTAGTCTTTGGTTTCAAAATTCAGATTTAATTGGGTATCTTGTGTTTTATTTGCTAAATCTGGCAATGTTAAATGCCTAGATAGCACAGTTTATGCCTCTCTCCTTCCAGACATTGTCTGGCCTGCATTAGACTCTTTAATACCATAAAATCTTAACTCTTAAAACATCAGAAGAGAATCAAGTTTTTCATGTTAGGTTCAAAGCTGTCCAAATATATTTTATATAATATTCTTGGACCCTGTAATATAGAGTACAGGTTATAGTTTGCAATCCCAAAATAGGCCTTTGACTACCTTATCAGTCACTTCATTAGTCTTCAGTCAAATAAACTCTGTAGATATCATATAAAAGGATTAATCTACATGTCTGGAGACCTGTGGTCTAGTTTTATCTTCAATACTATTGCTGATTCTCAGTGTTATCATCTGTGACTGTGAGTCTGTCTGTGACTGGCATTCACCGCAATCAAGACTGACCATAGGGACTACTCCTGTACTGGACAGGAATGCTGCAGTGCTAAGGAACTCTTAAAGTCATTATTTCTGCTTAGGATGTACTATGTTAATAATATAACAACCATTTCTCTACAAATAAGTGAAGCCACTAGGGATAGAGTAATCTGACTCCTTACTTGGTAGCTATTGGACTGTTTCTTACTACCTGAACTTCTCTGAGCCAAAGTTCTATCAGACAGACAACTGGACTGTCCTTTTGCCAGCAGAAGTCATCTTGAACACTCCAAGAACTTCTTGAGACACTATGTAAAAATTATAGCTGATTGCCTTGGCTCCAGTAGGCACAGTCCTAACCTGGGCTATTTGAAGCAATTTATAGCTGATTTTTTTTTCCCATTACAAGTCTGGATTCCCATGTCTGTGTTGGCTAGAAAGGGGATTATTACTTTTTTCATTATTATGGCACTACTGACTAGTAATAAGGGTCACAGATACGATTGGTTCTAAAAAATCACAAATACAAAAACTAAAATCCAAAACCATTTAATGGTTGTGATTGGTGCGAAGGGTAAAGGGTGTGAGTGATTGTCCTAACCAAATGGTTGTGATTGGACTGTGATAGGTTCAGATAATGGCTGAGGGTTCTAAAGCTGTCTCGTCCTATACACACAGACTTCTTAGACTCCATGAGGGAATCAGGTAGGAAATACTCCTGTATTACCTATCCTGGACCAACAGTTAGTCAAAGGAAAATTTCTCTCAAGGATGACATTCATTGCTTACTTTCAGCACTGGAGACTTAGCAGGCAACAGAAAGATCTCAAGGACAAGAAAGAAAGGTAATTAAATAAGTGAATGTTTTGAGGTGAAACTTGACATGAGAAGATTCTGTGGGCATTGTATTGGTCAAATATTACCCAGCACTGCCACATAGCTTCTGATCCTGGATTTCCAAGTAGCCATTGATCACTCCTTAACAGCTGAGAGATGGTGAGTTGCCCAACTTCTAGAAATCCTATCTTATTGGCATTCCAACCTGCAGCAAACACCTGTGTGTGATTGATCGTGAGGTACCACTGCCGTGTTAATGAAACAAAACAGTTCTGGGCAGGAAACAGCAAAACAAAGACAATTAGAAAGTAGAAAGGGGATTGAAATTATAAGAAGCTAAAGAAGTGATGCCAAAGGCCAAAGGCCAAATGTCTCATTACATAAGACCTACACAGAGACAGAAAGTCTGGTAAACCCAAGGTCCTCATATCCAAGGCCTACGTGAGGACTTTAACACTCCACATGTCAGGTGCTACTGCTAGCAGCTGACAAAAAAATCAGAAAACAAGAACTGCCCAGTTCACAATTTGATAGATTTCTTGCCTACATATGATTTCTATGCAGATAGAGAAAAGGGGCCTTCAGCAAGCTGATTAGTAGCAAATTAATGACCCTAAACCTTTGCCTTCTCTGTATCTATATCCTTTGACATATAAGGTAATGAAGCTGATTATTTGTTTCTTGATTCTGACTGTATTCATTCAGACTAATACTGGCCAATAAGATGCTGAAAACCAACTCTGCCTGTGTATTTCCATTTCTAATGATACAACACTGCCTCGGCTTTGAGAACATGCCCTGGCTAGCCTGGAATGAGAGAATGAGGTGGAGAAGAACACTCAACCTCTGTGCATTCCTGTCTCTCACGTAGGAGAAGAAATAATCAGATTGACAGGTTTTTATTTCCCTCCAAGAATCCTTACTCATTATTTATGTATAGGTATTGGCAAAGGTTCAAGAAAACATATTTAGATGTGTATGTGGCAGTCTTAACAAAAATCTGACCTGGCTTTAGAATTCTAAGCAATCCAAAGACCTATAGCTAGGTTTTATTTTTATGTTGTCTTATTCCTTAAAAGTTCAAAGAAAATAAAGAGAAACAGTGATACAGAAAGCAGAAAAAAATGAAGGACCTATGATGCAGGCAACTTTGTCCACAGGAACAGAGTTCTGTGAGCCCTGAACTTGAGTATTTTGAGAGTATTGAGGTGTTGGTATGTGGGCATGGTCTTGGCCAAGACTTGGAATAGGTATTGCACTCTTACATTCCCTAACTATTATGTGTTCTATGTGGTCATCGATGAACAGAACAGAAGAATATCTCTGTGCATGCTTGACAGAATACAGAATCATCATTGCAGGTCCCATGTTGCTAAATGGACATTAATTGACCGTAATTTATAATTAAGTTGTCTGATTTCTTTTTGTTTATTTAAGTTTAAAAATTTTAAAATACATTATTGTAGACAAAATATAGTTAGTGTCTGATTGCTCCCTTTGTCCCCGAGTATCTAAGTACTATGAGGAAGATAAAGAAAAGGATGAGTTACATGTATTTCATTTGAGGCTTAAAGATTTCTGATTTCTTCATACAATTTTAACTGTTTTTGACCCCTGCAAATGCCCTCAAATATAACCTGCAAAGTATGGCAGATCATATTTTTTTACCCACGTTTGCCAAAGGGTCAAACACTTTGGCAAATAAAAGGGATATAATAATTTCACATTACTAAATAGTCTTAGTCTCAGTGCCACCAGAACTCTGTAATGAAAGCAAATAAAAGTGATGTGAACTTTCTTTAGTTTCTAACTTTGGAAGGAATTCTTAGATATAATGGGTATGTGGGAAAAAATTATGTTGACAGCACAACAATCCATCCACTTCCTAGCATGACTAGTCATGTACTGTGCTTCAGTGCAAACAATGAGGTTATTGTTCAGATGGGAAAACAAGTCATCTGTGGAAGGCGAAAGGGTGAAAACGTTCTATAACCTGATTTTGTTTTGCTATTTTCTCATCATCTTAAAAGGTTTGCTTAATAGGCACACTTCTTTTTTTTTTTTTTAATTTTCTATATTCTTTATTTACATTCCCAATGTTTTCCCCTTTCCTGGTTCTCCCCTCCCCAAAAGTCTCATAAGCCCTCTTCCCTCCCCCTGTTCCCCAGTCAACCCCCTCCCACTTCTCTGTCCTGGTATTCCCCTACACTGCTACATCCAGTCACTCTTCTAAAGATTTGATTATTTGCAGCAGTGAAGATTTCTTTTAGTTTTCTCACTTTTTTAAAAATTACTTGATTGGATTTAATTGCTCTGCTCTCTCATTAAGTGAGGGAAGGGAGAGTGCCCAATTTCCCCACTGTATTTTTCTTTCTAAGCTGCAAGAATTGGAGGGGTTATGGCTGGACATCCTTCAAAGATAACAAGCCAGGGTTGGAATGAATGAAGCTACTGAGAACTTCACTTTATGGTTCCAAGAAGAGACTTTGAACACTCCGGGTTTTTGTATTCACCTCGTCTTTTATTTGATAACTCCATTTGTTTTTAGCTGGTCTTGTTTAGTGAGGTTTAGAGTGGGGAAGAAAAAAGAGAAAAATCAATACTTTAGGGAGAAAAGAGACAACTGGATGGCTCTGCCATGCCTACTCTCATGTTTCTGAAATCTAGTTTTAATTCTGTAATTAGTGTTCGGATATTTGTAAGCTGGATTTTGGACTCTTCTTTGATCTTCCAATAGATACTAGCTATATAATATTTATAATTTTGGTTTAATTTGTTTTAGAGACTGTCATACTATCCTACCCAGGTTGGTATTGATCTGACTATTCCCGTGCCTCAGTGTCCCCTGTAGTGGAATTACAAGCCTGTACTAGAACATGCAGTTTAGAGGTATTTGTTAAAGCCATGTTCTGGCCTCAGAAAACACCTCAGTTTATAAAATGCTTACTTCACAAACATGAGAACTTGGTTTTAAATCCCAGTATGCATACAAAAAAGCTGGGTGTGGTAGAGAGCATCTTTAATCCCAGCACTGGGGACATCGAAACAAGAGAGTCCTTGGGGCTGTCTGGCTAGCTAGTCTAGATGAACCAGTGAGCTACAGATCAATGAATAACATTCTTTCAAAATGTAAGATGGAAAGAAATTGAGTAATACACTCAACATGCATATGTGTCTTGCACCTATATACATGTGAATATATAAAAATACACACAAACACACACACTTCCTTTTTTTGATTACAATATATCTTAAGTTGGGTTGATAGTTTTCTTGCAGTTTATAAACAGAGGACCTATTTTCTTTTCTTTTAGCTTGATCTTTAACATGTAGACATGTAGATATTTAGGCAAACACTGCTAATAAGCTCCTCTCAAACCTCCTGTTCTAGGTGTCCATTCCACTATCCCAGGGGAATATAGTAAAACAGCTAAAGAAAGATTTAGACAAGTTCTCAAGTAGTAGGGATCAGATTCCCAACCCCTTCTATTCTGTCTCAGAAGCTTTTGTGGGCGCCATGGTCAGACTGGATACTTCTTCCTACATTTGTTTATGGGTTCCTCCCAAGTATTTGGATCTCTCTGGTTTCCACTGAATGTCTGCGGCTGAGAACAACCATGTGAGCAAAAATAGTCCTGGGGCAAAACAAACTCAGACAGGCTGCAGTGAGCAAAGGGCTGCAGCCTGGAAGATCTGCATCGTCATCAGTCAGTGTTAAAAGGAGGTCAGGGGATGTTTCTGGATTGGAGGCATAAGCAGGATATGGAAGTTTGGAAGGCTCCATTCTATTGATATCCATGTGATTTGGAGGGTTTTGCTCATAGCTTTTGCTGCTAACTCTTAGTGCCAGAGTAAATAATCATGGCCGGGGGGAAAAGGCCCTCTGGAGCTCATTTAAAGAAAACTAAAAAGAGAGATTTTTCCTGCCAACCTGGGCTTCATCTTTGAACCCACAATTGAGAGAGGTGGAGACAGAATCAGACGTGCTGCAGTCTGGTAGACAATTTACAACAGAGGAGTTGCCATTCTAAATCTCACTTCTTGGTCTCAATTACTTGTCTGTTTATTGCCATATTGTTGGGTGTTTACTATGTGTTCCTCATGGAATGGTATTACTCCATTCTCCCCTGTGATACACATAAGTACTTGTTATTTCTGATATTGATTTATAGGTGGAAAAACTGATGTATAGCAGGGATGGTAATGATCTTGCCTGCATTTGAAATCAGATGGAGAATACACACTTGGGGTTGCTTGTAAGGATGTTGGCAGACAGGTTGCCTGAGGAGAAAGTCATCCTGAATGTAGGGTGTACCATTCCATGAACTGGAATCTCAGACTAAATAAGAAGAACAAAGTTAATTGAGCATTAATATTCATCTCTCTGCTTCCTGACTATGAGCCAAGTGGATGTGACCAGCTGCCTCATGTTCTTGCTGACATACTTTTCCTGCCGAGATTGATTATGCCATTGTGCTAGCTAGTCTTTTCAACTACACAAGGCACAATCATTTGTGGAGAAATTTACTTGTGAAAATGTCCCCATCAGATTGGCCTGTGGGCAAGCCGGTGCTGCATTTTCTTGAACACTGTTCAGTGTAGGTAGAACCAGCTCCTTGTGAGTGGTTCTATCCCTGGGAGGGTGGTCCTCAGTACTATAAGAAAGAAAAATGAGTATTCCATTGTGTACACAGTGGAATACTACTCTGCAATTAAAAACAATGAATTCACAAAATTCCTAGGCAAATGGTCAGAACTTGAAAATATCATCCTTAGTGAGGTAACCCAATCACAAAAGTACACACATGGTATGCAGTCACTGATAAGGGGATATTAACCCAGAATCTCAGAATACCCTAGACACAATTCGCATATCAATAGATTTCCAAGAAGATGGAAGGAGAGACCCCTGGTCCTGGAAAGACTGGATGTAGGGGAATGCCAGGACAGAGAAGCGAGAGGGGGTTGAATGGGGAAAAGAGGGAGGGAAGGGGGTTTATGAGACTTTCGGGAGGGAGGAAATGGGAAAGGGGAAATGATTTTGAATGTAAATAAAAAAAACTTAGAAAATAAAATAAAATTAAAAAACTGGAAAAAAAAAAGAAAGAAAGCAAATGGAGCAAACCATGAGGTACAAGCCAGTAAGCAGCACTCCTCCACAACCTTTCTTTCACCACTGACTCCAGGTTCCTACCCTGTTTGAGTTCGGACCTTGACTTCCCTTATTAATGGAGCTGCAAGTTGTTAGCTGAAATAAACCATGTATCCCTAATTTGTTATTTATGGTAATGGTACCTATCACAGCAAAGACAACCCTCAAACTGTGGCACAAAACAACTCCTTCCTTTCTTAAGTTGCTTTTGTCAGATATTTCATCTCAACAATGAGGAAAAAAAAGAGTAAGATGAAATAAAGAAAGTCTAATTATGATGCTGGCTAACTACTAAACCTTGGATACACCCTTCCAGGTTGGGATTCATGTTCTTGATCCTCATTTCCTTGTTGTTTATTGAAAGCAAATTTCTCACCCATTTTGCTAGTTACTTTTCTCATAGAAATAATTTTTTGAAAACCCCTGAATACATATTAGAGGATTAGTCAATGGGATGGTTTATCAGAGTGAAACCTCTAAAGGCTTTTAGAGGATGCCAGTCTTCTCTGTTAATAGTATTACTTATTAATACACAAAACCAAGACCCAGTTTTATACTAATATATACTACCCTGTTGCTATTTCCAATTAATAATTTCTTTTAATTAGTTTTCACTCATAAAAATAATTTCTGGGCTTCAAGATAGCTCAGTGATTTGTAAAGGTGCTGATCTACAAGCATTAGGAAAAAAAAATCCTCTGCCTGGGTCCACAGGATGGAAGGAAAAAATTGACTCCTAAAGGTTGTCTACCAACCTCCACAGAAACACTTTTGTGCCCTGAAATAAACAATTTAAATTAAATTTAAAATGTAAAAACTTATTTTTTTAATAATGATAGTAATTTCTGAATTAGAGACATGGCCAGAAGGAACTGAATAATCTTGTATGCCACATTTTGTATATATAAAAATTAGGTATATATTCAAACTTAGTAATAAGTTGTAGGTTAGACAATCAAATGAAGATGTGGGTAGAGAAAAGAGGTACAGACCAGTGTAGTAGTTATGTTTATTGGCTCTGCAATAATTAAACAGGAGAAAATCTTAGTGTTGGCACTGGCTTCTGTCTTGGTGGAGTTAAATTGCCTATACATGATTCAGTCTCTTCACTCTAAAGAGGGGATAGTAGAAGTCTATCCCATCCAATTTTGAGGTTCATAATAGTTGTTTTAGAAATTTTAAATCTTTTCTTTTTTTTTTTTACATTCTTAGGTCTTTGATAACCCCTTTACTTATTTGTAAAGGTATGTCACTCAAGAGATATTAAAATCACCCGTTTTTCACTTGGCACACTTCCTGGATAAAGTATTCTAGTGTTTCACTCATCAGCAATGTAAGGTTTCCCAAGGTCTGTGCACTTAACTTGCTACACAGTTTGACCATTTTACAGCTGTTTCTTGACTTAGAAATGAAGATGCAGTTTTAACCTCTTCATTCTTTTTCAGGACATAAAACATTTCATCCAGATGAGTACATCCTTCCTCCATCATGCCTTCTTGCCAAATTGCTTTCTTCTTTTCCATTAATTAATTAATTAATTAATTAATTAATTTCAACTTCCCCTCTTCCTTTAGTCCTTCTCTCTTGCCTCCCCTCTCTGTATCTCACTCTCTCTTTTCTCCTCAGAGAAGGGGAGAAATTGCTTTATTTTAATACCACAAGTTGAAACTACTTGAAAACAAGCACAAATTTCCTTCTAAGTTTGTATCTCCTGTCCCTGATGGACTCACTTTATGCTCACACTGTTACTGACAGCTATTCTATAGCTGTGTTTTCTCTGTAAGCCTTTAGGAGAGTCCAGAGTCTCTAACTCAGCTATAATCCAAATGCACTCACATAGTACTGACAAATTCTTGTTTTCTACTCTTATAAGCTTTTAAGTATTTGGACTGTTCCCTGCTCTCAGAGTTTCTCTCCATCTCATATGCTAATTTTAGATTTCTTTGCTCTCTGCCCAAAGCATTGGGCTAGTATGAGATCCAGTGCCTTAGATCCATGGTCCACCACCTTGCTGAGAAGTAGACATGTAACACTTTCAGTCTGGGGATTGTGCTTGGATCTGCTGGGAATCTCACTAAAGGAAGATGTTCTAAGTTAGTGGGTCTGGAAGGGTCCTGAAGTTCTGTAATTACAACAAGCTGGTGTTGCTGGTGCTGTTTTGAATTAAAAGCTTGCAGATATCTGCAAGTCTCCCAAATCTTCTCTTTGCCTTTTATCTTCATTTTCCCAACCACCCCTACTACCATAGCTGTTCCTAGAAATGACCCTGGCTGTTTACCATTAATGGCATCCCAAAGCTTTTAGAAAAACTTCAAGTATGTGTACCCAGTACTTAAGTCACCTTATTTAAAATCCTACTAGACATTTTCCCAAACCCTCTTGGGCTTCTTGTTAGCATTAACTCCCCATCTCTGTGTAGAGTACCAGATTGTATTTCTGATGAGTCCTTTAGTTTTTGTGACTGTTTGGTGTTGAGTATATCTTACTCTGAGGACTACAACTCCATTGCTCCAGCCTAAGGACAGAACCCAGTGTATTCATTGTCAACCTTCACTAAATTCTGGAACATGTGACCTGTGTGGGACATGCTTTACTGTTTAATCCAGTGGTGTGTTGGAATAGAAATGTAATATGTAGCTCAATTGAAGGGTGGGGTGAGGAGGGTGGATATAAAAATTGAACTATGTATTTATATTCAAAATTGAGAGGAAATAGAATTAAGCTTCATTATTAATCTTCAAAAAGTAAGCAACAACTTAAGGACTATTGTCAGTCTTTCCTGTAGGCAGGCAATGTTATATCAAATTGTTTCAGAGAAGCTCTGGTATGCTCAGAACACAAATCTAAGAGAAATAAATGATAGCATCTAAATGTTAGTGCTTGAAGACTGCTAGGATATTGGCGGATGTCTGTTGTGCTGTTTATACAAGGGTTTTAGATCCTTCCTTTTTATCTTTGATGAGTCCTTGGAAACAATATGTAATAACTTTTGTGACAAAGTAAATAGTGTTCCCAAAGTCTTGTTTCAACGTCTGGTTTCATCACTAAATAATGTATAATCTTGACTGCTCATTTTATCTTTCTCAATCATGATATGATAGAACTAGAAAAAAATGTGTCTAACAAAAAGTATGTATAAAAACCTACCTTTGAGTAAGCAATGGAATACACAGATGTGAGTGTGTGTAATTTTTTGTTGTTGTTTTTGTTGGCATCAGTGCTATATGTTTCTTAGACATAAAGGGAGATGTTAAAATAGAATTGACTCTGCTTTGTAACAGGGACTCAAGAAAGAAGAGCTTTGATTTTTGAATCATAGATGTAACTTTTCCAGGCTCTCATAGTATCTTCATTTTTTTTTAATCTGGAGCATTGTCAAAATAGTTGATTCTTATGTGACCCTTTTCATAGCCTAATTTAATTTTCTTTCCTTTTACTGTGTTTAAGGATATTTACCATATGTTGCATTGTATCTTACATGTATGTAGTTGAATGACTTTCTTAGCAAAACAAATCACCCATACATAAACTGTTTACTGGCTGGTTGTAGCATTCAAGTGGGCAGTACACCAATCTGCACTGTGCAATAGTGATTCTTTGGGTAGGACTGGACAATTTTCGTGGTTATACTTGTTTGCCACTTATTTTTTTAGTTGATAAATATTGGTATGGAAATGATAAATGGATGAGTGTTTTGTTACCAGGCTTATGTCAGAATCATCTATAAACTTTAAAAACAGATACCAAGGCTTTATGACCAGGTTTTCTGAACTTGTGAAGGTGTGGGATCGAGCCACACAGAGTAGTACTTAAAAACCTTCCACAGAATGAGCTGGAAAGAAGCTGAGTTTGTAATATCAAAACCTGGCATAAGACAATTAGGAAGGGGCTGGAGAGATGGCTCAGTGGTTTGGAGAACTAACTACTCTTCCGGAGATCCTGAGGTCAATTCCAGCAACTACATGGTAGCTCACAACCATGTGTAATGGGATCCGATGCACTCTTCCGGTGTGTGTCTAAAGACAGCTGCAGTGTACTCAGATAAATAAAAATAAATATTTTTTTAAAAAAAGAAGATAATTGGAAGATATTTATTCCAAAGACTTTTATTTTCTTAAGAGGTTAATTTTTTGAATATTCACCTTCCAACCTCAATTGTCTTAGTTCTTGAGACTATTTCTTGATCTTAGTCCTGTTTGCATAAGTTTAATAGGCTTGAGTACACAAAGAAACAATGCGTTAATTAAAATCAACCATTAAACTGAAGCAGAAATGCCAACAATCTATTTGTTGATTGTTGATAGATTGGAGTAAAGGGATCTGAGCCAGTTCATATACTATATTTTGGACCAACAGAGAGCAAATGAGTTGATCATTAAAATTTCCACAACAGGCAGATGTATTTATTCATGGAGCCTCTCAGAGGTCTGGAAAACAAGAAGGCTGTGTGGTCTAGAAAAGGAGGTATCAAGACCTTGGATCTCCTCCCAGAACTTCCACTAACCACATGTGTGACCTTGTGCCAATCATTTAACCTTCAGATAAGATCAGTTTTCTTATCTGCAAATTCATGGCTATGTTAGTTATTCTCAGAGTCCACTCTTAGCTGAAAACTTTATACTTTAACGTATGCAATTTCTTTATAATTCTAAAATATCTAAGAAGGCAATGTTTGAGGGAAGTGAGGTGAGCCAGAATAAATATTCTGCTGTTATTTTGTAAATCTCATAGATGAAGGTAGATCATCTGCATAGGTTCACAGCTGCTTTCCACTGTCAAACCCAGGAGTCTTCCTGCTAACATCAGATACTATATTTAAGTACTCAGTACGTGATTACCAGTATTCAGATAAGAAAGGTACGTTCAAATTTCCTAAAAGAATGGATTATCTAACTCAGTTGCATAAACTATTCTTTTTATCACTATTTAAAGAATAATATGTGGAGGGGCACAGGCATTTTACATGCATTTTAATGATTTTTTTTTCAAAGTGAACACATCCATGGAACTAGGGCCCAAATCAATGGCCAGAACATTATGGTTGTTTGAGTTCTGCCTTAGCACATTTATTTCAGTTCCATCCTCTTCCCTTTATGATGAATGGCTATCCGCACTAGTAATGCTACAGAAGTTTCTTTTTTTACCCTTTGTTTCAATTCATTTTACCAACATAGGTTTGAAACCTATTCATATGGAAATATTAGTGGAAATTGTTCAATCTTAGCTCTATAAAATAATCCACTGTATAAGTGTGAAATACTGCTGATTTCCATTTGGATAGCTTACAGTTTGGTACTCTTTTTTTTAAAAAAAAATTATTATTTATTTTTATTTTATATGCATTAGAGTTTTGTCTGTCTGTCTGTGTGAGGGTGTCAGATCTTGGAGTTCCAGGTAGTTATGAGGCACCATGGGGATGCTGGGAATTGAACCTGTATTCTCTGGAAGGGCAGTCCATGCTTTAACAGCTGAACCATCTCTCCAACCCCAGCTTGGAACTTTTAAAAAATAACACTTCTATGAACACATTGATCTGGGACTTCTGCAGACATGTATTTGTATTTTGGGTATTTCTAAGACAGTAATTGTAGGGTCCATTGGGTATAGTACACCAGTCTGAGTGCTTTAAATTCTGACCTCTTGTTTCCTGGTGGGATCTTCAGGGGACACAGCCTTGCTTCTTGGATTAGAATTGTATTAAAGACTCATACATGAATGGCTGAATGCAGATGCATTTTCTTCTCATGTCGGCTTCAGCTGGTGTTAAAACACACATTTGTTCACTGAACACTAATTAGTAATGACAAGGGTGGGCAGAAAGGAGAGGAGAGGAGAGAGAATCCTCATTATCCTAAGTAGAAGCAACAGAATTTCAAATGTCACCAGGAGTTTGAAGTGGAATGCTTCATAGAACATAAAAAGTAAAATACAAGAACACCATGTTCTGTTAATGGTCCCATGTGAAGTTATCTGGTATTTGGCATTGTGGGGCTGTGTTTTGTTTTGAATTTAATTGAGGATGCAGATGAGTACTCAGAACCTGCAGCCAGAACCTCTCTGATGCTAATAGCTACCATTAATCCTGAGATTCTGTATATAAACAGTTCTATGGTTCTTTTCTTCCCAAGCCTTCCTGAGAATCCATTTTTAGGTCTCCCAGAAAGTCACCTGCTCATTATTTCCACCACATTTGGGTGGGGAAGTTTGGCCCAAAGGGCAGTTCCGATCTCTTTGTGCTGCTATTATTGGAGGTTTGTTTCTGCCAGAGGTCACGTCCACCCTATTAGCCAGTAGCTTGCCAACTCTTCATGGACAGAACCACTTTAGTCTGTATATTTGGCTTAGATTAATAGAAGAGTCTGGCAAAGTCTGGTGGGGAATGGGTGGGCTTCTTGAAGAAAGTGGAAAATCCTTACTTGATATTCAGAGTTAATTATGGTCAGGCTAGGAATATGGGGGTCATCATGCCTTTTCCTCAGGACTTTTGAAAATATTCCATTTCCATTATACCTACTGGATCTTGGGTAACTTCTCTGAACCAAAATTTGAGGGTATGTGCCTTACTGAATCTACGTTTTCACGAGAAAGTGAAAGGAAGCAAGGCAAGTTGGTAGAAGACACTAAACAATATAATGCTTTGCCTGACTATGGAAATTCTGAAATAGAGTTGTGCATTTCTTGGGAACCCCTGCATTTTGTACCCATTCTTCCTTCATGTCATTTAGTCACTGATTGTTCAATGTCTCCAAGGGAAGAGTCTGCCATTCAGATAAATTACATTTCAGAGAAATGGGGATCTGAGAGACAATGGTGGCAAATAGGGATGGCAGTGGATGCTTTGACCAGCAATAATAGTGATAATACAACAACAACAACTGCAGCTGCTGCTACTACTACTACTACTAATAATAATAATAATGTTGGTTATTTCCTTTTGGATACTCTGGCCAGGTGGGAGAAATAGCATTGGTTATACACAAACTATGATTTATTGATTTGCTGCAGAGGGTGGGGGTGTAGAAGGATCATTTATCAACCACTCAAAAATTAATACAAGATACTGTATAGTGGACCCAGTACATTTAAAGACAACATTATCCAGAATTGTATAAACAATCTGCTCTTCCCTCTAGTTCAGAATATTCTGTGTTCTTTCCTGACAGCTAACACCTCTCCTCTCCCATGTCCATCTGGAAATCTGCTATGTCACATGGAAGTTAGAAAAATATGCCCTTCCTTTCTAAAATACAAAGTACAACTGATATTCAGCTCAGTTTGCACTTCTCTCCTGTTTGTCATTTAGGGTCTATCATCTTGATCTAGTGTTAAGTGCAAGGCAGACTGTGTGTAAGTGCATGTATCTCTGAGTTGGTGTATATTTGTGTAGTATAAATGCACATGATGGTGGGTGCATGTGTTTTCAAGGGCAATGGGAGAGCACTGGGTACCTTGCTTTTTCTCTCTTTGCTTTATTCCTTTAAGATGTCTTTCACTTAAACTGTCATTGTGCTGAAGGTAAGAAAACCTCAGCAATAACTCTTGTTTCTACTCTTGGGGTTACAGGTGGGAATGTGGCTATAATCTACCTTTTGCATTGGTTCTTGGATCCAACCCTGATACTTATACAAGAAGTACTCTCTTCCATTGAGATATTTCTCCAGCCTCATGAAATAGATTCTGTTATCCTGTTAAACAGAGTACAATTATGTTAAGTTAGGATTATCTAGATGCATAGCCTGAATTGAAGTATGAATGCAAGAAGCACTATGGCATGAGGCACTGAAAAAGAGTAGCAGCTTAAACATTAGGAGGTCATCACTATTGATAATAGCTTATAGTTACTAGGATAGTCTCTGGCTTGTATCGTGGAACTATGACCCCAACTAGTAAGAAAATGGGGCATTATTCTCGAGTACTTGTCTTAGTTAAGGTTTCCATTGATGTGAAGAGACACCATGACCAAGGCAAATCTTGTAAAGGACAGCATTTAATTGGGACTGACGGACCTGTGCTGCCGAGAGTGCAAAGTGCACTCCACCATCTTTGCTCCAGCACCGGGGCAGCTGGGACTGCCAGGCTCAGAGACAGACAGGCATAATATCGCTTGGGTCTCAGGCAGCTTGTGTGTAACCTGCTCCAAGAGCTGGGCAGACCTGCAGTAACCAGCGTGCCAGCTCTGCTGTGGGACTTCTGCCTAGCAGAGGGACCCCCCCACACCCCCCCCACCCGCACTGGGCGGGAGCCTACCAGCTTCCCTTTGGTGACCTCTGTTCCGGTATTGACTGCACTGAGGAGACAGGTACCCAGGTTCTCCCCAATATAACATCGCTTGGGACACGGTCTGTTGGGGCTTCCGTCTGCTCCCAAGAACGGGACAGTGCTGTGGTCGTCTGGGCGCCAACTCTGCTGTGGGCCATCCCCCCTGCAGGCTGACCTGCGCTGCCGAGAGAGTGCAGAGTGCACTCCGCCATCTTTACTCCAGCACCAGGGCAGCTGGGACCACCAGGCTCAGAAACAGACAGGCATAATACCCCTTGGGTCTCAGGCAGCTTGTGTGTACCCTGCTCCCAAGAGCTGGGCAGGTCTGCAGTAATCGATGCGCCAGCCCTGCTGTGGGACTTCTGCCCTGCAGAGGGAGGCCCCCTCCCACCCCCCCTCTGGGAGAGATCACACACCCCTGCACAGGGCAGGAGCCTACCAGCCTCTCTTCTGCGACCTCTGCTCCGGGAATCCACTATGCTGAGCCTTTGGGTGTGCAGGGACTCCCCAATATAACATCACTTAGGACTAGGCTCATCAGGGCTCCAAAGTCACTCAGGAGCAGGGCAGGCCCCAGAAATCGGTGCCAGGGGAATCCTGGTAATCCAGGGGGGCCAGAAACAGCTTTGCAGGCTCACAGGAGGTCCAACAAATAGCCAGTGACAGCAGGACCAACTAACAGCAGAGGTAACCAGATAACAAAAGGCAAACGTAGGAAAGTTACTAACAGAAATCAAGGTAATATGGCACGATCCAAACCCAAATCTCCAACAGCAGCAAGTCCTGAATACCCTACCACACCCGAAAGACAAGATCTGGATTTAAAATCACTTCTCATGATGCTATTAGAGGATCACAAGAAGGAAACAAATAAATCTAATAAAGAATTACAGGAGACCATGAATCAACGGTTAGAAGTCCATACAAAGGAAACACAAAAATCGCTTAGAGAAATGCAGGAGAACATAGATCAACAGATGGAGGCCCACAAGGAGACAACACAAAAATCGCTTAAAGAAATGAATCAACGGGTAGATGCACTTTCAAAGGAATCACAAAAATTGCATAAAGAAATGCAGAAGAATATGGGTCAACAGACAGATGCCCATAAGGAGGCAACACAAAAATTGCTTGAAGAAATGAATCAACAGATAGATGCCCTTACAAAGGAAACACGAGAACTGCTTAAAGAAATGCAGGAGACGATGGATCAACAGATGGAATCCCATGAGGAGGAAACACAAAAATCGCTTAGAGAAATACAGGAGAAATTGGGTCAACAGGCAGAAATCCTGAAAGAGGAAATGCAAAAATACCTTAAAGAAATACAGGAAAATACAAACAAACAAGTGAAGGATCTCAGCAAATCCATCCAGGATCTAAAAAAGGAAGTAGAAACAACTAAGAAATCACAAAGGGAGACAACTTTGGATATAGAAAACCTTGAGAAGAAATCAGGAGTCATAGATGCAAATATCAACAGTAGAATACAAGAGATGGAAGAACGAATCTCAGGTGCTGAAGATACCATAGAAAGCATCGACTCAACAGTCAAAGAAAATGCAAAATGCAAAAAACGTGTAACCTAAAACATCCAGGAAATCCAGGACAAAATGAGAAGACCAAACCTAAGGATTATAGGTATAGATGAGAGTGAAGATTTGCAACTTAAAGGGCCAGTAAACATCTTCAATAAAATTATGGAGGAAAACTTCCCTAACCTAAAGAGAGAGATGCCGATGAACGTACAAGAAGCCTACAGAACTCCAAACAGACTGGACCAGAACAGAAATACTTCCTGTCACATAATAATCAAAACACCAAATGTACTAAACAAAGAAAGAATATTAAAAGCAGTAAGAGAAAAGGGCCAAGTAACCTACAAAGGAAGACCTATCCGAATCACATCAGACTTCTCACCAGAGACTATGAAAGCCAGAAGATCCTGGGCAGATCTCATGCAGACACTAAGACAGCACAAATGCCAGCCTAGACTACTACACCCAGCAAAACTCTCAATCACCATAGATGGAGAGACCAAGATATTCCATGATAAAACCAAATTTTCACAATATCTTTCCACAAACCCAGTCCTGCAAAGGATAATAGGTGGAAACCGCCAATACAGGGAGAGAAGCAACACCCTGGAAAAAATGAGATAATAACCTTCTTGCTTCAAACCCAAAAGTAGATAACCACACAAACATAAAGATAGCGTCAAGAATGGCAGGTCGCAATAATCACTATGCTTTAATTTCTCTTAATATCAATGGTCTCAATTCCCCAATAAAAAGACATAGACTAACAGACTGGATACATAAACAGGACCCAGCATTTTGCTGAATGCAGGAAACGCACCTCATTGTCAAAGACAAACACTACCTCAGAGTAAAAGGCTGGAAAACAATTTTACAAGCAAATGGCCCCAAGAAATGAGCCAGAGTAGCCATCCTAATATCAGATAAAATTGATTTTCAACCTAAAGTCATCAAAAAAGACACAGAAGGACACTACATACTGATCAAGGGAAAAATACACCAACAAGAACTCTCAATTCTGAATATCTATGCTCCAAATGCAAGGGCACCCTCATTCGTAAAAGAAACTTTACGAAAGCTCAAAGCACACATCGCACCTCACACAATAATAGTGGGTGATTTCAACACCCTGCTCTCTGAAATGGATCGTTCAGGAAAGCAGAGACTAAACAGGGACACAGTGAATCTAATTGAAGCCTTGGATCAAATGGAACTAACAGATATATATAGAACATTTCATCCTAGATCAAAAGAATACACCTTCTTCTCAGCACCTCATGGTACCTTCTCCAAAACTGACCATATAATTGGTCACAAATCAGACCTCAACAGATATAAGATCAAACTAATCCCATGCCTCCTATCAGATCATTATGGAATAAGAGTGGTCTTCAATGGCAACAAAAACAACAGAAAACCCACATACACATGGAGGCTGAACAATGCTCTACTCAATGATAACTTGGTCAAGGAGGAAAGAAAGAAAGAAATCAAAGACTTTTTAAAATTTAATGAAAATGAAGGCATAACATACCCTAATTTATGGGACACAATGAAAGCAGTGCTAAGAGGAAAATTCATAGCTCTGAGTGCCGCCAAAAAGAAATGGGAGACAGCATACACTAGCAGCTTAATGGCACACCTGAAAGCCCTGGAACAAAATAGAAGCAAATACACCCAAGAGGAGTAGAAGGCAGGAAATCATCAAACTCAGGGCTGAAATCAATCAAGTAGAAACAAATAAAACCATACAAAGAATCAACCAAACGAGGAATTGGTTCTTTGGGAAAATCAACAAGATAGATAAGCCCTTAGCCAGACTAACCAGAGGGCACAGAGACAGTATCCAAATTAATAAAATCAGAAAGGAAAAGGGAGAGATGACAACAGAAACTGAGGAAATTCAAAAACTCATCAGATCCTACTACAAAAGCCTGTATTCAACACAACTAGAAAATCTGGAGGAAATGGACAATTTCCTTGACAGATACCAAATACCAAAATTAAATCAGGATCAGATAGACCATCTAAACCATCCTGTAACCCCTGAAGAAATGGAAATCGTCATTGGAAGTCTTCCAACCAAAAAAAGCACAGGTCCAGATGGTTTTAGTGCAGAATTCTGTCAGACCTTCAAAGAAGACCTAACACCAATACTCTTCAAACTATTCCACAAAATAGAAACAGAAGGAACACTAACCAACTCGTTCTATGAAGCCACAATTACGCTAATACAAAAAGTACACAAAGATCCGACAAAGAAAGAGAATCTCAGGCCAATCTCTCTTATGAATATCGATGCAAAAATACTCAATAAAATTCTTGCCAACTGAATCCAAGAACACATCAAAATGATCATTCACCACGATCAAGTAGGCTTCATCCCAGGGATGCAGGGATGGTTCAATATAAGGAAATCCATCAATGTAATCCACTATATAAACAATCTCAAAGAAAAAAACCACGTGGTCATCTCATTAGATGCTGAGAACGCATTTGACAAAATTCAGCATCCTTTCATGCTAAAGGTCTTGGAAAGATCAGGAATTCGAGGCCCATATCTAAACATAGTAAAAGCAATTTACAGCAAACCGGTAACCAACATCAATCTAAAGGGAGAGAAACTTGAAGCAATCCCACTAAAATCAGGGACTAGACAAGGCTGCCCTCTCTCTCCATATCTTTTCAATATAGTACTTGAAGTTCTAGCTAGAGCAATTAGACAACAAAAAGAGGTCAAAGGGATACAAATTGGAAAGGAAGAAGTCAAACTATCACTATTTGCAGACGATATGATAGTATACTTAAGCTATCCAAAGCACTCCACCAGAGAACTCCTACAGCTGATAAACAACTTCAGCAAAGTGGCTGGATATAAAATCAACTCAAGCAAGTCAATAGCCTTCCTATACTCAAAGGATAAGCAGGCTGAGAAAGAAGTAAGAGAAATGATACCCTTCAAGATAGCCACAAACCATATAAAGTATCTTGGTGTGACTCTAACCAAACAAGTGAAAGATCTGTATGACAAGAAAGATCTGTATGGGGAAAAGAGGGAGGGAAGGGGGCTTATGGGACTTTCAGGGAGGGAGAAAACGGGAAAGGGGAAATGATATTGAATGTAAATAAAAAAAACTTAGAAAATAAAATAAAATTTAAAAAAATTGGAACTGACTTACAAGTTCAGAAGTTCAGTCCATTATCATCATGGCAGGAAACATGGCAGGAAGCAGGCAGGTATGGTACTAGAGGAGCTGAGAGTTCTACATCTTCATATTAAGGCCATTAGGAGAAGACTGACTCCCATGTGGTTAACAAGAGGGTCTCATTGCCCACTCCCACAGTGACACACTTCCTCCAACAAGGCCACACTTTCTAATAGTGCTACTCCCTGGGCTAACCATACTAAAACTGCCACAGATGTCATCTATGGATTGCTCATTCTCTGCCCTTGTGACAGGTGATGACTAGGTTTATTCTCCCTGCCAAAGAATGTGTGCAATCAGAAGCATGGGTGCTGTACCAAGAACATTTTGATACAGGAACTGTAAGAGTTGAGAAAGTATAGATGGGGCTCTCACCATTTTTTCTCTGACCTTCATGAAGTTTGGGATCACAAAAGCATCAGTTTAATACTACAGATCAGAATGAGCAGACATAAGCATCTAAATGTGTTTCAATGACCTATTGGTTGCTGCTGAATGAGAATTGGTATAAATGAGAGTGTGAAACACATGTCATTGCATTTGTGATACATCAATTGATAAAAGTTACTGTGTGTACTAGATGCTACTTAGAACTTTCATGACTTTCATGAGTCCATGTCTTGGGCGAAATGCTCAAACACAATATATTTGGAAGATTTGAGAATTTGGCATAGTGTACAACACTGTCTTATTAGGGTTTAACTGTTGTGAACAGATATCGTGACCAAGGCAACTCTTATAAGGACAAAATTTATTTGGGGCTGGCTTACAAGTTCAGAGGTTCAGTCTATTTTCATCAAGGCAGGTGCATGAGGAACTGAGAGTTCTTCATCTTCTGAAGGCTGCTAGCAGAATACTAGCATCCAGGCAGCTAGGATGAGGGTTTAAACCCCACATCCACAGTGACACACCTACTCCAACAAGGCCACACCTAGTCCAAAAGGGCCACACCTTCTAATAGTGCCACTCCCTGGGCCAAACAAAATACAAAACATCACATTCAACTCCCTGGCCCCCATAGGCTTGGTCAAATCTATGAGTCTATAGGGGGGCATACCTAAACTTAGCATAATACAAAATACATTTAGTCCAAGTTCCAAAGTCTCTATAGTATATAGCAGTCTCAACAATGTTAAAAGTCCAAAGTTCAAAGTCTCTTCTGACATTCATCCAGTCACTTAACTCTAATCCCCAAAGCAAGATAGGAAACCAGCTGGGCAAACTCCAAACTCTGCATCTCCATGTCTTCAGATCTCCAAGTCCTTTATCATCTTTGTTGACTGCCACAAAGCTCTTTCTCCTGGGCTGGTTCCACTCCCTGTTAGCAGTTTTCCTTTGCAGACATCCCAGGGCTCTGACATCTTAAACATCTTGGGGCATTCAAGGTAATTACAATGTTAAAGCTTCTTGTTCCTGTGTCTGCAATTTACACATGATTTTCTGGGCTCCTCCAAATGGCAGGAATCACTTCTTCAGTTCTGCATTCTGTAGCAGTCTAAACTCAGGGTGATCCACTCCATTGCTGCTGCCGTCCTTAGTGATGATCCCATGGTACTGCCATCTCTAATACTCTGGTGTCTTCCAGTGCAACTATGCTTCACCAATAGCTTCTCATAGGCCCTCTTCATGGTGCCTAGCCTCAAACCCTATGCATGACACCCTCTGTCCTGGGCTTTCAACTCCAACTGAGGATGTACCTTCACCAATGGCCTCTCACAGTGCCAAGCCTCAGCTGCTCTTCATGAGACCTTCATGTCTTCAAAGTCAGTACCACCTGTGTGACTTTTACACATTATCAAGTACAGCTGCAGCATGAGGTACAACCTTGGCTATCTCTGAAACACAGCTTCTTATTGCTTTCAGAAAAAAGCTTCCCAGATTTCACCTCAGTGATTCTGGTATCTTCCTAATCACCACTAATTCCTTAGCTCCAGCTAACCAGAACTAATTGTCCCAGTAGCCCCTTTTATTCTGAATTCTAAAGGCAGATCCACGTGTCTGAGGCTGCCATATTCTACTGCTTGCTGGGGTTGGAACATGCCCTCCCCCTTATTTTATTTCTGGCTTTTTGTTTTCTAACTCTCTTACTGCCTAAACTTAGCTGTCCTGGAATTTGTTCTGTAGATTGACCTTGAACTCAGAGATTTAAATGACTCTGTCTCCTGGGATTATAGGTGTGTAGTAGCACCATGTCTGAAGGTAAATTTAGCTGGATGGGATCTTATCCCAAGGTCACCACTCCTTTAATTCAATTTAATATCTTTGAACAGAAGATTCAGCTCCATTTCACTTCCTGGTGCCCCTTTAATACTCAAACCAAATATTTTATATTTTTCTTTTCTAAGCTTGCTATGCTTATTCAAAAGACTCTTCATGAAACTTAACCAGAGAACAAAGTCTGTAATGGGCATTTCTGAGTCTTCCTTTGTCAATGCAAGTAATCTAAGTCTCTTCACCTTAGCCTCAGGCAGACTCTTCAGAGCAGGGCAAAAAGCAGTCATGTTCTTCACCAAAATACTACAAAAACAGTCTCTAGGGCATATATTGAAGTTGTTCTTCACTGAAATCTCTTGGGCCAGGTCTGCACCGTTCAAATCACTCATAGCAACAAAGTCTTCTGTATTTCTACTAGGATGGCTCATTAAGCCCCACTTAAAACATCCCACAGCTTTGCAAATCCAAAATTCCCAAATCTACATTCTTCCAAACAAAAACATGGTCAAGCCTATCACAGCAATACCCAGTCCCTGGTACCAACTTGTGTATTAGGGTTTTACTGCTGTGAATAGATACCATGACCAAGGCAACTCTTAAAAGGACAACATTTAATTGGGGGTGGATTACAGGTTCTGAGGTTCAGTAAATTATCATCAAGGCAGAAACATGGTAGCATCCAAGTAGGCATGGTGCAGGAAGAACTGAGAGTTCTACATCTTTATCTAAAGGTTACTAGCAGAATACTCAAATCCAGGCAGCTAGGATAAAGGTCTTAAACCCTACAACCACAGTGACACACCTACTCCAACAGGGCCACACCTTCTAATAGTGTCACTCCCTGGGTCAAGCATATACAAGCCGTAATAAACACCTACCACAAAGATGAATTCTATGCTCATTCTCTAGTTGTCATAGAGATTGGCAGCCCTCAGACACTTTTTTTTCTATCAAATGGATTTTCCAGTTATTTCTCAAATGATAAAGAATTTCCTATAAAATAGTTTGGTATCCAAAAGAGGAGTAGTTCTGGGCTTCCTTCCTAATTATAGTAATTTTCAATGTACTTATTTTGCAATAGGGATGTCCCACAGTTTAAGCTTAGCATGTGGATGCCATTCTTTGAATATTATACTTCCATTCTTTCCTGTATTTAATAAATATGATTGCATGCCCATGTTTCAGGTACAGTTCTAGATGCTCATGATAAATATTTGAATAAACACATGTCATCCCTTTTTCACTTACAGATAACTAGGGGAATAATTCCTCTCAACAAAGGAAATAAACAAGAAATCAATGAAAGCCACTTATTTTGTGGTGTTTGGCATTAGTCTAAGACCTAATACATGCTAAACAAGCACTGGACTACTGATATGTAACTCCAGCCTCCACTGCAGTGTAGTAGAACACATCATGAATGAACTCACGTCAGGACAAGGAGATAATGAATTTAACTGGCAGATGATGAGTGACAGTTTTACAGAATGGGCATGCATGGCAGCTTCAAAATGGCAACACCTGACAAGTTGAAACAGGAGCATCAGCAATATTCATTTCCCCACCGATTGTAACACACACACACACACACACACACACACACACACACACACACACACAGAGAGAGAGAGAGAGAGAGAGAGAGGTTTTATGACATGCTTAATTTTTCAAAGTAACTATTAACAACTCCCCCCCACCCCAGTCTTGTGAGTAAACTAAGCCCATTGCTATTCATTTCCCTTCAAAAGAATAACTTTGACATTTCATGACTTTATTCTGGCTTCTTATAATATATGTATCATTTCTCATAAGCAAAGTCAAGCCCCAAACACTATTGCTCTTGTCTCTTGTCACGTATTGACTGTTCAGATGTGCTGTGTTGCTTTGCATATTGGTCTGGGTTTATACTGTCTCCTTTTTGGAGCAGAATATTTTTTTCTTCATTGTATGTTCCCTGTTATCTCCCAATAGAAAAAGACAAACACAAGAACTGTGTGATGAGGAGCAGTCATTATACTTCATATGATTTATTTATCTGATTTTTATGCTTCAATGCACACATGAACAAATAACCCAAGACCCACTCATGTCTTTTTTACGATCTCTTCAAAGAAACATTTGTGAAATATAATCACAACTTGTTCTTATTCTTACTAGGGAGGGCAGACTCTAATGAGTCTATGTAATGCAAAGATTAAGATTAATTTTTTCTAGAATTCAGAGCATGGAATGCCTTCTCCTGCCTAATCATATTCTCCCACTGTGATGAGATACAGCAGATCTCAGTCCTTTCTTGTGGGATCTCTGCCCAGACTATAGATTTATTCATTCTTGTATTTACCTACTCTCATCTTCAACATAGACTGTACATTGATAAAATAATGCAACATTTATTGTTCAAGAAATAAACAGAAAAATATTCTCACAATGGATAACAAGAGTTATTTTGCTTACAGACTTTTCCTTCCAATTTTTCAGATATATTTGGAAGTAGGAACAAGTATTATTGCACTAACAATTCCTTAGCTTACAATTTTATGACTTAAGTTAAACAAAACTTCTAGAATTCTGAAGAAATTTGTAGAGATAGATGTTTGCAAAATAATGCTTGTAGGCAGAATTGAAGAAGTCAAATCCTACTTACAATGTGTAATAATGGCTCAGTTTACAGGAATTCTAACAAGTCTAGAAATAATTTTTTTAACAGACAATGTTCTGTTGCTATAATGTCAATTTTAAAAATTAGATCTCTTTTAGATTAAAATCAAACCAATATCCCAACAAGGAAATGAGATTAGAAATAACTCCCAATAATTTAGTGTGCTTAAAAGCCTAATACTTAATTTATACTACCAACTGATCAAAACATGGAATTCTGAAAAAGATTTTTTTGCCATCTATTTTCCTGTGAAATCTGGCACCTGACTTGACAGATTTCCGGATTTTGCCAATACAAAGTGGGAGAGTTCAACCACTGAGGAGGCCCAAGTCACTAGGGATAATCAGGCAAGCTTCACCATACACTCATTCCTGTTGACAGAATGATGGGTCCAGATTTGGGGACGGTAACATGTGAGATATGCCATCTTCTTCCTGTTGATTTCTTCTGGGGATGTCCACAACAGTTGAAAGGGTTAACACAGAAAACAATAAAAGGTTTTAGTTTATTTTTGGCTTTAAAATAATAAAACACTGGGCTATTTTCTCCCCTCCCTTTTCAAAGGAAGACCCAACAAATACATTTAACAACCTTTTTCCTGTTACTATCTATGTCTATGAAACAACAAAATCCAGAAGGAGCTATGAAAGGCCTGCACACCAATTAAAACTACCCAAGGTTGATAGTTTATAGTTACATCATCCTTGGTGATCTATATTTCTGTCCTTGTATTTAGGAAACTTGGAGTTGTTTCATGGACATTAGGAAATATCGTACAGTTATATATTGTGTACTAAACTTTATTGGCCAGAAAAATATGATAATAATTACTAAGTGTTATTTGCTTAATTTTAAAAACCAGAAGGGCTCCTAGATTTATCATCTGTGCCTGAATCTCCAGAGCTTTCAATGCAAACACTACAGAAGTTTCTTCTTAAATACCAAGGAATGTGATATTTTAAGATTATAGAAAATATAGTGGCAATTATTACTTCGGTAAAAGTGTCTTACTTGGTACGGCTGTGCCTGCTGCTTATGTTTTAGACATGACTATTTTAGTAAACAAAATTTCTGACATTAAATAATTTAGGGAGGTAAAGTTTCTCTATATATTGCTCCCACTGGTAAACTGATAAGTGTAAAATCTGGGTAATTCTTAATTTCTCCCATACCTTATCATTCTTTATCTGAAAAATGAGAAAAAGGAACAGTTTGATTTTTTCTAACACAGTAATCAAACAAAATGAAAATTAATAGGTTATTGCACAAAGGTCTATAACAGTATAATGTGCCTTCAGTCTGAGCAGAGCTTTATGGAGGGTGAAGACAGTGGAGTGGCCAAATGCTTGGTTCAGGTGCCAGATCTATTGCATTGCTTACAGTTTATGCATTACCTGGCCAAGTTTTTTCTTATATCAAACAGATGTCTTCTTCACTGGATAACAACGAGAGTGAAATCTACTCTTATCCCACAAGTGTGAGAATCAGATTAAAGAAATGAATGAGATCATGTACTGTAATTCAATGACTTAACCTTTCAGATCATTTTATTTGTTGTTACCGTTGCTATTGTCATTGTTGAGAAACAAAGTTGCTAAATCACTCTGAATCTAGACATTTCAAAGACAGCTAGCATCCACTATATAGAAAGATAAGGAAGATATAGAAACAAGTAATTCTAGTAAACATAAGTAAGGCTGTACAGGAGCATCTCTCAAATTTTTCCTAAGAAACTTTTACTTCTTGGTTCTTCTTTTAAAATCCTTTCTTGAATTATTGGATTGTATCGATGCAGTAATTGAATGATTATGCAAATGATGTCCACATACTGATAAAATGTTTTTACTTTTTACTGGATTAATGATTTTGTCTGCCTTTATTCACCCTTTCTATAAAATATGTAATATGATAACATGTCAGGCCACACAGAGTGTTGTATGTTGCTGCTTGACTATAGCAAGTTGCAAATAATCTAGAAATGAAAAACTGTTTAGCACAAATAAAATATATTAACTTTTTAGCAACAGTTATTCTACTACGATTAAATGTATTCTCAGAAATATTTATGTATATACATAATGTATATGTAACTGTATATACTATATATGTATATTATAATGTATATATTTATACATATTGTGTACATATGTATATACATATGTATATTTATATACATATATGTATATATATATATTTATAAATATAAAATGTTATGCAAGAATGTAGCATTATTCTCAATGGCAAAGCCTGAGACTATGCTGTAGCCTTTAATAGTTTTACAGAATAAATGAATTTTGACACATTCACATAACAGAAAGCTATGCATGGATGATGCTACCAAGGAGCTGGCTCGGTCCTCCTGCTCTGTTAAAGAGGGTGCTCTCTGAGCTCTGACCTTGGGCAGGTTTTTCATGGCTTTGTGTTTGACAACCTGAGTGCTGGCAGGTGATATGATCTTAGTTTTTCAAATGTCACTTCTCATGTTGGCCAAAGAAGTCCAACATTCTTTGCCTGTACTAGAACTTGATACTGCTGCTTTCAGTCAGACCATTGTATTGACATTTCTTAGCCCTTGATGGCAGCCAGTGTTACAGTTCATAAGCCTTGATGTCTAAAACCCTCAGCTCTCTAGACCTGGAAGCTCTCTGGAAATCTTCCAGTGGTCAACACATGCATTTTCCCATCTCAGCCTCCTTCCATCCTCTGTTCTTCAACATCTAGGTTTCTTCTACAACTTCACTCCCCTTGTTCTTTCCCTGATGATTCTCTTCAAGTGTGCAGCTGTCTTTTTGTCATCCACTAAGAAGCTGGCCACCTTGCTGCTTTTGCAGCTCAGCCTACTAAGTGCTCAACTGGGCCTCTCTTTCACATGTCCTAGCTGGCTGCCTTGTTGCTTTTGTAGTTTAGCTTCTCAACTGCTTGGCTTTCACAAACACTGTTATTCTGTTGCCTCTTCAATTATGGTTGCCCTGTTTCCTCTTCTGCTTCTTCCTGCATGATACCACTAGTACCTGGTGGTAACCAAAAGTGGACAAGAAAAGCCTTCTCTTAGACATACTTTTGAAATACCAGAGGAGGAGGCATGGTCAGTTGTTCCTAAGCAAGCCTGAACAGTCAGTCTACTTTTGTGTCAAGAGAAGAGGTATTTGCACCAACAGTAGAATACCAGATTGTCATTCCAGTCCGATAGACTGTAGAGGAAATAATTGAAATGTGATTGTGGTTAACCATGGTTTGTGACAACAAAATGTCTGATACAAATTGTTTTGAGGTTGGAATTTTCAGGAGCTGAAGCAACCAGCTGTGAACATTGTGCAGTTTTCTTAAGGTCTCTGTGTTGTGATGAAAGCAGTTGGTACCTTGCAAAAAGTTAATCCAGCTGGTGGCCTATGTCATGCAGACCAGAAAGGCACTATACAACAGCAGCCAAGAAGGGTGTCAAATTGCCCTATCCCTGAACATATTTGCTTTTGACAAGAAAATAAAAGAAGATGAAGTGTGTCAAGAAGAACTCAAAGAACTTAGCATTAACACTTAGTAATTTGAAGCAAATCTTAATAATGTTTAATTCCTAGCTGGTATCCAGGGGAAGTGGGTCTGCTTCATTTGTCTTGATATGGTGGAATTAACTGTAGATTTAAACAGCATTGCTGAATGATAGATGTGAATTGAGCAGAAGTAGCTAAGTTCTACCCTCTACTCTTAGTTTACTAATCTCTAGTATCAACAAAAGTTGTAGGCTCCTATGTAAATGGTGATTACTATAGCCATACTTCACAGCAGAGCACATATGAATTTCTTCAGACCAAAAATCTTGCATAACGTGATGGGCTGACTCAAGTGCAACTGTTCAGTCAGGACTGGTGGTTTAGGCTTACAATCTTAGCTACTCAAGAGGCTGAAACAGGAGGATTGAAAGTTCTGCACAAACAACTTAGCATAACCCAATATCAAAATAAAAAGGGGAAAATGAGCTATGTATATAGTTTAGAGGTAGAGTTCTTACCTAGAATGTTGAGGGTTCTATGTTCTAGTAGACCTGCCACCCCCCTCAAAGATAGATCATTTATGCCCTCCAATGTTCCTTATGATAGTCAAGTGTTTGATGTGAAAATGTCAAAAGAGATAGTATTTCTCTGTTACTTAGGTTGAAAGATATGAGCTAGTTGACTTCAGCAGTGGGGACATTATCAACAGAAGGAAATCCTCTTGGACAAATGGATTGCTACAAGCACCAAATGAAGATAGATGAAGGTATCACACGGCCTTGCAATCCTAGTGCTGCATTTCATTCAAGCTGGAGGTGTAACCAGAATATAGATGCTGCTGCACCTGTCTTGGAGTCAGTAGCAGGACTAAACACACTTCTCCATTGTCCTTATTGCTTTATAATCTTATCATTACATGACAAGACGAGGACATTCCTCAGCAAATTCCACCAGGAAGCCTGACAGTACCAAAAGTGCTAAGGTGGATGAAGGGTCCACTGATGTTGGAAATCCATGAAACTTCTAGAACAAATAGCTCTCAAGTAACCTGGACACCGAGAGACTCTTTCTTTCTCTTATGATTTTCCCGAAAAGATTGAATCGTTTGATACGTCGCTTTGTGTGTCCAAAGAAAAAAAATTCTAAGAAACTGAAAAAGAATTTGCTCTGATAAATGATTTTACAAAGAGTGATTTTTAATCTAAAGATATAAGAAATATTCTCTGGTGGATAGCAGCTAATGCCAAATTCTCTATTAAAACCCCAAAACTAACTCTGGAAAGCAGTCTGGCGGTTCCTCAGAAAACTGGGCATGACACTCCCGGAGGATCTGGCTATACCACTCCTGGGCATATACCCAGAGGCTTTACCTGCATGCAATAAGGACACATGCTCCACTATGTTCATAGCAGCCTTATTTATAATCGCCAGAAGCTGGAAAGAACCCAGATGTCCCTCAATGGAGGAATGGATTCAGAAGATGTGGTATATCTACACAATGGAATACTACTCTGCAATTAAAAACAATGAATTCACGAAATTCCTAGGCAAATGGTCAGATCTTGAAAATATCATCCTTAGTGAGGTAACCCAATCACAAAAGAACACACATGGTATGCAGTCACTGATAAGGGGATATTGACCCAGAATCTCGGAATACCCTAGACACAATCCGCATATCAATAGATTTCTAAGAAGATGGAAGGAGAGACCCCTGGTCCTGGAAAGACTGGATGTAGGGGAACGCCAGGACAGAGAAATGAGAGGGGGTTGAATGGAGAAAAGAGGGAGGGAAGGGGGCTTATGGGACTTTCAGGGAGGGAGGAAACGGGAAAGGGGAAATGATTTGGAATGTAAATTAAAAATAAAATAAAATAAAATAAAATAAAAAACCCAAAACTAATTCTTTAAATTACACGAGTTCTTAGAGACCATTTTCCCAGCACCATCGTTTTATATATAAATGAATAAAACTAAGAATTATCCTTCTTCCTGTCCACCCTTCCTGCCTCTTTCTCTCCCTCCCCCTTTCATTTTCTTTCCTTCATTTATATTTTATTCATTGTCTTTTTATTGTTCTTGAACATTTATGAGGTATGACATGAATATCCAGCGTGCGATGATCAAATTAGTGTAACTAGCATCTCCTTAAATATTTATCTTCTGGTTTTATGTTGTCTTCAGTATTTTCTCTCTTGTTCTCTTTATATCTTGTTGCTCACAATCTGTGTAGTTAAATGCTCAGAGAGTGAACATGGAAGCTAGACACAAGCTTTTCTACTATCAGGTTTTTAATCAGTATCTCTCTTAATTCACCCTGTCCCCACTTAGCTTATCATCTCGTATTTTTAACTTGGACACTTTTAACATGGTTTTATCTTTAGGAGACATAAATGACTTTGTAGTTAGTGGTTTTGGCTTTTCAGTCTTAAAAAGAAACAATCCAGAAAGTTCCTAAATCAACAGAAAATGTCTGAGTTGCAAAAGCATTCTCATTTTCAATTGGCAGCCAGGTTCCTTCTTACACAGAAAATATGTTCTAACAATAGATTTTAATGAGAGCAGATGCCATTAGATGTGCTAGAGACCACAGCAGTGATAAAATTAAGAAATCAACAGTCAATTTAGAATATCTTTTAATATTATATCACTGTTAAACTAGTAGCATTAAGTTTATTTTAATTTTTATAAGGATTAACTTTTCAAAACATTCGCTGACAAGATTGTAAACAGGACTCCCTTCTACAATTTATAAATATTACATGATAGCAAAATTGAAGTAGAAATAAATTTAATTTAAAGGTACAATTAAAACACAGTGTGACATTACTTTGAATGTGACTCTGTGTGTCAAATATCAAAGTAGCTTGCTCTGCTCCACAAAGCACACACGAGGAAGTCCTCTGCATTTCTTAAAAAACTGATTTGAGGCAAAATGAAATCTGAATCTGGCTGTCTGCTTTTTTATTCTGTCTCCATCTGATGAGTTTGCAAATATCCAGTAAAAAGAACAGCGTGTGATTCTGTCCCTATAGCTTTGGGGCATCAAATCTACAAGCCCTGGACTAGCCTGACCTACATGAATGAAGGAGTGGTTTCAGTTTTTTTCCAAAGCTACAGTTTGTGCAGCTGTGGACACTCCTTCAATAGTTTAAGACAAGGAGCTGAATGTATTTAAAATAACATCAAATTCTTATTTGCTTTGTCAAACAAATGCGACTGTTTTCTCAAAGTGCTATATGAAGCAATACAAAATGTCTCATGATATGCTAAAATAATTTAATTTATCATGTTTTATTTTATGAAACATTTAAAGGAACTTTGTGAAATTTTAAGAATTAGGAGGGTAGAGCGATGGTTCAGCCATAAAGAACTTTAAACTCTGGGGCTGGATAGACTGGTTCAGTGATTAAGAGCACTGGCTGCTCTTCCAGAGGACCCAGGTTCAATTCCCAGTACCCACAAGGCAGCTCACAACTATCTGTAACTCCAGGATATGACACATTTCATGCAGACATACATACAAAACAAACAAACAAACAAACCACCAGCACATATAAAAATAAGTAAGTTCATATATAAAAAAAGAACTCTCTTATAGTGGGTCTAGGTTCGATTACCAGCACCTACATCAGGCATCTCACAACTGCCTGTAACTCCAGTTCAGGAGGAACCAGTACCCTCTTCTGACCTTCTCAAGTACTTGCATACATGTAGTTTCCATACATACTCAGTCACACACACATATATGCAAAATAGTAATATTTTTAGACGGTAATAGTGAGAAATTAATAATTTCTTACTCATATTTTTAAAGATGAAGTAATTGATAGAGTATGTATCAAAGCATTTGTAACTAGAAAACAAATGCTTAATGCCAGTTTTAAAGAGTACTGCTCCATGTAACTCAGTTTTACAATTTCCAGTCTGGCCTGGCTCTGGTGGCACTCAGCTTCTTGAGGATTTGACCATGAAATCTATACTTGGAACAGTGCCTGTCAACATAGCTCATTCGTATAAATAAATGCCAGTAACATTCTACAGAAAGTGTTCTCAATTTTGGGGACTAAGGAAGATTGCATTTTATGGTAATGGGAAGATTTTCAGATAAGTACCTAAGTAAACTAGTACCAAATAAAACAGATTACTGGAATAAGTGAAATTTTTCTTACAGATTATTATTTAGGAAAGCCAGTGAGATCTATACCTTTCTACCTAGCTTGACTTTTCTACCAAAAGAGGCATTTTAATATAACAAGATACAGTTATTGCCTGGGCAGACTTCACAGTGGTTTTTTATACCATACAGACTCACTGACTTCAAGTATGATTTTTTTTTCAGAACCCTTTAGCTAACAGTTTCTGTGCTCATTCTTACTTCCAGGTACCATTATCTGAGGCCTTGTGGCCATGGATACCTACCTGATTTGCTCATCCCGGAGGTAGGATGCAATTCTCAGGCTCATTCTTTCCATTGGACCAGTCTTTAACCAATGACCGAGAGAGAAAGTGTTTGAACAGCTCAGCTCTGTACCTTTAAGGTATTAAAGTATGAGTTCTGCAGTCCTACAGAGCTGGCTCTGAGTACTGAGCACTGGTTGTTCAAAGTACCCTACATGATTGAAAACAGCCATGCTATTTACTGGGGTTTGTTCATTCGTTTGTTAACAAACAAACAAACAAAGCAACAGCTTTGGTTTTGGTTTTGATTTTGTTTTTTTGCCAGTCATTCTGTTCTCGGTTGCTCTGTACACGTTCCCTAAATCATCTATAAAACCATTTACTCTTTAATCTGTATTTCAGGTTCTACTTCCAAATCTGTATCTGGGGAAATTTCAAAGAATCTGGAATAGAAACACTCAGAAAACTGATTGCTATTCTTAAGAAGAACTAGCAAAGCCCTTCCCCCTCCCTAGGGGCAAGTCATTGCTTCGGGGTATATTTTCTTGGACTTATGTGTATTTGTTTTTAGCATATCATTGCCATGGAAAATGTCCCAGAGTGTATAGAATTATATGCATCCCCCCTTCTGTCATAATTAATGAACACTTGCTAGGGGCCAAGCTAGCTGCACTCAACAGACAGCCAAAATCTGGATCACAACGCAACTCTGATGAATACAGATCAATCTGGAAGGCAAAATGTTACAAGGAGAACAAACAGCTGACATTCGGCATTTTCAGCTAATTGGCTCTACTGGAAACATTCATTTTCTTTTGTATTTTTCTTTTCTTTCTCTCTAAACCATTTAAGGATCAGTTTAGAGTAGCTTACAAAAAAAATTACAACACTGTTTTCCTCTATGAAAAGGAAAAAAATATTGATGCTTTCTTAAAATAGAGTTTTCTGAACTCCATTTTGAGACTGCTAAATTAGAATTTCTAGACTACAGAAATTCTCATATTTCAGTTCCTCAAATGAGTTTTTTTTTATCCTCTCCTGTTACTTTTACTCTGCTCTTCATAGATTTTTTTCCACTTTTCCTTTCTTCTAATCTCGGAGAAAAGTCAAATCAGATTGTCCCATTCTTTTGACAATCTAAAGGAAACATATTTGTATGTACACCCTTTAGAACTCTATTTACTTAAGCCCACACTTAGCAGAAAATAATAAGCTTAATAAGACGCCTGAGTTCCTATAATAAAAATGAAACAATAAAAGCATAGAAATATGAGGAAGAAATTACACCCATTAAATGCATCAAGCCATCAGACCCGATGAGTGATAGGATAGCTGCCTATTCAAGTTGGAAATTTTACACATGATCGAAGCTTTATTTAGTCTAGTGGAATGCGCTTCCTGAATTTGGCTTCTAGCTAAGCCAGAGTACAATAGCTAGTATTATGTGATCGGACTGACCTCTTCCCATCTCTAAGTCATTGTGATTCTGGCTTACGCTGCCTCTTTTTTCCCAGGTAGCCATCACCACACTGTTCTCTCTCTGGTTTAGACATTGATTTTGGCTGCTATAGGAGCCTGTTTGACTATAAATAACACAGGTTTCTCTATAGCTTCTCTAAACCCCTGTAAAATCACTGATTACAATCAGTTCTCTCTTTGTGTTTAAGAGACACAAGCTCAATGATTTGGAAAAATAAAATAAATGTCACAGAAAATGTCACTAGTAGCCAAGATTAATAAGCGATCTCACTGCTAGGCAATGGCATAGGTGAACCAAGGCCATGATCTGTGTAGTAACAAAGTAAACGTAATCCCCATATGATTTTGTAAGAAGATTCTAATGCTTACAATTTTTCAGAAAAAGAAAATGAGATCCACGGAGTCTTCAGAATATCATGTATGCCCTTGACCTTTATTTAGACATATAAAAGTAGAGCTATGAATGGGCAGAAGATTCGTTATAATTCATGGCTTCCAGATATCCTTAATTTAATCCTGTCTTGCTTTCATGCATTGCTTATGCACTGAGTATAAACTATCAAGTGACATAAACAGAGAATCAATGAGAAAATGCCTAGATATCCTAAGCATAATTGTGCTATTTCCATCAATCGATCTGGATTGTCCTTGCAATTGTTAGGCTGATATCGAATATCAAAACATTCAACGTATTTGAACTGAGCAAAGCCACATTGCTTTTGGGAGACATACACTCCATTCCCAGACAAATTCTGAAGGTGGTGAATTTCTAAGGTAACTGTAACATCTCATTAATTAGGAGTAGCCAGAGTGGTGCTACAAAGTAGTGTATCCACTGTAGCCCTACAGACTGTATGGGTAACACTACTCAAGTCCTGCTTTTCATAAAATCTTCAAGTATTTCAATATATCTTGCCTTTAAAAGACTTCTCCTTAGGTGTTTTGTCTCTTAGTCTCTTCCCACCTAACAAAATTTCCAGGGCCTTGACATCAATGGAAGAAATCCTTGTGTTTCAATCAAGTCATTCTCTCTCTCTCTCTCTCTCTCTGTCTCTCTCTGTCTCTCTCTCTCTCTCTCTCTCTCTCTCTGCTTTTAATGTGTGCTTATTCTGGGCCACTGGTCTGATTCTGAATTCTAGGAAGTGTGCTGTTATCAGATAATAGTCTAGAATTCATACTAATCTACAAAAGACATTGTTTATAATAACTTACAGCACATCTAAAGTTTCTCCTGCCTTGGAACTGAGAGTGGAGGCAGACCCCCATCATACAATTCCAAAGAGGACCCTGAGATGCTGTTTTAGGACTCAGCAAGAAAACACCAAGGACATCACCCTTGCTGATGGTGTTCCTCATGGTGTAGACCTTGTTGGCGCTTACAAAGACGAGCTGAGCTGCCTTCCATTCATTTCCCAGTTATGGCCTTTGACCTGTTTTCCTCTGATTCCCTTTGTTTCCTTCTGTCTCTCTCTCTCTTTCTCTCTGTCTCCCTTTCTGTCTCTCTCTCTCTCTCTCTCTCTCTCTCTCTCTCTCTCTCTCTCTCTCTCTCTCTCCCTCCCTCCCTCCCTCCCTCCCTCCCTCTCTCTCTCTCTCTCTCTCTCTCTCTCTCTCTCTCTCTCTCTCTCTCTCTCTCCCTCTCTCCTCTTCCTCCAGATTTCTCTACCTTCAAGAATAAAGGTATAATCTTATTTATTAGGTCCCTAATACAAAGTATGTCGACTTGGTTTGCTACAATTATTTTTAGTGTGGCCACTGACGGCAAACTAAAGTTTCTCCAGCACCCTTCAGTGATAGAGGTTAGTTGCCTTTTGAGGCTGTTCTGAAGATGGCACAAGTGTATGTGCCAGGCCACATTAGACAACTTCCTAATGCATGAAAATTCCTGAACTAAGTTCTACCTCTCTTAGAATCCACACATTTTCTGTCTAGGACAAGAAAGACCGAACAGGATATCTAGTTTCAGAAATTTGTCACTAGATGAAACAACTCAGCAAACAATAAACATGCTGAAAACTAATATGGTTACCATTTGCTTTCTGAGTGTTGATCAGCCAGAAATTTTCTAGGGATCTTAAAATGGGCCATTGGTGAATATTCACTAAATCAAAGCTATAGCAGCAATATCTCCATGAGATATGGGTAGCTCCAGCAAGAAAGCAAAGTGAACAGGAGACAGAGAAATCTTCAGTTTTCATTATTTGTTATTGTTTGTACTCTTTCTTTGCATATAAATTGTGCATTGAGCATAATGCAAGTTTATTTAAAGACAAATAAGTATTCCCATGTGTTATAATGCTTTTCAAGTTGTTCCTACTGGAACATGTATGTCTCCATGGGAAATTTATCTCACCACTTTTTTTTCTCATCATGATTTTCATCAGATATGCACAATTGTTTTGAACATTTTCATTGAAATGAATCATTCATTTGCCCAGAGGACTATTAAATTATGTTAAGTATCCAGTCACGTCTCAATCATCTACTTCAATAATTGCCCATTTCAAGTAGAGGTTTAAATTAGTTTGGCCTCACTCAGTTGCATTATTCACACCAAGAGAAATACTTTAAAAATTAAAAACAAAACAAACCTCAGTAACAATGGGACAATAGTGTTCAGATTACAGGGGGGAAATATTTGATTAGTACTCCTACATGTGAAATGTTATTTTGCAATAAAAAAAAAAACTTTAAGTTTTCATCACCGTGGAATGTCACAGTTACCAATACTCCAGCCAGAACGCTGATGTTCCTTGCTTTCAAAAGGAAGCTTGGTCCCTATGCATGTTAGCCACATAACATGTCAGGGACAAATGATAAGACCATCCTCTCTCAGTTTCAGTCAGTTTCTTTATTTAAAAATGAAAATAAAAATACCCATTTCGTTTCTCATCAGCTTTACAAAAGTAGAGTCCAATAGAAATTGTACATATTTTTGTCACACAATATTGTCGTTGATATGTGCACTATTGTGAATGTGTTTGGTTAGCCTAATTAACAGTCTTGACTTCTTATATTTTGATCAATGTTTTGTGTGGCTCGTGCTTAAAGCCTCTCAACATTTTCAAGTGTAAAATATGTTATCTACCCTAGTCTCCATGCTGTGACCATTATCTCCAGAGCTTTTCTAATTCAAATTGTCTGTGTCCTTCGGTGACTTCCATGGTTTTCTTAGTGGAGCACATTCCAACTCTAATAATGACTAAGGAAATGGGTGATACTTGTAGAGCTAAAGTATAGTGTTTAAATTTTATGATGGTACAATGAGTAATATTTGGAGCAATAGGAATTTCTATGGTTTTCTGATGACTAAGAACATTCAAAGATTTATCCAGTTATTAAGGCAAACAGCTACGGGTAGTCAAATATAATATACTATAGGCAAATATCTAATTACTATATTATGGTTTCATTAAAGGAGACTGAGAATCTCTTAGCCTAGGGCTCCGTGTAATCATGCTGATCACAGAACAGAAGCTGGCTTTCTATTTAGGCAGAATGATGATGGTTGTTTCCTAAATCCATCTGTCTAACACTCTCTGCCTTTGTGACCAGTTCTACTAGTCATATCAGTCATTGAAACTGTATTCCCAAACGGTGCTATTTAATCTGCTACTTTAAAAACACCAGCATTTTCAATTACTCTAAGTATCTGAATCCATTAGTTCTGCAAAGCAATGTTTTATCTTTAAATGTTGGTTATTTTATGACAATTATACAGATCTTGTGACTCTAAAGAACAATTTTTCTTACACTGGGACTTGTCTTAGTGAGTTTCTCTGACTTCTCCATCCATAGCTTCTCTGTAACTCACCAGATCTAGCCCAGGTTCCACATCAGTGTTCGGCCTGGGACCACTCCTACCTGCATCGCAATCAATATCTAGGTTTCCACCAAGACCTGCTTTACCTGTCACCAACCACAGGTCCCTTCTGAGTTACATCCGATCTTTCCATCCTGTCATACCTTCCACTTTATTTACCAATGTCTAATCCAATGAGTCTCTATGCTCTCCCCATCCATTGTTTCCCCAACCAGCCAGATCTAGCCCAGGTCCTACTTGCCTAGTCTGCCTTCCTCTGCTTGTGGCACCAGCAATCTCTAGGCTTCTGCCAAGAACCTTACTACCTATTCCCAAACTCAAAGATTCCCTCATATGCTAAATATGACCTTTCCAACCAGCCAAATCTACCCTCATACTCTAAGCTTGGATCAGGAATTATCTTTCCCACTAGGCCAGTTCTCTCTGACTGTTTGAATTCTTTCCAATGCTGGGCAGTGGTGACTCATGCCTTTAATCCCAGCACTTGGGAGGCAGAGGCAGGTGGATTTCTGAGTTCGAGGCCAGTCTGGTCTCCAGAGTGAGTTCCAGGACAGCCTGGACCTTATAAAGAAACCCTGTCTTGAAAAACCAAAAAAAAAAAAAAAAAGAATTCTTTCCAATGAAGCCATTTCCAATCACTGGTCCAATCTGCTCATATATCCTCTTTTCTGCCCCAATCACATATGCCTATATCAGATGTAGAACTAACAAAGGAAGTCCACATACCCAAATTTCATCCCCCAAATACCAACTATATTAAAGATCAAGCTAGTATCTTTCCTTGAAAAACCACAATATATGTATATATATATATATATATATATATATATATATATATATATATATATATAATGTTTTCAATAAGAATTTACAAAATCTCTAAAACACAGAATTTAAAAAAAACAATAATAAACTTTATCACAATATTCAAGGAGTTTAAGGAACACACACACACACACACACACGGAGAGAGAGAGAGAGAAAGAGAGAGAGAGAGAGAGAGAGAGAGAACTTGAGAATAAATATCTGCATGGCGTTCAAGAAAACACAAGCACAAGAAGAAGGAAATAGTGAAGCTAATACAGGACATCAGAATAGAATTCAATAAGGAGACAGAAACATTTAAGAGGCCTCAAGCTGAGATGAAGATGGACTTGAGGAACATAATAATTCTTCTAGAAAACTCAAAGGAAAGCCTTACAAGTAGAAGCAATCAAACAGAGGATTTACAACATATATGCATTAATGTGAAAATAATAATAATAAACAGGAGATGTGGGATATCATTTAAAAAAAACAACTTTGAGATACAGCCATAGATAAGGAAGAAGAATTCCAAGTTAATAGCATATACCAGATCTTCATTAAGAACCTAGCAGAAAACTTCCCCAAACTAAGGAAAGACACACTCATACAAAAACCCACACAGGACATCAGATAGACAAGACCAAAAAAAGATATCCCCACAGCGTATCATTGTTAAACCATTAAATGTATGTAGACAAAGAAAGTATACTGAATACTGCAGGAGGGGAAAAAAAAAAACAAAATCTCAAGTCATTCAAAAAAGAAAACCCATCAGAATAAAATCTGTTTTCTCTATGAAAATGTAAAAGTCAGAAGAACCTTTGAGTAAGCACTCCAAGTCCTAAAAGACTGCTACAGCCAGCCTAGGATGGGCACCACTTTAGAGTAAAAGGAAGAACAAAATTACCCCATCAAACCAGACTAGGAAGTAAACAGCATTGCTGTCCTAGTATCTGACAAAACAGATGTCAGTGGAAAAGTAATCAGAAGAGTAAAGTAAGGGCCCTTCATTCAAATCTAGGGAAGTTAACTAAGAAGACACTAGTATTCCTCAACATATATGCACTAAATTCTGGGGCACTGACTTTGTTAAATAAATGTACTACTGGATTTAAAGACACAAATTGACATTGATCCATTAATAGTAGGTGATATCAGTACACCACTCTTTCCAACAGACTGGTCATCTAAACACACACACACACACACACACACACACACACACACACACACACACACTGAACATAGAAATATCAAAATTAACTGACATCGTACATCAAGTCAACTTAACTAACAAATATTTACAAAATATTCCACCCAAACACTAAAGAATGCACACTCTCCTCAGGAGCATGAAGAATCTTTTCTAAAATAGAATGTATCCCAAGACACAAAACAAAGCTTTATAAATTCAAAACATTGAAGTAACACTTTGCATCCTATCTGGCCACAATGCAATACATCTTAAAATTGAATGCAAACAAAGTGCTAGTGAATGCAGAAACTCACAGAGAATAAACAACTCATTCCTGAATGATGAATGGGTCAAAGAAAAAAAGTCAAGTAGGATATAAACAATATCCTGGAATTAAATAAAAATGCAAAGCAACAAAATCTCTAGGACACATTGAAAGCAGTCCTGCAAGGGAAATTACAGCTCACAATGCATGCATTAGAAAATCAGAAAGTCCACAAACAAATGACTTAACAATGCAACTCAAAAATTGGGAAAAACAAGAACAAAACTGAACCCACACCTAGCCAATGGCAAGAAAAAATAAAAGTCAGAGCAGAAATCAATGATATAGAAACAAGAAACTAATACAACAAAGAATCAACAAACCTAAAGACTGTTTTGGGGGGAAGAGAAACAAGATAGGCAGACCCTTGAACCAACAGCCGAAAGAGAGGACCCAACTTAACAGAATAAGAAATGAACAAGAAACCACTACAACAGATTACAACAGATGACAGAAATCCAGAATACTATAAGTGAATATATTTTTAATAATGTAATCTATATGCCATTAGCCATAATACCTTAAAAAACAACAACAACAAAAAAAAAAAAAAAGGAATGAATTTCTTGCTCAGTCATACCACCAAAATTAAACCCAGAAGTCTGCAATCTGCAAGAAGTCAACAAACTGAACAGACCCATAACAAATGAGGAAACCAAAGTAGCAATAAAAAGCCTTCTAGCCAAAAAAACAGTCAGGACCAGAATTCTTCCAGAATTTTAAAAGAAAGTCTTATAGTCAATCCTTCTTAAACTCTTTTGCATATGTGTGTGTGTGTGTGTGTGCTTGTGTGCATAAAAATGGAGTAGCAATAAATTTTAAAAGAGGCTATGAATTTGAAAAGAACAAAGAGAGGTATATGGGAGAGTTTGAAGAGAGAGAAATGATAAGGAGAGAAAGAAAGAAATGATAAAATTATATTATAATCTGAAAATAAAATAAAACAGTATTTTCTTATTAATCTTTCTTTTAATTTTGGTTAAAAATAAAAGTTTGTGGTGGTTTATTTTCTTAATATACCCAATCATTTGTCTCTCTTTCTCCTTCTCCTCCTCCTCCTCCTCTTCCTCCTATTCTTCTCCTCATTATCTTTCAGATAGACTGGTCTTGCTTCTTAAATCTCTGATGGTCTCAAATTCAAGCTCTTTCTGTCTCAGCCTCTCAAATAATGGATTTACAAGTATGTGCCACTAGGTCCAACTTAAGTTCTTGACTGTAAGAAACTTTACCTGATGAATAATTTATTTTCATATATGTAGTTTGTGTTATATACTGTAACACATCCTAATAAGAATTGTCAGTTTTTTATAATAATCTAAGGAGAAATTTTTTTTTGGGGGGGGATTTATTTCAAGTAGAAGAAAATTGGGTCCCTGAAGTTACCCTTACAAAATCGACAGAGACCCAACTAAGATTTCAGTCCATGCCAAAACCCTTATCCACATATGTAAAAATAGCAGCTCTGTTGCTCAGTGTTCCTTCAAATGAAGTTTTGATTTAGAAATGCAAAACGAATAGGGTGCCAAGACTTGTAACTCAACAGAGAAGATACACTTCCTTAGTCAAAATCCCCAGGCCTTCCTTGGAGCTTCATTTGAGGGATGAATGAGTGTGCTTTTTTTTTTTGGTGCCAGCAGCCTGGTGGCTTATTAGCCTATATGTTTACCTTAAATATTGAAGAATTAAGAATTCCCATATCCTTGTGTAATCATGCAGAATTCAGGGACACAGTTTACAAAAATGTAGAAAAAAATTAACATTTTACTTTCTGTTGTTTTTCTAGTTAGGAAAATAGCTGTGGATTCTTTTACTTGTAGAAAAATGAAACAAAAAGCAATAATTTTTAAAGAATAAAAATAAATACTATGCTATGACTGCTGCGTTCCTGCAGGTTTCATTTGCATTTCACAGGATTGGTTTAAATTTTTAATTGGTAAGTTTACATATTAGTTCATTTATTTTACACACTTACTCAGTACTAGAAGTTGGACTCTCTTCTGAATAGAGTGAGTCCAAAAGACAATTTTATGCCCTTAACATCCCTTATATTACCTGTGGAAAATAAAGAACCTACTTTTTTCAATGGCAGCCATAACTACTAGAAGCTAGAATTGTCTATAAAAGGGATCATCAGGGTGAAGAGTGGATGAGGCAGTCAGAGTTGTGATTCAAATGATAACATGCAAGGACCCAGGGAACTATCACACTCAGAGAGAATGCGCGATCCATTGTGCCAGCAAAGATTCCTTGTGCTGATGCAGGAAGCAGGACCATAGAACAAGCAGGGCCGAGAGCATCAGAGGTGATGAGGGTGTGATTGTGAGAACGGTTGCGACTTTTGTTTCATGTTGCTATATAAGTTCTAAGTAATGATCAGTCCATGGTTCTGGCGATAGAGATACCCAACTTCAAAGTGATGGATTTTGATAAAATGCTTCATAATCATAGCATCACAGCAAGTGGGTACCATATGTCAATACTATGAAAGCAGAAAATCATAGAAAACATATCACCCCCCCCCATTTTTCTTATATTTTTCACTATTCCAAATGTGGACTTCCTCCCTCATAACTTCATCTAGTCCAATCACCTGTCCTTAGTTTTTACCTCTCTGTATGACAACAATGGGAGTCAAGCTACCTAACAGTTCCAACTCACCCAAAGCACAACAGGAAGAGAGTTAAATATACTGAAACAAGATTTGAAAATACAATCCTTAGATTTTTCTTCTATGTTCTATTAGAGAGGGTAATAAAAAGAGCACTCAAGAATCATCAGCTGTCTTCTAACTATAGACTCCGAGGCTATCATAGAAAGGCATGATGTTACTTTCTAGGATGGGGAGACTCTGACAGAAGTATAACTTCCTTATCAGATTTGAAGGTTTTATTGGCTAAATTAGTAGAAAAATCAACAACCAAGTATGAGTTTCAAGTCTTAAGAATGATCTGGAGACATAAATTTGAAGAAGGGCGCATCAAGACTCAAAGTTAGTAAACTCTGCCATGCAGACCAAATGTTGTTGCTGTCTGATTTTTATGTGTCTAAAAGTTATGAATGCTTTTTCATGTTTAAATGGTTGGGAAAAATCAAAACAAAAGAAATATTTCATGACACATGAAAATTATATGAAATGCAAGATTTAGTGTCCATAAATAAACCTCCATTGGAACCTAGCCACAGTCACTCATTTATGTGCTCCGTACAGCTACTTTCATGCAGGCTAAGCTGAAGAACTGTGATAGAGACCATATGGCCGGCAAAGTCAAAACTATTTACTACATAGCTATTTATAGAAAATGTTTGCCTACCACTAATTTAGATGATATTGAACCTATGGGACTAGATGGTAGATCTTTGCCTGTGTCCAGCTGCCCAGATGTCCTAGAAGAATGTGGGAACCTAGAAAGAGGGTTATCCATTCATTCGCCTGCTGTGAGCCCCACTTGTGGACTCTCCAAGGAAGGAACAACATCAGAAGAGAATGATGGATTAGTGAAGCCACACGGGGCTCCTGCATTGCAAGTTCCAAATTAACTGTACAGTGAACAGACTTGCAAACTTTTAAAAAAAGCACATGGGAAAAGACCTTCTGTTTATTTTTCCCCTTATTAATTTACCACAGCCACCACTGAGTATCCCATTTTCTGTCTGGGAAGAGTGGCTGGCTGGACCAGCCATCAAAAAGCAGCTGGAAAACCCCAAGAAATTATGGAACCCTCATAAAACAATGAAAGGACAATGTTTTTCAAACCACTTGAAAAACTGAAGAGTCCATTCTGGTCATGTTATTGTGCTTTTCGTGATGTGTTAACAACTGTAATGAAGGACCTGGATAGTGTGGACTCAGGAGGGATGTTTCTAATGAAATTCATGCTCCTAAAAGAAAGATTCATGGAATCTATTAGTGAGGCCTGGGTTTTAGCATGAAAACAGTGCCCAGGAGCTAAGAACCCAGAAAACTAACTTCTCAGCAGAACTTCAAACACATGAATGTTTTCAATAGAGCACCAAACACTGCATATTAATTATATTTACACATCCACTTGATCTATACAAGTTCTCTGTCCTGAAGAAACTGTTGAAATAGAATCCATTTCCAATAATTTAGTTAACAGAGAAGAGGAAAGTCAGAGCTTTGATTTATATACTTCGGGGTTGTAAGACACTCACTCAGTCTTTTAATTTTAAAAAAATATTTAGGTCAAGTTTTCCATGAGGCATTTAAATACATAGGTGGCATTTGATTTGGTGTTCTGAAATATTGACCTTGACGCAAAGAAGACAAGAAAATATTGCATCCATTCATACTTTTTTTTCTAGGAATCTTAAGGGTTCTAATTGTGGTGTAGCAGAGCCATTCTTACTGTCATGTACACTTAAGCTGATTGGCCTGCCTTTGTATTTCTTAGTCACTTGGTGACTATTTACTTATCTCCGATGCCGCCAAAAAATGACAATGAGGAAAAAGATTTTTAAAGCCATTCCATGTTGAACTATTATTACAAAAACTTGTTGGCATTTGGAAATAAATAGTTCCAGGTATAAATGTAAGCTGCATATATTAAAGTTTCTGAAATTGCCACTTCCCAAAGTTTCATCATTTGTTAAAAAGGCTTATAAAGCTGGGCAGTGGTGACACACACTTTTAATCCCAGCACTTGGGAAGCAGAGGCAGGTGTATCTCTGAGTTCAAGGCCAGTCTGATCTACAGAGTGAGTTCCAGGACAGCTAGGGCTATACAGAGAAACCCTGTCTTGAACAACCAAAAAAAAAAAAAACTCATAAAATCATATTGTCACAGGTTGGCTTGTCTGCATTTGGATATATGTATATATATACATTATTATATCACATGCACATACTGGTTGTTTATCTGAATGACTCATGTATGTATTTACATATATATTATATTTTGGGAAATTCATACTTGAAAACTTTATATAATATTCATTCCTTCCTTTTTGCCCTCTAATTATTCCCATGTATCCTCTTACTTTCTCTCAAGTTTATGACTGCTTCTTATATATTACACATGTGTTTATATAAAAACACCCTGATGTGTCCATTTAATTTTTCTCATATATGTATATGTTTAGAGCTGACTTTTTGTGTTTGGAGGACATAAAGGGGGGCTTGGGGATTAGGGTTTTGCAAATGTTTCCCATCTAGAATGGCATGTTATCTTGCATTGTCATTGTACAAGTCTTATTTGGGTGACCATATTGCATTTTCATATATAGAAGAGAGTATGTCACAGCAGATGTCCTGGGCCTCTGTCTCTTATCATCTTTCTGCCTCTCCTTCCATAATGTTCCATCAACCTCACATGTAAGGACCTTGTTTTAAATGCATCTACTGAATTTGTGAACCCCACCAACAGTTGTTCTCAGCATTTTAACAACTTGGGGATTTCTGTAATGTTCTCAATCTACTGAGAACAGAAGGTTCTTTGATGAAGGATGAAAGCTACACTGATCTGTGGGTACAGGATTTTTAAAATGCAATTAGAAATAATGCAGGTTTAGGAAAATGCAGTAGAACATTCTCTTTTAGGGTCATGGCCTCATCATTCACAGGCAATCAGCTGGGTTTACAGTAGCAAGCAGGGATTCTTTCTTATTGATCAGGATCTTAGTCCAATTAGCCATCTGTCGTTACCCACCATGATATAAGCTCCACTATTGCACCCTTGGGGTATCTTGCCACACTGGTTAGTGTTGTGATTAAGCATTGAAGCTGGGTAGGATTATTAATTAATTTTGTCCCTTAGCAGCTTGCATAGTAGCTTCAGTTATTATGAAAGAGAAAGCTAGTCCTCAGGGAGCAAGCTTCCAGATCAGTTTCAGCTGGATTCCTCTAAGACTTGTGTCTGAAATGTGTGGCATCTTTAGTGGTCTCACCTTCTAATACTTAAAGACAAAAAAGGGCAACAGTAAATACCTGTAACTCTCTTGAACTCCCAAGTTTTGTTAGATAATCTGTGATTCTTGGGGTGATCATTGTCATTTGCGGTAAGCATTAACACACACTCACACACACACACACACACACACACACACACATATTCATACACCTAAGTACTTCAGTGTTGGTAACTAACTCTACCCTGTTTTTCCTTGCTCTTGGTAATCTGTAATGACCACTCTTCTAGCATTTATGAGCTCAATCTTGAGCTTTTATTAGGAGCAGAGCATGAAGTATTTATTATTCTGTGTCTGCCTTATTTCATTTACTGTGTTTCAGTTTCATTTATGTTCCTGTGAATGGCAGGATTTTATTCATTTTTATGAGATAATAATATTTCATTGTATATCCACACCACCACATTCTCCTTACCCAGTCTTCAATCAATACTAACATTCTCTTTTTAATCCTTAAGTGCATGACACAATTTCAATAAACTGATTGTGAGAGTGGAGAATGATAGCACTTTATTGTTTAAAACATACATTAATCGCCAGGTTATCCTTTTCATTTGTTCTCTACTGTATTCACACAGACTGGCTTTATCTACAAGCTAAGTTGAAAGAAAAAAGAAAAAAACAACAAAAACAACAAAACAAACAAACAGACCAATTTGAGAAAAATTAAGAGCTTCCTTCAGCACTATGAGCAAACCAATTCGAAGATCGAAACCAACTCAAATCTTGCTTTTTATGCTTTGTTCACTTCCATGTAGGGCCAATAGTCCCAATACAAAACTCTCACTAGTATTTGTACCACAAATACATTCATGGGTGTTGAACATAAGGCCTTCAATAGACAATGTATATTGTCCCCAGATACAACCATAGTGCCATGTTTGTCCTATGAAGTTGCTTTGGTATTATTTTCCTCTTTTATAACAGGTTTATTTTTAATTTATGAACATGAGTGTTGTTTTTTTCTGTGTGTATATATGTGCACTGTGTTGCACAGTGCTTTTGGACGCCAAAGGAAAGCATCAGGAATCCTAGCATGTGGGTTGCAAATAGTCCTGAACTGCTATGTGGGTGTGGGGCATGTCTAGAGTTCTCTATAAGAACAGCAAATGCTCATAACTGCTGAGCATCTCTCCAGGTCCATCTCAGTTTTGTTGCTATTCTTTGCTTTTATTTAAATGCAGAACATATCCCTTGAGAAAATTCACTGAAAATATAACTTGTCTCTTGCTTGCTTTCATCATGTGTGCTAGATTTCCTTGTTGTTACATAATTTTTATATTAAGTTTTAATGTAAGTTCTGTAAAGGATTAAGCAAAAAGCCATGTTTTTAAAAATAGTAATAATAATTCATTCTTCCTAAGTTACAATGAATAAAAACACCTTTGGAAAGGAAGAAGGTAAGGATCTTCACAAAATGAAGATTGGAGATTTGGGGACCTTAGAAGTGAACTATGGCATTTTTTTATTCTGATTTCCTTTGGCCTAGGTCACAGTATCGCTTAGCCTGATTCAGCATCAGTTTCTTTATTCTAGACAGAAAGCAGGATACTGGCTGCTCTCTTAATAGCTCTGAGAGGATGGATAAGCAAAATCTAAAATCTGGAACATTTTCCAACGGCCAGGCAATGTAACTCACTCCAACATAAAAATAGGTCATTAAACGTCATCAAAGGGTAAAGTACATGATCAGGAATCATCTTCCTCTGCTGTTGTGAGGACAAAGGCTCTTTGTTCCTTTAAGAGTTTTCGGCCACATCTCCAGTCACATCCTAAAAGCTTTCCTCATGTGTTGGGTAGGTGTATCCGGTCGCACAGCCCTGCTCAGAACTTCCTGGCAGATGTCATAATTTACTGTCACCCTCTTGCAGGAATGCAGAACAAGGGGCCTCCATGCTGGCACTGTGATCCATTGCCTGACAAGTCCTGGGTGTCAACCTTTAGCAGACCCAATGGAGGTGGAACACCATTTACCTGATAGTGCCTTTGATAAAGTGGGCAATTAGATGCACTTGGGAAATCCTGGCTGGAAACTAGTTTAGAAAACATTACAGCCACATCAGTTTTCTTAAAAGTTAATAGAAAAGACGGAGCACTCCAGTGTTTGCTTTGCTCTCTGCAGAAGGCAGGAATACAGGGGTATATATGTAGTTTTATCTCTTTGGGTGTCTCTTCTGCTTCTTACTCTTATTTCCTCCAGACACAGTAATAAATCCCCTACCAGAGACGGCAGTAAGATGAAAGGGATCAAGCGACACGGTTTACAGTTTGAGATCATAGAGCCACGTTGGTTTGTTTAGGGCTCAAGCTCTTCCTCTCTGTTGCTTTGTTTGTCTGTTTTTGTTTTTGATACAGGGTCTCCCGTTGTTGCCCAGGCTTCCTTGGAACTCACAGTAATGCTCCTGCCTCATGCTTTTGAGTGTTGCGATTACAAGCCTGCAACCTAACACTTAGCTCTCTTCCTGTCTTTATTTTTCATCCTTTTTTTCTGGTTGCTGTTAGTCTCTATTTTCTCTCTCTTTCTCTCTCTCACACACACAACACTCACACACAAACACACACACACACACACACACACACAGAGAGAGAGAGAGAGAGAGAGAGAGAGAGAGAGAGAGAGAGAGAGAGAGAGCAAAGAGGACTTAACGTTTTATGTCACTGGAACTTTCTATCTTTGATGTTAGCACAAGAACATGATTTGTTTGACATATATTCCATACTCCTCCCCCTTCTTTGCTTCCTTCTTACTAGATGAGATGGCTTCAGCTTGCCAGTGATTAATGAGTCTGGAAGGTGAGCGACAGTTATCTTAAGAGCTCTCAAACATTTGTTTCCACATCCTAGCCAAACTCTCCTGCTGTATTAGCTGTAGTTAGATTTCCTGTTGATAATAGCCCTTTGGAAAATAACCTGCACACCTACCCCAAAGTTGCCATCAGCATGGAGCCCCATTTGTATGCCAATGGGGCAGAAGTTTTCTCTGTTAGCCATGCAATTTCCATTCTTCTTTAGGCTGATAAGCACTTTACCTTTGAGAAGGAGCTAAGAAGTCTATTGAGGTCAGACCAATCCTCAAACTCCTTTGGATGCGGAAGCCTTATGAAATCAAAAAGTCGGGACTGATCTGGAAAATGTGCTTACAAATAGTGGAACAGGGAAATGAGTTCTTCCCCTAGGCTTGTTCCTCCTGTGTGGGGTGGAAAAGGTGGGAGGCAGGGACGTGGTGTTCTCTGTGTGATTGGAATTCCCCTGTAGAGTCACAGGAGATGAGCAAGCCTTTGGTTTTCCCTTTTTTAATGTTTTATTTTGTACCTAGACCAATAGGCATGAGGAAAGCTGGCAGAGATGTGCACATGAGATTTGTCCTCTCTAATGATTAGGTCTACAGAGGTTACCAAGACATGCTGACCACTGGAATACGGGGCCAATTAGGCCTTGGCTTCCTTTCAAGGTGGCCAGAGAATCATTTGGAACCACAGTGTATGTCATGATGCCAGTCACTGTGGGGAAGTGAATAACTGAGTCTTCCTTCCCATGTTTGCTTCTGGACCCATGTAGTCATGGTCTCTTTAGCAAATAAAGAGGCTTCTTGGAATTGGCAGAGGCTGAAGTTGGATAAACTAAAGCAGAAAAGCAGTGTTCTAGTACTACAGAGAAAGTCTAGGAATTGAGATAGGGATGTGAGGTGGTCCTCATTTCTATGCACAACAGCTCCATCATGTCTTCCTGGTAATGATTCTGAACGAACCCAAGTTACATTTTTCCTTATGATCTCATTTTACTGGGCTCAAAGCCCACCTCAATCATCATCTTTGGAGTCTAATGAGCTGCTTTCAGGACAGTGTTGAAAAGTACATATGATAAAAAGAGAGTAAAATGTGTACCTGTAGATTCAGAGCTTCAAAATCCAGGCTTCTCGGTGGAATATTGCCTTCATTCTAGAAGAAAATCTGGAGAAGTTCCGAAAGATTCTCCTGCTCTTTTGCATAGCATATGTGGGACTGAAGTCCATCCAACCAAGATGCAGGGTCCTTGGTGCATGCTGTTCTTGGAGTGGCATTCACAATCATTGGAATGATACTGGACCATGCCGCCTAAAGCTTGTAGTGCATTGACATTCCTGTGCTCACACCGTGGTTGTTCTTTCCAACCATGACAATGTGCCCTGAAAAACCTTCCAGATAATGAAACAGGAGAAACAGTTTTATGTCTCTCCAGATGTCTTAGAAGAGGCCGTCCTAAATCAGAGACTTACTTTCCCTTGAGAACATGAACAGGCCCAAGCCAGTGTAGCCTAAGTCCCTAACCCAAACACATAGAAGCACAGTAAATCATACTGCTTGGAACCAGAGTCCGGAGACAGATGATATTTTTGCAACAGTACAAAACTGATGCTTTTGCCTATTGGTTTGTTTCCTGGTCTCTGCTCACATCATATTTTTGATTGTAAGCCAGTATAATGTCTTTCACATAAATTTTCATGCCTTCATTTTACCTGTTTTTACATGAATCCTTTTTCCTCAGAGCTCATTTTGTTCTAATGCAATGCAGGACTCTAAGGTTACCACAGGACAAACAGCATTAATAGAGAAGAGCTCGCTTCTTCTCAAGAGTGATCTTCATTTTGGGTTATTTGTAACATCTTCAGGACAAGAAAATAAATAAAAATATACACATAAGTAGTACATCAATGATGCTTTGTGTTTGGAGAAAAAAATAGCAAGCAAGGCTTTAAAGTATTCCTGCTGTATTAAGAAGCAAATAGAATGAAACTTTTAAGCACATTGTAGGTGAGGTTATTATTATCTTTCTGAACAATATTGAAAAGGGAGAGGGACACCTAGCCATGACAACCTGAGGTACTCATTTAACTCACTGAAAAATCACCAGGGAGATTTATGAAGAATCATCAGGGTTTACTAATGAAGCACTGTCACTCTGGAGAGTCTCTAACTCTTCCATTGGGGACCCCATGCTCAGGCCAATGGTTCACTGCAAGCATTCTTCTCTGTATTTGTAAGGCACTGGCAGGACCTCTCAGGAAACAGCTATATCAGGCTCCTTTCAGCAAACATTTCATGGCATCCAAGATAGTGTTGGGCTTTGGTGACTGTATGAATGGTGAATCCCCAGGTGGACAGTCTCTGGATGGCCTTTGCTTCAGTCTCTGCTCTATACTTTGTCTCCATATTTGCTCCTGTGAGCATTTTGTTCCCCTTTTGAAGAAGGACGAGAGCATCCACACTCTTTGGTCTTCCTTCTTCTTGAGCTTCATGTGGTCTGTGAATTGTATCTTGGGTTTTCTAAGCTTCTGGGCTAATATCCACTTATCAGTGAGTGCATACCATATGCGTTCTTTTGTAATTGGGTTAACTCGCTCAGGATAATATTTTCTAGGTCCATCCATTTGCCTAGGAATTTCAAGAATTCATCATTTTTAATAGCTGATTAGTGCTCTATTCTGTATTTGTACCACATTTTCTGTATCCATTCCTCTGTTGAAGGACATCTGGGTTCTTTCCAGCTTCTGGCTATTATAAGGAAGGATTCTATGAACATAGTGGAGCATGTGTCCTTATTACATGTTAGAGAATCTTTTGGATATATGCCCAGGAGTGGTAGTTCCTAAACAGAACATCATCGGCTTATGTTCTAAGATCAAGAATTGACAAATGGGACCTCATAAAATTGCAAAGCTTCTATAAGGCAAAGGACACTGTCAATAGGACAAAACAACAACAAACAGATTGAGAAAAAATCTTTACCAATCCTACATCTGATAAAGGACTTGTATCCAATATATACAAAGAACTCAAAAAATTAGACACCAGAGAAACAAATAACCTTTTAAAAATGGGGTACAGAGCTAAACAAAGAATTTTCAACTGAAGAATATCGAATGACTGAGAAACACCTAAAGAAATGTTCAACATCCACAGTCATCAGGGAAATGCAAATCAAAACAACCCTGAGATTCTACCTCACACCAGTTAGAATGGCTAAGGTGACAGCAGATGCTGGCAAGTATGTAGAGAAAGAGGATCACCTTTCCATTGTTGGTGGGATTGCAAGCTGGTACAACCACTCTGGAAATCAGTCTGGCGATTCCTCAGAAAATTGGAAATAGTATTACCTGTGGATGTTACTCTTAAGCAAAGTCTTCTGTTTGATTCATTCTCAGGAAACTTTGAGATGTGGGTTTTAGTGGTTTAGTGAGATTATGGCACTGGTCCTATCAGGCCCTTATAGGAAAAATAAAGGAAGAAATGACAATAGTGTTGTGTTCTCTATGGTCATTTCATGGCTTCTTAATAAAGATGAAAGAGAAATCAAGTACCTTACAAGCTGTTAGAAAGCAATGATCCTTTCATCTCCTGCCTTCTACCTAGAATGGTCTAAGCATCTTCTAGGCCTCAGTATAAAAGAATGGCATAGGAACTGGACACAGCTGTACATGGAGACTCTGAAATATCTCCTGTTGCAACTAGATGAAATGTGATCACCATGACGTTCCATTCACTCTCTATCCAACCATGACCCCAGAAAACTCATTGTTAACCTTCAAACCTGCAGCAAGGTGATGAGCTTAGGCTAGGGAAAACAGTTAATATTACCATCTTACAACCTTCCTAGCCTTTTAGGCTCCACATAGATAATGATCATGCATGTAATAAAAATTATCATAAATTTAATGAAGGAGTCAAGTCACATGGAAAAGGAGGCGCTGCTTGACAAGGTTGTTTGAGACTAGGATTGGGAACAAAAGCCTAAACAGTAAGTAAAATATGCACTACGGCAAACAGGCACACACACATACACACACCCCCCACACACAGGAATACACACACACACACACTCACGCACACACATACACAATGCACACAGGAACACACACACACAGACATGTACACACATATCCTCCACTCTTTGCTATAGCACACAGGACTTATTTATCACCTTACCAATATTATATAATTCCCTTTTGGCTATCCTGAAAATATTTTTAAGGTCTTTCTTGATCAGTTTTGACATCTTTGACTAGTACTCTGCCTTAGAAGGGGGCTCTGGAGCTGGATAGGTTCTTTCATTTTATTTTGTAATTCTATTGATTTTCATTTTATATGTATGGATATTTTGCTTGCATGTATGTCTGTATACCACACACATTCAGTGCCAATGGAGGACAGAAGAGGGCATTGGATTCTCTGGACCAGGTAGTTGTGAATGGCCCAGTGGGCGCTGGAAATCAAACCTGTTCTTTGGAAGAACAGTGAGATGAACAGCTCTGGAAGAACTAGATGACTCTTAACTTCTGAGTTATCTATCCAACTTCTGGAGATGGCCATTTTAAATTCTAGTTCCTAATTTCCATTCGGATATTTTATCCATAATCTTCAGTTTCATTATATACAAAAGGATAAAAATGACAATGTACAGTTCATATGGTATTACAAGGATTATGGAGAATAATAAACATAATTGAATAAACGTCTTCATCGATTATTATCGATGTTTTAAGCTAAACCAGATTCATCATATCCCTGAGATTATGTGATAAGCAAATCGAATTGAGTTGGTGATTTGTTTAAAAAGTTAGGCATAATGGTCATTTCTCATAGACAACAGAGTTGAAGATGAAGAAATAAAAGGTAAAAATTGAATGAGACAGGTATTGAAGACAAAGTACATAGTAGATAAAACCAAAGTGAAGCATTGACTAATGAGATATAGCATCTAGATTCCGCTTTGAGACATTTAAGAAATAAGCACAGTTTATTAACTTGCTACATTCTTTGAGTTGGACAGCACTTAGTAGTCACTTAATTAAATCTTAGCTCCCCTGAATGTTGTTGATATTTATTATGAGAGCTGTTTGGTCAGTGACTAATTATTTCATCATTCATATTTCATTCACCAATGAAACAATATTATATTTTTGAATAATTATAAATTATAAAGGGCAAAAGAACAAAAATGAACTTCAAATATATATATGATAAAGAGATAAAGAGTGTTAATTTTGCTAATTTACAGCTATAATTAAGCACACTAGTAGGTGATAAGTATAAATAGAATTTAATTATCAAATTCTAATGGATGATATTATAATATAAATGAGAGAAAGATATTTTAATAATCTTACTTTCTAAAAGGCTACTGAATTGTTGATCTAATTTATACTTTAATAAGTATAATTATTTTCATTGCTAGAGTGTATTTCCAAAGTATTATAAGGAGGATTCGAATAAATGCTAATCAAACTGAAAGTGTACAAGAAGAACTCAAGATGGTAGGAGGAAAAAAATATTATGAAACATACAGTTTAAATGTGCATTTTCTGAAATGTAAGTAGATTGAACCATTAAAATTATGGAATATCAGCGTGTAATGAAAGAAAACGCTAATGAAATCTGATATATAATTCCTGGAGTGAAGTGTTACTTGTCTTAATCATTTGACACAATACCTGACAGTGACTACTTAAGGAAGGAATGGCTTATTTTGGATCACAGTCCAAGAGTCCTCCATGGTGATGAAGTCATAGGGACAGAAGCTTGAGGCAGCTGGTTTCACTATGTTCAGGAAATAGAGAAAGATGCTTTCTCCTTTTTATTCAGACCAGGATCCCAACCAGTGGAATGGTGCCAACTACAGTGACAGGTCTTCCTAACTCAATTAACCTAATCTTGATAATCTCTCACAGCAATGCCCAGAAACTTGTGCTCTAGGTGACTGTAGGCTCTAAAAATATGACAATATTAACCGTAATGAGGTGTATTTATGTTGCTTTCTATAAGAATGGCATCTTCTGAAGTTGTGTACCTGATATGATCCAATTCTAGAAACTATAAAAAAATGTATGTCTTCCTGTATATATACAATACAAAAGAAAAGAAAATTGAGTATTAAAGTTTGAAATATCCTTTGTAGACCTATACTTTTCAAAATCTACTTTAATAGGTGTAGTTAAATGCCTTAAACTCCCTTCTAGCCCACAATGCATCAAAGGTAGTAGAAAGGAAAGGTTAATAGGGCAAAGGAGGGTGTCGACATGTTTAGGAATAGTTCTTTGAAGCGAATCCAATCTGCATTGTCAGGATATCAACAATTCAGTTTACATGAATCAGCAGCAGTAACTTGATCTACTCACAAACACCATTCACAAATCAGCAATAGCAGTCAAATCCAGAAGAAACCTCAAGTCTCTGCCAATTGGCCTGAATCAGGAGAAGTGTCAAAAAAAAAAAAAGAAAGAAAGAAAGAAAGAAAGAAAAGTCAACAGAATACAACCAGAAGTTCTTTATTGCATTTCTTTCTACAAAGTCACAAAAAATTGATTATCAGTAAAGATTGGCAAAGCGAACCAATACCATACAGTGTCATCAGTGAAGACCAGCATCAACAAATCCCATTGAAGACCAGCAAATAGTGGCAAGGCATACCAATACCACACAGCATTGTCCACTGTCTGTTGGGTTATATTGATATCCTTTCCAAACTCGTATGTTCTCTTAAGCATCTGCTCTAGCGACTTTTTCCAAAAAAAAAAACACTTTGTGCTTGTTCTCAGCAAAACATCCTCTCATAAGACAGTTTGCAGAAAAACATAACATGACGCAACTGAATCTCAAAAAAAAAAAAAACACTTCAGTCCCCCGTGTCTTATGTGCTTGCACCTGTGGTTCCAATGTGGAGACACTATTTTTGGGAGGATATGGAACCTTCAGGGATAAAGCAGGCAAACAAAAATGTGTCACTAAGAAAAGGTACTGAAAGTTATCACCTTGGTCTTGCTTCTTCTTCATACACTGAGGGTTCAGAAGATCCACTGCAGCCCAAGGCGCCATTCACACAGCACCAGTCATCGTGTCTTCTCCATAATACTAGACTGTCTCCTCTTGAACCAGGAGAATATTTTCCTGTCTGGAATTTGGTAACAATGACAAGTATAATCAATGTCCTAGATAAGGGATATCACAGGGACGTTAAAAACAATAGATATGAGAATGAGAACATAAGGGAGTCAGTATATAAAAATAATAACTTCAACTCACAGGAAGATATGATTTCAATAGCTATGCACCTAATGGTATGCTTAAACCATAGAAAACAGCTATTAATACAAACCCAAGAAGATATTAATAATACGAGACTATAATAAAGAGGAGACAGAAAACACAGGCAAAGTATACTCATTTAGGAAAGTTCACGAAGGATACTAGTGCAAGAAAGTTAGCACCCTTTTCTCAAAACCTGAAGTCACCCAAAATAGCTTAGATTTTTAGCATATTTCTCTATACAGTTGCTGGAATTTCAGGGAAAATATTAGTAAAGACAAGAATAGAGGCTAAAAAATACATAAGGTAGTCACCCATTACACTGGTTTACTACGATTTCACAAAGTATAAAATAACCATAAATGACAGATCAAGGTTGACAAAATTTCATTCCTTGAAAAGATAGATAAGATTTATAAAAATCTGACTAATCAATAATGCAGGAATAAAAATATGCAGAAATAAAAAAAACCATAATACTAGGAAAGAAAAGAAGACCACCATACACTAACAGAAGTTGTTTAAGATATTCTGAATAAAATCATGAATTTAGATCTAATTTTAAAACTCTTAAGAGACAGTTATAATGAAAGATGCTTATAACCCTAGTGATAAAGCTGTGAATACGATTTTGCCAGTGGTCTACACTGACCAGTTTTAACGCTGAAATTTTTTGAAATTATAGGGAATTTTATAATCAGTAAACATCATGTAGTCCCCTTTTCTCAAACTAATGATGTCTTAGATCCATGGAAATCACATGTAGGTGAAGGCAAGAGAATGAGTTGGGAAGATGTCAGGTCACTGGACAGAAAAGGAGGTCAGGGTTTACATTATATAGTACATAACACAATTAGGCTACCGGGGAAAGATGCTCCTAGATCACTAAAGCTATGCTCTGCTGTGAGAAACAGACAAATAGTGACACACCCCAAGAACAGACCAGGAACGTGTCTAGGTCATAGGACCACTTTTCCAGGTCCTTAAGCCCTCTGTTGATGGTAGGGCACACGTTTAACATTTTCAGTTCCCAGTTTATGTATGTCTTTCGAAGTCTTTACACTGGAAAACCAGGAATTGTAGAATTTCAATATCAAACTTTGTGGCATAGAGTTCCATAAAGTTACAGACTGAAAATGGACCAGGGAGAGGTACTCAGTGAGCTCTTGTGATTGAAGCCTTTTAATAAAGAACAAGGAAGGCTACTCTGGAGAAAGGACATGAAGGCCACTCTGGAGGGCTTGCAGACTCAGATCAGGAAACCCCACCCCCTTTTTTTATTGGTTAAACTCGAGTTGATTTGCATTAAGGAGAATCTACTTGCATATGGTTGAAATGGCTCCTATTTCTCCAGCAAAATTGGTGTGGAAGTCATTCAGATTTTCCCAACCAAAGCTGAAGCTTCATGCCAACATATCCTAACCACGAAGGGCCTGTCCTCATCTTGCCAAACTCATGCCAGAAAAGCATGCCTACTGCCAACTCTGAGCTCTTTTGGCATAAATACCTTTCTGCATGTTCAGAACAAGAGGAAAACAGAGACAAACACTTCTCTCTCCAAATCCTCACCCGCGTCGGGAGGAGGCTCTGCGGCCATTCCCCTCAGGGAAGAATCCCACACACCAAGTATAATTTCCAGGCATGTTGAGTAATCCGACAAAATTAAATTGGACTCTTCTATCTTAAATCTAATTAATCGTCTTCTACTGTACATTCATTCTATTGAAATATGGCAATAAAATTAGTGCACTTGAGTTTGCATTTTCTAGCCACATTTTATAAGCAAAGGTACTGTGTAAAATCCTAATGTTGAATAATTTAGAAAAGCAACAGAATCAATTCTCAGCAAAAGAGCAAAAATACATAATCTTAAATTTCTGGAGATCCAAATGGTCAAAAGCAGTGCCCCAGAGATACGATAATTATTATTATTTGTTAATAATAATTATTATGATGCTTTGCACCCAGTCTTATCCACTATGTTAGCTGTTAGGTGACTAACATGATCCATGACTATACATCTTGGTAATGAATTGTGGGAAAAGCACTGCTTAAGGTGATCTATTAGTAATGCATACTTAACTCTTATTTCTTCTGATTTCTGCTTTTCAAACACATAGATGTCAGATTTGCTACTATGTAGGGAAAAATATTTACTGCAGATCAGAATTAGCCACATTCCAATGGCAGTGAACACCAGAGTACTAAGACATGCAGCTAGGAGAAAATTCATTAAATAAAATCACATTTGAAAGTGTTGAAAACTAAATTGTCATTTGAATTTCCTCCTCTTACTTACAAGAAGAAATTTCAGGCAAAAAAAAATTAATTGTATTTATTTATTTTGTCTCTACCAAGACTGTGGACATAAAAACATTTTCAGTCAGTAGTTGCTTTAACAGGAAAATTTATAAAAAATAACCTATACAATGGAATACTACTCTGCAATTAAAAACAATGAATTCACGAAATTCCTAGGCAAATAGTCAGAACTTGAAAATATCATCCTTAGTGAGGTAACCCAATCACAAAAGAACACACATGGTATGCAGTCACTGATAAGGGGATATTAACCCAGAATCTCGGAATACCCTAGACACAATTCGCATATCAATAGATTTCTAAGAAGATGGAAGGAGAGACCCTTGGTCCTGGAAAGACTGGATTTAGGGGAATGCCAGGACAGAGAAATGAGAAGGGGTTGAATGGAGAAAAGAGGGAGGGAAGGGGGCTTATGGGACTTTTGGGGAGGGAGAGAATGGGAAAGGGGAAATGATTTGGAATGTAAATTTAAAAAAATAAAAATAAAAATAAAATAAAAAAAACCTATAAACCCACTGTAAATATTTATGTATTAGGCTGTTTAAATGTACACAAATATATATATATATATATATATATATATATATATATAGATATAGATATAGATATAGATATAGATATATATCTGATAGCTAAAGAGGCATACTTTGGAATTTGGTTTATTAAGAGCTCTAGTTTTATAGCACTCACTGGAGAGGATCAGCTAGAAATAATGTTCCCTGTTGGTTTGATGCTGAATAGCTCTAAAATTAATGAGTCTGAGTGGTTTACTAAGGTAAAATCCATGAGAAGGTCATTAACACATGTCTCTTTTCTTCCTGAAGGCCATGTGTAGGAGGGAAGCTTCTGAATATTTCTGAAGATGATTGATTGCAACAAGATGATTTCTGATGCTCAGGAATGTTTTGAAAGAATAGGAGGTTGTTTTGCTTGTAGTTCTCGAAGTATTCATTTCATTGCTTTGTTAAGGGGCTATATGTGAACTGATTAAGGATAAGATGA